>JABSTQ010009348.1:1102500-1702500 GCA_013358835.2 Ixodes persulcatus
TGGACACCCCTTAACAGGGAGTTGTAGTAGACCGTCTCCGCAGCTCGCTAAGCATCCGGATAGCGCTCCGTAATCCGCCACAAGACCTTGAACTATGCAGACAAGGCTGGCGCGCGCATACGCAGCTGCAGCGCTTTCTTTGCGGATACCGTAGTGGAGGAAAAAAACGATCTAATACAATTCCCTATTGACCCCTGAAACACCCGTTCGTCTCTCATCACACGCAATCGAAGTCGCAGAAAAAAAAAATAAAGAAAAACTAGCAGCGTTCACCCCCTCAACTCGCAGCTAGAACAAGCGGTCACTAGATCTGGAGCCGATTATATGCCGTCCATGTTGATCATAGCCACGCGCTGGGGTTGGAAAGGCACAGGACACGCACTGAGTTCCATACATTGTTATGGTTCGGCTATTGTCGGCATTGCAGCGATTGGACACAGGCTACTACCCGAATGCTTCTCAAGCTATCGATTATCAAGAGCCCAAATCGAGTGCCCACGCAATGCGTGGGTCCAATCTACTGGGTGATTCAAGGAGCGGCAAGGCTCTTTAAATCAACCGCAAAATTCGCTTTCTTAACCTATCGCGCTACGACTCTGTGCAGCGTTGCCCACAGATGGTGCATTGTTTTTTTTTTGTAAAATTTGCAAAGAGCGAACTTACCTGAGGAAAAAGTAAATAAAGAAAAAGGCTTAGCTCCTATGGAAACGCAGCGAAGCCACCGGTCTTCAAACAATACGGCGCCGCTTCGCACGGGGGGCAAGAGATGGCGCAAGCGGTAGCGACGCCAACAGCCGCCAACGAACGAGCAGACAGCTTATACAGCGCTGAGAGCCGGCGTCTTTAGCAGACGATCGTTTCGACTCAGAAGCGGCGCGAGCTTTTCTGATATCAGTTGCTAATGCATTATTTTATCATCGTTACTAAATAAACATATTGAATTGACAGATAATCGATTAAAAAATGGTTTGTCGGGATATTTCGACTGTTTTTTTCGGGGTACTGATGTCGCCTGCTTTGCAGTTCCTTGTTGTTATCGCGCATGTTTTTGTTTCTGCGACTGTCGCCGCCTGCGGAACGCGCGCCGCTTTTCAGTCGAAAAGATCGCCGGCTCTCGGCGCTGTATGCTCGTTCGTTGGCGGCTGTTGGCATCGCGACCGCTTGCGCCATCTTTTGTCTCCCGTGCGAAGCGGCGCCGTATTGTTTGAAGACCGGTGGCTTCGCTGCGTTTTCATAGGAGCTAAGCCTTTTTCTTTCTTTACTTTTTCCTCAGGTAAGCTCGCTCTTTGCAAATTTTACAAAAACAAATGCACCATTTGTGGGCACAAAGTCGTAGCGCGATAATTTTGCGGTCGATTTAAAGAGCCTAGCCGCTCCTTGAATCGCCTGTATGAGCCGCTTTCAAATATCGTAACTAGAGGACACTGCGATCCCCCATTTACGTCATCAAGTTTCGCAAAGGAGAGATTGAATGAAAACGCTCGCGTTTGTCTTTGAAATTACACCGCAACAAATACGTTTGTTGGTCAGTGGCGTTGCGCGCGACTATTCTTGAGTCCCACTATACTTCGTTTCACCTTCGGTCCGAGCGCGGCCGATGTAATGAGCCGAAGGGCCAATCAAACAGCGAAGAGGCACAACGTCATGGCGTGCTATCTGCAGTTGATAGGACCAGCCGGTATTCGCTGTCTCTCTCTGTGCGTGCTCCTCCACCGGCTAGTCCAATCAAGATCAGAGAGCACGCCATGACGTTGCGCTTTTTGCGCTGTTTGATTGGCCCTTCGGCTCATAACATCGGCCGCGCTCGGACCGAAGGTGAAACGAAGTATTAGCGGCGAGATGTTTTGGTGGCGCCCTCCCTGTGGTTCCCCCTTGTGACGTCATTACCTTGCAAACAACAAGTTCGATGGTGTTTGTTATTAGCATGGTGGAAGCTTGAAATCATTGCGCTCTCAAAGGAACACTGCCAACACCGTCAAAATTAAAGTTCTTTCATTCCTCTTATTTCCGTCGATGATAAATCCCCTTTCCGACGTCATAGTCAGCGTTCGGCCAATCGTGGAAGGCCAACCACAGCGACGCTTTCGGTCGCGCACGGGGCTAATAGTGCCAGTAAGCTCGTGTAAAGGGGAAAAAAACAAAACATTCCAATTGAATATCGCTGCGCCGCCCCTTTAAGCCTGGGTCACACTGCGTATACATCATACAAAATACAGCCTGCAGATCATATCAGTCACCGCGATATTCGGGGTTCGAATGATGCGTGCCAAGCTTCTCCTTGAACTTATTGCCATGCGGCATTCGAAGCACGGATATCGCGGTGACTTGCGTTCGAATCTGTTGGCAGCCTGTCGTTTGTATGATGTATATGCAGTGTGACCCAGGCTTAAGGGGAAAAATAAACTATGGCGGTGATATACAACCACCTCGCAATGATTTTCCTTTTTTTTTCAATAAACTTTGTGATAATTGCAGGTACTGATTCAAAAGGTAGGGCGTTATCTACGTCTAGTTTTTTGTGCATGGAGCACAAACCACTGCATCCCGGCGGTCCCGTTATGCACCTTGTTATGTACCTTAATTGATATGCAAACAGACAATGGGATCTCATGAAAAATAACCCTAGTCTATTTTTAAATTTCAAACTTGTTCTAATTTGGTTTATTCGTTCTTCCAACTTCCAACCTAGTTTTTTTTTTTTTTTTTATAGATTCCAAGCTTTGCATTTTTATTTTAGACGCGAAGTACTTTGCAATGCAGTGGCTTTGAGCAGTTCCTTTTGGAATATAAAGCGCCAAAAGAAACAAAAAAACGACAGGACAAAGAGGAGAGTTAACAAGACAAGGCGCACTCGCAACTAAAGTTTATTTATGAAAAAACACATAATATAAAGGCCGTTAGAAACGCGTATTCATCACATCAATCGATAAGACCCCTTGATAAATTCAAACTCTTTCCATGAGAGGGCAAGGGAAGGTTCACTTACGCATTCGTCTCCCTTTGCCCTAATCTCAAACGCCTCGTGCAGTTCTCAGCATATTTTTTCTTTATATTTCGCCAGAACCTTTACATCATGCAGAACTGGTGAACACGGGCAACGACTACAATGAAGCAGCGAGATTACCGGACGGGCTTGCTCTCATAGCCGCATGTTCCCGTGCACGATCATTGACACATCTACCCGTCTGGCCGATGTATACGGAGCAGCAAGTCAGTGGTATCTCGTACACCACTCCGGCGGCACACTCAGCATATTTGGTCCGGTGTTTTATGCTGCAACTCTCCATATCTGGCTGGGGATTATTGATTCTGCGGCATAAACGTGCCATTTTTTTCGGGGCTGAAAATACTACGGGAACTCTAAACCGCTGTGCTACTTTCTTTAAGTTATGGAACATGGCCGGAGTAATGACCGGTCTTATCGTTTTTTTTTTTTTTTGGCGCTTATATTCTGACTTTGAACCAACTGGCCCAAATTTTGGCTTTGATGTAGTTCCTTTCGATACGCTCCTGTCGGTCATTGTCATGCCTATGTTGACCAGGAACGGCCGTACAAACTTCTCTATTACAATCCTATAAGTTTTTGCCTCATGGTCATATCTCTTGCTGGGCACGCTACATACTTCCCTAAATACGGGGAAATCAGTACAGTTAATTATTTAAGCGCTCTGTGCTTTCTAGTATGTGGCACATCAATATTTAAAGAGCTTTTTCGACAGTTACCAGCACTGCCACAGGTGGCGATCTATGCGCGTTGGCAAGGGCGTTGGTCGTCTGCAAGCATCTCTGCCTTTCCTCCTGCTTTCCTCCTCACCACGCGAAAACAATGCGCATGCGCACTTGCGACCAATCGGCGCGGGAGGTATCCGTCACTACATTGCAAACGCTCCCCATGGTTGGAGATGGACCTCCCTCTTTACAATCCAGGCTCTCTTTGCAATTACAGCGATAGCTACGACACCTTATCGAGCCGTAAAGTCTCTTCGTGTATATTGCATGTTACGTGGTGGAACAATCGCCAATGTCTGCTCGAGGGTGTGGCACACTCATCCATAACCATACGACTATCCAAAGAGATTATGTCACACGACAACTCGCGTAGTTACGTGACATTATGACGTCATGTGTCACTACAATGTCACGTGACAGTATGGCGCCACGTGAAATTACGACGTCACAAAACATCATGAAGTCACGTTACGTCACGGTGTCACGTGTCAACACAGACGCCCTGCATCATTTTGAATGGGGGAAGAGCCCATAACAGCTATTGCTGTAAAACGCAGAACGCGCGTAAAAATTGAGCTTTGTAGCAAGCTGTTTGGGCAGATAAAGGAAAACCAGTTCGGCAGTGCCACCAGCGATACCTTTCCTTTTCTCCCTACGAAACCCGCACCCCCACCCCGACTACCCATTTCGGCAGACCAGGAAGTTGCCGAAAACAAAACAGACCGCGGAGCCCAAATGAACGCAAGATGAAGCCCGACGACGCGACTGACACCACCCACTCGCTCTGTGATGACTCAGTGTGATGTCTAGGATGACGTCGCCACCTCGCGCCGAGCGACGAAGTTAGCGCAATTCCGTTCGTACTGCTGGGGAGCGAGTCGAATAGGACGGCCGGAGAAGCCTTCGCGCGCGTCGGATCTGGGTGGTCATGCGTTTGAGACGCCGTTGAACTCCAGGTTTATAAACGTATTTTAAAAGCTTCAAATGCATATAGGCAGATAGCCTCATATATATTAAACATTTCGGTGTAGAGCTCCCTCGGAAATGTATCTCTAATAAGTAAGTAGAACTGAGCTTAAATATACAGTGTAAAAAAAATTGCTGTAACTGAGTCACTGATTTTATGAGTGCTCTAAAAAAGGAGGGTATATATACGGACCGAGGTCGAAAGTTGGTTGTACTTCCAAAGTACATATACTAAAATTGGAACGATACAGAGAAGATTAGCATGGCCCCTGCGCAAGGATGACACGCAAAATCGTGAAGCGTTCCACATTTTTTTTCCCCCTCCTCATTCACCCATAATTAGGATTCCGTGTGTTTGGAGTTAATATCGCGAAATTCAAAGGGTGATTTTCGGAAATTACTTTTTGCTGAAAATTCGAGGTTTATCGGAGTTTGTTTTTATGTTACATTCCCAATTTCCTGAAATTCTAAAAACTAATTTCACGTTGATCCCAATTTTCCAAAATTTAGTATTTTGAGATTTCAAAGGAAACTAAAATGGCCTCCACTCAGGACCACTGAAGGAGCCTGTGCTCTTATGAAATTTATATATAAAATATCGTTTTTTCGTTTGTGTTTTGTTGTCGTGACCTCGAAATTCTGAGTTTTCCATATAAACCTAAATTAAAAAAAATTTTGCCGGCGTGTTTTTTTTTTTTTTTTCGAGTTAATTTGCATTAAACTTTACAAAAAAAAAAAAATAAAATAAACGGAGCACTCTGCCAATGTGAAACAAACTGTATGTTGTAAAAAAAGGCTTTGGAGAAGTGCACAATTTTTTTTAATGCACCTAGTTAATTAGTTTTATAATATACTACACCTTAAATTTAACTACGGACAAATTGCGCGTTTGCTCCGGTCGTTGTTCCCAGGTCGTCTCTCTCTCTCTCGCTCTTCGGCAAGGCTCTCTTGGTTGGAGCTGCCATGTTTATTCCGCCGCGCAGCTGGGGCTCTCGGATGGTGTCCGGTATCTCCGGGGCGTGCGCGGCAGACGCTCCTCGGGCAAGGAGTCCGACCTGCGGTGCGGCGTCGTCGAAACGAGCAAGCCACTACATGACCATCAGCGTGTCGCTTTGACAAAACAGAGGCAGGTCAAACGCCTTCGCTTAGCTCAATGATCACGTGTGCGACGGGTTATAGCTAAATGCTGGGCGAATCGCGGCCTACAAAATCATGATAAAATGATTTGGCCAAGGCTGGCCGCTCGCCGATTCGGCACCGCCTGCCGCTAGATGGCAGCGGCTGCGCACGCATGCAGGCAATTCATCTTTAAAATTTTCCATGTGATTTCATTAGAATTAAGCCAGTAAATACCATACTCATCAAGCTACGGTTGGCATTTTAGATATTTCTGACTTACAAATTTACTGTGTGTAGGTTTCTCTGCACGGCTTTCATACGTATGTTCACAAAAAAAAAATAATGGGCAAGACAAAGGTGTGTGTGTTTGTCTTTTTTTAAGAACCAGAATAAAAAAAAAAACATCCGTGAGGTTTTTGTTTTTGTTTTTTCTTGCAATGAAGCTAAGTTGGGGGTCCAGGGGCCACTAGAATAAAGGTGAAATGGGGTAATTAGTAGGGGTGTGCGAATATTCGAAATTTCGAATACGAATCGAATATTTTCCTTATTCTAAACATATTCGATTCGAAAATTGCATACTCGGAAGTTCCCGAATATTCGGCTTTGGCGGAATATTCGGGAAAAACGGCGAATATTCGCACAAACCACGAATATTCGAGCAAGTCACGAATAATCAGCTTGCCACACATTCCCATATGAATATGCTTATTCACTGAGAAAGGCGTATGATGCGTGCGCTATCGGTCTGCTCCGTTTCTACCTGCCCGATGGCAGCAAGACAGGATCAGTTTTGGTTTCTTTTTCACCAAACCCTTTGTTGTGTGGCGCTTTTAAAGCAATTTTTGATGTAATCGCGTGTTCTATAAATTGATATTGAGGAGTTTCAGCGAATATAGGGGGCGCTCCGATCGATCCAACATGGCGGAAAAGAGGGGGATAGATTCGCGACACCCGTAGACCGGTAGCGTCGTTCTCTGTTTGTTGCCGTGTGCGAGACGATCATCGCTTCAAGCAAGACCTACCGTGATGCTACAAATGAAGTGGTCAAGCCAGTCGAAGGCGAGAAATCTTACCATAGTCAAGATATGTGTGCAAGTGTTCGACGTGAGCTCTCACGCTGGTGCAGCTGTCATCAAGTTGAACAGAATGTACGCGGGTCCAAAGAAAGGTACATACCAACAATGTTCGCGCGTTGAAACTATGACGCGTACTTTATCTAAAACTAAACTTATCGGTTTGTGGCTACAAACATTTTCGTTGACGTTGCTTAGATGATGCAACCATTCAGGCCTCGCATTAAACGGTGTTGCGAACTCTTCGGTTGTTCTAGTTAATTCCTCTAAAAAGCGGTTGGATGGAAAGTATGACAGCTACAGAATACAAGGGACGATTGAGGTCTTTATCCTGCGTTCTATGTATATTGCGATCAGCTGGTCGCCGATCGTCCTGTTTTTACGCATAAAGTAAACAAGCCCCGGAAGCGCCAATCTCATTTCGATGTACAGTACTTGTGCACCCCTACAAGCCTCCTTTTGGCTCTTGTGGAAAGCTTTATTGTAATAGCAATAGTCTCATCGGTCGTTCGAGTTGTATGTGCCACGGTAATATCAGCTGTGTGTGATCTGCTAAGTCTGTAATAAATGCCAGGAGAACAAAGGTAAAGCTTTTTTAAGTTTTTTTCTTTTTACAAAACAGGGCAAAGCTTCTAAAACAATAACAACCTAAGCTGATATTTGAGTGTGCTGAAGAATGAATGGCAAAAGGTGCTTATGCTAAGTGGTAGATGTACACAGTTGCTTTTCTTTTTGCCTCTGCATTGTAAATTGGAAGATATGTGCCAGCAGAAGACACGTGTATTTTTGAAAATGTCTTTTATTAGGGCAAAAATAGGTTTGCATACACAACCGAAGAGTTCGCAACACCATTTAATGCGAGGCCTGAATGATTACATCATCTAAGCAACGTCAACAAAAATGTTTGTAGCCGCAAACCGATAAATTTAGGTTTAGATAAAGTATGCGTCATAGTTTCAGCCTCAAATGCGCGAACATTGTTGATATGTACCTTTCTTGATGACAGCTGCACCAGTGTGAGAGAGCCCACGTCGTCGAACACTTGCACACATATCTTGACTATGGTATGGCAGGATTTCTTGCTTGAAATGGAGATCATCTCGCTACGACTTGCTATGACCACCCACCGCAGCGATGCAGGTGTCGAAGGGGCACAATGCAGTCAGTCGCCGTCACCCGACGCTGGTCGTTTGGCATTCACGGCTTTCTGCCCAGGTGCTTCGTTTGTACTTGGCACCGAATGTTATTTTCTGTGCTTGTGTGTGTGCTCAGTGACTGGATATGGGCCTCAATAGCATTTATTCAGGCTCAACAGAGCGTTCGCCGAAGAACTTCTGAAAAAAAATGCCACCCAGGAAAAAAAGCATGAAGACACAACGCACCAGCTTGGCGGACTATGCACTGGGTGCGGAAATCAGGCCCTGCGGATTATACAATAAATGCAAACTATCTAAATAAAACAAAAAATTTCAGGCTCAAATTGGCTTCTGCGGACTATACGCCTGGACACTGGTGCCTGTTATTATGCATTGTGTGTTCACTGCTGTTTGTTGCGGCTTGAGACTGCCTTCCTGTAATGATGCAGAGGGGTCAACTGAACCTTGAAATAAACATATTTAAGCACATCCATGTCCCTTGAAGCCAGATGGTCAGGGAAAAGGTCTGCCATTACCTAATTTGCCAACAGCACACCAATGGTCGCGATCAAAACTCACAGGGTCAATGGGCAGTTTTCCACCACAATATTTATTGCTGTGTAATCACCAATTTGGTACATTAAAAACCTTGAGGCTTTAGCCTCTAGCACACCCATTCTGGATCAGCAAAGCTTTTATGCTGTAGACCTGCATCATCACATGAGCATGTTTCGTATCAGTCTTAAACGTAAAACGCTAGTTATGGAATGAAATTCTCATATCACATTTTTAGCAAACTGAATGGTCCCACCTGTTACACTTTTAGCTTTGGAAGTAAACCAATTCACAATACCACCAGTGGCATACATCGAGCCAAGCATTAGTGCCGCATATGGCAGTAAAATGTCCTAACTAGGGAAGCAAACCTAATCGATCGGGTTGATTGAAGCACCTAGATACGGGAGAAATTATCAATCAAAAAAGGTCACTCGAAAGGTAAGTTTTCTTGCTAAACGAACATGAATTTTTATTGGGCGTTCCGCAATATAAGGCCGAAGACATTCACTCCGTGATCGGTATAGAAGCATTTGCTTAGTAGTCGGTGGTGCGTGATAAAAACAACAAAAACAAATGTGGATTATAAACAAGGTACATGTTATAAACGCGATAGATTCGCCTTTGCACGGAGTACTCACACTTAAAATCGTGTCAACATAAAGCGACTATGGCCCACCTTGCTAGCAGCAATCTTAAAATTTATCCGTGTAGTCGTCACGCCCGTGCACCAACCGAAAGCGTTGCTGCAAGCCCCTCCGCCGTCAACTTTAGTCGCTGTTGAGTCTGAAGGACTGCTCTATGAGGTCCATATCCAGCCACTGAGCACACACACACAAGCACAGGAAATAATACTCGGGTCCAAGTACAAACGAAGAACCCGGGGCGGAAAGCCCTGAATGCCAAACGAGCTGCGTCGGGCGACGGCGACTGACTGCGTAGCACTTGCGCTCCTTCGACGCCTGCATCGCCGGCATCGCTGCGGCCGGTGGTCGTAGCTAGTCGTAGCGGATCGTGTCACCTCCGTTGCTCGTACCGGAACACTAGAGCCGCGTAATATTCTTGCTGCCGAAGTTTATAAGCCTACGTTCGCGGCCGACGCCTTTACACAAAGCCAACGCCCAGCGAAACTATCCCCCTCTTTCTCTTTCGGCGACCGGCCACCAGGGCGGCGACTCCGTCGCTGAAACTCCTCAATAATAAAATAAACATCGAGAGCGAAATATAAATATTAAATAAATCTCGAGAGTGTTATCTAATATAAATGTTTGAAAATTAAAAAAAAAGAAAAGAAAAATCTAGGCGCGAGCAGAACATTGCATCGCCATCGACAACAACTCCTGCCACTCCCGTGCAATCAAAACTGGGGATGTAGTGAACCTGCCCTGGTTTGAGTTCGACTAAGTTCGACTTTTTTCTAACTTTCAACGTGATGTTCGACAAAGGTTCGACTGAAGTTCTACTTTTGTGCGCATGCACGAAAATTAAAAAAAAAAAAAAAAAACTAGTTGACACACCTGGCGGAGCAAAAGTGCAAGATTTCTTGGGTTTATTGGCATCACTGGTTCACATTAATAACTAATGAAAACATTAAAAGCACATATTTTCACTTTCATATGATGTAAACATCGATAATCATTTCATAAAATATAAAATGAACTACTTTCTAAATTATTTGTTTCCGAAAATTTGAAATATTCGTGTAGCTGCCGGCCAACACTGTCCATAAGACGAACTTTTTCCAACTTTTGTGAAATTTCGCAGGTTTCCCGATTAAAGGGTCCTTCTACTGGCGGAAAAGTTGTCACGGCACGCTGGGAGCGCTTACTTTCTGGCAGACATGTACGTAGTTCAATTACTCTACTCAAGTTACTGTAGTTTAACTACTTTTCTGAGTAGTTTAGTAACTTTCAATTACATTTTTATTTCGGTAATTAGTAGTTTACTTTAATTACTTTTTCTGAGTAACTTCTACTCAAATTACAAATTACTTTCGAATTTTAGTGGTTGTTGTACATATCAAAAAACATTCCTGCACAAAAGAGATAAGATGTTGGAAGATCAGCTGATATTTGCAAAGAGGGGGAAGCATTTGGCGTAGGAAAGGGGGGTGGGTATAAAATGGGTTGGAGAGTCCGAAACCCCCCAAACTTTTGCCGAGCCCCCCCCCCCCCCCCCCCCCCTCTGCAACAACACTGCTACGAAGCGCGGGGAGCGAAGAGGCACGACGCAAGAGAGGCCGAGCAACTGCGAGTTTAGCGCCGAAGACTGGCGGCATTTTTTTGTGTACCGAAGCTCAAGGAGACTTAACCCATTCGAAGAAAAAGCTGGTTCCCGCTTCTCCCCAACATAGAAACTCTCGCCCACTACAGGAGGTGCACACACTGGATCCATACTCAAAGAAAGCAACAAAATGCAGCACCTGCTCTGAAGCTGATCTGGTGCTCCCGTAGTTTGTGTTATACTCAAAGAATCGTGTGCTAAAGGGAAACGCAAAAGGGACCTTTTTGCGTTGATTTTCGTCGCAAAACATAGGCTATGCAGATTTTCAAAGATTTGAAGATTGTTCGAGAAAGCTTAATAACTCCCCCATTTTTTTAATATAAAAAATAATAAACAAACAGTGTTGCAAAGTAATTTAAGTACATGGTACTTAAAGTACTACTGTTTAGAAACCTTGTACTTTACTTGAAGTACATTTTCTAAACATGTGCTTGTACTTTCAGAGGAAAGTAAAACTCCTGACTTCAAGGTACATTCCCCGAATTTAAAAAAAAATGGCGTATCCTGGTGTGAAAACGCTCTCTTTCAAGACATCATCTGGTCATTTCTCTGATTGAGGTAATGGCTGCTATAAGACCGACAGAAATAAGTGCCTTATAAGGAGGTTGTGTTAAATAGTTCGTCAGCGAGAGTAAAACAACTACTCTGTGGCGATTTGACTTTATACAATATTCGCTGATGCGCCTCATATACAAAACTGATGCACCTCATATTTCCTCTGGAGCAATGCGTACCAATTAAAAAAACACTAAACGGAATGAAATGACATCATGGAAGATTCTGTTAAAAGTACTTGTACTTTACCTTGAAATATATTGTATTTATAGCACGTTACTTCAGGTACACTGCACCCGGTGTACTTACTACCTTACTTGAAATACATAACCTCTAATTTACTTTGTACTTTACTTCAAGTACTTTTTGGATGTACTTTACGCAACATTGTAAACAAGCAAACGCTGTCTAAAAATCAAGCTCCGGCAGTGCTAAATCTCAAAGTAGAAATGACACATTTGCAGTACATCATTGACCAAACAAAGAAGAAAGTACAACACAATTAGGCACGCAGGAGCAGAACCAGCTATTAAAGCATTTCTTTGAAAAAACAATCCGATTCATATTTGGCTAGCACAATTTGGCTAACGGATCAAAACCTATGTACTTTCTTTTTACCATAACAAAACATATAAAAGTAACTTCAAAGTAACTTCAAAAGTAATTCGCTACTTTTTTACGGTAATTAGTAATTTACTCAATTACTTTCTATTTGAGTAATTTCTACTCTACTCAAATTACTTTTGAGGTCAATACTCAGTAACTTAACTTAATTACTTTTTTTGAGTAACTTGTACATGTCTGCTTTCTGGACACGTTTAACAGTTAATTTTCCGATAGGATAATTTGTAATGAGTGCATTGCTAGAAGCATCTTTAGCCTGCTGCAGCCCAGTAAATGCTGTTGCATTGATTTATTTTAAAAAGGCAATAAAACCTGCTGTTACCCGTTGTTTTGCAATTTCTTATTACAAGACACGTATTCGATATTCGATTCGATATTCGAAGCCCGTTTTTTGTCTTATTCGTATTTGATTCGTATTCGAAAATTTCAATATTCGCACACCGCTAGTAATTAGTTATCTAACTAACTTAAAGGTTTCAATTAACCTTCTATAACAGACGTGCACAACTAAAAAATTAGGCGATCTAAAATTACGTTTATTGAAAACTGTGCCGGCCGCACCCAGTGCGACGTGTTGCACATGTTGGTTGCAGTCAGGCTTCCGACATCAATGTCATGTCCGTCATGATAGATCGAAGGCGGTTCTTGTTCAGAATCATCAGTGAGAAGGTCTGCTCACAAACATACGTGTTCCCGGAAGGTGACGTCAGTTTCAAGGCGTGGTCCACCAGGTTTTCGTACTTGTTCTTGTCCAGGTTTTCGAAGAACTCAAGCAGCTGAGATTCGCGATGCATGCTCTTCAGCGCTGGTGGACACCGGAGACCGATGAGGTCGCGTTGCATCGTCGGATCGGAGTTCTCCGGGGATGCAGAAAAAGGATCGCGGAACGGGTCGTAGTTCGTTTTCTCGACCTCAAGCCCCTTAAACCGTTGCTGGAACTCTGAGTGAATATTCTCAACGTGTGGCGCGTACAGTCGGCTGTAAAAAAGATTGACACAAGGGAGCGATGGCCTGGCCGGCGATAAGGCGACACGGGGCGCTTCGAGAGCGTAAGCACGCTGGGGTCGCGATTGCCGTATTAGTCCACTCTTGGATGCACGAGGGACGTCGACACGCCGGAGCCGTTCCCAAAGCGCGCTTTCGAAACAACACAGCGTGACTGCGCACATGTGTTCTCTTTTTGCTCGCTTGGTGAGAACAGCGCTATCCTTTTTTTATCAGTGCCTACCGTCGTTTACCTTTTCTTGACGCTGAACTGGCAAGGCTGGCAGATGAGAGTAACACTGTCTACGATGCCAAGAATATTATAACTGTGACCATATTAGCCCACATTCAAGTCAAAGTTATGGACATATTTATTACAGGAGAATGTATTGTAAACGACTTTATTTACGAGGGCTCAATATTGCACAAATTTAGGAATATGCTGTTCCCGGGAATATTTCACGGTAACAACCTTTTCGCGATTGGGAGTGATATGATATGTGTCACCATGGGATGATTTATTCACGTGATAACAGATTTGCATAACTTTTCTTAAATCGTGAAATTCGCGAAATAAAGGCTTCGGGAAGATTAAGTCGTTTACACTCACATTAGAAGCACTTCGGTCACTGGGTAGAATATGCCAGAACATAAGGAAGCCACTGCTCGTGCATTTAGGAAAATAAAAGAAAGTTTGCAGCATCCGCGATCAAGAATGGAGAAGTAACCCTGAATACAGCCATTGCTGCTATGGGAGCGGAAAAAACAACTTTGATAGAGACCCGCTGGATTAGTGGCGTGAAAACTCACCACCGACCCTCACGACATCTTGAAGGCGCCCAGACAAAGATTTGTATAGGTTGCCAGCAAGGTCAGGAAGGGCCTGGAGCCTGCTCCATTCTTCTTGAACAACCTCCCAAAGAAGGTCCGGAGACGCTCCATGCAGCTGCCGCCGTGCGAGCCGCCTCTTCATGAGGCTCCAAATATTCTCAATGACATTGAAGTCCGCTCCCTTGGGCGGCCACGGCAGCTCCTGGATGCACAGCTCCTCCAGCAGTTCCCGCACCCGCCTTGGAGAAACAGAGCATTGCTTTCAGCGACCCAGGAGTTAACATCGGTTTTATAGAACATTTTGCATCCTTTACGGGAAGAAAAGAAGACCATCCTGAATGCTATGAACAAGTTTAATTAGAATATGAGTGCATTACTGCCTAGGCTTTCATTAATTTTTTTTTTGTAAATACGCATTGAGAATGTTTTGAACAGTGCACTAGCAAGGCAGCAAGCCTGTAAAACGTTACGTAATTATTTGGTTAAACGAAAGGCAAGAATCAAATAACGAAGCCGCGTGATATGTGCTGCGAATCTATCGCCTATATGTTCGCGGCATTTTGATCCAGTCTTATTTCTTATTTTCTTACACTCCAGCGTGTATATGCTGCTAATTAGCGCGGTTACGCCGTCGATGTTTTATACTATTACTATTTTTCACAAATCTGGTTGCAGCAGAACTTTTCAATTGGTTTTGGAGAAACTATAGCCCTGTGCTCCGGTCTCGGGTAAAAAAAAAAATATACCTGGATGTATGGATGGAGCTCCTGTCCTGCTGAAATACGAAGCACCCTTCAGGGAACCGGCCCTCCAGAATGAAAGGGATTAGAACATTCTGCAGTATATCGGCGTATGCTTCTGCCGTCAGGGTCCCCTCTATTCTGTGCAAAGGCCCGAGCCCTTGATGCGTGATGGCACCCCATACGGTCACAGAGCGGCGTCCACTGGTGGCGACTTGCTGCGCATACTGCGGTTCATATCTGAGAAAAAGAAAAGGGTGTAAATTCAGTCATTTTCAGGCAGGACTTTCAGTATTAATCCTGAGAAGCTGGTAACGTGAAAAACTGCGAGAGAGTAAAGATTTTAGGAGCCAGAGGAAAGGTTCAGCCAGACACAAAGCCCTTCCTTTTCCAGATCATTTTAATAAGAGAAGGAAACAGCTGAACAAAAAGACCCGATTCCTAAAATAGGACATTCGCGATAAAATGTATGCAGAGTGTTTAAACGTAGTTAGGACGTTTTATTATGGGGGTGAACGACAAATGAAAATTATATCTATCGTATCCTTCATTTTTTTTTTTCAATCGGCTACTGACACAGACTGCAAACCGAACTGGACCTGATGCATCGGTCCATAAAGAAGCGGCTGCCATCGACACGACTACCAACCTGTTGTCTTTCTGGAATCATAATTGGACTAATATAACGCACATTTCAATATCTCTGTATACTACTTTCTGCCGTATTTGTGATTCACCAATATTGCTTACCGGGAACAGACAGGCCGCCAGACACGCCGCTGCTGATCCCACTTGCTACAAAATGTAGATTCGTCGGAGAATACGACAAGCTTCTATACTTCGTTTCACCTTATGTGCGAGCGAAGGCAAAACTGGAAGCGCGAGCGCGGAAGCTCCGTGCGTTCAGGCGTTGCTCGAGCGCGCGAGCTGGGGAGAAATGCAAAAAGCGCTGGTCTCGCGCTTCTAGCTTTGGCTTCGCTCGCAGGTAAAGTGAAACGAAGTATAGTCTTCCACGGTCCAGGCCAGGTGGTTCGTAGCGAACTCTAGCCGGAGGCGCTTGTGGCTCTGCGTCAAAAGCGGCCTCTGACAAGCCACACGGCTACGGAGTCCGGCTGCGTGAAGGCGCTTTCTAATGGTGGAGACCAAGTTCTTCTCGAATTTCGGCTGCAGTCATGGACGGGTCACAGCAGACAGCAGCAATGATCCATTGGTCCTACTCCGCCGTGGTCCTTCTTGGCCGCCCTTCACGCTCCATGTACCGTATTCGTCCCTCTTCTCTAAATGCACGAACAATGCGGGTGACAGTTCCTAGGGCACATCCTATTTCGGCGGCAATGCTCCTTCTGGTCCTACCCTCTTGCACAAGGGTCAGGATACGCACCCTAGTCGCCTCATCAACCCGCGGCATCTTTGCCTCTTCTGGTGCGTTTCTTAGGTTAACAGTCGCATTTATAGCCCACATTACCACGCAGTGCTGACTTGCAGTATTTAAAAAACCTAGCCGTAACCATTGGGAGAGCGGCGATTTGATCTCACGAGTCAGGATGGCTTTCCGTCAAAAACGCTGATATATAGCTCGCCCATATCTGTGTCACAAACCACTTGTTTGTAAGACAGTTTTTTCATTGGCTATATTTTTAGGGCTTTTGGTTAGAGCAGTGCTTCCACTTCTCAAGCACCCGCTCACTGTGCGCATTCTATCAAGGCAGTGCTATCTCAAGTGGCTTGGACGCACAGCTCATAACAAGACTCCTTTAAACCAATAATCAAAAATAGTTCCTGAAAAATTACATGCACGATTGACAATTAAAAATCTTGCGCTGCTCTTTCAACGCCATAGAATAGGGCATGTTGATCTCAGCATAAATGAACAATCTGTTCTAAGAAAACATCAGGTGACGTTTTTACGAATATCTAGACAGCTATACTTAATCAAAACCATTAATTTGTTATTATATTGCGTCAGAGGTCCCGTAAAACACAAACAGTTTGACTTAATATAATAAATAAAAATAATCGCCAGATCGAACAACTTAAGCGCCTAATTATTCTGAACTGTGATCAAGTTCAGACTTTTTTTACAGCTTTCTATACTTTCTCTTATTGATTGTGTCGCGATTTGAAAGATTCGCGTTTTTATAAGGAAAATACTCCCGTCTTCCATGCACAAATCTGAAACAGCAAATATAATAAATATCACTGCGAAAACTTTGTTTATTACAACGAAAAAAAGCGTCGTCTCACGCGTGACTCGTCACCCTCGAAAGCAGGCCGCACGTAAAAAAAAAAGAAAAAGAAATTGCTACAAACGATAACTATATCTCTCTCGAAGCACCCCTGCGATTCAAAAGTGGGAACGTTCCGGCCACTCTCGTTCCCCGTGTTATAGCGAAATATAGCGCCGCGTGTGGCGGTTTCACCGCACCGTCCACGAATCACTTGTGTCAACCTCTTTTACGGCCGACTGTACGTCGCACTCACCGACTTCTGGTTTTCTCCGTTGGGAAAAAGTTTCTGACAGGTTGTGAAGGCCAGACATGTACAAGTTACTCAAAAAAAAGTAATTAAGTTAAGTTACTGAGTATTCACCTCAAAAGTAATTTGAGTAGAGTAGAAGTTACTCAAGCGGAAAGTAATTGAGTAAATTACTAACTACCGTAACAAAGTAGCGAATTACTTTTGAAGTTACTTTGAAGTTACTTTTATATGTTTTTTCTTATGGTAAAAAGAAAGTACTTAGGTTTCAATCCGTTAGCGAAATCGTGCTAGCCAAATATGAATCGGATTGTTTTTTCAAAGAAATGTTTTATTTTTTATTTATTTAGACATACTGCAGGCCTTGAACAGGCCCCTGCAGGTGTGGGGTACATACAAACAACAAAACTATACATATGAAAAACAAGAAACACATGGCAACCATATATATTGCTTATACAACGACATATGAACGCCATCAGCATAATAAACATTCCATTATCAACGCCCTATATACAATAAAAAAAAATCATGTGCAAACACCAGGAAAGAGAACAATCAAAAGGTGTGACTCTCAAGAGCGCTATTGAAGTCAGGGGCAAAAAAAATGTCACGAGGGAGGGCGTTCCAATCCGTAATAGTGCGTGGGAAGAAGGAATACTTAAAAATGTTAGTTCTAGCGAATATTGGTACCAGGGAATACTGATGATGGTGCCTAGTTTCCCTAGATGATGATGGGGATAAATATAGACTTGAATCAATGCGGAGTCTGTTATTATAAAGCAAAGACAAAAATTTTAGTCTCGCAATTTTACGACGATGCTGGAGTGACGATATATTGTTTGCTATCATTAATGAAGACGGGGAATCTAGCCGATTATACTTTCCATAGATGAAGCGAATAGCTCTCCTCTGAACCATCTCAAGCTGTGACGCATCCTTTTTGGTATTCGGGTCCCATACCATGCCAGCATATTCTAACTTCGGTCGGACCAAGGAGTTATATGCTTGTAATTTAACGGAAGGGGGAATAGCTGGTTCTGCTTCTGCGTGCCTAAATGTTTTGTACTTTCTTGTTTGTTTGGTCAATGGTGTACTGCAAATATGTCATTTCTACTTCGAGGTTTAGCACTGCCTGAGCTTGATTTTTAGGCAGTGTTTGCTTGTTTACAATGCTCTGTAAATTACATCTTATAAGTACTTGAAGTAAAGTAGAAAGTAAATTAGTGGTTATGTACTTCAAGTAAAATAGTAAGTACAACGGGTGCAATGTACTTGAAGTAAATTAATATAATATAAATACAATATATTTCAAGGTAAAGTGCCAGTACTTTGAACAGAATCTTTCACGATGCCCTTTGATTCCCTATACAGTGTTTTTTTTTTAACTGGTACGCATTGCTCAACAGGTAATTGGAGGTACATCAGTTTTTTTATGGAAATGGCAGCAAATATTGTATAAAGTCAAGTCGCCACAGAGTAGTTGTTTTCAGTGCTTGAAGTCTGCCGTAAGTTGAGGGGGGTCCCTACAAGAAGGGGGAAGGGCGGGGGGGAGGGGGGGGGGGGGTTCTGAGGAAATGTATTAGATGCACATAAAATAAAACCCACTGCTGACTCTGTCCTCGCCGTACCTGCAACCCTCAAATTGCTAATCCGCAAATGTCACATCCCTGAAAACAAGTTATTTTATTGCAACATATGATTTTGATTTCACTAATGCTGGGGCTGTGGAGGAGGGTCTCAGACCATCCGTTAAAATCAGCGGGGTGTCCGAGACCCCCTCAGACCCCCCAGACTTTAAGCCCTGGTTGTTTCACTCTCGCTGACGAGCTATTTGACACATCAATTTATAAACCACTTATTTGTGTCGGTCTTATAGCCGCCATTACTTGACTCAAATAAATGACCAGATGACGTCTTGAAAGAGCGCGTTTACACACGACGATACGCCTTTGTTTTGTCTTGAAATTCGGGGAATGTACATTGAAGTCGGGAGTTTTACTTTCTTCGGAAAGTACAAGTACATGCCCAGAGAATGTACTTCAAGTAAAGTACAAGTTTTCTAAACAGTAGTACCTTAAGTACCATGTACTTAGAGTACTTCCCAACACTGCTTATTTATTATTTTTTATATAAAAACGTTGGGGAATTACTAAGGTTTCTCGAATGATCTTCAAATCTTTGAAGATCTGCATATTCTATGTTTTGGGAGGAAAGGCAACGCAAACCCCTTTGCGTTGCCCTTTAGCACGCGATTCTTCGAATACAGCACAATCTACGGGAGCACCAGATGAGTTTCAGAGCAGGTGCTGCATTTTGGTGCCTCCTTTGAGTGAGGGTGCAGTGTGTGAACCTCCTGTAGTGGGCGAGAGTTTCTATGTTGGGGAGAAGCGAAAACCAGCCCTTTCTTCGAATGGGTCAAGTTTCCTTGAGCTTCGGGACACAGAGAAACGCCAGTCTTCGGCGCTAATGCCGCAGTTACTCGGCCTCTCTTGCGTCGTGCCTGTTCGCTCCCCGCGCTTTCTTAGCAGTGTTGTTGCAGAGGGAGGGAGGGAAGGGGGGTGGGGCTCGAGAAAACGTTTGGGGGGTTTCGGACTCTCCAACCGATTGTCTCCCCCCCCCCCCCCCTTTCCTACGCCACATGCTTCCCCCTCTTTGCAAATAACAGCTGATCTTCGAACATCTTATCTCTTTTGTGCAGGAATATTTGTTGATAGGCAAAACAACCACTAAAATTCGAAAATAATTTGTAATTTGAGTAGAAGTTACTCAGAAAAAGTAATTAAAGTAAACTACTAATTACCGAAATAAAAAGGTAATTGAAAGTTACTAAACTACTCAGAAAAGTAATTAAACTATAGTAACTTGAGTAGAGTAGTTGAACTACGTACAAGTCTGGTAAAGGCTAATCAATTTCCAGTTTGAAGCTGAGATGTGAACAGGCGTAACTTTCCTTGGAATGCAAAGATTGTGCTCACCATGTTCGAAAATAGGTTTTCCTTTTCTCGGTGGTCCGGGTCATAACCTAGATATTTTTGTTTAAAACATATATGAAAGCCATGTTCTTGGGAGGAACATTCAGCTATATATGAGCGCCGTAACATTTTTTTTTTTTTTTCACTAAGATATAAAATAGAAAGCTCGAGGCGTGGAAATTGAGAAGATTTACGATGCTACTTTGCACAGTTGTCATTTCCTCATCGAAGCTATCACGTCACCATAAATTTTTAATACATTTTACAAAAGATATACGACACATACACAAAAAATAAAAAAAAATATCAATAAAATATTTCTATGCAAACAAAAAAAAAAAATCAAACATGGCATAAAAACGAGTTTAAGAGACATATTCACAATTTTTTTTTTTTTTTGCAAATAAACCATCTTTTATAATACTTTACAAAACATATCAAAATGCGTGTCTTTAAATATTCTTTACGAATATGTAACAATTATATGCCCACAATTAATTGTCTTTTTGTTATTAACGCAAAAACTCAGTTGATTTCTCAAAATGTGGCAAGATTGGGCGTCGATCCACTCAACATCTTCAACGCGATAGTAGCACAAAAGTTTTAGATGAGATGATAACGGAGTTTATGCTACAGGATGTTGCTAATTTCCAAAGGCGTACCGAAAGTGTATGGTATACGCATTTTCAGTCCTCAAGCCATGCTCGCCTTGACCGCGTGTATGTGCCCATTGAAGTTTTAACTGGCTTTGACGACTACAATGTGTCACCAGTCTTTTTTTCCGATCATGCCTTGGTCTCCTTTGTTGTCGGTGAGAAACGTAAAAAACACAGCTTTCGATGGGAACTGTGGAAGCTTAATAACAACCTACTCCAGGATGAGGTATTTAATGAGAACATCGACTTATTGTTTCGCGAAATGACTGACGAGAATAGCACCGCGAGTGTAAGATGGGAACGGTTTAAATGTGAATTTAAATTATGTGCCTTGGACCGCTCCAGCACCCTTGCATACTGGAAAAAGGCCGATGAAAAGCTGCTTCTCAACGACCTTCAAAGGTTATGTAAACTTGAAGGCGAAAATTCACGAGGGTACGCGGATCAGCTTAAGACAGTTAAAAATAAAATCGCCGACCTAGAAGCAGAAAAGTATAAAGGAGCCCTTGTTCGGGCCCGCGCTGAAAAATACATTTTGGGCGAGCAGCCAACGAAACGGGCATTAAGCGCAGAGGCATAATACGTAAAGAAGAAAAACATTTTTGAAATAGAACTCGATGGCGTGCTGTGTAGGCGCCCCGAAGCCATAGAAAAAGCATTTACTGATTACTACAGTAATCTCTTCCGGCGCCTGGATCACGGCAGTGACTCACGACTTGAAGAGTATCTCGCGGTAATGCCACGCCTCAGTGACGAGATAAAGGGATGGCTTGAAGAGCCTATAAGTGTGGCCGAGGTCGAGCGAGCGATTGATGAACTGGCGACAAAAAAATCTCCGGGACCCGATGTGCTGACTGCCGGCTTTTACAAGAAATATAAGCATCTCGTAGCTGGTCATCTTCACGCTGTGTTAATTGAGGCGTACGAAACTAAAACGTTGCCGTCTTACTTTCTAAACACGCACACTGTACTGATTCCCAAAGAAGACGACGAGCAAAAGTTAAGAAACATCCGGAACTATAGGCAGCCGGCAACGGCCAGGCGGCGCCAGCAGGGTGAGAGCGCACGGTCATACCCTGTCTCGTTGTAACTTGGCAAACGGCGAACGATAAGCCCCACATTGCGTGCCGAAGGCTTCGAAATGCGCGACGTATACGAGCGCAACACACACATATTGGAGCATGACGCAGCGAAAAGCCTGATACTTCTTCGGAGTTGAGGCGCGCTCCGGTGATACGCAGTCACGTTCCGATTGGCTCGCCAGGGCCATAGCTTCCGCTCAACTGGCACGTTACGCGATCACGGCTTGCTGGGATACCCAGTATTTCTTGCTTCAGACACTAGGTTCAGCGGCGCCACCAGAGTAATAGCTCACGTTTGAACAATGCAGCCGCCACTCCCAGGGATACCCAATATTTCTTGCTTCAGTCGCTAGATGGCGCCAAACCAAACAGCATTGCAGGTTGCCTATTGGCCGATAGCATTAGCGAACGTTGACTACAAAATACTAATGAAAGTTTTAGCTCGGCGATTACAAACTGTTATTGGTGAAATAGTAGGAGAGTACCAAACCCGTGGTATTAAGGGACGGTCCATTTTGTCAAATATTCACACTGCAAGAAGTATATTAGAATTGTGCGATGGGGAACTAGACCAGGTAGCCATGCTCCAGATAGATCTGGAAAAGGCGTTTGATCGTGTGCAACATCATGTACTTTATAACATACTAGACCACGTTGGAGTTGGTAAAAGTATTCTTAGTTTTGTTCAAATGGTATACACTGGATGCACTACACAGCTCGTTGTTAACGGCAAACCCACACCGCGCATTAGTGTCGAGTCATCAGTCAAACAGGGATGTCCGTTGTCGCCGTCACTGTTTAGCATTTATTTAGAGCCATTTTGCAGAAGCGTAATAAATAACAGTCTTGTTAAAGGTTTTTCACTCCAAAATATAAAAATCAAACTGCTCGCTTACGCGGATGATGTTGCTCTATTCTGCAAGGATAAGAGAAGTATTCTCGAGGCAGCACGCGAGGTGAAGAACTATTGCGAAGTGACTGGTGCGGCTGTCAATTGACAGAAGTGTTGTGGCCTTTGGCATGAACCATGGGCTACCAAACCGAATGTTTTTCAAGGTATAAATTTTACGTCGACGCCCACCTGGTATCTTGGTGTGCCACTGCAGAATTACAAAAACTCCAATGCGTACTGGACTTCGGTAGTTGAAGAAACACGCGAGAAGGCTAGTAAATGGAGAGGTTGGGATATGTCCATTTTCACGCGCGCGACTGTGTGTAATATTTTTTTACTTGCAAAAATTTTGGTAAGTTCTTCAGGTTTTGGCGTGCTCTAGATTAAACGTACAGAAGTTGCACCGCGTTTTTGCTGTGTTTATCTGGCAGTCAGGATGTGAGAGTGTGCGTCGCGATAATTTGTTCTTTCGCGTTTGTAAGGGGGGACTGTCATTGTCTCACGTGTTTGTAAAGAAAGTTGTTTCGCGTTTTATGTTTCTTAGAGAGCAGACCAACGCCTTTCTTCGTGCTGTAATTCAGAACGGACTGCCAGAGCACCTACCTATGTATGTTGTTTCTTCGTATTGTCGCGAGCAACGCAGGCTTGGTAGTTTCCTTGGCGAGGTCATTGATGCGTACCGTTTTCTAACCGCACGTTTCTCCCAGGAGTATTTGGCGAGTGTCACGCGAAAGCGTTTAACGCGTGATAATATTGAGAGCGTCTTTCCTACGCCTGTGTACCGCGCTCTGTTTCATGCAGGTTCAGGGCAAGATGTTTTGTCCAGAGTCAAAAAGATGTCAATCGCACCGTGTATAAAAACATTTTTCTTAAAGTTACACACAAACTGCCTTCCTGTGAAAAAGTGGCGTGACCAAAGACATTTTTTTGTTCCGTGGGGTATTGACTGTTTTTTCTGTAAAAAGCCGGAAACCATTGAGCATGTATTCCTAGACTGCTGGGACGCTTTACTGTTCTGGGACGTCCTCCAGCGGACTATCAAAAAAGATTTACCGTTCACACCACATGGTATTAGGTTCCTTCCTGTGGAGAAAAATAACGAAATTCCTGAGGATCTTGTCATGCTCCTGGGTCTGCATGCGATATGGCGATGCAGAATGGCGGTTAGGCATGCCGATGTGGACGTACGCCCAGTAAGATTGTATTTTATAGAATCTGTCTGCAAACTAACATCTGTCTATTCCTCTTTAGAGTGCCCGCCTGACTGGATGCCAACTTTGGATGTACTGAGAACTTAAAAGAATTTTAGTCCATGCACGCGTACTATCCACCGTGTATGTGATTTTAACATTGTGTGTGAATTTTTGTTTTTTGTCAAAGCAGTCAATAAAAAGAAAAGAAAAAAAAAGAGCGCGTGGCCAAATGGTTACCGCGCTTGGCTCTCGCGCGGAGGCTCTCGCGCGGAGGCTCCGGGTTCGATGCCAGGGAGCGGACTTCTTTTATTTATTCTTTCAACTTGACACTCTCGTAAGTTCGAAAACCTTGTCGTCTGATCGAGTTACAAATGTTCTACGCGCCGAACTTTCTACGTCGAATGTTCCAGAAACCCAAGCGGGTACAAAATGTGCTCCGAGTGGCGGTCCGGAGTCAGTCTCGCCCCTGCGCTCGATCCTGCTGTTTCGCCGACATCGACGGCTGCGACGCGAGCCTTTGTCTATTTTGTTTTGGACACAAGTTTGCCCCATTAAACTTTTAGTTTGTTCAGTTATTCGCCGCCTCATGATTTGCCATTCGGGACAGTATTTTGCTCCTTATAGTCGGATTGCATAAAATAGCCCTACGATACCTTTTTTTTTTTTCCGTTTTGTGTTGTTGCGTGCCAATAAGCCATTCTGGTAAGCCAGATTTGCGCAGCTGAATAATTGTTGTCACTGACGTCGATACAATTTAAGCAATGCGGAAGTATCTTCAAAAGTAACTGAAATACATTTCTAAGTATTTGTACTCTACTCAAGACACTTTACAGTGAAAGTAACTTGAGTAGTATCTTAAATACTTTATGAAGCAGGTATTTAGTAACTTAACTTAAATATTTTTATCGAGTATTTTGTCCAACACTGCTTCTTTGCCCAAAAAAGCGATGATGTCGCCCTTGAGAGCGACGATACGACTCAGAACATTCCCACGGCTCAGCCAGCAAACCCTTCGGTGTGGTACGGGACGTTCATGTCCTTGCTCTCTATTTCTTGCAGGTACTCTTGAAACTTTCTGTGCTTCGATCCCCGAGCACGTAGAAAGTTGACGACCGACGTCACGACTCTCATTACATGTTCGAACTTTATCCCTTTGATACAACTTCGCACAAAGCGACCGCATCTCTTCTCCAGCTGTTTTGATAGGTCGTCTGCTGTATCTCACACGTCGCTCAACAGTCATTCTTGATAAGCTCAGATTGTGAAAGACCGACTTCTTGTCTGGGCGCATTTCTTCAGAAGCAACCAGAAGACACTCTTTTATGAAGTCATCGTCAGTAATGTTTGGACGACCTGAACGAGCTATCTGTTTAGATATCCGAAAAGAAGCCTTCGTAGCTGCTTCTGACGTGTTTTTTGCTTTTGTGAAGATTTGTTGCTGAGCAAGTAACTTCCGCTTTAAGTTCTCGGATTTCGTTAACCTCTCAGAATTCGAAAGGGCGCTGAAGTCACGGGCGTGTTTAGTCTCGTACTGGTGGCGGACGTTCTACTCTTTAAGCACGGCGAGGGACTCGCGACCCACAAGGCAGATGCACTTTGATGAATTCTCAATGAAGAAGTACCCGTATGTCAACTCGTGATCGAACGTCCGGCCCTCCTGGTCGATTTTTCTCTTCTTTGGAAGGGCACTCATATTTCACGAGCAACAAGCTTCTTTCAACGAACGCAGGAATTTATCTGGTATTTTTCACTTTTGCATTGAACTGGCATTGTTCATATGGATGTATGGGTCGATGTTAATGGCTATACCCTTTGAAGCGGGCGGTAGCTTGTACAATCGAGCCTAAGTCTAAAAAGACAAACATATGATTCATATGATTCCTCCCGCTCTTCTAAGCCAAATTTCTCCCCCTAACTATCCCAACAGGAAGGGAGAGGATTGATGGCCTCTGTGATGAAAGAGGGAAGGGTATCTGTTGAGAGAGAGCAAGAAGTTTTTGCGTTCCACGTACAGACATGTTGAGACAGGGGTGGCATTCAAAACGCCAAAAATCAAAATGCCGAATTATCGGAAGGCCGAAATTTAAAACACCGAAAATTCAAAAAGCCAAAAATACAAAAAGCTGAAAATTCAAAAAGCCGAAAAGTCAAAACATCGAAACATCAAAATGCCGAAACATCAAAATGCTGGCATCACCTAGCTGTAGTGGAAGATAAAAGTTTCTTGGCAAGATAAATTTTCTTGGCAATGTGATCAAAGTTAGAGGAGAGGTTCCGCCGGCCGATGTGCACGCGCTTTCGCCCAATTTTCTAATTAGTGGAGAGATGTTTTAGTGGCCCCCTCATATGGTTACCTTTCGTGACGTCATTACCTTGCGAGCAACAAGTTCGATGGTGTTTGTAAGGAGCATGGTGGAAGCTTGATATCATTGCCCTCTTAAAGCAACACTACCAACACCGTCGAAATTGAAATTCTTCCATTCCTCTTATTTCCGTCGATGAGAAATCCTTTGCTCACGTCATAGTCAGCATTCGGCCAATCACGGAAGGCCGACCACAGCGACGCTTTCGATCGCGCACGTCGCCAATAGCCATGAAAGGTAAAATATATTTCTGGATATCTGGTCGCATAGCAGAGCAAATCCTTGTTTATTGCATTTCAGACAGATAAGTTGTGTGTAATCCCTCGAAGAAACCTTAGAACGTCGACGTTGTCCCGGTTGCCGAGAGCAGTTGCCAAACAATTTTCGCGCAACCTTTGCTTCTTGCTTTGTGAGCGGCGGGATTGGCCTCTGATCGCTCCCTCGATGTCGTCTTCGACTCTAGCTTGCTCCCTTTTCATGGTGGTGATGAGCCGGAAGACGCTTGTCCGCCAACCAATATATCCCCCATCGTCGGTGCCATGCCTCAACGGCGTTGTTGCCCCTTGGAAATCCGTTCTGAGTGTCAGTTTAATCTACTGATAACGGTGCCTTTGCAGAACGAGTTAAATAGGCTCGTGTCAGTGGAAAGTGATCTGCCGGAAAACGAACAAGTGGTAGTCACAAAGCGCGCCATTTCTTTTTCACGTGGTTTTCGGCGTTATGTCTTTTCGGCATTTTGATTTTCCGGCATTTCAATTTTTCGGCATTTCAATTTTTCGGCATTTCAATTTTTCGGCGTACTGACGTTCGGCCTTTTCAGAATTCGGCCTCTTGATTTTTGGCGTTTTGATAGGGACGGCTGTCCATGGTGTGGACGTCCCTGTCCACACCATGGACAGGGACGGCTGCGCACGGTATTTTATTGTTGTCAGCAGGATTAGTGGAGAGGAAAAATATGAACTGAGAAATCGCAGTTCTTTCGCCGAAGACTGAGAAAAGTAGGTAAGAGGGTTTCACTGCAGCTTGCAAACGGAGCGGGCGCTCGGTGGATGGAATGGCATATATAGTAAGCAACTTTCTGCGTTAAGCCACGCCGCGGGCCGCTAGAAAATCGCTCGCGGGCCTTATGCGGCCCGCGGGCCGTATGTTGTGGACCCCTGTTCTAAAGTACCATCTTTTAAAGGCATAAGGCAGTTGAACAATTGACGGTCGACCACAGTATGGTCCAGCCAGGCCGTGATATTTTGAATAAAATTTCGTAGCAGGCCTCATAGGGCGAGAAATGTCCTTGTGCACGGCTTCGAAACTGAAACAAACCGCCTAAGCGCGCTCGTGTTGTCGATCCCTCCGCGCTGTGCTTGCGTCGCACTGGTCTCCCGGCGCAGATAAGTAGGTTGCCTAGCCGGTGCAGGACTGAGGGATCGACGTCACAAGCTTGCTTGGCCGGTTAGTTCGTGTTTTGAAGCCGTGTAGAATGAACCAAAGCGCTTACCACCTGTAGCACACGCCACGAGTTTTTTTTTAGTCAAAAGTTCACGTCACGGCTAGACTATACACGAACTCATCTCTGTTACGTCACGGCGCGATGGTGGCGCGTCAGGCGCACTTCCGGTCTGGGGCTGTAGGCGGAAGTCCCCATGTGAGACGTGTATGCTTGCGTTGTTTTGAAAGGAACCTGACAAAAACCTGCTCTCTTCAAAACGCCGCGACTGGGGCTGTACCAAAAGAGTCGAAAAAGGTTTGAAGATCAGTTTTCATGTGCTCGGTTCACCCGAGAACGTGGATACGTACCGTGAAAATGGAAATCCAGACGCCGTCGGACCACGATTGCTTGGGCGGGAAGCACTTTGGATTGAATTCACGAATACTTGCGGTCATCAGATTTATTTGTTTTGTTCCAACATGAGCGCCGGAAAACCGTCAAGTTGTACAGACCACCTGCGGACTACGTTCAGAGCGTCTTCAAGATCGAACGGCCGCCTGATCGTTCGAACTGTCGTCTGCTCTTTCAAACGCTTCTGCTTGTCGTCTGCTCTTTTAGACGACACTGGCCCGTAGACCAAATGTTGGCCCGGTACTTGCGATAAAACGTAAGTGCAGGCCTCAAAAGACTTAGGTTTGAAGGTTGGTAAGCAGGTTCGATGTAAACAGTAGATAGAAAGAAATGTTGATCATTGTTACCAGTGGCCATCACCGACTTATTATGCCTGATTCACTTGGTCTGATTCTGCTTGCGATTTTCAGTATCGACGCTGACCATTTCAGCTACGGTTCACACTTCTGCAGCCCGAGCGACGTCGCGACTGAAAATAGCGAGCGAAATCTCATCATGCGAGTCAGGCTTTAGCGTACATTCTGCGGCGTCCACGCGGAATGAATCGCCTCATGTCACATTATTCACGCAAAATTGTGCGGTCTAACGAGCCTCGGTAATGGCGCATTCACAGTGGAAGCGGATCCGCGTTCACGAAGCGGCTGCGGATGCGGTTCGTGAGCCACCCCGTTCAGACACACCGAGAGGCGGTTGACGGTTTCTTTGCGATCACGCGTGATCTTTTGATACTCGCGTTTGGCAGCCCTGTTTTACAAGACGAAATCCACCTTAATCCACGATCCAAAGCCAAAATTTTGCTATTTCGGCTCTAAAGATTTTTTTTCGGGATGTTCGCTCGCAGGGTCCATATCACATGAGCGAATGACGTTTTAGCGAAGAGCTACATTTGAGCGAATCGACGTTTTAGCGAATAACTGGGGCGAGCGTTAACCCCTCCGCCGCGCTGCGCTTTACGCCGATTCGCGGCGACAGTCTGCGGCGGCTAATTACTAAAATGTGAACCCATTTGGCCCACCCGAAAACGCCGCGTCGCGGCGTCCGACTATTCGCTAAAGTGTCATTCGGTGAAACGTGGGCGTTCGCTAAAACGTCCTTCGATCAAGTGAGCGCCTCCCCGCGTAAATAGCTGACCTTGTTTTTTTGGGAAAGAGGGCCAGTCTCCTCCCTTCCCCCCTCGTTGTTTGTTCTTATCATTTTCGGAGTTGTGAGTGTCACTGGTGGACCTAGAGTGCCTTCATGTTCGCTTTGCCATGAAGGCACCCTAGGTGGACCGTGGTGCGGGGGAATATGTTCGGTGCTAGCCGGTCGTGGCTTCGTTGGTGGCGGACTCTCCTCTAGTCACTCGCACATCGATCCTGTCGACTATTTGTTTGACATTATGCTCAAATAAACGCCGTATGGATTACCTCTGCATCGCCTGGTACGTACACTTTATTCCTTGAGTATGTTCCCTTTATTTCTTTTGTTAGTAGTAAACGTTACAGGTCGAGCTAGCGCAGGTACCCTGCCCGCTCTGCGGTAGTGCGTTGGCGACGCAATCAGGCTGACGACGTCTCTATCGGCCTTCGTGGTGTCGAAAGCTTTCAATAGTTCACGCGATTATCTCAGTGGGTAGAAAAGCTGACATTTCGGTCGATCATGGGTTGGTTCCGACGTTCTACGGGCAGAGACTAACAAGGCAGTGAGCTTCAGGCTGTGGCACCCGAAATAATAAACAAACTCTTACCCGAACCAAATCACCGGTGCGAAACCCGTTAAGATTACGAGACGATTCTTTTCGCGGCGGATTCAAGTGACGGATGTGAACATCACGTTTCTCCCTTGATTTGTCTGCTGTAACGCTAGGACAACAGCGCCTTGGACGCCTCACCAGCGACAGGTGCCATCTTGTTTCGAAAGACACTAACGTCACGTCAGCGTCGCGTTGTGATTGGTTGCCGCTTTGCGGTTCGTGAAAGCGGTTGGGAGAAATCGGTCCCGAAGCGGTTGGCAAAAACGCGCTCCAACCGCTCGATCCTAGCCGCTTTGCGGTTGAGAACGCGCGGATCCGCTTCGCGTTTGCAGATCCGCTTCCAGTGTGAACGCGCCATCATTTCGCTGAGGCCTCTCAAGTAGTCAGGCATTGTCAGGAAGACGTAGAATCAACAATTCGAACGCGAAAAAGGGTAGGGGGACTCGCACCGACGCCGACAACGTCGCATTTCAATGGTTTGTTTATGGGCGGCGGCGAGCTCTTGCCCACACTCCATCGCGCATGCACGGCGCCGGTGGCGTCCGCTAGGGGCGATCCTGTTTGTTTGTAAACATGAGTTGGTGTATAGAATGAGGCAGGGCATCAACTTTCAAACTATATTCCGACCCCTCGAAATAAACAATTTTCGAAGTTAATTGCCCTAGGGCTAAAAGAGCCATAGCGCAATCTCCTTTTTTAAGGCGAAAGCCTTCCTTGTCCCTGAAAGATGGTCATAAAAATACCTCATGAAGCACACGCCTCAGAAATAAAACACAAAGAAAAGCACAGCCACGCAGATGCTTCGTCACGGTAGCCGGCGGGGACGCTCGAGGTCAAAGCGGACGCGCCTCAGAAATAACACACAAAGAAAAGCACAGCAACGCAGATGCTTCGTCACGGTAGCCGCCGTGAAGCCGGCGAGATTCGCCGCGCCTGCGCAGTGGTGGAGCGTGATGTCACCGCCGGAGCGCTGTGTGCGAGAGGAAGACATGGCGCGCTGCTTATGCGCTGCGTGTAGGAATGCTTTCGCATTCCTACACGTAAGCACTCTTCAGTGTCTTCGGCGAGTTTTTTTTCGTTCTCAATGAGGAATTACTCGATGATTTCGTGTCCATAGCGGTCTCCGTGGCCCCCCTTTATCTTCGTACCGGCGAAATCAGGTGCGCACCCGAAGCACTTTTTTTCTTTTTAACTTTTGATTCATTTAAAGAGAAAAAACCCTGTATTATAACCAGACATAAAAAGACAAACTAACAGCATCGCCCTGCTCGGTTCCGCGTGACGGAATAAAGAAACGAACCACACGACGACGCCAGGACGTCGGCAAAAGCAAATTCGAAAAAAAAAGAAACAACTTCGATCGCATATTGAGACTGTGAGAGAACTTTGATTGGTTTTCGCGGCGTCACTTTCTGCATAAAATGATCATGGCGTCGTGCAGCAGAGAGAAGCTGTGGACACTGGAAAGGAAGTCACGACCGCGGATTAACAAGAGTCGTGCGCTCCGTCTCCGCTACCGCAACCTTCCACGACACTTCTTTTTATGCAGCCGCCACGCTTCACTCAGCAGTTGTAATGACGGGCATGTTTTATGTTGGTTTTGATCAAAAACGTAGAAACAGTTCGACAAAAAATAAGAGCACGACGAGAAACCTCTGGGGATGAAGACTCTCAACAACTGATCTACAAGAAGCGTCGTTCAAGTGTGAAAAGAGCTATGTTGTCCTTTGCAGATGATGAGGAAGCGGTGACGAAACCGTTGAAGTGGTGAACATAAACAGGGTGTTCATGTCGTGCTATGCTGCAAAAGATGTGTGAATCTGTTTATTTCGTTCGGGCCCGCTAAACTTTAACTTGGCGAGTTCCAGTTGATGCCTCGGTTTACAGTGAGAAGTTTTAACACACATGAACGCTTTTTTTTAGCGTTCTCTTCATGCATGTGCTGTTCTCAGTCAGAGAAATTAAGGGTTATTAGGTTGAGATGTGATTACCGATTAATCAATGAATGTATTAATCATCGCCGGATTGGTCAAAAGTGTGACCTCCTACAATATTGTTGCGAGCATTACCTTTGTCTTCGTAAAATTCAACCTCATGGGTTAAATCACCGATGAAAATTCCGCTCCTTCGGAAAGCCATGTTTTCAATATACAGAACCTAAAATACATATAGAATACAAAAATACAGAATACAGAAAGGCAAAATACAGAAATACAGAATGTTTCTGCAGACTTAAATAAGCATCACAACACGAATCATGTAGTACCGTTCATCTAGCGTCAAAAAGTACAGATATTGTCTGAAAATCCTTGTTATTGTAAGTATGTCACGTGTAAAAACTCGAAAGACGCTTAAGCTTCGCCTTTAAAAGTAGAACGCGATAGCGTTATCGGGCCCCGTTAGCATCGCCTTCTCATTAGCTTCTCATGTTCTTCTGCCAGTAAACAGGAAGTGCGGTGGACATGGCCTAGTCATGTAGCATGTCTGGCTCGCAAACCGAAGGATCGTGGGTTGAAATCGTGCCTAAAATTCTTCAGAAAATTTCTTTATGGCAAGTGAATTGATTTATAACGTGAAATTATTTGAGACATGCGGCGACCTTTAATTCGCAGTACATGTCATGTTTTTAGTCACGTTTCACGTGAGCGTTGTGAGTTATTTGAAATTCCCGCGTGGAGGTCATCTGCTGTGACGTCATGACCTTATCGACCAATCAGGATCTTCCCGTCACGCCACCGACATCGACTCACCCTCCGAACGCGTCCGCGTCATTTTGTTTCCCCCGGACCTCAAGCAGTGACGGTGCTTTCTTGGCTGTCTCGTCGACATCGCGCGTTCAACGGGCGTTCTCGATGTCGCCGTTTTCTTGGCTTACCCCCACTTGCGTTGAGATGCGACAAAGACGCGCTTTCGAACATTGCTCGCCGTATGCTCCAACTGTACTCTCTGACGTCACCCCACTGCGGTGGCGCTGTTGTCGGCGCATGCTCAGACTTGTCCCGAAACTGGTTTCTGCGCAACGCGCTGTTTACAAACGACGGCTCGTTTGTAAACAGCGCGTTGGTGTGTCAGAGCTTGCCATCCCGGCTGGGTAGCTTCCTGCCGGATAATGTTCGGCTTTCATGTTGCTGCAGCGTGTGCCGTAAGATGGACAAACAATCAATAAAGCACCGGCTTTCTTTTTTCCTGAGTCTACGGTAGCATATCTGAATAACTGTTTATCTTTTTAAGTAGATATAACGAACATCTGACAACTTTCACTTACTTAAATAGTACATAATGACTGCTTACTTGACGTCAGCAAAGAATGCATTTCTTTCTGTTTGCCACTTCTGTCCATCGCATTTGAATGCATGCCAGATGAAACAATAGTTAAAACTTTCTGCTCCGGCATCGCTGAAGCTATACTATAGAGATAGACCGTTCCCGATAAGCTCGCTTCTCTCTTCTTCACCGTCGCCAAGAAGAGAGAAGCGTCCGAACGGCACCGCCTGGCTGAAAAGGAAAGATGTTCAAGATTCGCTCTCATTTCTGAAAAAACGCCGCGAGAGGACGCAGCATGACATGCCCCCATAGAGTGCCTCAATGTTGCTTGCCGACTGGGCCTTGCTAGAGTGGGGACATTCTATGGGAGGGCGAGTGCCGCCTTTTCTCGTTTTCCCCCTCTCGCTCCCGGTCGCAGCCGCCAATTTGCCGACCCGTCAGTCTATGCTGGAAAAAGCGATGGAGAAACTTCATCGTGACGTCGCCGGTGGGAGGAGCCTAATCTCAATCGGCGGCGAACTCAACTGACAGGGAACTTCATCGCGGCGCGTTGATGACGTCGACGAAGAGCGGCGTTTGAGTTGTAACTTCATCGGGATTTGTACCCAAAAAATGTCCCAATGCGCAACGTCGCATCGGAGGTTCTTGTAAAAGCAACATTTTTAAAGGGGCACTGACACACCAAAATCATATTTTTTTTTTATTATCCGAAACGATTGAAAACGATGCCGGGACATTACCCTCAAAATTTGAAACTTTAAAATTCAGTATTTGTGAATTAAAAAAACAATTTCCAAATGCCGAATTTGAAGTTCCCGCGCGATCCGCGTCAGTGCAGTGAGTCAGATTTTGCGGTCTCCTGCGACTCGACTTTCTTTCAGACCTCCGCCGTTGTCACGGCGACCCCAACCGAGGAGGAGGTGACGGATAGAAATTAAGGCGCCGGCGGGAAAAAAAACGGTCTTTCTCCGACTCGCCAACGGGCGCTGCCAAGTTTTCCGAGGGAGGATACAAATCTAGGAAGCAACATCACACCGAACTCTGATTTCTGTTATTTCAAAAAGAGGGGCCGTAGTGCGTTCGCAATTGCGTTAAAAAACATGTTTTACGATTGCCGTTATTAAATGTTATAAAAATGTCACCTACAAAGCTTCTAAATTTCCTGATTTTTGACGTCACCGATCAAAAGAAGCGAGGAGGTGAACGCGGGAAATACAAATGCCAAAACTAAAAAGGCGCGCGCGCGCGCGGGAAAATTTTTTTTCGCGATGCGGTTTTTTTTGCGTGTCTATGACTACAAGTTGCATCGTTTTAGACAATAAAAAAAAATACGACCTTTGGGTTGTCAGTGCCCCTTTAACTTCTGAAAATGTATGATTTGGTACAATCTAAATACAATTACCGGTGTCAAGTTTAAGTCGCATGAATTATGTCTTTTTACGTAAGTGAAACACTTTAGATGATCGCAATGCGTGAGCTGCATCGCGATCGTGATGAATCGTCATGGCCGACGGTGGATGTCCCGCGTAAAGTGCTCGTGTGTCTGTACGAAGATTTGCCTCACTTTTGGAATTTTTGCTGTCGAGTCGGGCTTTTTCAAAGGTTGTCACGTCGCGATTGCCACTCGGCAGTCTGGTGGGGGACGTGAACCAAGTGTCGTCGCTGAACTCGAGGAGTAGGACAGAATCCTGGCCCGCAAAGACACGGAAAAAGGCGCATGATTTCCAGAGGGGACGCGCCTCGATCGTCCGTCGCCACACGGCATCTCGGCTGCAGTTTTGGTAAGTGCTGGGAATTGAAATAGGCGGTTTTAGCGTAGCGTTGTCGTGCGCAGCGAAATTGCTACTGGTAGCTCGCGCTGTAACTTTGAAGCATGCTTTTCAGCGCGCAGCCGTACTGTGGCTACCGCAGAACACGGTAACGGTCTGCTAAAACTTGCTAAATGGTAGTGAAGAGACACCGTGTGGTTTTTGGTCTTATTGACTTTGCACGAGTGTGCTGGCTCGTAATGTTTCTTCCAAAGCTCGGATCGTAGCGCTCAAGCTCACGAGTTAATTTGTCTAGACCTGTGCATGAGGCACTCCGATACCTAAATTCTAAGGTGTAGGCAAGGGGCATTACATCAACGCGTAACCAGAAAGGCTGTCAATTTGTTGAGCGTTAACTTGTGTTTAACTGGATTTCGCAGGACTCATCTGCTGCGACCAAAGGTGCTAGTGAGGACCCAGCACAGGTGGCAGCTTTGCCACCACCACCACCAAATGGTAGGTATAAAAAAGTCTGGACTCATCTTTATGATACACTGTTTGCACCCATGTCGCGTCATTAACATGTATTATGCACGAGTGCAGTCGGTAGTCTCATGCTGATGGCCTGTGATGGTCTGTGGTTGCAGCTTTGCTACACTGTGACCATGGTGAACTGTGCTGGCTCCAGTGGCCCAAAGTGACAGTTTTTGTGCCCATCTCAGCAATTGCATAAAAATGTGACCACTATCTGCACCGTGCATAACTACGAGGAAGGTCTAAGAAGCTGTCATAAACATTATTGTGCCTGGTCGGTAGCTCCCAAGGTGGCTGTAGGCCCAACCGTGTTTCTAGCAAGGTGTCACCTCAGCAAGACTCACAAAAACCTAGGTGTACACATGGTACAGAGGCAATTCACAGATGGTTACTCGAGTTTTGTGTCGAACAAGACAGTAGAAAAATGAATGAGACTAAGTGTCAGTTTGCAAAAAGGCTGTGGCTCGGTTATCTGTTTCCCGACTGTGGCCTGCTTGCACCAAACATTTTCACTGTGTCTCCGGTCCCATTTCCCAACAGCAGCCTGCTTCCGCCAAACATTCCCGGCAACACTACAGCTACCCACCACCCTGAAATTGACAAGGAAATGACACTAAGACAAAACTGGCTCACCAATTCCAAAATTGACGTCTGCTATTTATATAGAAGGTGCAAAGGGCTGTGGGAACAGGACGCACCTAGCTGGGCATTGCCTATCGAACTCAGGAAAATCGTCGTCATGCACTTTTGCATATTTATTTTAATTTTTTTCACTTGGGTATTTAAGTCCTCCACCTTTGGCTAGAGATCACAATCTGTAATAGTCCAGTTAAGAGTAAGTAGCAGATGGTTCTTGCCACCACACAGGGCAATATTTTCTGAGTACTGAACTGGACAAATACGGGCAAACTTTGTCGTGATCACTTGACGGTTTAAACTTCTGCCTAGGCCTAGCCCAAGTTCCTGCACTAGCACATATTGCCACGCGCGTCTCCGAGCAGGCGCGCTTGTGGCGGAGTGATTGTCGTTCTTGCCTCCCTATCAAAGCTCCGAGGTTCGAGTCCTGGCCGTGCATGCACCTTTTTGTTAATGCCCCACACCTCCACCAAAATGTCACGAATGACAGATGATGAGGTGATAAATGAACAAAAACTAAACATTTAATTTGGTGAACTTGTGCCAAAACAAAAATACAAAGAAGTAGCTTTGCAGGCATCAAGGCGGAGTAGCACGATCGAGCGTAAGAGCGAGACTCTGTATCGTCTCACCCTCATATACGTGGATGTCTGGGACAATCGGCGTAGAACGTTCGGCGCATATAACATTTGAACTTCGAACAAGCAAGAGGGTTCTTGAATTTACCAGAATGCCACATTTACAGAAACAACAAAAAGGTGCCTGCACGACCAGGCATCGTACCTCGGACCTTTGCAAGGGAAACAAGCTTGACAATCACTCCGCCACAAGCGCGCCTGCTCGGAGACGCACGTGGCAATAGGAGCAGCCTCTGCCATTAACCGCATCTGACATGTACAGAGTGGTGGCCACCACCACGGCGCCTACTGACATGACATCACACGCAAACCATCTACGCGTGCTACTGAAACTGTGTCATGTAGTCAGCCGTGCACCAGTAATCAGGTGAACTGCCACCCTGGATGGTGAGGGCCTGAACTGCCCCCAACTGCACTGTTTAGGACCCCTCGCCCACTCAGCAGGACCAGCTGGTTGCATTGCACATGCTGCTGGAGTGCAACATGAATTCCCTAGCTTTAGAGAAGTGCAGTCAAGGTCCAAACTTGGCTGGCAAGCATTGTGTAGAGAACCGTGGAAAGAAAACCTGCATCATATGGCAATAATAAGTTATTTTAGGCCGAGTTTCTTCATCCTTGCTTTATTCAGTTACATCCAGAGCAGCTTGTGCTCACATCCTTTGTTGCTCACTCAACACAATGTGGAAGAGCTGGACTTCCACAGCACCAAGTGCATTGATGGAAACAACAGTTAGCGTGTCATTGAAATCAGCTATGACAGACAGTTATAGCAGAAAGGAAGGCGAATGCAGCAGTCTTGTGTTTTCCCTCCTTTTCCTTTTCTGACCTTCTGTTGGGTTTCGAAGTGACCGATTTCCAGCAGCTTGTCCCTTTCCACGTTTTTATGTGATCGACAAAGCAGGCTTGTTTACTGCAAAGTAATTAGGTCAAGCTAAATGCACATTGCTGAGGGCTGCCCGTCTCATAGGTTATGTGCTGTATTGGAAAACCGACAGCATGGGTGTGCTGGTCTGAGCACTTCCTTGGTTAGGAAGGTGCTCGCATAAACTAAACGTCTTTCCAAAGTCTCGCATTCTTGCTGTTTCCAGTACTGCATGAGAGGTATGAGAGAAGGTAAACGCAGTGGTATGCCATACACTATTGCTTACCACACCACTGGGATTATATTGTTCTATGCAATTTCTCTATCATGCTGTTTAAAAATGTATATATTTGTAAGCTTTAGCCCCTTTTGTGTACTTTGGCTGCAGGCTCTGGTGGGACAAGCAGCTGCACATGCCCAGCAGTCATCTTCACTGACCACACTCGTGCTGCACCTCATGGTGGTGCAGAATTTTCATCTACAATAAAAATGCACCCTATGCACTATTTTGCTTCTGTCATGATTTCAGTATAGCATGGAAACAAGATTTGCAGGAGTACCTTGGTACCAGGAGTACCATGTACAACAAAAGTGTCATACATGAAATAAAATTTTTTGGGTCAGCAAATCTCGGTGAAATTGTTTATGTACCGACACTTGTACCGCAACTTCTGATGTCAATGTGAATTTCGTATACAAGGAACCACAAATTTCCCAATTAATGGTGGTACGGTGGTGGAGCTCCAATCATCCAGATGCCAGCAACCGCAGTTAATTCTTCACCTTTTCTTTCTCTATGCTTAGAACAATACACTGTTCGAACCGGAATGCTTACACAGTCAATGAGAAGCGAGATGCCACCCGTGAGAGGGCCCTGCTTTTGTTCTCAGTCGTAATGCTTCGGAGTCTAGCTTATGCGGTTTGCATTTTTGCCAGGTTACCCTTGCCATAAACATTGTGTTACAAAACTTTTTTCAGAAAAAGCAACTTATCACAAACGTATAAAGTTCCAATTTTAGTATACCAAAAACTCTCTGACATCACATGCTTGGTGAGGTGTTTCTTCAGCCCAGGTACCAGAGCAATAAAAAGAAATATACTTGTTATGTCCATCTTTTTCTAACATGAAACAGAATTTTCTGAAATACCAGACTTGCCTGCCATGGGCTTGGTGTCAGTCGTTTTAATGCATATGGAATTGCTTCAGATCAAGAAAAGTGTCCTTGTATCAAACTGCTCCTTTATCTATAATAGGTAGTCGATACAAGAACCCAACAAAATTGAATGCGGCTTGTACTGTCTGCTAGGTAGATCGCTCTGCAGTCAAAAGGGACTTGCCGTGTCTACTAGATTGGGCAAGTTACAAAGTATGACACAAAATTGCAAGCAGATGCACACAAGTATATTTCAGATGTGACGATTCGAAAGACGAAGCTCGTAACAGGCTCCGCGGCTGTCAGGCTGCAAGTTTGATGAGGGCGACCCTGGTAGGCAGCACATACTTGGGGTGCAGAGGCGGCCACCTTTATTATTTTCAACGCTGCACAGCTTGTCCTCTGCTGTCAAAGATCACACCATCCTTGGGGTCGAACTCTTGAGGAGCAAGGGGCTCGGGAAGATACTGTAACACGTGCCCGCCTGGTGCAGAAAGGCAAATGATGTTGCTGTGCCCAGAACCTTTGCAACCACTGGACCTGCTTTTGAGCCTCCTCTTCACTGCTCCACAACAGAATCTTAAGCAATGCTTTTTGTTAAGCTTGGCCTTGGGACAGCACAGCATCCATTGGGATTGCGAGGAATTGGTGTGCAACCATGCACGGTTTCAGGGGTTAGTCGCTGTCACCTGCACACAACGGCCTCTTACATTAATGTTTCATAACCTTTTCAGTTGTCCAAAAGCACATAAAGACTAGATAGATGCTTTCTATGCTAATGCAGTCTGTGCTTGGAACTAGTAGCATGTAGGTCTTCATAATATCCCCAAAAGCCTGCAATATAAATATAATAATAATTGCAAAAAAAATAATGTGGAGGTATTTACACTTGGCTTAAACGATACCAAAAATCATGTCTTGCAGAGCAAAGAGGTGCAGCGTGAATAGCAGGCAATCAAAATTATGTATCATGATCTGTCCATACAAACAGAGTTTGGTAAGTGTGAAGGGAAAACGGACACAGCGTGCTTAAGCTGAACAATTTCCCGATGTTGGGGCCCTAGACCTTTGGATGAATTATACACATGCAATCACTATATAGAGTAAGCTTGAATGTGCGCTTATAACGATCTCGCACGACACTCATTGCGTTGAATGAGGCGCCCGTTTTCTACCGAGAGCTGTCGTGCAAGCACGTTGAGAAAATGTTCAATTCAGACTGTTTTAGAACACAGCATTGATACGTAAGAGTATTTACGGAGCGCACTGCTGAATTCGCATCGCTGAACTTCTTGGTTGTCGCCTCTCCGTCTTCCTTTCGCGCGAAGTCCACCCACCTTGAACCCCGGGTGATCGATTATCGTCTCTTTAACATCCAACAGAACGCGACTCACAGCGCACCGATGCACGGTGATGTTTTCGCCGCACCAAAATATGCCTCCAGCAACTCAGAAGCTGAGAGCTCTTGCTGCTCTGCTGTCAGCAAATGGGGCCCCTCGCGACGCCGCCAAAGCTTCCGCGGCAACTGTCAGAGCCAGCGAGTGTCGGGTAGTATTCCCAGATTACGTCCCTGACGAACTTTGAACCGAAGACATAAAAAACGTAGCGATGGTCCGTGAAAGATCGCTTTGGCTCGCCCCGTCCGCGAGCGTGAACGTCGCCATCTTCATTGAGTTTGGCAACTCCGGCTGCCTGACAACTACAAAGTTATCTCAATCGCCAAACTGAATCGTGACGACATTTTGACGTCACCGCTAACTTCCTTATTTCACCAGCATAGCTCGAACTCCATCGGAATCCGTAGGGAAAAACTCAATCGCAACGTCACATCACGTGACCAAAGGGCAGCCAATCAGCGACCGATTGAGTTAACTTATCGTTGAGTTTGCGATCTAGCATAGACAGACCGACCGGCTTTCGATGCATGCGTGGGATTGCTGAATTGGCTTGTTCTTTTGAAAATGCCGGGTTGCTGCCTACCGCAGTGTTCGAATCACTCGAGGAATGTGTGGAAGGTCTACGGCGTACCAACAAACTCCAAGCGGAGACGTCTGTGAATCACAAAGATAAAGCGCGACAACTGCAGAGCCGAGCCGTTCGTTGTATGTGTGCAGCGTGAGTACCAACTTTGTTTCCTCGCAATCACTGTGTCTTTTGCCGCACAGTTGATTGCTAGAAAGTGGTATTTCAGGTCGTAATAAATTATTTCAGACGAACGCTTCTTCGACTTGGTACTGCAATGAAGCGCCGCAAATACCTTCCGCTGATCGTGGTCGAGGAGCGGCGACAAGCCACGACCGCTCGATCGACGGAGGAATTGAGCAGTCGTGGACAAGCAATACAGCTTCTTTATATCCTCAGGTGCGCTAGTGAAATTCGAGATACCAGTATGACATGCTCGTGTGCGCCCGCAAGCAGTCGGACCATCGACAGTATGTTGGTGTTTTACTCCATTTTGTCCCGAAGTCTTTTCGACGCCACTAACGCAGGATCTGAACTCGGCGGTGGCGTTGTTTTGCAGATATCGCTCTGGTGCTGTACGAGAGGTTTCTCATTTGATGAACGTCCGAAAGTTATGATTAGCCATCGAACCTTTGAGCTTAGTTTCGCGACTACTGTCCTGTTTCAAATAGATTGCGCACTTTAAGAACGATAAATAGAAAGTAAGTTACGTCACCGTCTACCTCTTCTATTGATGCCCCATATTCTATTTTCAGGCCCACTTTGAACTCAGTACATTCGAGGAGAGGAGAGCTGACGGGTGGCGAAACCTCAAGCGGAATGCAGTTCTAACTTTGTTTTCCTTCCGTCGTAAGTATGCATACTGTCGTATCACCGGCCCGGGCAGTGTGATTTTTAGATATGAGCTCTCTTTGGGCGTATAGAAAAAAGAAAAAAAAATCTAGCCAAAACCCATAATTAACGGAGCAATCCTTTTCCTTTTTCTTTTTTTTTTTTTTTGGGGGGGGGGGGGGGTGTGAGGCATCTCTGAGGATAATATTAAATATAAACCACATGTAAGCGATTTGGTGAGCGACGAGACAAGCGAAGGCGATGGCAGCGGCCTTAGTTATTTTTGAATTCCATCCTTTTTTTGTTAGAGGTCCAGCTTGACAACTGATTTGACAGTGTGACAGAACTTGGTCAGAGTGCCTTTGGAGTCACTTTGTGGCATGGCTCGAGGTCACAGGCTGCAGCACAAACAAGTCAATGTTCTTTTGTTTGTTTTTTAATGTGTGTTGGCTGTGTCGTGGAGTTCTGCTTCCATTGAATAACTTCAACAAATTGGCAGTTCTCTGGAGTTCCAGATTTATTAATGCGAAAGCATTAACTGTCTCATGAAGCGAGCTGACGTTATCAGTTGAAGCGCGAAAACGGCAGATAGTTTCCCGTTTCCTTTTTATTGTACTACGTTTTTCCGGTAAGTTGGTTTATTTAGATATGTTGTCATTTTTCTTGTGGGATGTATGTGTTTGGTTGTGTGAGATTGATTCTTTTAGATTTAGCGTGTCTGTTCTACTTCTGTGTTTTCCTATCCCAGGCACCTACGAGTCCTGTTCTTTGTACGTCTGTGTTGTACAGTCACAGATTTGCACTACTGCTTGTTTCAGTAAGTTGGTTTGCTTGCGTATGTTACCACTATTCTTGTGAAAAGTGTGAGTTTGATTACTTTTTTTTTAAATTTATGTGGATTCTATTTTCGTGGTTTCCTATCCAGGCATCTTTGTGCCCTGTTTCTTGTATGGTATTGTTCTTAAGTCCTAATTTTGTTCTTAATTTTTACTACTACATATTGCGGTAAGTTGGTTCGTTTAGGTGTGTTGTCACCTTCCTCGTGGAATATGTGTTCGGTTGTGCGTGATTGATTCTTTTGGATTTTGTGTGCGTTTCATTTCTGGGTTTTCCTCCACAGACATCTACGAGTCCTTTGTTGTTGTTTTTTTGTATATATTAAGCTGCTGTGTGAAATAAATCCCAGTGGTGTTTGAGATCTCTACGTTCTACGCCTTTTTTATTCTCATTCCCTTAGTCTCGGGTCTTCATCAATTCATCTTACCCATGTCTAAACAATACACTAAATTTTAATTACTGCCCATATCTTTGCCTTCAAAATATCAAGTAAACAGTAGTGTTATAATGAATCTTGCACAGAGTGCACCACATAACGATCTCCATCCTCTCCACTTTAAATTTGGTTTGTAAAACTTTTGCATGTTGTAAATTTTTCTTCAATATCACCCTGTTGCAGGTGCTTATACTCTATGTTGAGAATTACCTTCCATATGAGAACAGGGGAGCATGCATGTTAAATGTAATGATTTTTTTTTAATATTTTAGTGCTCAGCATTATAAACCTATCTAATCTAACATGTTACTTCCCTAAAAATATTTCTAAACTAAACGCACACCTAGTGATTTCTGTCTGCATCAGTGAATTTTAAGGGAACAGGTGAGCAAAAATATTGTAATAGCAAAAAAATAAAATATTCTGATTTCTGTCTGCGACAGGCCCTTTGCAGAAAACAGGCCAGCAAACAAAATTTATCGATATCTACTGCGGCGGTTTGGGGGAATATCGGATAAAGACTTAAATCTCTCTGGATTTGTGCGTGAACTTCTGTGTGTGCGCTGGTGCCCTGTGGAAGGATAGGTGAGCAATTTTTTTTTTTTTTTTGAAAAGGTAAGTTGTAAGGTTTCTAGTGCTGCTGCGCCAGCAGGTGAGGAACTTTTAAATTCTAAATGAGTCATGTAGAAATGTTTGCTTGTCAAATCATTTTTGTACCCTGTACGAAGGCCGCCTGTTCAGTGTTTTTTCTTGCATCAAATGACCCATTCTCGTTTCATAGCTTTTGGAAGCACAGGACGTCTAAATATACTCAGAATCCCAGCAATATTGGCTTAGTTTCGGTACCTAAATTTAGCTCCTTCCGATTAAAAAACCAACACAAAGCCTCAACAGGTCCTCGTGGAATGTCTCTTACTGTGGAGTTCTTATTTCAGAAGCTCTGAATGCTAACCCATAACGTATAACGATAACAATATCGGCATATAAGAGGCGATAGAAAGCACAATATATATATACTTATAACTGCGCCTCGCTCGTTGATCGCCTTCATTTCTTCATTCAATACAAGGCCAAACACGGGTAGGCATTGCAGCAGATGATAACGAACATAGTCGGTATCAAATGTACTTGCATAGGTCGACCCTCTGTAAGAACTGGACCAGAATGCGAGCGGCAGCCCACGGAACTTTTGCGAGCACGTTCGCGTTAGATGCGGACAAAATCGTAATTTTAAATGAGAAATCACACGCATACTTGACTGAACGCGTGACGTTACGTGTTTCGAACTGGTCACGCTCCATTACTGTGCTACCAGATCGTCGCGCTCCAAAATTGCGACCGGGCACTCCGTCGTCGAACTGCCAGGCTTTGTGAGTCTAGAGGAGGCTATGGCAAAGCCCCCGGCCCCACAATCTCATGATGGTCAGTTCAAATCCTGCCGGGGGACTAAAGTCTTCGCATAGGGTTCTCTATAGGCGTAAAGCTTTGGGTGTCAATCAATCAAATCAATGTTTATTTGTTTTCACATTTTACATGACAACAGGGACTCGGACAAAAAGCTGCTAAAGAGCAGCCGTTTGCTTTACAGCCAGACGTTACAGATTCCCATGAAAATCGGCTGAAAAACACATCCTGTGTTAAGAAATAAGTAATGACAGAAATCGTAAGACAGATAACCGATGACGAACAAATTTTGCTTCAAGGTGGAAAGTGTATTGTTATATCACTTTGAATCACTTGACTGCCAGTCCAGAAATGTTGTCCAATCATAAAGAAACCTGTCACTTATTTATCACAAAAAAAAAAAAAATTGTTTCACGAATTCTTGCGTAAGAGTTTTACTTTTTGACGTCGTACTTCCGTCACGCTTATTCAACGTTATCCTTCAATGAAAGACAAAAAGGAATTGATTAAATGCATCAATTATAACCAGTGCTCACACAGTATTAGTAAAAGGTTGCTAAAGCGCCTTGATTGAGTTTTTGTCTTATTTAACTGAAACGCAACGTTTATAAATCGTGGTTATGGACGAATCGATGCTGGAAGGAAGCGAACCAATCAAATAGAAGCCCCCTGCGAAAGAACAGACTCGCACCCAAGGTTTCAAATCTAGCAAAAACAAGCGGCCGAGACGCTGCTTTAATCGTCCAGGTCTATGGCGTGTAAATCAACTAATTTGTTCGATTAGGTTTGGTAATAAATTTTCACGGCATAAAGCATTTCACGAAGGAATTTAGTACAATTTTTTGGGGGCGCAATTTGCCGTTTAGCAAGAAAACCCCTACTGAAGGATGGAGCGGCATCTTGTGCCAAAACGCTGCGCATGTCGATTTATACAGATGTCCCAAAATCTTCTGAAACGTAAGCGTAAGCAATTATACTTTTTTTTTAATTCGGTCTTATCTAAGCTGACCAGATTTCGTTTTTTGATCAGAATAAAGGGACACTATCGGGTTGCTTAAATCTTACACGAAGTACTTTTTTAAAATTTAATTAACTTGAAAATTGATGCGGATCGCTCCAGATTTGATCTTTTTTTAATATGAGTTAGTTTGGCATTATCAGTTGATATAACGTAATAATTAATAACCTTCAGTGGGTTCGTCACGGCGGTAACATCTTCAGTGTGTCTTCAATAGATGCCATTAATAATTTTCAGCCTAAATAAATGATCCAATTTTTGTGAGAGCCTCAGTTGCTTGCGCAGACGTCTTTGCGCCCTGAATCATACAACTTTCGAATCCCGACCCCAGCACGCACTTGGTTATATTCATACTACAAAGGTGCGTTCGTGTGTGTGCAACGCGACGACCAGAATTTCGGATGCAAAGTTTTTTCTAAAGTTGCCCTATAATGTTTGCTTACCGTCTTCTTGATGCCTCCTTATTCAATACGGTATTTGTCTCGCAGTCGACGAGAAGTCAGTGAGCCGAGCGCCATGCACCAAGTATCGCAAACTGAATGTTTCATGCGTGCTGCTGTAAAAAAAAAAAATAATAACATCTAGAGCGCAAAAAAAAAAAATCTAGTGAATGTGGCCGAAGAAGAACAGTCATGAAAATAAATCAAATAGTCTGTGAGTTTTGACCTCCCATTTCCTCTGCGTTGATCTTTGCGGAATCGACTCTGTGCCCCCTCTCTTTCTTTCCCTCTCACACCCACACCCACACACGTACGCACGCACACACAAAAAAATTGATGCACTATTATAGTCACCGCCAAGGGGCCCATTTAGAGAGTTTGAATAGTTAGGGTTTTACATTTAGATGTTTTACATAGAAATATCGCTTCAAATATAAATTTGCTAGGCATCATTAAAAGGCGTCTAAAAGACGTCACTTCTAGAGTCTGCTACAATATAAGAAAACAACACCCCCCCTCCAAAAAAAATTCGTTTGTACTTTATTTGGTGTGTGTGTTTGGGGGGGGGGGGGGGGGAGGGGGTTGTTTGTTTCCTGCACCCTGACGATCGCCACAGTGCCGCCCATGAATTTTCTGAGTGAAGTGGTGTCACTAAACACCGTTTTCCCATGTCATGGAAAGGCACGAGCTTTCTTCAGCGCTCATTCCTTTCCATGTCATGTCATGTCATGAGCAAGTGACTACATTCATGTTAATTTTTTTATTTTAGAGCGCAGCTCTTAGGGGCCCGTTTCCGGCTTGAGCGGCGTCGGCGTCGCCGTAACCGTAAGATCACGTGACCCCCAGGTCACGTGACCCCCCCCCCAAGGTCACGTGACCCCCGTGAGGGGAGGAGGAGAAAGGAGGGCTATACCCTCCCCTCAGTACCCATCCCTCCTCCTCCTCAAGAGCTGCGCTCCAATTCGGCGTTACAGGGTGTTGTAAACGGCTTTCATTTTTTTTATTTTTGTTTTATTAGGAACGTATAGAAGACACTATATTGGACAACGCGACTCAGTTCATAAACCGGCAGTGGCGTTGGCGCCATGGACCACCGAGAACTCCTGGTCACTGTTGACTTGATAGGGAACATCTTGACCTCCGGACCACCGTAAAGGCAACTCTGTTGGAAAAAAAAAAAGAAAAATACCGTAATTATGCTACGCATGCTTTTCGGCTGCCGCTCCAAACACAGGCCACTCCAAACACACAAACATGACCACGCGGGCACACACAGACACAAGCCTGCGTGTGCGCACACACAAGGACAAGAAAATAGGTGTCTCGCGAGAGCATATTCGCCGCACTACCTTCTTTTCCCGTCGGTTGAGGATTGGGGAGAAGATCGACGCATGCGGAGCGAAAGATGGTCTGCTTCTTTTGCAGGGGTGTTCATGTCAGAACGCCGAGCTCTGATTGGCTCTGATTGAAGGATAGTGGGTAGACCTCAAGGCAGCTTGCTTCGAGGTCTACCCTCTATTCTTAAATCAGAGCCAATCAGAGCTCGGCGTTCTGACGTCACCACAAGCCCTGCAAGAGAAGCAGACGAACTTGCGCTCCATGTAGGAAGGCGCGAGAACGACTAAATGAGCTGCGCTTAGAGGAGCGCCACTCTGTTCCCCGACATTGCTGTGGGCGCCGCCATTTTGGTGCTTGTGCTGAGCAGACGCAACTGCCGATCGTCATGATTCAAAAGTGCGACTTTCTCAGCATTAGATTCGGTGTTAGGATTAGGAAGCTCATGTAATACCCCTGTCAGACGGCGTTCTAAAGCTCCTTTTCATTAAGCTCCTTTAAAAAAATCGGCCAATCAGCTCGCGGTGTGGAGTGCGCACGTGCTCTGTGGCGCGCGCACGTGCTCTACGGCGTGCGCTGGTTCGCCGATTTTATAAAGGAGCTTAGTGAAAAGGACCTTTAAAACGCCGTCTGACAGGGGTATAATATGGCTTTGCTCTGTCGCGAGCTGTTTAAACATTTGTGGAGAGCGGAGAAGCGTTTCCTGTGATTTCAGATAAAGCTTCCGTTAACTGGCAACCATAATTTTAAGACACAATATGGGCAAGTGTCGTTGCTCTGAAGCGTAGCTTATTTAGTGGCACTAGGAGGCGCTATGTCCAACTTGTTTCCCCCGGAGCTCTGTGTTTACCAATACAAGGCATTTGCACTGGATAATTTACTTCATCTTTCTCGCTTGAGCGTGGGGCAAAGACTGAGTACGACTCGTGCCGAATTTGTTCCCCCTCGCTCGGTCGAGAAAAATGAACTAAAATAAAGAAAATTGTGTCGTACGTATGTTTAGACAACCGGAAGTTGGCCTGCCGCAACGGGCGTCTCGTGTGTCAGCTATAGATGAGCAATTTAGCCAGTGCAGTGCAACCGCTAGCTTGGGGTCGTGCATCACGCAGTAGTGATACACGACCGCCCGCCGGTACGATGCTCATCCAGATCGAAACGGGCAGGGGCGGAGAGTGAACCCAGAGTCCCTCCTGGGTTCTGCAGCGCGAAAATATGAAGTAAAAAAAAAAAAAAAGACGAGTGCTGCGTCCACGTTCGGCTTCACTGACTGGACATGAACCCCAGCACGCTGAGTCAAAACACATAACAATTATAACCTATGTTGTTGTTGTCCCCATGGGTGGGGTTTTCAATTTATCCTCTAGGGGCGTGACAGTTGCATCTTCATTCCAATAGTTACCCTTCAACGCTCTCACGTGCCGCCATCAGAAGGGATTGGGCGTCACAAATAAGAGTCATGCAAATGTCTGCACGACTGTGACAACAGGTTGATAAAGTTACGTGTGGTCAGCTACGCAAAAGCATAATTTACTCTCAAGTTGCGAAAACGAATAGGGGCCTCAACAAATATGTTGAACTCTACATACAGTAGACACTCATTATATTTAAACTCCAGGAAGCCACGAGTTTCGTTCGAATTACCGAGAGTTTGAATTATCATAAATTCATCTAAATATGATGCAAGATAAAATTATGATTTGTTATATGGACGGCTACGCATACAAAGCATATATTTCATGATTTCCTCTACATAGGCCTACCAATCATAAGCAGGTATACCACATACGAAACATTGGTGAAATGTATGACATAAGTCTAGTCATCCCTCAAAAATGTTGTTTGTCGTGGATTGTTCATACAGTAAATGACACCTCCAAACAAAATTAAGTTTGTTCATCCAGCAAACAAAGTTGTCTATAGACCCTTTCCGAACTTCAGTCTGGCCACTTTGATCACTATCATCATTATCTGGAAAATGACACATGTGCCCTACTAATGGCGGCCTTCCGTTTACTGGTGAAGGAACATGTTGAAGATACTCCTAAGCTGAGGATTCGAGGCCTATACATTCGAGACGTTAGCACGATGCGTAGCAGGAATTAAATGCAAGAGCTGCGTAAGAGTCCATTTATATAGCTCGGGCGCAGGCAATCTGTTAGAAGAACAGAATTGACTTCAAAGCCCCTGGATGTATAGAACTTTATCAAGGCGTCTATCTGGGTTGGCGCTTCATTCTGACGGGTTGCATCTTTGTAGCCATCGGCACTGAAAAAGATGATCGAGAAAGAAACAGTGAAGAGCACATTCTCATTTGCCGTTGACTTGCGAAAGTGACGGTGCCCGATAAAATACTGCAGGCTACAGGTTCATTGCCCCCATTAGTACGGCAAAAGTTAAACTGCCATTTGAGCCACCAGATGGCTCTGAATTTCGGAAAGGGTCTATCGTGGACTATTAAGCGGGAGACACATGAGCGACGAAAACGGGCGCCGCGCGGCGATTCCCTTAGCAACTTGCATGGGCGCTGTGGCGGGACCTTATGCCATGCCGAGACTTCACGGCGTCCGTGTTCCACAATAGGCGAACAACGTACATTAGGGGAAGACCCCAATTATACGCTGCCATCGGGACCTCCGCAGTGGTTTCGGCTTCCGCGGGTGAGCCCGTTTCTTCCCGGTCGGCGGACCACTTTATGACTTGCAGCGGCGAGCCAGACACTCTGGCGGTGGGATGGACCCACTGAGGGAGCGACGAAGGGAATTGGGGAGACGTGTTCCGGGAGAGGACGGCTTGGGTGAGTGTCTTTGTGTGTGTGTGGGGGGGGGGGGGGGGGAGATCAGTCGAACGAAGAACTTGAAAGAAGACCGTGGCGACGCCGACCTGAACAATGACTGTGTACACACATATCTGCAATCTTTTCTAATTCAGTTGATGTAATATAGTTTTCTTTAATTGTGACCCCCTTTAAATTAACAGAACCGCGCGCAACTTCTGTCACAAAACCTATGGCGCCGAAACCCGGGAAAGAACATCGAATGAGGTGAGCGTTTTTGATCTTTGTAAACGCCTCACTGGAACGCTGTGAAGGAGCTGTGTGGATGTTTGTGAGCGACCAACTCTGAAACTGCTAAAAGTAAAACGTGGAGTGAAACGGGCGCAAAACACGAGGCAGACCAACGAGGCGTCGGCGGGGATGGAAACACCGGATCTGGCCATGGTGACTGCCTGGCTAGAACGACTCAGCACATGCAACCAGAAGCTTTGGTCTCTAAATGCAGAGATCAAGGACCAAGTGCCAGTAGAGGATCTCGTCGCGGAATACACGACCTTCTCCGAATACGACGACGACGCCACCCGAGTGCTAGCGCTGCTGGGCTGCAAGATAGCATCGCTACGACAAAAGGAACTGCCAACGCCGGTGTCCTTGAACGAGACCAGATCGGCGACAACCTCAGTACCTCCTTCTAACAGGACAAGAGGAGAGCTTTCGAAGCTGACACTCCAGACCTTCAACGGGGAGAGGTCAGCGGTTGGCAGAGCTTCCAGGAGCAGTTCAGTAGTGCTATTCACGACAGCGACAACATCCCACGATCGGAAAAAGTTTCACTACCCTCGCACCCTCGTCACTGAACCAGCCGCTGCCGCAATCGCAGGACTACAGGTCACGGAGGCTGTCTACGAAATGCCATCCACATTCTGAAGTAGTAGTTCGGCAAACGGCGAAGAATTGAGCAAGACCATCTCGCAAATCTCCGATCTCTGCCGCCTGTGGCGTGCGAGAGGGACACAAGAGGACTGAGGAGATCTACGATTGTGTGCAGACCAACATCCGAGGGCTGAGAGGTCCCGGCGTGGGATCGGTAACCTACCGCACAATGATGTTAGACATTCTTCTCATTGCTCAGTGCCCTACCGAAGGATAGTGTGGTAGATTACCGCCGGCGGCAGTCGAGCAACACCGCCTACAGGGCGTCGGAGACGTCGGAAAGAGACCCAGCGTCACCGAACGGCAACACGACAAGACATCGGCCGCTCGATCGACTCGCTCTCCTCTACACAGATGTGTCCCTCGCCGTTGCAATCCGCCGATGTCGAAGGTGAGCTCGCCGAGAGCCTTAGCTTTCTTCGTATCGATGTCGAGAGCAGAGAGAGAGAGAGAGAGAGAGCCGGGGTCGTGACCGAGCGGTATGACTCGCAGCGAAAGACTAGGATTGATGGATCAAGAATCCCAGCTGCGGCACCGGCACCCGTTCTCATCGCTGAGGTGTCCCCTGCTTTAGCCCAATTGAGTGCGCTTCTTACCCAGCACCGGTGCACTGCGGAGAAGCAACACCCCCGAAAACGAGCTCCGCGGGAATTGCTTCTCCGCAGTGTACCGTTGCTCGGAAGGATGCGCGCTCAACGGGGCCGCGAAAAAAAAAAAGAAAAAAAAAAGTATGAATTAGTACACGATAACGCCGTCCTAATTAAGCGGATGATAAATACATCAAAAACGTAACGGAACAACCTAAATTTTGAAATTTGTTCGAATTAACCAGAAGTATGAAATATCCTAGTTTGAATTATCGCGGGCCTACTGAATACGAGTGCCTTCATTTCAACTCGATCAAACTGGTCCGGGGGAGGAAGGGGGGAAATAACCAAATTCATTACAGTGTACGGCTAAGTGCCCCCGATGAATTGCAGGGCACCAGCCGTGCACTGCAGTAAATGTGGCTATACCCCGCACTTTAATAATACTCAAATATTGGCATCCCAGTAAGACCACCATAGTCACTGACATCCTAGGAAAGGCGGGGCGACGACTCATGACGTTCACGCTTCTTGCTTCGTGATTGGCTCTTCGGCTTTCTTATCGACCAACGCCGCAATCCTATTGGCTGCGGAGCATTAATGAGATGCACGGGTATCGCACCACCCTGCGTTACTGTCCATGGCTATGGAGAAATTCACGAAGCGGTTTTTATTCGCCATTGCTGCGGTTCTGGTTTGATTAGATGCGAACCAGTAACCCTTTTCGACTTTGAATTTTGACTGATTGATCAGTGTAACGCCCATTGCTTTGACGGTGTTGCACCGGATGGTTTGATGGAAAAATGCCTAGTCTCGTTTCCCTATTTCCCTATTTATTTTTTGTCGATGCATGTATTTATAAAAGAAAATGACAGTCGAAAGTCAGCGCTGTGTTTGTGCGTGTCTAACACTTGTCCCTGAGTTTTTTTGTTTTTTTTTTAGCGTTGTTTTATTTATTTTTATTGCGCACCGACTCGGCAAACTACATCACCTTGCCCCTGCATGCGTGTGCAATCGGTCGCACGTGCGGCGACGGTTGGCGTCCTAGCGTAGCCTCGGCGCTTTCAAAGCCCTCAAGGTTTAACCCGTTCGTGCTAAAAAAGAATCTATATATATAGTTGCACCTTAAATTAAAATATTGCAATTACTGAGGCAAGCTAGTAGCCAAACTTCACGTACGATTTCTATTAAAGAGAAGCGATGCATTAAAAATACAATTTACGTGAGAAAATAATTGAATGACTAGAGGGTGTTTGTGCGTACTGCCGCACCGCTCAGATATAGTGTTCGGAAGGAGGTATAGAGCTCAGCTGTCACGCCTTGCCCGTGGCCCCGCCCTCCTCTGGCGTCGCCACGCAGAGGAACACCATCCAAACTTAGTCACGATTCTGCGCCTTTTCTGTCCATGCGTTCATGAAAGCTCACTAAAGCCGCGATCATTCGGCTACTAATTATAGGAAAGACACTCTGCAGGCACTGTCTGAGGAATGTTTATTCCCTGTGGTATGGTCCTGTCAGGTTGGTCATGAAAACACTTATTTCTATTTTCTTTCTTTTACTCGCTTTTGGTCCTCACAGATATTTTAATATTGTTTGCGTTTTCTTTTACCCATTTAGTGCCAAGATCGCTTTCAACAAAAAATATAATTTTGCAACTTAGAATACTTGACATCCTTATGTATATCTATCATGTGCTAAAAAAAAAAGAAAAAAAGAAAGGCATCTTTGGTATTAAATATATGTTTGTGTACTGATGTGTATACGACAGAGAGCATTTGTGGCGGTATGCGCATGTGCGTAATACGTAATAGATTTTTGCCATGGCTGTAAATTCGAGAGATAACCCCTAAAAATAACTCTCGTACTTTTGCTCGTTTTGTGCAATCATTAATTATTGTCGAGGGTTTTCCGACCTATCTTTGGTTTGAATATATATATATGGGCGGTTTCATTTGGATTCAGGCAACGAGTGGCAGTCGTATTTTTTATTTTGCTTGAACTTTTTATATTTTGTGGAGCATGTTCCAAAAAGAACAATCCTTTTTATTTTAATGTCCTGACATGTTTAGTTTCTGAGAAACAAAATCTCAAAGAAGCGGGAAAGAACGACAAGGTTTTGACGATTGTCGTGTGTGGCGTTTTTGAATCACTCTTCATTTTTTTTTTTGTGCCTTTTTTGTTTTTTGTTTCTGAGTCGACTATGTTTAGTATCGCTTTTAAAATAATACCACGTGTAGAAACTTTCATTACCTTCCAAATTAGGCAAAGTTTGTGCTTTTATCATGTACGAGTACTGAGAAATAAATTATGAAACAGAGAAGGTTTTCACTTTTCGTTCAATTTCAGCACGCTGTATAAAAAAAAAAAAACATTTTTAATTTTTTTCTCTTTCTCGCGTCGCGTTCTCTTCGCACCCTTCTTTTGCCCAGAATACATTCCGTTAGAGGTATTTGCACTGGTTTTGAGTTTTAAGCCTCTAAATATGCTAAAAAAGAGCAAGTGCCGATGGTGGGTTTTGACGATTGTCGTGTGTGGCGTCTTTTGAACCACTCTTAATCTCAAAGTATTCAAAAGAGAGCTTCTATACTTTTTTATTGTTATATGTATGCAAGTCGGTAAAACGAAATTTCAACTACTATTTATTATTCGTCGATCCAATCTTCGTCAAAATCCCCAAACATGCCTCCGCGAACAACTGTGACCTAAACTGCGGATTTTTTTCCGAGTCGACTATGTTTAGTTTTGTTTTTAAAATAATATCACATGTGGTGCCTTTCACTGCCTTCCACATTATTGAAAGTTTGTGTCTTAATCACGTACGAGTACTGAGAAATAAATTATGAAACAGAGAAGAATTTCACTCTTTGTTCTATTTCAACTCGCTGTACAAAACAAAAATTTTTTTTTTCGCGTCGCGTTTTTTTTTTTACTTTTTTTTAGCCAGTATACATTCCGTTAGAGGTATATGCACTAGTTTTGAGTTTTAAGCCTCTATATATGCTAAAAAAGAGCAAATCCTGACGGTGCGTTTATGGGTTTAGCTGTATATTTTATTCTTCATTATAATAATCTAAGGGACGTTTAATAAATAATCATATAAAAGACATTGATGTCGTTAGGCGTATAATAACAAGTTTACAATTCGAAACGTCGAAACACTATAAAATCACAACTGCCGAAAGCAGGTTTTCAGACAATTTCCGCCGGTGCCATGATTGGAGAGGCCTCAAGCCTAAACCCTATGCGCTACATAATCTATACTACGTTAGAAATATCAAAGTATAATATTGTAAAACATTGGAGTAAAATACACTTCCTATTGGAAACCTCGATTTGTAAATTTCGAAATTTTATATTTTCAATCCGAAATTCATGTTAATAACAGAACAGAATACTTTTTTACCATATTAAGAGGCTTAAAACTCAAAACCAGTGCATATACCTCTAACGGAATGTATTCTGGGTAAAAGAAGGGTGTGAAAAAAACGCGACGCGAGAAAAAAAAAATTAAAAATTATTTTTTTTATACAGCGTGCTGAAATTTAACGAAAGGTGAAAACCTACACTGTTTCATAATTTATTTTTCAGTACTCGTACTTGATAAAGGCACAATTTTTGCTTAATTTGGAAGGCAATGAAAGTTTCTACACGTGGTATTATTTTAAGAGCGATACTAAACATAGTTGACTCAGAAAAAAATCTGCAGTTTAGGTCACAGTTGTTCGCGGAGGCATGTTTAGGGATTTTTACAAAGATTATTGTATCGACGAATAATAAATAGTAGTTAGAATATCGTTTTACTGATTTGTATATATATAACAATAAAAAATATAGAAGCTCTCTTTTGAATACTTTGAGATTGAGAGTGGTTCAAAAACGCCACACATGACAATCGTCAAAACCCACCGTCGGCACTTGCTCTTTTTTAGCATATTTAGAGGCTTAAAAGTCAAAACCAGTGCAAATACCTCTAACAAAATGTATTCTGGGTAAAAGAAGGGTGCGAAGAGAACGCGACGCGAGAAAAAGAAAAAAAGTAAAAATGGGTTTTTGTTTATACAGCGTGCTGAAATTGAACGAAAAGTGAAAACCTTCTCTGTTTTATAATTTATTTCTCAGTACTCGTACATGATAAAAACACAAACTTTGCTTAATTTAGAAGGCAATGAAAGGTTCTACACCTGGTATTATTTTAAAAGCGATACTAAACATAGTCAACTCAAAAAAAAAGAAAAAAAGAAAAACGCAATTTAGGTCACAGTTGTTCGCGGAGGCTAGTTTGGGGATTTTTACAAAAATTGGAGCGACGAATAATAAATAGTAGTTATAATGTCATTTTACCTATTTTCATATATATATTACACAAAAAAAAATATAGACGCTCTCTTTTGAATACTTTGAGATAGAGAGTGATTCAAAAACGCCACACACGACAATCATCAAAACCTCGTTGTTCCTTCCCGCTTCTTCGAGATTTTGTTTCTCAGAAACTAAACATGTCAGGACATTGAAATAAAAAAAAGGATTGTTCTTCTTGGAACATGCTCCACAAAGTATAAAAACTTGAAGCAAAATAAAAAAATACGACTGCCACTCGTTGCCTGAATCCAAATGAAACCGCCCATATATATCAATAATAACATGAACGTGTCGCATCTGTAGTTATGCTTCTTCGTTACATCCCTTCAAAATCTCTATTGCAATATTTTCTTCTTTTTTTTTTATTTTTCCCCTCTCCTATAATAACTTCCGTTTGTTACATCTTCACACTTTCGATTTATGGGGTAGCCTGCGTTATTCTCACTCTTCCCCCCCAAAAAAAACTTCAAGTGCAGGGCAAAAAAAAAAAATGTCGCGTGCTAACTACCTGTTAAAAAAAAAAAAAAACAGAGCCGCGCGGTTTTTTTTTTTTTTTTTTGCGCGTGTTTATGTGTTTACGACTAGTTCATGGCGTGAAAGTTCATTCAGAAATAAACGTAAGAGTACGCCGCCCTTTGTTATAACGGCGAAAGCGTTTTATCTAAATCAATCACCCCCCCCCCCCCCCAAAAAAAAAAAAAAAAGAACACTAACAACAACAGAAAGATGTTATTTGCATCACTATATGACATCGAAGCAAATAAACCCGATTGCAAGCTTGTGAGCAAAAATGCCATTCGTCGATTATTTTTCAAAGCTCGCATCAGTTGATATGCCTGCAATTCGGGAGCACAAAAACCGGTCTAAAACAGAGAGAGTTCCATCGTTCAGTACTAAATTGTCCGGAATTAATCGTGCACATTCAATGGCCACCGCACATTCACACACAAGACAGAAAACGTTTCCAGCCACGAATCGCAGAATACAGCTGCCTCAAGAAATTAGAGCCAAATTAAACATTGTATAGATAAATTGATAGAGAGAGAGAGAGAGAGAGAGAGAGAAAGAGAGAGAGAGTTTTGTTTGCGTCTTGGCAAGACGCGGGGCTACACACCGCCGATGCTGAGAAACGCTGAACAACGGCAAGCGCCACCGCGACCATCCCCGACGAAGGCCATCGTATCGTCCGAACTACAATCGGCGCTGGTTAGCCTAATCCCCCATCGCGCACCCCCGTCCATGATCCTCGTCAACGTCATGAGTCGCTAAGAATCCTTTCCCACCCTTGAACTCTGGGCGCCGAACCTGGCCACCTAGCTCGGCGGCGGCCCTGATCAATGGCACCACTTGTTTTGACGGGGCCGTGGTTGTAGCGTCTGCCTTGGGTGCAACGGTCTTTCCGTCGCGCCTTCGCTTTGCGCGGCTCTCTTTTCCTTTGATTCGGCGCTGCAGACGACGACGGCCCTGCGAGCAATGCAGGCGGCGAGAGCTCTGCTTCGCAGTGCCGCCGCCAGACAGCGCCAAGGACGCGCCGCCGTCACGTGACCCCGTCTGCCGCCGCTTTTAACGTTTGTGCGTTGCGTCCGCCGCGCGCTGCCTGCGCCCTTTGTGTTTACTTTATCCACCGCCTCGCGCCGCGCGTCGTCATCCGCGTCGTCTGGCGACTTCGACGGCGGTCGCTGGCTCCCAACGTTCCCCGGTGAGACGGGCAGGGAATTTCCCGGTCACTTCCAGGGAAATGATCCTCATGGAGTCTCGGGCGCCCGCGGACGGTCCCGGGAGGCTCCCCAGCAAGGACGGCCGGTCCGCCGGCGGCACGACACCGGGGACATCCTCGGCGGCCGCTTCCCCAGCCAAGATCGCCGGCTCGGGGACGAGAAGTCCCCAGTGCGCCCGGTGCCGGAACCACAACCGCAAGGTGGCCGTGCGGGGCCACAAGCGCTACTGCCCGTACCGTATCTGCGTCTGCTCCAAGTGCAGACTGATCGCCGAACGGCAGGTGGTCATGGCACAGCAAGTGGCGCTGAGGCGCGCTCAGGCGCAGGACGAGGCCAGCGGGCGCGCGGTCTTCGAAGAAGTGGACCCCAAGAGTCTGCTGGACCAGCCGCCGCCCAAGGACGTGGTCAAGCCGCCGCCGGCGCTAGTCACCTCCGCCAACTCTGCCTTCGCGGCCAAAGGTGCGTACCACCCCGACGCAGCCGAAACGGGCCGACGAGTCGCAGCGCGAAAGGGTTAGCGGTCCGCGCGCTTCGACGCGGAATACCGCTACCTTGCAGAAGACCCGATCGCGCAACAAGGTGCCGGGACCCGACGTTGCTGTCAGGGTTCTAGAAGTTACTCCCATCACCCGACGACCAATTCCTTCTGTTTTCCCTCATCGAGCGGTCCTTCCGAACGCAAATATGTGGCGAAATATCAAACGGCGCTTAGTCTAAATTCTCCAGCCCACCTCGGCGCTGCGAAGCCCCGCGTCGCAGCTGTTTTGCCGTGGGTCAAGAACGGAAAACAAAATTGTTAGCATACATTCTCAATTTGTAACAGACGTCATCGTGTTGGAAAGCAACTATGCATCCTGAATTTCTAACTTTTAAACCATAAACGACAAAGAAAAAAAAGGCTCGAAAATACGTACAAACACAAAAAGAAAAGGTTAGATGTCGTCTGGCAACCTTGCGACTGAGGAACGCACGTGGCAGTATCTGGGGCGACCAATGGTAGCGCGCCATGACGTCGGCACGGCCGGCCCCTGGAGAATTCGTGACGTCGTTTGTGTTACGCAAGCGAGTCACGCTAAATTATCTGGTTAGCGGAAGCTTTCTCGTTGTGGTGCGAGGAGAGCAAACGTCCTGTCGCGCGCCAGTGTCGCCATTTTGCCGACATCCGGGTTCCTGAGAGTGTCGTCTCGATCGAAATTGTGCGTTGCTTCCGTCATCCAATCAGAGTGACTCTGTCGGGACCTTTTCGTTCGGAATGACTGTGGTTAGCATTTTGTAACCTCGCCGCTTGCCGTTTGATCGCACGTGTGGGAACCGACCAATCGCGTGTCACTACCGAAGGTCCGACATTCGTATTCTTTTTCTGCGCTCCCAGTTTGTCTCTCCACTTGCTGTTGCTTACTCCATATTGGTTTGTCTTCCTTTCTATACCATGTCAAAATCCAGGATGTCATTATTATCACGGAAATAACGAACCTTTAGAAGCGCTGTCAATATTGCAGCGTTCTCGCACTAAAAAGTGGCTGTGGCAAAACATGGATCGATATGTTATATACTCATTCAAAATAAAATTAAAAACATATATTTTTTTTACAGCTGTATTTACGCGACACAGTTACCACGATGTCGGCATTTAATCGCATTTTACTCGGACGGCCTATCGACGAGCATCAACTTGTGCTATTACAGTTGGTGATCCTAATGAGCTATTCTTATCGCACTTCCTTTTTTCATCTCAAGCAAACAGGACGTTTTGCGCATTGTTCAAACGCCGCGCGAAGTAGTTCTTACAAGATTTGGTTGTCGGAAGAAGAAGCGATGATTTTAGCGTTTTAAACGTGTACGTCTTTACAAGATAGCATTATGTAATCTAAAATGCACCCACATGAATCTTATATCTCCACATAAAGGAGGAAATTACTAATGCTCCGCGAGTAGCCGGACTTCGTTTTTTATTTTTTTTTTTTTTTTTTTTTTTTTACGGTTCTTGAAGTGAAAACAAGTATAATCTTTTTCAATTGAAGATTTTCACGTTAAACAAAAGCCACGGCTAGCTTCTTCGTGCTAACTGCCCATCGTTCCGTGCTTCGAGCTATATCGACGGAAACGGAGATGCGCTAATTTTAACCCTAGACTGATTAATTCAAATTCGTCACTGGGTGCATATACATATATATTCTACCGTTACTAGCTGCCATTGATCGCGGCGGTGAGTGTCTGCCGTCTTCGTGTGAATCGGAGTTCTATGTCGATTTCCCTGCGCAGTGAAGTGGTCCCTTTGTCTTCTTTTTCTCTTGCGTGTGTGCTTCCGTTGGGTTTGAGGTAAAAGCATGGGCGGATTTAAAGGGGGGGGGGGGGTGCTAAACGAATCTGGAGCCGCAGCCCCCCCCCCCCCCCCTTCCCGAAAAAAATAAATAAATTAGGTAAATCTTGTTTATAAAAAAAAAACAAACGACGTACACCAGCTTTGAAAGGAACATATGTTTTGGTTTTGGTGACATGGCAAGTATATATTAGGTGAATAAAATAGATACGTGCATCGCTTCGCCCGTTACACCATCTGTCTGCAGACACCTTGCCCCCACCAGCCAAATACTAGTGTTGTGCGGAAGGGCGTTCCGAGGACCGATGTTACTGGACCGCGTTCTTTTTAGGAGGAAGGGACGGACGGCGCCGTTCCAATTTCTGTCGGTGAAACTGGAATTCGTTACGTTTGCAATGGAACGGCAGGAGGAAAATCGTCCCTCCTTTTTGTCTCTTTGTTTGGAATTTCACCGGAATTTAGTAGGCATTTATGCTTTTTCTAATCAACTTTTTCGACTTCCGTCTCAAAGGGATGGGAAAGCGTCCAAAAAATAGTCGAAAAAGAAAAAGAAACTGGAACAGATGAGGTTTTGGCGACTCGACAGGTAGTTCAATGTGGACAATTTTGTTTGCTTTTTTTATCAATGGATCATTCGGCACAATATTTAATTAAACTACGCAAATGCAACGTTAATGTAATGACACGCTCTAATCTTAGAGACGTAACGGGAACGAGTTCCTTTCGAACCACTGGAACTTGTAACGGGAACTCGTTCCGAGATTCAGAAGAATGAGAAACAAGCTTTCATTCCTGTTTTAGAGGAACTTCCCAATACCCCCCCCCCCCCCCCCCCCCCCTCGCCCCCAACCTGAAGAAAAGTTTAAGAGGTGATGAAACGGTAAACGAGCTTCGTAGGCAGATTGATATATCGTTTAAGAACTTGTATTCTTATAAATCTTGCTTTTAAAAGCTTTCTATAGTCACTCCCAGCCTAAGAATTTCGGGGCGTTGCCTATATTATGATCCCGTTTCCGCTTCTTGCTTTGTGATTTGTTTTTCGGCGTTCTTGGCGGGTAATATCGCAAGCTTATGTACTGGGTTTGAGGTAAAAGCATGGGTGGATTTAAGGGCGGGGGAGGGGGGAGAGGAGGAGAGCCCCAAACAAGTCTAGAGCCGCCGCCCCCCCCTCCCCCCCCCCCCCAAAAAAAAAAAAAAAGGGGAATATTATTTTATTATAAAAACAAAAACAACGTACACCAGCTTTGGAAGGAAGATATGTTTTGTTTTTGGTGACATGGCAAGTATATATTAGGTGAATAAAACAGATATTGGCATGCGTCGCCCGTTACTGTCATCTCTCTCCAGACGTCTTCCCTTCACAAGCCAGTGTTGTGCGGAACGGCGTTCCAAGGGCGAAATATTTATGGTCATTGATTTTCTACAAAATTACCACCTTGTACTAAATATCCACCCGTGAGTATGTCTAAGAAACATTTAATCAAAAGATTCATTTTCTTTCGAGTAAATTAATTTTGAAGCTTACGCGCCGAATCACTTGCAACAACGAGCAGGGCCACTCGTGACGTCAAACGTTGTATCCGAGAGCAGAAGACGCTTCCCCACTTTAGGGCGTTGTGCGCTGTAGTGATAGCGAACGTCTGTGGTTTGGCGAATTGCTTCTGGGTTAGGCTTTTTCCAGCATCCGGTGGAAGGGGGGCGGGGGGATATTGGCAATTGGCTGTGGGGTGCAATAACACCACGAAGAAATGCAGCAGAACGACGTGTTATTAGTTCCCGACCGAAAAGTACTACCTGAGGCGGAAGTGGGTTCGAGCAGTCCGACGTGAACGCTGGCTCGTAGTGTACGCGTCGTCCCAGAGAACAGTTCACACCTTGCTAGCAAATAAAACCCTCCTTGCCATTCTGCTTCGAAGCGGCATCTGGGTCCACATGTCGGCAGATCGCGATGGCAGCCCCCACGGGAGGTCCCATCGGAGGCGGTGCCGGCGGGTCGAATACGAAAGGCGTATCGTCTGAAATGTCGCTGGTCAATGCTTGACTAAGACAAGCTTGATGAATCGTAGCCCATTATTTCCCACGGACGATCGCGACGGCCTTCTGACTGCTTCTGGCGCTGGGCGAAACAGACTCAAGCTGCCCATGTGCTGATAGCTATACAGGGTATGACGTCACAACAAGAGGACGGACCAGTAAAGTTGCAGATTAGTTTCGGTTTCGGTTATATCGTATTTCCGCGATTAAAAGTGTTGAAAACTTATGGGGGGAATTTACTTGCTGCTCTAGGCCCAGTTTTTCGTGCTTTTTCCCAAAATATGCGTTTCATCTGGCGCACGAAACACGGAATGCGCACGCGGTACAATATATTTGAATGAACCGCTTCTTTATATATATATATATATATATATATATTAAATCGGTGATCATAATTAACGTCTTCAAAATGTTTAGTCTCGGTATTGATTGAAGCTTATATGTATTAACTACCACAATTCTATTTATATGCAATTAGAAAACGCTAGAAACAACCTGCTTTAAGAGATCCCATGCTTTATTTGTAAGTTTCAAAGAACAGTCAACTTATATATTTATACAAATCTCGGTGTTTATTATTGACGAATGTGCTGTAAAGTGCTTAATAAGAAAAAAGAGTTTCAACGGCGAATCGCAACGTGTGAAATGTCTGAAAGAGCGCTCGCACATTTTTGTTTAGTATGAAAAAATCGACCTTATCTCATAGTATGTCATGTGGAATCGAATGTACGGGCGAAGTACATACTATTTAATCTGCAAAGCTTGAGTCTGCGTAGTCGCATCTGCCGAATAAATTACGCAAATGTTGCTAAAAAAACGTTGGCTTGGTTTATGAGGTTTTAAGAACCATCACCTCTTCGTGATGCTCGTACGTGTTTGAAGCAATAATTGTTGCCACAGCACCGCTCGCGCGCGCGCGGACGCGTTAGTATGTATGTATACTACACCTGCGTTTATTTCCGTGTATTTAGTTGTAGATCAGTTTCTATTTGTTCCTGCATATGCCTGTAGGTGTGCATGTGTGCGCGCGCTCCTCTGCTTGTGCGTTAGACAGTGACTTTTTGTGTAGCACATTCGGAGAGATTTGAAGATCTCTATACTTTAGAGCACCCAGCCTACTTACCAGGTTACAACGAGACATAAAAATATTATGCCTGTGCGAAAAAAAAAAAAAAAAGGATTCCCGAAGTTGAAGGTAAGCGTAGACACCAACTGAACTGCCTGACGTCACGCCCATTGCGGTGGCGCTGCTGTCGCCACTGCGCATGCGCACAGACGAATTCATATCTCGCGCGAATATGGTTTGTGCGCACGCGCAATGGCCTCACCTACTGTGGGCAAGCGCAGGCTCGTTTTGAAACAGTTTGTTGGTGTATACGAGTCATGTCTACATTCTTTCGGCTTCACTCATGCTAAAGTCTTACACTGCCCCCTCCGAACGAGGATGATTTACGCAAAAGGGGGAGGGCTACGCGGCATAATTTGTAGGCTTGGAAATTACGTTTACACTGCACAAGCCCCGGTGTGCAGCTCTGCAATTTTCAGCACCATTCTAGGCAATATGCGCTCTCATCGCGGTAGCCTTGGATGACTGGTTATTATACGAAACCCAGAGAAGCATTTTCGGCGCCACCATTTGTGTTCTTTATACCGAGCTTCTTGCCTTAGTCGCAGTTCCTATTTTGCAGACTACGCAGTCCGGGGATCCTGCGGCTCGGACGCCCTGCGTTCTGGAGGTGAGCGTTGCCTTGTGCACACCGAACCTCCTTTGACGGCTCTTTTCCTTTTCAAGCGCCGTTACGCCCCGCGCAGGCCTGGCCTTTTTGCTTACCTTTAGTTTAAATTTTGCTCTACATGCAATGAAGTGTTCATCCTCACCACTCAGTTTGTTTTAAACCGCTGGCTGTTAAATTATTTCCGTGTTTTCAGCTTTATTTTTTCTTTTTTTTTTTTTTGGTAGAGATGCATAATTGATGCAAACTATCAGTTCTGAATCTTTACTGTTTGTCAATGGGAAGGAAATCATGCATACCATCTTGTATGGTTTTCCGATTGGAGTGTGCGTGTGCAGTTATCAGGCACAATGAACCCATGCAATGAGATGAGATGGTGTAAATGTTCTGGCAGGGGGTGACAGCTTGTGCGCCATGTATAAACATATAAACATATATAAACACGATGAATAGCTACAGGGCTGTTTGAGCTGCAGAAGATAGCTTGCATGGATAAAGACGGAAGGAGTAAGGCTTAACAAAACTCACCCCTTTCTTATTTTGCAATTTTAAACATGTTTATTTGTCATCCTTGTGTTGTATAGTTTCATGAAATTTCAACTAAAGAAAACGAGAAAAAAAAAATAACGATGAAAAAGTGCCATCTGCCATCTATGAAGCAGTCGGAGCTTCGGGTTTTCTTTTGGAAATCTCGACCATTTGTTATTTAGACACTGCTTCTGATTGAAGAGCATTACTTATCAAACTCTGGCTTCACAACTCTCGAGTTCAGACGTTTTGTTATGTTTAAGAATGGCCCATTGCACCTGAGGCCAGATTTCCGAAACTTTCTTACTACAAAAAGTTTGTAAATTTATCTTACGACAAAGTTACAGACTTTTGATTATTCCCGAAGCAAAATGTTCGTAAGTTTTGCGTAAGTTACGAATTTCGTCGTAACTTACGCAAAACTTAACGAACATTTTGCTTCGGGAATACTCAAAAGTTTGTAACTTTGTCGTAAGATAAATTTACGAACTTTTTTGTCGTAAGAAAGTTTTGGGAATCTGGCTTCTGAAGAACTGATGGCTGGAATTCCGTGCTGTTGAGAACATTATGAGCAGTACCAGCGCAGCCTTTTCGATCGAATTACGGTTACATGGTTTAGCTAGGCGCAACAAGATTGTGTCCTTAACATAGAAATATATAAACTCGTTCAGCGAGTAGACCATGAGTTCTCGTAGAAAGCAGACGCATTTTGGGTGATGTTCAGGTAAGTCTGATTGCCTATAGTGTTTATAGAGAATAGAGAATTTACAACGCACCGACCATGTCGAAAAACACCGTCGGTTGTACACTGTAAACGACTTCATTTTCGCGAGGGCCTCACTTTCGCAAATTTAGCGACTAGAAAAATATTACAAAAAGTGAAAGCCGTTTACACCTCCCTGTAACGCCGAATTGGAGCGCAGCTCTTGAGGAGGAGGAGGGAAGGGTACTGAGGGTAGGGTATAGCCCTCCTCCTCCTCCCCTCAATCTTCGATCTGCTCCGGGGGGGGGGGGGGTCACGTGACCCCCCCCCACCGAGGTCACGTGACCCCGTGGGGGCTCGCGCGGTGCATTACGGTGCATTATGTCCCATAATGCACCGTAATTGTGTCCCATAATGCACCGCGCGGTTACGCCGACGCCGACGGCGACGCCGCTCAAGCCGGAAACGGGCGCCTAAGAGCTGCGCTCTAAAAATAGATCACGCGAATATTTTATCTTATGGTAACGAATGCATGGCATATACGACAGTACGACAGCTACACATCTTTCCACGTCTGTGTGGACTCTGACTGCTTTGACTTAAGTAATGATTCGATTGTCTGGCCATCTGGGTGTCTCTTTCGGCCCTTTTTTTGAGCACTGAAAACTAGACCGGACGACACTTCGATTCCATTGAGCAATGAAGGTATTTGAACATGTCAAATCTCTCCCACGAAAGTGCGACCGTGTACTACCAAAATGTTCGCGGTCTTCGAAGCAGTGGGGGTCACAAGGGGGGGGGGGGGGGGAACCGCCCCAGGTGCAGCGCTCAGGGGGGTGTCGCGGCGGACCACGAGAGCGGGGGGGGGGGGGGGGGGGTGGAGTCGCGGCGGGTCACGTCGTGGCGGGCTGCCGCCGCGGGTGCCGCTGACCCTCGCGACGCCACTGCTTCGAAGTAAGTCAGAAATATTTTCAGCTAACGTGAATGCAAATAGCTATGACCTTTATTGTCTTACAGAAACGTGGCTGCACACAGAAATTCCATCCTCTGAGTATTTCAGTAAAACTATAACGTATATCGCCATGACAGGGACCCTGTTAAATCCGGCAAACGTTTTGGAGGCGGGGTTCTGACTGCTATAAATATCGATTTTGTTTCTTTTCGCCGAGAAGACCTTGATGAAGTATCGAACCAATCTGCTAATTGGAAACTACTACTTTCCACCAGGATTCAGCGCTTCACTGTTCCAACACTATATTAGTATGCTTGAGGAAAAACTTGATCCCTGCCTGTTATTGCATTCTTCGTTTAGGAGACTTTAATCTTCCTTGTGCTCACTGGAGCTCCCAGTGTTGATAACACGAGCCACGGTACGGCAGAAAAGGCCGGTGTCTTATTTGAGTTCTTAAGCTCCAACTGCCTTTTACAACTAAATAGTATAAAAAAAAAAACTGCGGGAAATGTGTATTATTAACGACTGTGACGTTGTAGTTTTGAAAGTTGACGCTTCAGTGGTTCCAACTGATGTTTGGCACGATCCGTTTGTAGCAACCGTAAAATTGCCGTTTCAGCTTAAGCCCGCATACTACCATTTGTCTTTCGACTTTAAACAGGGAAATTACCTGTGTCTTTACCATCATTTCGCGAACATAGATTGGTCTCCAGTGATAACAAACACTGACGTAAATTCAGCCTGTAATGCTTTCACTGACCTTGTAACAGATGGCATTCAGCGTTTTATTCCACTTAAGACGAGTAAAAGGCAGAAGGTTTCATGGTGGTTTTCATCTGAGCTGAAGCGTACAATGACAGAAAAATCACGGTTTCATCGTCATTATAAGCATGGCCACGGTGACGCTTGGTACGCGAAATTTTACGCAAAGGCCGAAGTAAAGTTTCTTTATGACCGAGATAAAAAAACTTCAAGAATAACACTGAGAACGAACTGCTGAAAAATCCTAACAATATTTGGAAGTACAAAAATAAGGTATTGGGCACAGAAGCCAAGTCCGTTACGTTGTCAAATGATTCCGGTTTTCATTCTGACCCCCGTGTTGTCGGCGAAATGTTTTCGCCATACTTCTCGAATCTCAAGTGTATTTCTGTGTGATATGCAATCTGGGAGCTCAGAGCCACGAGCGCTTAATCATGTTGTTACGAAAACTGCTAGTGTTCTCGCCCCATTTAGCGTCGATCACTTTGTAGTGCACGATTGTATTAGACGTTTGAAACCTAAACTTTCATCGGGTTCCAATAGCGTACCAGCGTTTATTGTTAAAGGTTGCTCTGATGCGTTTGTGCCGGTCTTGACCTACCTTTTTAACTTGTTTATTCAAAACTGTATTTTCCCAGAAAAGAGGAAGTCAGCCATTGCGGGGCCTATTTTCAAATCAGGGGATTCTGCAGATGTTAGAAATTATAGACCCGTTTCCTTACGAACCAAATTCTCGAAACTGTTTGAGATTGTGGTAGAAGTGCACCTTTCTAGCTATTTCAAAGAAATATTAAATGAATCTCAACACGGTTTTGTAAAATCTTAAAGTGTTGAAACTAACTTAGCTGAGTATTTGAGTCACGTTGGCCCCATTGTCTCCAACCATGGGCAGGTCAACGCCATTTATTTTGACTTAAGTAAAGCCTTTGACCTTGTGCACCATGACCTATTAGTGCACAAGTAATCGGAATATGGAGTGTGTTTGCCATTATGTTTGTGGTTTCAGTCATATTTGTCCGGGCGCATTTACAACGTTCGTGTTAACGGTGTGTTGTCGAGATCATACATATCATCATCCGGCGTTCCTCGAGGTTCTATTCAGGACCCTTGCTGTTTAATATTTTTGCCAACGACGTCTCTCTTTGCGTAAAACATTCAAATCTGCTGCAATTCGCTGATGATATTAAGATCTTCAAACAGATAAAATCACATGTTGATTGTGTTCTGCTACAGGAGGATATTACTGCTATTTCATCATGGGGTCTTCAAAATAAATTACGTCTAAACGCCAAAAAACATGTGTTATCTCCTTATCAAGGAAAAGTGTGCGCTTGATTTTTTGTATAAGCTGGACAATCAAACATTGCGACGCGAATATTGCGTACGTGACTTAGGAGTGTATATTGATTCATCCCTCAGTTTTACAAATCATGTGTAAAATCTGATTAGCTCTTGCTTGCGACTTTTAGGTTTGTTTTCACGTATTACCCGTCATTTCAAAGAGCCGTCCTGTCTCGTCAGGCTTTACACATCGATTGTGCGCTTAAAACTGGAGTTTGGCTCTGTAGTTTGGAACTGTCTGGGTGTGACCAACTCTGATGGCCTAGAACGAGTGCAGAGAAAGTTGGCACGCATTGTTTACGACCGTTATTACGGCCGCCTGTTTTTTTTTTTTTTTTTTTTTTGGCTACCATTCAATGTTAGATCGACTAAACTTGCAATCACTGGAGACTCGTCGTAGTTTTCGTGATTATGTATTTTTGTATAAAACTGTGCATAGTAGATTACGTTGCCCTAGGCTTGTTTCTCTGCTTTCTATACATGTCCCCCGAGTAAACTGTCGACACCACAACACGTTTTACGTGCGAGACATATGTTCATTTTCCCCAATTTTACGAATTCAGAGCAATTTTAATGCACTGAGCGCGGTGGTTGACGTTTTAGGGAGTGAGTGGGATTTTAAAAGCGCACTAACCATTCACATTTACTAACATCAGTGTTCGGGTTTTATATGTGTTCTGCCATTATGTGTACGTTTTCCTTTTTCTTTTTAAAGTGTATGTTGTGCGTGAGTGCGTACCAGTACTAAGGCCTCGGCTGTTTCTGGACACGAGACAAATAAATAAAAATAAATATACCACTCCCAATCGCGAAATTTTGTGCCTGAGAGCAAGTATTCCCGAAAGCCACATTTCGCAAGATTCGCGAACTATAGAACTCGCGAAAATAAAGTCGTTTACAGTGTGTAGCACTTGCTTTCTTCAAGGTGAGCTTACGGCTTCTCTCCAGTCTAGCACAAAAAAGAGCGAATCCTGTAAAGTATTTGTGATGTAATCAATGTCGCGTATTTCACGTTGAAGTCCCACAGAGCTTAACTGTTCTCTTGCTTGGTTTGTTAGCTGGAACGCGAGAATTTGGTAAGGCCATACCTAAGTTATGTACCGCACTCTCAAAGTGGCTTCTCCTTGCTACGCAGTAACACTCTGAGGTACGCCGACGACACAAGATAGCCAGACATGAGCATACTGCTGTGATAGCGTAAACTACTGAGCTTGTTCAAAATAGTTAAGGACGGCTGTTGTCGTCATCAGAGCACGTTATCATCATTTTCGTCATTCATTATACCTTGAGGGACCGTACGAAATATCGTTATATAAATGCAAATAATAAAAGATAAGCACTAAAACGTTGTTACACGTAACACTATATATGTGTTATACAGAAGAAACGACGCGAACAAAGTATTTGTAAAAATAATTAGCAAAACCAATTGATACTTATGCTATAAGTGCAATTGCAGATAGTCGGTTAGCATACACATTTGATCTGACTTCTTTGGGTCAAACATAGTGCTGTTACGCATGTTATTCCAGTCTGTTGTTGCTAATGGAATAGTGAATTTAAGAAATGAAATGACTGAAGCTAGAAGGCGGTGAACTTTACGCAAGTTATCAATATGAGGGAAAATGCAAGATATGCGAGAAATTAAATCCTGAGGTCACCGTTGTGATTGTAATATTTCCGAAAGAGGGACAGGCGCGATCATTTACTTCTGGATGAGAGTAGATTGAGGTTACCTTATAGACGCTTTAAACACGCTCCATATTGAGCCGCCATTGCCGACCTTCTCTTGTCTTACCGAGATGTCCAGCCACTGAAGCAGGCGTTGACGAGCCTCTACACAGGCCTATGCTGAGGAGAAGGACACAGTAGCCCCTAAAGTGGCAACAACCTGTTCTGCTGTGGCAATGATGAAGGGAAGCGAACGGAATAAGAGAAAACAAAAACTGAAGGTTGGTTATGGCGGCGCCCATGGGCACAGCTGCCTGAAAGCGTATCTTGCGAGCGATATAAAAAAAAAAATGCAAATGCACAGTTTTGTACTGTGTCTTTGCTGGGTATAGGTGATGTAATCCCCGATGCCCAGACGTTGCTCGGGGGGGGGGGGGAGGGGAGGGGGGGGGGGGAGCCAGACAAATGAGGTAGCGAGTTACAGAGTTACAAGCATGACTTTTCTTTTGGATACCTGGTAGTTTAGACTAGATTTGATTTAGTACTTGCAACTGTACTGGTTTCCACCTCAAGAATCGCAGTAAAAAAAAAGTCCGGATATCGCGGAGCATTACTGATTTCCTTCTTTATGCAGAGTATTAAGATATATGTCGGTGCATTTTATATTATATGTATGTTACCTTATCACGACATATACACGTTTCAAATGTCGAAAGCATCGCTTCTTCCTTCGACAACCAAATCTCGTAAGAACTACTTTCCGCGGCGTATGAGGAATTGCACAAAACTTCATTTATTTTTTTCTTGAGGTGAAAACGAGTATAGTTAATTTATACTACGTCCACTACCGCACATTCCAGGCCTTAAGTGTTTACAAATCTTCTGGAAACAAATATTGCTTGAGTGACTGCAACGTAAAGGCCCGTTCACACTCTTGCGACCGAGTACGACCGAGAGAGACAAGACCGGTTTTTAAGCCTCTTACGACCTCTTAGAACCAGCTCCGCAGCAGCGCATCCGGTCCTAAGAAGTCGCAGGAGGCTTAAAAACCGGTCTGGTCTCTCTCGGTCGTACTCGGTTGCAAGAGTGTGAACGGGCCTTTAACCAGATGGATCAGGAATTTTCGGGGAACAAGGAAGGGGGAGGGGGGCGTTTGGGGGGAGTTTTGAGAATAACCAGTTAAAGGGACGCTAACAGGGTATGTATGCTCGCCAAGGTTTTTATTTGTACACTTGAAAATGGCACGTGGTCACGTGCCATTTTCTATGGTTTAGACACAACCAACAAATATAATCACAGTCGCGATTCGTGGGTCATCGGACGTACACACTCATTATTAGAAATAAGAAAAGAAATATGATGCCCATTTTTATGGCTTCTAAAAAACCGAAAAATAGGTTGATTGGAAAAAAAGAAAAGTTGCACAGCCACGTGACTTTCGGTAACGCTCTCCCCCTCTATAATTCTCCTTCCTCCCCAGTTCAGTTTCGGTTTCGGTTTCGAGCAGTTGCGTTTTCTTTACTTTATTGAGAATATACTTGACGCTGTAGCAAAATATTGATTGGGTAGTCTTCTCACACCATTATAAATCACGTTAATATATATATATATATATATATATATATATATATATATATATATATATATATATATATATATATATATATATTTTTTTTTTTTTGGGGGGGGGGGGGTGGACATGATGCGCGCCACATTTGTTACAGAAAATTCTAAAATATTTATTTTGAATTGTCAAGGTGTTCATCGGGTATTCCTTGCCAGCCTTTTATTGCGTTTTTCGCGCTTACGTGAATAAGTTGGAACAAACGCCGTAGAATTGGCTCAAAAGTTCGCAGTTCTGCGTCTGCCTATATTCCACTTAAGCCTCTTGCCTACTGATCAATATCATCATTCGAACTAAGGGGTAGATACATAACCTATAAGGGATTATCCCGTTGCCATCGAGGCACTCTCCAGCCGAACGGTGTTTGTAGCGTTTATTCTTAGTGAGAACACAAAAAATATAAAACACGAAGCTCGAAGTAACGGACGATTTTTGACATTTTCACATCTGCCTTAAACTGTTTTAATTTAGGAAACGTGAATTTTATGCAGAGCTTTTGTTGGCCACCAGCTTCAAACGCTCGCCCGTTTAAGCAGCAATCTGTGTTATCAAAACACTATCTTTTTTTTTTTTTTTTCTGATGTCTTTTGGGTGGTAGCAAGTCAAAATCTTAAGTTGACTTTCGATTTTTTTTAGTGTGTTTGTGCCTTTACGGGAGCTGGTGCTTTGTTTTATCCTTCATTGTTTGTGTAATTGAAGTCGGTGCTTTGATGTGGGCTTTATAGCCTTCGACGAAGGCTGCTCAATACTCTGCGCTACCATGAATGTTCTATGAGCACTTGACGCTGCGCAATTTTTTTCCTTTTTTTTTGGGGGGAGGGGGGGAGGTGGGGTGGGAGAGGGGAACGTAGATTATGATTAATGATTAACGTGTGTGGGAGTAAAAGAAAGTACGAAAACCGTTAAAAGTACCAGAAGCTTCCATACCGCCCTGATAGCCTCGCTACGCACACACGTACGCACGGTGCCACGCATACGACTGCATATACCCAATTGATTTAGAACTTAAAACGATATTTGAGTCTTTTTCTAAAAGAAAATATGACCTAAGCGACTGCTTTATGCGCATAAAATGCTCCAAATAAACATACAAAGCAGAAACGTCCTCTTAAACGTCACCTGCACGTCAAAAGGTTAGCTGTAGTAATGTAGTTCATATTATTTTGAAAAAAAAAAAAATCGTTTAACATATTTTTTTTTTTTTTTTTTAGAAGGGAGGGGGGGGGGGGCAACAAAGGGAATTACGCGGTCTCTGTATGCTCCAAGAAGCCTCACCAATGCACAGCTTGTTTCGAAGAGGTAGGATAATTAATGTCCTTGAATTCGATAGCTTTCCTTTTAGCGTTTAATTTATGAGACACGCGCGCGAAAATAAATTTGAAACACGTTTAAGGAGTCATCGGCTAACCTTTACTATCGTCCATTCTGTGTTGCTTCATGAATTGTAAGCATACACCGTGGACAGCCTTACTAAATGTAACGTTTGATGACGTATACACTGAATCCTTGGAAGCGATACCCCTGCATGTAATCTGACAAACAACGGCTTTTCGTGTAGCTCTTTTTTTTTTAGCGATAGCCGTTATTAGGGCGTCTCAGTAGATAATTCCGACGACATCGATAACGATACCCGATACTCCGTCGACGCCTCTGCGCGTGCATCGTGTCGTTATCGGGAACCGTTATCGGAGGTATTGGAACGATCCGCTAAATAGAGAGTTTTAGGGAACCGTTTATGCGCATCCGATACGGTACGGTGGACCCTCCGGTATACGAGCTGCGCATGCGCTATCACATAAGACTCACACATATGCGCAGTTCTTACCGGGTTGCCCATCGTAGAGTATCGGACGTGCAAAAACGGTTCCCTAAAACTCTCTAATCTCTCTGTCGGCGAGGTTTCGCCAATGATCTCATGTGTGTTCCAAGTGCACCGTGGCCCGATAACTTTAGCGGCACAATTTCTCCGCATAAATTTAGCGGGGAAATCACTGTCGGGACATTGTGTGGTCGCAGTGTCGCGTGACCTCATGCCACACGGCGGCACAATTTTCTTCGCTCGACTTTGCGGGAATTTAGTGTCAGGTGACGCCATCATGCCGCGTGTCGTCACAGTGCCACGAGATACCATGGTGCCACGAGATGTCAGAGTGTCACATGAGCACCGTCCGATAAAGTGGAACGTAGATCTGCTGAATGTAAGCGTGGCAGTGTAACACTGTGTAGCAGCTTGCAGCACCTCGGCTGCGACGTTCGCTGTGGTTCTTCTTCATTTGAAGCCACATCAAAAAACCGGGAACTTCGTTTTTATGTCCAATGTGTAAGTTTTGTCTAGCATACGTTGAAGTGAATGATACTGCCTCACTGAAATGGAGTGAAGAGCTTTTGCGGATTTCGACTTTCCCATGTAGCGGCGGCACACCAACGAGTCTTCTCTTGTTTCATTCGCGACAGCTGTAACAAATTTTGGGCTCAGAGCTTCGAAGGCTGTTCCGCCAAAAACCCAACCTGATAATCAACGAGATTGAATGTCGTTACTAGCATGACTTGAAAAGAAATCGGAAAGCCTCCAAGTATCGGCCGAGGTTTCGCTAAGAGATAAAGCTACGTTTCTTGGAACAACGTCGATTGCCGTTCTCAAAATGGTTCTTGATTTTTTTTTTTGTAATTTCTACTTAATGTTTTGACTACACTCTTATTTATTGTTTTGTTCTTGTTTTTTATTATTAACTGAAAGGGAGACTGGCACATTTAAGACAAGAAATTGCCACGAACAGAATGTTTCTAATAAATAACGCCACAGCCCAGGAGGAGACAATAAAATAAAAGAACATCCCCAACAAAAAAGAAAAGTAACCAACACACCTCATACTTTGCGTACGTTCGCCATCGCGTCGCACTCGCGGAACTAGCCGTTAATTATGAACTGCTATAGATTTACAGGAAAATTAAAACTACCTCACAATAGCTGCACGGCGCACTGCTACATAAATAGTTTAGCTTAAGGTAGTAGAAATAAAGTTCAGGAAACCATAGATAAAAAAAGCATACAGCTGCGGCTATCCCCAATGTCGGATAGGAAAAAAAAATGCCCATTTTCAAAACATTACTGACTCGATTCCTGATGCTAAACGTGGTCGTTTTTAATTGCTAGTTTTATCGAGATAATTTTTTTGATTCAGTCATTCAGAACCCACGACCTTGTATAAAAACAACATGAAGACGAATAATACTTTCCCATTCTTCCACGAATTTGCGTGAATGCGAACGTTGCCATTGTTCGTTCAGTCGTAAAGCGCAAGGCGAACGCCAATTTTTCTATAACGCTCGGAAACAATGCTTCATATTCCGCATTTCTTAACCCTCTTTTCCACCCTTTCTTGTAGAAAATTGGATGAGAATAATGCTCCCACCTGCGTTCAAATACTTTTTTTCTTCTTTTTTCAGATGAACTTTTTGTTTTACGTATGCCTTAAAAAAAATCAGCAACATTCCTTCGGTCTCCGCGGTTGTAAGCGCGGTGCATAAAGTCACGAGACATCAAAGGCAAAGCAACCCTGTACAAACTCTTTATGGCGTTCAGCCAGGATATGGTCAAAATCGCTGGAGTACCAGAATGTTCAGCTTAATTCCCACTTAATCCTGTTCTTCTTACGAAGCCAGAAGCCAGACCATAATAAAGACAACAGACAAGGGTCTCGCTCGGTTTGAAAGAATTGCAAGTGACTTTAGGCCAGTTAACGGCTTATGTTTGAGGTGACTTTGCCGCTGAAGCATAAGTGAAGACGTACACAATCCTTACAAAAATGGGCACAAAAAATAACGGAAATACGAATCCGGCGTTTAAAAAGTCATTTTTTCAATGCGCTCAGCTCGTGAGAAAAAAAAAAAGAAATATTATTCACGTCCTGACCGCAAGTAGGCTTTGCACAACAGCAATAGTTCACACACAAAAAATTCTAAAGTTGCACACACACACACGCACGCACACACACACACACACACACACAAAATTGAAGGGTGTTAACACAACATTTCAAAACAAATTATTGTGCTGGTTATAGTGTCTTAAAAAATAACTTGACTAGAAATTTTCCTAATTTAACTGAGTGGAATGGTCAGCTCGACAAGAGAAGAAAATTGGCGAAAAAATTGTGGCGCGCTCATGTGTTACGAAAAAATAAAAATCCCCTTAAGAACTTTTTCCGCGCAACTGAGGAGCACACTTTCGTGTTTCTTTGGCAGTTGATCGATTGTCATTATATAAGCGTATAAAGATTTCCATTATTATATCGTGTGGGGGAATTTAAAATGAAAACAAAAAACAGAATCGAGCTGTCGACATCTTGCTTTCTGTTTTGTGTCAGTGTGCGCAAAACAATGCGCGTTTGTTTGTGCTATTTGCGTGGAACTATGCCCGAACCCTTCGTGTCTATGGAAAGGTTCGAACCTACGCAAAAAATGAGGAATTCGAGAAACTCTTAGACCATAGCACGAACGAACGAGAGCGTAATCCTGCGGCTAGACGAAATTCTTGCTTTCTTTTTCATTGGAGGAAAACAAATGTCTCCTCGCCGTATCAGCAAACAAAGCCGGCCTTTCAGAGTCGAAGCCTTGGAATCGATTCTATATGACGACTTGGAGAGATTCTTTGGAAAATAGTAGCATATAACACGCGCAAAACGATTTGACGCTAAAACAGAGAAACATAACGGAAGACGCCTTTCCGGGGCGTGCTTCATCTCTCTCCCTCTCTCTCTCTCTTTCTATATCTCTTTCCTTCCTTTTTTTGTTTTAGAAAGGAAGGAAAGTGAGAAAGGAAGCAGACTGTGACGTCACGAGGCACGAAAAATGTTTGCGGAAGCAATCGCGCCTTAACAATACGTCACTTCCGTGTCCGGGGGCCACTGGATCGATGCAGCCGTCTCGCCGGGATCACAGCTGACCCGCTATCAAAAAAGAAAGGGGAAAGAAAGAGCACAGGGTTGCTCTTTTTTACATTAAGTTTCTTTTTGGAACAGTTGATTTTCCTTCAGCAGTCTGACTGTCGCTATTTTTCTGATTACGTCTGTTTTCAATGTGAACAGTGAAGAACACTCGCTTCGAGCGCAGAGCATTGGAACGAGGTGCACCTGTGGAGCTACACACATAGAAACGAACGGTGTGTCTACTTTACTGTAGACTACGCGAAAAAAAAAAAAAAAGAAAACTAACATCAAGCAAATAAGGTCTAGCGAGTGTCAAATCCATGTTAACATGTAGCAAGAAAAAAAAAAAAAAACGAACGTGATATGCGTTAAGGCATTCATAATCACCCGAAACGTCGTACTGTTTCTCCTGGAGTGCGAATGGTATGTGTGTGTCAAGACTTTATTTGTTCTCCGATTTTAGCTGGGGTTTCGGGAAGGAGGTCGCAACTGACTATCTGTGTGTTTTGCGGGAAAGTGAAATGATGGCGTTCTTTATTGTTCTTTTAGTTCTAGGAGGCACAACTACTATTCATACTGTATCTCGAGTGCCCTTTATAGAACCCAATTGCTTATTTGTTTTTCCGTGAGACTACGCTTCGCTTATAACTTGTCTGATTAACCTGTCTAGTCACCCTGATCGTATACATCATACAAAAGACACGGCGTTCGTTGCAGACAAGATGACAGAAGTGTCTGCGGTAAGACGCCTCAAGCATATTTGCTTCATACATGCTTCGAAAGAAAACTCTGCAGAGAGTTTTCTTTCGAAAGTTTTCTTTTCTGACCAATGTGACCGTCAGTCATGTAAGGAAGAAAAACGCATCAAATAGTGTCTACAGACCACATGAAAAGACAGTCTCATGTACGATGTATTAAAGCAGCGTGACTGCGGCTTTACCCAAACATCCACCGACACTTTGAGGCTTCCTGGATTGACAGCCGTGTTTTTTTCTTCTTCTTGACTTCGTGTTTTTACTGAACCATAGCCTCCTCTTTACTCACAAAGCCTGGCAGTTCGACGACGGAGCCATAGAGTGCCCTGGTCGCAGATTTGGAGCGCGGGGATCTGGTAGCAAAGAGCATCAAAAAGCCATTCCTCGGGGAACCCGGACGTCAGCGCACAGCTTTTGCAGCAGGCGAGGACCCGAAACACACTTGTTCGCTCGGGAGAAGCGTGTTTTGGCGTCTCGCCGCAGCGGGGCGCCAGTCACGTGGCTTTCCTCTCATCCGTTGCCTGCCGCGCTCCACCTGTTAGGTCCCAGGACTTTCGGGGAAACTGTGTTCTATATATATATTCTTGTTTTTTTTTGTTTTTTTTTTTTTTGTGACGGGCTCAAAAGAAACAGGGGCCCGCAATGCTTATGAGTCCCGGACGCGACGGCAGTTAACGAATTCCGAAGTAACCCGAATCTCAAGCACCGGGGTTGGAAATGTGGGGAGTCGGCGAGAACCACCACCGGGTCGGAACGACACGGCGGGGGGTGCGGAGCGACCCAGCGAGGTGACAAGTGATGCTGACCAGACGCCCGGGAAAGTGGGGACGACTCCTGGAATTTTGGGGGCGCGCGGGAAAGAGAAAGGCAGTCTACGCAGAGCATCGGAGGGGGCAAGACGCCACCAGGACTCCGAAAGGTCTCGCGTAGCTCCTAAGATCTGTAAACCAGTCCGTAACTATATATGTAAATAAATCACACATATCTATTCGTATCCTTCACCTGAGTGTCCCTCTGCCACTACATCTACTCTGGCTAAGGCGGAAGTGGGGTTGCCATCATCACGACGGCGGCAACCCAACAAAGAACTTCAACCTCTCTCAACGACACCAGAAGAGAGAGAGAGGAGGGAACATAACTCCACCTTTTCCATTTCGGTGGCCGCTTCTCGTGGCGATCTGCCAGGCTTTGTCAGTATATAGCAGGCTTTGACTGAACTTTTCGTGAACGCTTCGGAAGAGCGCGCATTCAACTGGGTTTTTATTCCTCACTGGGATCACCGAAGAGACGAATTCTACTTGCAACCACGTGAACGGTTTGTTGACGTTTCCGTTTAAATGGGTACGTACACATAGCAAACTCCGAGAAACTCCCTGCACCTATGACTTCCCGCACGACAGTCCCAATGGCTTGCCTAATATTAGATATATTGTGAGAACCTCGCGGGTGACGACGCATCAATGGCGCTTTGAATGGGCAAGGCGAACGACGTAAGGCCGGAAAGGAGGGCGACGATACCAGCGCACATCGCTTTATCGAGTTATAAAATAATCAGCATCTCATCCTCGATCAAGTTTGATTAATCCAGTGCAGCTCGGCTCACGTCTCGGGAGAACCACCGGGCAGTGAACTACTGTCAAAGCTGGGTAAATGTGTATCATTGCGAGTTAAGAATGAAGATTAGGAGATAATATCATGTCCGAAAGAGTTTGAGACGGCGTTATCGGGTATCGTCATCGGAGCGCAAAACGATCCGAAGCTGACTTTTATTTTGATGCTATTCAGCTCCCAAGTGTTTGGGCGTAGCACATGGCCAAATAATATTTAACATGGGGGGGGGGGGGGGGGGGGCAGTTCTACTGTTTAATTTCAGTTTGCTTTTATGCTTCGAACATTGTGCACAATGGAAATAGGTTCATTTCCGACTAACACCAATGCAGCTTGGCTGTAGTTTCCATTCAGCGTTTTAATCTTGGAAAAGTATTCATTGCAAAAATGTTAAGGTGATAATCACTGTTATCAAAGTAAAACGGTACAAACTAAACAATTTCGGCTTGTTCCATTTATTATTTACTTTGATACTCTTTATGTAGTATATATTTGCGCAGAGTTTCTTTTTTTTTTTAGTCAGGTGAACACGTGCAATTTACTGCAAGCTAGTCGCTGTATTTTGTTTTTATTCATTGATATTTTTATTTTACCTCTGCTTCTTCATTACTTTCAGTAATTGCCGCATTGATCGCACAATATAGACGAGCCAAGAGCAGATATCTGTGCAGTGCTTCCCCCTTTCGGGCAAAAATTTGCACTCTCTAATCCTTTCTTACACATCCCTCATGGTTTTTTTTGTTGTTGTTGTTTTTGTTGTTGTTGTACGTTTTTCATGACAAAACATCGTAACGAACAATGTTAGAAGTTCGTATGTGCTATCTTTTTGGCAATATTCCTCACGTATGGGTTTTAACCTATTTTCAGAGCTTCATGTTTTGATAAACCAAACGCTGTTAACATTTCATATGCTCGAGCAAGCTGGCGGGTGAATCCGCCGCGGTAGCTTTGGGTTTGAGCCAACAGGTGCTGTCGAGTTTGCGAAATTCACTAACCTTGTAAGCTCGCTTGATGCAAACACTTCTTTCAGTTTTTGTTTTTCGACATTTTGTTTTATTACGAGTGAAGAAATTAAAACTCCCGAGGGAACGAACCGTTACCGCCTCCGTCAAACATCTTTCATGGACTCTAACTCAGATGCATCTCTTGCATTCAGTAACGGTAGAAGGCTGTGCATTGCGATACATGAAATACCGAATCCCGGAGAAAAGCTCACCGGAAAAAAGCTCACCGGAAATAAGCTCACCGGAGAAAAGCTCACCGCAAAACCGGCGGATGCGGAGAAAAGCTCACCGGCCATTGAGCGTATGCGGAGAAAAGCTCACCGATATGTTTTCTTCTTTTTATATGGAGGCTGTTGGATCATGCGTAACATATATCAATTTATTATCATTAAAATTCGTCAGCTTTGTAAAAAAGAAAACGTCAAATAGTCAAATTGGGGGGTTTTGCGTGCCAAACCGACGACGGGCATCTGGCACGCCCCAGCGGAGGACTGAGGATTAATTTGGACCACCTGGGGATCTTTTGACGTGCAACCGAAAGCTCGGTTACACGGCGTCTCCTCTGCAATAAGCCTCCGTCAGATTGCGGGCACCTCGGCCGGGATTCGAACCCGCCACATGGCGATCCGTAGGCCAGCGCTCTCGCCTCGGAGCCACCGAGGCGGCAAAAGAAAATGAATAATTGCGGGCGAGTGTTTTCTGTGGCTTACTCTCTAGGCAACGAAAGCCTAACTAAAAACTTTATGAACTTGAAAAACAGGAAAAAGTTAAAAAAAAAAAACTTAATGATGTCTGCCCAAAACCTAAAAATCAAAGCTGTAAATGCCGAAAATCGAAAAGTGCATGCGCGACAACGCGGTGCCTGAAATCCTCTTTGAAGCTTTTGTTAACCCTTGAAAACTGGATAAAACAGGATATCGAGGCTTCTTTCTTCCACGGACATGCACGCTTTCTAGCCGTTCGTGCTGGTGTTTCCACAAGTTCCCTTTGTGTGATTGTGCCCTTCTACGGTGAGCCACCCATGACCTTCGGAGCTGCACACTGGCACCGTTGTTACTCGTGACCTATATAAGAAGTAGTCTTCTATAAGGGAGCGAATAGGGCGAGTTGGTGAACGTTATACATGATGAAAACCGCTTAAACGACGACGACGGAGAGAATACAACAAACACGACACGACGAAGCTGTTCTCACAACTAAAGTCTTGTTAGTGAAATTAACAGAAAGAAAACAGCGTAGCCGACACTGATTACATCAAAAAAACACCTACGTATCTATTAGGCACTACACAATATTTTTTTACCGGTGTACGATGTTCTGATTTTGTACTTGCGGCTTTATTAATTTACAGAATGGGTGATTACTAATTTCTGAGGAATTAGTAAATATGCCCAATGAACTTCAAGAATATTACAAAAAAGATGACATATTTTTAATGAAGTGACGAATGCGAATTGTGTTAAATTGCCACGTTTTACGCAGAATCAAGCTAAGCTAAAAAAATATCGGTGAGCTTTTCTCCGCATCCGCTCAAAGGCCAGTGAGCGTTTCTCCGCATCTGCCGGTTTTGCGGTGAGCTTTTCTCCGGTGAGCTTATCTCCGGTGAGCTTTTCTCCGGTGAGCTTTTCTCAGCCGCCCGCAATAACAGCCAGTGTAGATCGGATTCTGTCTTCCGTTCACCTTTTACAAAATTTGAGGTTAGATTTCTTTTTCTGGAGATCCTTGTAACCCTAAAGCCGGGGTCCTACTACTTATACACAATACAAAAGACAGAACAGATTCGAACGCAAGTCGCTACGAGATCCCTGCTTCGAATGCCGCATGGCAACGAGTTCAAGGAGAAACTTGGCACGCGGCATCTGAACCACGGATATCGCGGTGACTCTGCAGCCTGCCTTTTGTAGAATCCTGAACAAAAGCTCATCGTACGAAAGCTCACCGGACAGAAGCTCACTGGACAAAAGCTCGCCCATTTTTTCACAGACCCGGGGAAAAGCTCACAAGGAGAAAATTTAATGATGGTCTTAACACGAGTGCGGACAACTTAGGTGCATGTGTGCGACACTCAAATGCAATGATAAATTAAATCTGACAGGCTCATGGTTTCTTGATTAGAGTAGAAACAAGTTAATTTATCGATTGGTTAGAAGCGAACGCAGTCCCCTACTAGATCCAGCAGTCTGGGTAGATCTCGGCGTACCTGAAACCCCTCGCAAATATTTTTTCATGTAATTCTGCAGGCGCAGAGTGGTTTTTCTCACCCGCTTCACTGGGGACTGGCCTCTCCGGGCTGTGTCAATGCCGTGGCAACGAGCGCCTGATTTTGCTGGAGGCATTCAATCCGCCTCCAGACGCTTGGATGGGCGTGGCCGACAAGCTTCTGGAACCCGGTATTCCATCCTTCGCAGGTGTTGTTCGTCCGCTCTTTATCTTGAAGAGTGGCGTCGTACATGTTCCACCTTTCCGGTGCGAAACTCCTGTCGTCGTCGGCGCACAGTCAGGCAAAGGGAAGAATTCGCTTTGGGTGCCACCGCAGAAGGAGCAGAATCATAACGGAAGGGGCCGTTGACATACGTGCAATCAAACTAGTCGAGCAGGTCGCCGATGTCACCGGTAGACTTTCCCCTGATGTAGGTTAGTCCTTCGAGCACTAAGCTGTGGTGGAAGGAACGTCAGCCTATCCAAAATCCCGCTCAGCTTTCTACATTGGTCATCTGTCTTGTATCTTGTACTCGTGCAGAAGTTCCAAATCCCATTCCTTCTTTAAAAATTCGCAACTCAATGGTTTGTATATTACAGTTTCGCTTCAGTTTCCCTTTCACATCACCTTGAGATAATCCTTGATTTCAAATACATTTACGACGCACAATGAAGGAAACAGTTTAATTTTCTTAGCCATTCACTTAAATATTACCCTGAACCCCAAGAAAACCCATGCGTTGGTAATGAAGAGGCATTGTGCCTAACCTTTATGTGCGCGTTTAGCCCAGCGAGACATAAGCACATTAAAAAACTGAGGTCATTGAAGGTTGACTTCGCTCCTTCGGTCACTCTTCGGGTTCAAAAACTTCGGCTCACGAAGTTTCTTGGGCGTGGCACAAGGGTGCTCCGGCATACCTTGAGTCAAGCAAGCTTGATCTTATCAGCTCCAGTCAGTTTCGGTTACCTAAATTTTAGTCCCGAATCGCTGCTTCTCTGTTGGTTATGGCTTATCTGTCGACATCTTTGAATGGGATGGGATACCAGTTCTCCTAAATATGGTGCAATGTCCGTTGCGTCCGCACTTTATCCCAGCACGCGTGTTTCGCCCGTGATCCGTACATTTCGGTGTAGAACGTTCCGGTGCAGGGCCGGTGCACGGGTTTCCGGTGCACGGACTTTTCGATGCACGGACTTTTCGGTGTAAGACGGTTTGGTGTACGGACGTTTCGGTACACGGACATTTTTGTGTAAATATGTGCCTTGAATTTTTTTTTTTTAGGATTACAATTGAATTTTATATTTGTTGATGTATTTTACTTTTTTTTTAACAGCTTGCAACCTCTCTAATGAGAACAACTCTCCATTTTAAAACAACGTTCTCAACTCATTTTTTTTTGGGGGGTTACGTATTTTTTTATTATCGTTAAAAGTGCGAACCTGAAACCATGGCTGAGTTGAGAACGAGGCAATGATCAAGCTCTTACAATAAAAAGGCAGAGTTATTCGCCAAACATTTGGTGCCAGTAGTTTGATGAAACCGTATGGAAAATATGGTTTTCTAGAGGTTATTCTCTATAACGCAACACCAGCCAAACTCACACAACTTCTGTAACTATATAAACCACATATAAAACTAATTTTGCATGTCCGTGTGAGGGATCCGGTCAACTCGCCGAAAGATTCACGCCAGTAGTGAGTAGAAAACGGTATTTGGTTACTCGTTTCGCCCGGGTAGCAAAAAGAAAAAAAAAAAAAAAAGAGGTGAGCTTTTGTTTGGGTTTGTGATAAAACGGGTGAGCTTTTGTCCAGTTACCCTTTTGAATGATGTATACGCAGTGTGCCCCCGGCTTATGTGAAACGTAATATTTCCTGATGTCACGCCTGAAAATGATGAAAATTTGCGGTTTTGTAATGATCGACTATCGATGAAATAAATGTAAGCGCGCGAACGAGCTTGTGTATCTTAAACATGATTCAAAAACCCGGGACTGCAGGTAACGACACACACACTCAAGTCTCCAACGCAGCTGAAGCTTTTACTTTCCAAAGCGTGGTTATATAGGGAAAAAAAGAAAACCGAACGAAAAGGGGGAAGAGAAAGCCCCAAGAACACCTCTTTCCACAAATGTACATTCCAAACAGTTAGCAGAACAATGACGGCTTCCGCGACGGGATCCGGCCAACTCGTCGAAAGCAAACTCGTCAACGGCCAACTTGTCGACGGCCCATTCGTCGAATAGGCCAATTCGTAATAGGGCAATTCGTCGAAGGGCAACTTGTTGAAAGGGGCAATCTGTCGAAGGGCGATTCGTCGAATGGGTTGAATGACGGTCCGAGGTTAACGTTCGTAGTTCCTTCTTATCTTTTGACCTAAAGTTTTATTTGTGTTTGGACACAGCGCCCTTCTTAAGTTACAAGACGGAAAGAAAAATCACAAGACTGCGAAGAGAGGACAGTATCTTGAGACAAGTTGAGAAATGTTCATCTCGGGATCGTCCTTTTGTTTATTTGTTTTATTACTTTTTGTAATGAGCCGTCGCAGAGTGTTGCCGCGGAGCGCCGCGACTGATGGGTCAGGTGGGTTAGCATTTCTGTTATGAGCCGCCGTAGACTGTCCCCGCGAAGCGGGGTGAACGGGTGGACCGTGTAGGTTAACACGCGGCCCAGTGATACACGCGCGACGTAGTGATTGCCTCCCACTGCACCGGGAAAGCGGCGAAAGCTGCAAGTTGTTATCTTCGATCAGAAAGAGCACACTGGAGGCTATTACCGTGCGACGATATTGCGCATTACTATAGGGCAGGATTTGCTTCGAAATTTCAGGACAAAATTATATATTGTGGCTTTGAAACAGCGGCGACCAGTTGGCCTCTTCGACAAGTTTTCCTTCGACGAGTTTCCCTATGACGAATTGGCCTATTCGACGAATGGGCCGCCGACGAGTTGGCCGTCGACGAGTTGGCCTAGACCCTTCCGCGACATCTTCCTCCTCTCTTATCTTTGAACCCTGTCAGTTTGACGAGTTGACCTAGACCCAAAGACGGGTCTAGGGCAACTCGTCAAAAGCCAACTCGTCGACGGCCAACTCGTCGGCGGCCCATTCTTCGAATGGGCCAATTCGTCATTGGGCAACTCGTCGAAGGAAAACTCGTTGAAGAGGCCAACTGGTCGCCGCTTTTCAAAGCCAAATATATAATTTTTGTCCTTAAATTTTAAAGCAAATACTGCCCTATAATAATCCGTGTTCCGTCTTTTGTAAAAAAATGTATACAATAGGCGCTTCTTCAAAAACTGACCTCCAGTCTGCTCTTTCTTGTCGAAGGTTACAACTTGCCGCTTTCGCCACTTTCACGGTGCAGTGGGGCACGGTCACTATGCCGCTCGTGCATCACTGGGGCGCGTGTTAACCTACCCGGCCCATCAGTCGACGCCGCTTCGCGGCGACAGTCTGCGGCGGCTCATTATGAAATAAAGAATAAAGAAGCGTAACAAAAGGAGGACCATGAGATGACACATTTTTCAACTTGTCTAAAGGTTCTCTGCTATTTTTGCCCTCTTGTAATTTTTCTTTCAATCTTGTAAATATTGAAAGAAGTAAAGAAAGTAAAGAAGAAATAGTAATGAAAAAAAGGAACCACGAAATTTTACCTCGGACCGTCATTGAACCCATTCGACGAATCGCCCTTCGACCGATTTCCCCTTTCGACAAGTTGCCCTCCGACGAATTGCCCTATTCGACGAATGGGCCGTCGACTAGTTAGTCGGCCGTCGAAGAGTTGGCTTTCGACGAGTTGGCCGGTTCCCTTTCAGGGTAGCACTTTTCAAAGCCTAAGAAACCGCCGAAGATTGTGGTCCAAACCAAACGAAGGCCTATTAACAGCGTTTCCGTGACTTAGTATTGTGAGTGATTCTTTTATCAAACGTTTGTGGTCATCTTTTTCCTTTTCTTCCACTGATGTCAAATTCCATAACGGTATACAACTATTACCTTCGGCCAGATGTTTCGAAACTTCAGAGTAGGGGTCCTTTTTCTTTACACAGCGCTTATGTTCCGTCAACCGTTCACCGAGCCTTCTGTAGGATGCTTCGGTGCACCTCAAACACTACCATGTACTGACTTCTCATATATGCCCTTTTGTATGCTGACCCTTTCTTTCTGTCTCACCCCTGATGAAAGCCGTTTATGCCCATCGCTGCAACTGTCGAGAGACGTTTTCCACGGCTCATGAATCATGCTGTCGTCCCCATTGAAGCAACACAGACATGTGCTTGCTTGTCGCACGAAAAAAGGCGAACAAAAATCGAACTCCACGTTCTTTCTCCAGCTGTTTTGAAAAAGCTTCCGCCATCAAACCGCTTATCCTTTACAGCTTTCGACGGAACGGTAAGACCCTCTCGTGATTTCATCTCGTTGATATGATCACGCTTTCAGTTTATTCCGATAATATCACATCGAAGGGTTCAGGTCATAGGGCACCTTAAAAAGCCACTAAAAACCCCAACATCGTTGTTTTTTTTTTTTTTTTTTGCAAACGACTGAAATTGGTTTTAGGGATTGTCTTAAAAATATCAAGCTTGAAATGTGCGTATTCGCCAATGGAAAAAAAAAAGACATGTTAAGAAAGCTTGATTAGAAACGGCGGCCCGAATCTATGACGCAGTAAGCGAAATGGTGCACTCCTTGCCTTTTTGGATGACTTCAAACAGGAAGTGTCGCTGAACTTTCTCTCTCATCGTTCATGGGCACGCGCACATGCCACCCGGTCAACCGCGAAAGTGCTTCGCCAGACCTTTCGTCGCGTGCGGACCACGCGTCACTCTTCAGTGCCTCATTTTTGAACAGTGTAATACCCTAGTTACACTAGTGCTCTCAACTGTCATTAAGCCAACGATCGTTGACACCTCTCGGCTGCCATTGAGCTCGAGTAAGTTGTCCGGTGTTGCCACGGTACATAGGCCTAACAACCCCAGTTGAGATGCGCGTCAAGGGCCAGGGACACAGTTGACACCGAAACGAAACCAAAACAGATGTCACATTATGTTTATTAAATAACGATGCACGACCGCGCGCCGGTACGATGCTCATCCAGATCGAAACGGGATGAGGTCGGGATTGAACCCAGGATAATTGGGTTCTGCAGCGCGAGCTTTCGCTTCACATGCACTGAGCTGTCGTGCCAGCTAGCCCACACAAGAAGCTTCGCACACGCAATGCTTCTTGTGTTCTTCGTCTCCTAACAGTAGAAGCCGAAATAAAAAAAAAATATTTTTAATCCGAGCAGTTCCATCTGTTTATGACATGGACACCTCGCCAGTCCCTGGCCTTATAAATATGCGCACCAGTCTACGGTGAACAAGGTAAACGTGGGAGGCTGGAATGGTACGAGCTTCTGCAGGGGGTCGTCAGCAAACCGAAGCTTGAGTACACCGTCCACTCAAGCGCGCATCAACCCCGCAACCTTTTGTCGCGCTTATTCGAGCCATTTGCAACCCAACAAAAAAATGAACTAATAGATTATTTTTTTTTTTCTTTCATTCTGAGCGGAATCTTACCGCCCGCTTTTTAAACGCCCGTCTCCTCTGGAACGATCGTTGATTGGCCCACCTAACGACGTTCTGCTCTGGCCTCTCCGCCCCGCTGTCGCCGGGGGTCACATTGGGGGCGCGTGGCCGCGCAAGCGAGCCTGAGCTCGGCGGTGGCGGCTTTTCCTTTTACTAGTAGTTAGCGGGTAACCAGGGTGACGCGCGCTGACGTCGTGCCAAGTCGTCAAGGCCTCTCGTGGGCTCCGCTATTTTCGTTGCCGTCGACGCGTAGGCTCCTCTACCTCTACGCCGTGGCGGCGTGTTCTTCTCCGTGGCGGAAGTCGTTCGGGAACGCGCTGCTCGCGCCGCCCCTGCCGCGAGAGTATCGGCCTCCCCCAAAACCACCTAGGAGACAAGGCCGGGGCCTTTCTCCCCTAGACGTCATTACAAGTGGATCCACACAGCGGCGCCTAGCTTGTGTCAGCATCGCTGACTCGCAGCGCAACGCGCGCGGCGATACCGAGACGGACGGGTTTGCCGCTCCGCGGCGTCTCTTGCCTCCCCCCGACTAGTGTCGTCATCGGTGGTTGGGCATGAGAAGACCTTGTGGGAGGACTCGCTGGTGTCGCAATACTTGTGGTTACGTCGTCAGCAACCGTACGACGAAAGCGGTAGTAGTGGATGATAGTAAGTAACCCAGCGTCGTCTTACAATGCGTGGCTTGCTCGCGACGTCCGTGGTGCGAAATGTGTGCTGCAGGAAGAACACACTCGGCAGCAAAGGCCACGACAATGGCTGCTGACGTGACGCGCCAGTGGGAGCCACGCGTAGAGAAGGAAGATTTCATAAAAACAAAACGTCACTTTGGCAGGAGCTGGTAAAGACCACTTCGACAACGAGCTTCTGGCCGGTGCCATTTTCAGTGCTCGTGCCTACGGCGGCCAGCTCGTAGCACGTGGAGTGAAAGCTCGCGCTGCAGGACCCAGGGAATCTGGGATCAATCCCCGCCCCTGCCCGTTTCGATCTCGATCTGGATGACCACCTGATCGGCGTGCGGTGCTCGTGGAGCAGGTGCAGCCTTGTACCTGCTCCACGAGTGGTAAATTTAGCGCACTACCACGCTTCTCACGTGCCCAAAGTCTCTCTGAAAATTCCTGATTTAGCGGTTTTCGATGACGATCAGAAAGTTTAGAATTGGAGCCATATGTCCATTTCGACTAATTAAAAAAAGTTGATTAATACTTTTTTAGTTAATCAGCGAACTAATTTGTAAGTATCGCGCATTTTCTAACGTCCGTTACCACGAGTAATGCGGTCCTGAGAAAAATAACATTTTGCATCGAATGTGCTAATTTTGGACATTCTTCTTTTCACTCTTAAATGAAACACCCCGTATGAAAGGCTTGTGACGTCACTCTCCACGTCGCAAGCTGCCGTCACCGCGGCAGCTTGCGCACAACAGTAATATTTACCGCAAAAACGTATGCAGTGAGCGCTGCGTGCTTCGTATTGTTATCGGGAGCGCCTTATCATCAATTATGTGGTTCAGATGCTTCTTTTGTGCTTGTTCTTTATTGAAACGAAGGCTGAGGCTTTAGTATGCGTAATAAGCAATATTCGTTTCAATCGCTGAAGGCGATTGAAACGAAACGACGACACGAACAAATTCCAGAAATCCGACCTGCGAGTCATATACAGCTTCGCTGTAAAAATAGGCTTTCATTTTGTCGTTCGCCAGGGCACAGCTGGAACTCATGAAGGTAAAATCTACTAGTACCAGCTAAGTTATCCCCTGCCGCACGTGAATTCTGGTCGGTGAGGCCGGCTGGAAAAAAGGTGAATTGTGTACGTCACTGCGCAGCCCGCATTCTGCTTCGAAATTTACTCTGCTAGACCTTTCTGGCGGGGACTTGATAGCGTTTCTTCGGGTGTGACGGAGTCCCTCGAATGAACTTTGGTTGGTGAGGCGTGCTCCAAACCCGTTCAACCTAACCATCCAACCAGCGAGGAAACGGCGGAACTGGTTTGGTTTCCAGCTGCCCTGACCTCGAGAATGTCAAACGAGACATCGCAAACCAAACCAGATATAAAAGTTACCACGTACGTTAACCGGTCCTTCTCGTTTCCTGTCCGTTTTGTTCTCTTTATTATTACTTTTTTCGTTGGCGCTGTTAAGTATTTCAATTTTTACTCTGGCTCTAAACTTCCCGTCGCCCTCTTTTTTTCTTCTCCTCCTCCCCGAACAACCGCCGACTTCTCGGCGCTGCCATCGGTCGACCGCTCTGCGTAAATACAAGTGCATAAAGCGAGACATTTTCGATTAAATACTTTCTTAATTGTAGACACTTACCAGCATGAAATCACAAAGCACTAATATGCTCCAAACGAGACGTATGTAGCAAGTTGTGTAGTTGGGCGAGCCGGTGTATGATTAGACTAAATAAGCAGCAATAAACAAAAAAAAATTTTACCATCCTTGTCCTTTCGCGCCCTTGTCGAAACAAGTGCAAGGCCTCCAAAAAAAGTACCCTTGTCTTTTTCTGCTCTGTATATACTACATGTTTGTATACCTTTGTTCTCTATTCACAAGACTCCGAAATCCTTTTCTTTTGAACCCCTCTTTTTCAATCCCAAGGCTTTATTATTACTATTATCTATTCATACACCTTTCCTATGTTAACAAATTCACAGCCCAGCGCAGCATCCCCACAGTCCAGCAGGCGCACGCGCGTCGCTTCGGAAAGCGAGCAGATCACGCGACAAACGCACGAACACTGGAAACGGCACCGGCCATGCAGAATCCGATTTCTGGAATAAGCTCAAAAATATTGCCTCTAATGATGACGCGGTGCAGCCTGGTAAGGATGGGCAGACCAGGGAAACGTTTTGGACCTGGGGCTCTACTCTGGACACTTGGCGAAAACGTCGGCGAGAAATTCGACTGCCGTGATTGACCGGCGCCAAGGTCAAGCGCGGCGCCGGTCAATCACGGCCGCCGAATTCCTCGCTGACGTTTTCGGCCAATGTCCAGATTGAAGTCACTGTTCGATCCTCGTTCAGTTATAATGGAGGATATTTATCGATATGCGATGTCGTATACGAAAGAAAAGAATAAGGTCGATAAAACTCTCTCATTTCTATAACTCTTTATTACCCCTTTCGTTAAACCCAGCATAGAGTAGCCGGCTAGGACAAAGGGCCAGGTTAACCGCTATTTTATATTCATCAACATAAATAAAAAGCAATACATATTTGTTGCGTTGCCACTCATTTCATACGTATGCAACGTACTGAAGGGTGAGGCCCCCTTTTTATCAGGCAAAAAACGTTTCTGATGGCAACCCATGTACTTTGAGCCACCTACTTTAATAGGGTAACACGTGTCGAAATGTCTACACGTTTTCGTTATTCCGCACTTTTTCTTGCTTAATACACTAATCCCTAGAATATATGGTAATAAACAGGGAAACTGGTTAACGTTGCACATGAGTGTCTTGTCCCATTGTTGTCCGTCGTCTCCGGTTAGAATCATGTGTAACTAATCCCTAGTAGGAAACTTTGCCCGTGTCTCGGAATTCAGTGACAGACCGCATCCTAAGTTTTTGACACACACGGGCTTTGCCCGTGTCACAAAACTTAGTGACAGTTCGGTACCTAAGTTTCTTACCTCGTTGGTTACTGAGACGACATTTCTATAATGAAGGGCTGTTTTAGTTTTACCCTCTACCAAGTGAGTTCATACTCACGGAGTCAATGACAGCCGTGGGGCGTTGGAGGAGGGTGGCTTTGCAACAATACTAGGATGTAATGCGTTGAAGCCGAGTTATTGAACGAATTGATCCCAACGGCGCCGCATAGCGTAATTCCACGCGGCACCAATGGTAGCGGTGTTTCGCGTGCTTAGTATCCCGTCCATGTTGTATTTAAAGGTGAAAACAGATCCTTCATTTTGTTACACGATGGGTACTTCTGCAGGTGTTGAGTTTGATAACCAGAGGGCTCGCTGAGACAGAAGACGATCGGGGCCCTGTTTTTAGAACGTGCCCTCTGGGGGGAAGCAAAGATAACTTTCTGCGATGCAACAGCGTCCTCCCATTGGATACTACACTTCGGCCGTCTTGGCGATGCTTTGTGTTTTGGCAGCCTGCTTGCCAAGATGTGGAAACTTTCAGGACAATCGAGAAAGAGGTGAGAGAGAGAGAGAGGGAGGGAGACGGTTCAGCTGTCTTTCGGTTGAAGCAAGCAGCGTGCCCACGGCCCGAATTAGCATGTCTGCACGCGGTGCCGCTGTCTCTGACAGCACAGAAGCAGACCAGCTGTCGCTAGCAGCTCGGCATTTTACCGCTCGTTGATTGGTCCCAACGGACCTCACACTTTGGCTATTTGTGTACCTTCAGCCGACTTTGAGAACAGCCATCTTATAGACCGGAAGACAGCATACGCTTCGCTTCGTTCAACGATATTCTGGCAGGGTGGTGGAAGGTATATGTGGCCACCGCACCGACCCCAAGTGCGCAGACAGCGTGATGACGCGGTGCAAGCCTCTAAGGTAGACTCATAGAGTTACTATAATGTTCGCTAGAGGTTAAACTGGCGCTAGTGTCCATGCGACTTCCGAGAGGCAAATTGAAGCAGACAGCAACCAGTCTAATTTTGCGGTGCTCCTGTGCATTCCGTGCATTTTGTCTCTTCGCCGGAAAATAACGTGGAACACTTTGGTCATTTGGGTCATATCCAGACTTGTGCCTATCTCAAATACTCTACTCAAGATACTGTATCTTAAATACTTTTTCGAGTATCTTAGTATCTTGCAAATACCTTTGACGGAGAGTATTTAATACTCTATTTTAATTACAATTCTGAGTATCTTGTACTCATTATCTTAAATACATTTTTGACATTCCGCCATTTTCCGCGTTTTTCGGTAGGAAGTGGCGTGGGCGTGGCACGAGCAAACGTGAACATTCTTTCGAGCAACCGAATCCTGTTGCTAGCTCCGATTAGCTACGGTGACTTTAACTGAGCTCGTGAAAATATCGCTTTTTTGACAACTGTGACTCATCTTTCAGCCCAAAGTTCGTACAATAAAGGTTCTCCCCTCGTCTTCCCAAAGGCACCTTTTTTGTATAAAGTTTCTCCCAAAAAAATCGTCAAACAAAAGGTGTGGTTTTACGGAAGTAAAGATGCCACCCTGACCCTGAGGCGCAAGCAGACCGGGAAACGACCAACGAGAACAATGCAGACTTGAGTGTCAAGAAAATAACAAATGGAAGAAAATGAGAAGTGGACACACACAAAAAAGTAGACATTTTTGGTTCGCTTTTTGTATATTTAACCCCGCTAAGGCAAAACGTCGAGTTTTTTTTCTTTCTTTTCTTTGTGTTGTCAGTCCGGCACTTATTGCTCTGGCGAACACTGTCTGTAAGCGAACATTGATAAGCAGAGAACAGTACAGGGGTGCTATGTTGCGCTTTTTGGACTCCCAGGAGACTTGGAAGAGGGAAGTGACGTCAATGACTAGAGAAACGCAGATTGGATGTTGACAGAAGAAAACAAAATCAACATCCAATCTGCATTTGCTGCGTTGTTGACGTCACTTCCCTCTCCCTAGTCTCCTGGGAGTCCAAAAAGCGCAACATAGCCCCCCAGGAAACGAACTAGGAGCTGGATGACTCTCAAAATGCCAACAAAGTGTCCCCCCACGTTGAGTGCTTTTCTGAACGCAACCTACTTGAAGAAGGTGCGACCACTGCCGTGGCTATTATATGGGTTCTCTTTGTTATTCATTCACTCATATCCGTGTCCCAAGTTCGTTTATAGTGAGCTCCCCGTATAGGGAATATGGATTGTAGTTAAACGATGCGTCTAAGGTGCGCCGCAGGATGTGATATTCAGCGATGTCACTATTGGCGATGCGCTCTGACCCGTTTGTCACCCCCACACCTCGGTGTTTACCCAACACAAGGCCTGTGCACATGCCCATAGGCCTTGTGGGCATGTTCGTGTTATCTTTTTTAATAGAGCGCAAGGCACAGTAATGAAAAAATACAAACAATTAGTGATGTGACGTTAAGTGCCGGATCTCCCCCGAAAGCAGTCGTCAGGGGATGCGAACTTGACCCACTTGGGCTTTTGTGCTGAGCTGGGCACTGTGCATGCTGCATTGTTCATGCAGGCCGGAGTGGTAACAAAAGAGCCCCTCTTTCCCCTCACCGGAGAAGACGAACTCCAGCCGAACGCTGACGCCGCGTTCGGTTAAGTCAGCCGAGTGCTGAGCCATTGTATTTGTTGTCCCCATCCATCTAGTTCTAAAGTTAACCGCTTGGGGCGCCACGGTCTGATCTCCTCCCCAGTAGTTAAAGCGACCTCTTTCTTGTTGTCCCAGAAATAATTTGTAACATCTATCAGTGATATTGCCACGCGCGTTGCCCAGCGAGCGCATGGCCGAATGGTTACCGCGCTCGGTAACCATTCGGCCGAGACTGGGACGAGACTGACTCTGGACCGCCATTGGCGGTCTAGAGTCAGTCTCGTCCCGGCGGTCGATCTTGCTGTTTCGCCGACATCGACGCCTGCGACGCTAGCCTTTATTTTGTTTTGGGAACAAGTTCGCCCCCTTAGCGGTATTCACAGGAGGGAGAAATCCCGGGGATTTCTCCCCGGCACGCGCATCCCACGACGAAAACGTCAGGCTTTGCGATGTGCAAAAGCCTCGCGTTTTCATCTCGTGAGGCGCGCGTGCCGGGGAGCAATCCCCGGGATTTCTCCCTCGTGTGAATACCCCTTTAAAGGTTTAGTTTCTTTAGTTATTCGCCGCCTCATCATTTATCATTCGTGACAATATTTTGCTCTTTATAGTCGGACTGCATAAAATAGCCCTACGATACTTTTTCCCCCGTTTTGTGTTGTTGCGTGCTAATAAACCATTCTGGTAACCCAGATTTGCGTAGCTGCATAATTGTCGTTATCAATGACGTCGATACAAATTAAGCAATGCGGAAGTATCTTCAAAAGTAACTGAAATACATTTCTAAGTATTTGTACTCTACTCAAGATACTTTACAGTGAAAGTAACTTGAGTAGTATTTTAAATACTTTATGAAGCAGGTATTTAGTAACTTAACTTAAATACTTTTATCGAGTATTTTGTCCAACACTGGTCATATCGAATAATATTGTTAGGTTCAAAGACGTCGGGGTTGTTGTTTTAGGGGGATTTGGGTGGGGTTGTACCGGGCAAGGAATTCGGGCCTTGACATGTTTATGAGTCCCGGGCGCGACGGCAGTTAACGAATTCCGAGGTAACCCAAATCTCAAGCACCGGGGTTGAAAATCTGGGAAGTCGGCGAGAACTACCGCCGGGTCGGAACGACACGGCGGGGGGTGCGGAGCGACCCTACGAGGTGGCAAGTGATGCTGACCAGACGCCCGGGAAAGTGGGGACGATTCCTGGAATTTTGGGGGCGCGCGGGAAGGAAAAAGGCAGTCTACGCTGAGCATCAGAGGGGGCAAGACGCCACCAGGGCTCCGAGAGGTCTCGCGTAGCTCATAAGATCTAAACCCAGCCTGTGAATGTATGCAAATAAACCAGATATATATATACTCGTTATCTTCATCTGGATGTGTACCTGAGTGTCAACGTCTCCGTCGGCCAAGGCGCAATCCCGGGCGGCTGCCTTCATCACATCTACGGCAACCCCCACGAACGGAACATAACTAATATGTAACTTGATTAACATTGTAAACGTGTTATTGCTTTAGTTGCCGCATTTTTCTTCATCAGTGAACGACGTTTAACTTCGCTACATTTCAGTCCCAAACAAATGTTCCGCAGCAGGTGTGTAAAAACAAGCGTCGATTCAAAGCAAAATAACAATCGAAAGAAATGTGGACTGTGTTCAAGGTTCGCCAGCATTCCGGTGACGCTCATATTGCTAATATGCCAGTCCTGTCGCTATATTAAATTACCTCGTCGTGCATCTTTATGAGCGGATAGGAACATTCAAAACGTAAAGAATAAAGTACATGGGCTATGAAAGGTGTCTTTTTTTTTTTATTGTTTTCTCTGCCGGGCAGCCTTTATCGGGCACTTGTTCTCAAAGATTTCGAGCGTGTGGGTGATGTTTTGAACGTAGAACATGCATCTTCGTACAGAACAGAAAGAATAAAGCAGTACTTATTTAAAATCTGAGTATATTACGTGGCCTTGAATTAATTTTGATTGTACATGCACGGGCAGTTACTGATCCAGTTTTACTGCGTAGTGCTTGCCGTCTCTGTTGTTTTCCAGATGTCCTTCGTTCGTTTGGCACGTATATCCCTCATGCCTGAAAGCGGCGACGTTGCGTTCGCGACAGTGTTCGAAAGTCACAGAAATACATGTACGAAGCCGTTTTAGCACCGTTTTTAATGAAATGAATTTGAAAGAAGAATGCCGTAACTGACCAATTATTTTCTCTGCCTGATTGAGAAATGTTCTAAGCCCTGTTGTACGTACGAATTATTCGGGATATTTGCTCTTATGATCGAGCGCAGGGAGAAAATGCACTCTCGTTTTCTCCATAGAAATGTACTACCGGAAGTCAATTGCCGACTGGTTGCTGTCTGCTTCAGTTTGCGTCAGCACACGCGCCAGTTGAACCTCTAGCGTACATTATAATGACTCTATGGGTAGACTGGTCCAATGACCACCTAGTTTCCACTAGAGTCATCAAATAAGCTATATAAGCTTAAATCATCGGCCTTCCATTCCCCGATGGTTTTCTTGTGGGCGCCGCCTTTTTGGTCTTCAGTACAGAGCGGGCGCATTTAGCGGCGACCGTTATCATTCGAAAAGAGTACGACCTCCTGAGCTTTGTTAGGAAGCTTGGGTGCTACCCTTTGGTTCAGTCGCGGACTGTTCTAACATTTCCAAAGGACGGTAATCCTGTTTTTCCTATGGTTTCAGATAAAGGTTGAGATAACTGGCAAGAACGAATTTATGCACCAAGATGGCCAAAGCGTCGTTTTTCAGAAGCGTGTAGTGTATTTAGCGGCTTTAGTTTTCACCGCAAAGACAAAGAACTCGTGCAACAGGAGTACCTTGGCGCCGACAAAGTGAGGGAGAGGAGGAGGCGACAGCGTGCGGGGACGTCAGAACGCCGAGCTCTGATTGGAATGATTAGTGGGTAGTGCAATCGTCGAACGCGTTAAAACGCGTAACACAGACGTCCAGCGTTTGGCTCTCACATTCGAAAGCGTTCGGCGAGTACACTGGCATAGCCTCCTCTATTCTTACAAAGCCTGGCAGTTCGACGACGCAGCCATAGAGTGGCCGGTCGCAGATTTGGAGCGCGAGGATCTGGCAGCACAGAGAATCAAAGAGCCATTTCTCGGGGAACCAGGACGTCAGCGCACAGCTTCTGCAGCGGCGAGGACCCAAAACACACTTGTTTGCTCGGCAGAAGTGTGTTTCGGCGTCTCGTCGCAGCGGGGCGCCAGTCACGTGGCTTTCCTCTCATCCGTTGTCTGCCGCTCCACCTTTTCCATTTCGGCGGCCGCTTCTCGTGGCGATCTGCCAGGCTTTGTCAGTATAGAGGAGGCTATGGAAGTGGAGACAAAGGCAGCTAGCTTTAGGTCGGCCTAGGGGTCTGCCCACTAATCATTCCAATCAGAGCTTGGCGTTTTGACGTCCCCGCACGCTCTCGCCTCCTCCTCTCCCTCACTTTCTCGGCGCAAATCAGTTCGCGAGTTTGTGGTAGTGTATACGGTTGTTACGGAAAGCTCTTCGGCAGCAGCGCGCCCAAAACTGCCGCTTATCTTTAGTATGCGACTACTACACGTGCAGGTAAAGCGCGTAGAAGCTACAAGTTCTCGTGTGCATGTTCGCCAGACGTGCGCACGAAGAATTATTCGCGTCCATTTTTTCATAGTTTGGAGGTGTCGTTCATAATACAGCGAGCGCAACGATCGGATGTCTCTGCTCTTTATCTCCTTCGTCGCATTGCCCTCCCTTCAGGCAGTCTCGTATATGAGCGAAGTTTGGGAGGGGGCGGTGACCTGCCGGATTGAAACCAAGCTGGAATTTGCCGCAACGCGTGAGTGCCTGACTTCTCCTGACTTGGAGTGACGGGCTTGCTATTTAGGCATCGCGAGGGGGAGACAGAAGGAATGGGGGGAGACCAGGTCTGTGTCCTCCTCCGAGTTGAATCGACAGCAGCCTCCACGTAAGGCAAATGTTCTTTCTCTCGGAGGGCAAACACTGAAACCTGACCGGAGTCGTTGGGTGACCTGTTTGGGCGGTTCCATGGCTACACTCCGTTTTACCTCCTGATGGACTACGGAGGACGCTATGGGCCTTCTAAGCCAATCGGATTCTGTGTGATTGTCACGTGGCCTTCGGGAAGAGGCAGCAATGCGCGGAGTGCGTCGTGCTATGTTCACGGAGTTGGATTGGCTGGGATGACTTGCAGCGTCCGCTGCAGTCCATCGTAACGTGTAACGGAGCATAGGGGTAGCAAGATAGAGGACCGTTGCTGTTTCAAGCACTGCAAAAAGTGCAGTGACCGAAAAAACAAAATGCTACGTGGCTCATAGCTTTAGATTGGCTGGGTAAAAACATTCTTATCTAAGACTGTAAAAGAAAACACTGCCAAAGCTAGCACTTCAGAGAAGTGGCACTGTGGCACGCGAAGTCGAGTCCCTAGTGTTCGCGCTCCTCAGGCATGGCAGCCTTCCTTAAAGGCTGACGACGAGACTCGAGATTCTGCAAGGCAGAAGATCCCCCTCACCATGAGGGAGGAGGAAACAGGCAACGGTGAACAGGGTAGAAGGGGAGAGGAGGAAGTGGGGGAAAGTGGAAATGCGCGAACTGGTGGGTCGGTTTTTAAACGCAGTCTTTGCTAGGACGCTGTTTCTAGCAATGCGATCCTGCTATACTCCGTGTCACCTTATGTTGTACTGCAGACAAGGCTAGAAGCGCGAGCTCATAGCGTTGGGAGCTACTCTTAACGCACGACAGCTTGTGCCGCCGAGATGTGCCCTAGAGCAAGGAGCTCGCGCTTGTAGCCTTTCCTGCGGTACATCATAAGGTGAAACAGAGCATAGAAACAGCGCCCTGAGACTGGGGGAAAGAAAGCACTGCCAAAGCCAGCGCCCGAGCTGAGCGGGACTCAAACCACGTCTCAAGACGCTCTCATGCCACAGCCTTTGGAGTGCTTTCTTTCTCCCAGTCTCAGCTGAGACGCTGTTAGCAAGCCGGCCTGGTTTAACAATGGTAGACTCCTTGAAGTTTTAGTGTTAGCCAAAGAGAATGCAAACGTTTTATCACACGAAAATCTACACTGTGCTTCCTTTGTAAGTGTCGAATCAAAGTAAGTTATAACTCGTTCGGTGCGCTTTTCTTTTTGTTTTTTTATTGATAAGATAGTTTTAGTAGATCGTACCAAGAGCCACTAAATGAGCTGCGCTTAGAGTATCGGCACTCTGTTTCCCAACATTGTTGTGGGCGCCGCCATTTTGGTGCTTGTGCAGAGCAGACGCAACTGCCGATCGTCATGATTCAAAAGAGCGATTTCCTCAGCATTAGATTCGGTGTTAGAAAGCTCATGTAATATTGCTTTTCTCCGTCGCGAACTTATAAACATTTGTGGATTGCGGAATTGCGTTTCCTGTGATTTCAGATAAAGCTTAAGATAACTGGCAAATATGCTTTTAAGCTACAATATGGGCAAGTGTCGTTACTCTGAAGACGTAGTGTCACTAATCATACCTATGATCGTGCAGTCGCTTCTAAGCATGGATTGAGCACGCGCCCGCTGGGCCCGCTTTTCTCAGCGTGCGATCTACTAAAACCCTCTATTGTATCCTTCATGCCGATAGCCTCAGCGGTGGTTCTAAAGTCAGCGGCGGTTGCTATAGTTACGCCGCTCGGCAGCGCGATGCGACGCGGTTTTTAGTTAAACATGTGTTTCACGCTTCATAGTAAGCGCGTCGTTAACGCAGCTCGTCATCGGCGATGCTGCAGGCGCCGCCATCTTGAACTCAGTGGAAGTCCGTTCAGTCAACTCAGCTGGCGAGTTCAGTCGAGTTCAACTGTCGTAAGCGGCTCAGTTATCTCCGGCCTATCGCGAGTGAGTCAACCGTAGTTGGCCCCACGGCAGTTGAGAGTGCTCGTGTAACGGAGGTAGAAGTCCGATTTTTTAATGGACCTCGCACCGTTCACATTTGTTTTCCTGATCGGCCCTGAAAATGACGACAGTCTCTTATGCCTTTCCTCTGCGGGGAAGTGTAGGAAATTTCTGCAAAACCTCGAGTTATTCGTGTGCCGTTTAGCATGACTTTGTAAGGGAGCGCACACACCAGGGACTAGCTTACGTGGTCGTAATAAAAAACAAGTAAAATAAAAAAGGAAACCAAGAAAATGCACTGAAAAAAAAAAAAAGTCATGCCTAAGTTTAGTTTGTTCGTATTCTTTCAATTCCCCGGTTCGGGCGCGCTCACCACGAAAATATATTAGAGAGTTTTAGTAGGTCGTTCCGATGACCCGGATAACGATACCCGATACTCCGCCGCTGTCTTTGCGCATGCACTCAAACTCTCAATAATGGAATTTTAATATATCGTTTTTGTAGTACGATAACGATATTCGACAACCTGCCGACTCCTTCGCACATGCATCGTGTCGTTATCGGAGCGCAGAAACGAACTACTAGAACTCCCTAGTATATCATACCCCAGAACCCAGAGTCTTACAAAAGAATAATACAAACACAACAACGTACTTACAAGAAGAAGTTAAAGGGTATTTCCAGCCTGAAAATGTAGAGCGTAGGTCTTCACGCCTTGCACAATTTTACGTAGCTTCAATTACGCTGCTAAATTATCGAACCAAAACGGCTAAGATTTCATCAGAAAATTAATTCGAGAAGCTCAAATTTGATACACGCATTTTCGTTTTGTCGCTCGACGAAACCTGTGACGTGACAAGATACTACAACCACTAATAATGACGTCACGCCTTTTTCAGTTCCCCTCCTTACCAACATCGAGCCGCTCTCCCGAGACACTCGAGATGTACGTCAGACAGACTGGTAGATTTCTCAACGATCAGCTGCGAGTGCATGATAAAAACACGAACAAGACTGTCTCTCGCCATCTAGGGATTCACTGCCGGGACTGTGGTCGTGATCCCCAGTTCACGAGATGCACTGTATGCGGAGCGTAACTTCGTCTGCTTCTTGAGCAATGGTTGCGGTGACGTCATAACGCCGAGCTCTGATTGGCTCTGGTGGAGGGATAGTGGGTAGACCTCAATGCTAGCTGCCTTGAGGTCGACCCACTATCCCTTCCAATGGGAGCCAATCAGAGCGCGGCGTTTTAAAGTCACCGCAACCCTTGCTCAAGAAGCAGACGAACTTGCGCTCCGCATTGGCGCGGAGTGGCGTCACCCTAATCAGGGAAATTATCGAGGCAGGGATGATCGCGCGACTCAATGACAAGTGTATCAGCGTCCCTTCTGTTTCTTTATCCGCCAAAGAATTATACTACTTGGCGAAGTAATCGATGTAGTGAGCGGAGATTTCTAGGGTATCTTTTCGCGGTTTTTGTTTTCGTTCTTGGAAGGAGAGCCCTAAGGAGACGGCATCCTGATCCTGTTACGTCACGGCTCGTTTATCGAGTGGGTTTCAATACGGGGAATTCCAGAGGCTTTTTATACGCTTCATTCTTCCAATTGCGAGCTGAAATTTGTGGACTCTTCCACGAGGAGGCAGCCTAAGCCAGTTCGAGGTCGCGTGCTGGCTGGCCTACGGAATACAGTAAACCTCCGTCGAGATGGTTTACATTCCACAAAGACTCGTTGAAGCGAAAACAGCCTACCGCGAGGTCTCGGTGCACTGTACTCGCTGTAACCAGTCTAAATAATTTTATCCTTCGCATGAGGTGGTTGTATAACCGCCCAAGTACTACCACCTCCTAGCAAACAAACAAGCAAACAAACACGCATATAGAGACAAACAAACGCACAAAGAAAACCAGCGAAAACGTTGGTAGCGATTTCTCTCCATTTTTAAGACGCAGATATTTTTCTCCCCTCACTGAGTTTATCCGCGCTTGAGAGAACTTGCAGGGAGGCTAATAGAAAGGGCGCACGACGAGCGAAGGTAATTTCGTCGAGTGCCACGGGACGCTGCGCTGCACAACTTCCACGGACCTCCCACAGATGGAATCTTTTGTCCCGCGCTTTGCAGCCTCGGGTTTCGCCGGGGCTCGTGACGGGAGGTGATATAAAGGGAGCCTGTATACGCGCCGCTGCGCCGCAAACCATCCACCGTAACAACGTACGGGGTGTTAGTGGTGGTCAGGTTACGCTTAGTAGTACGCAGCCCGAACGAGAAGGGGGGAACCCTTTGGTCTTTTTTTTTCTTTTTTTAATACATTTTGCCTTTCTTATTATCTTTTTTATCTGCCTCTCTAGGTTTTCTTAATTGAAAGATGCGACGAACACAAGCAAAAAATGAGCTAAGAGCCATAACGTTCCGGGCTGTTTAACTTAATTGTTCACTATTGTTAAACACGCATCCTCCGTTTGCGTTTTTTCTTATAAGAAAAAAAAAAAAAGGGGGGGGGGGGGGTTGTGGCACATTAACGAAGGCATGAGACACGTGCCAGCGCAGGAATGAAGGTATTGATTTAGCCTATCCTCCGTTTCTCGCAGAGCCGACAAGGCGATGGAAGCCTTGAGTTTACCCCATTAATCAATCGCCAGAAAGGAGAGGAAAAAAAATCATGCTTTTTTAAAACAACACAAAGAAATCATATTTATTTCATTTATATCATATGCAGCTTATAGGATGTATATAAGTTTTTTTTGTAAGGTTTTTGTCACATTTATTTTTTTAACAATGATGATTGATTTTTTTTTTTTTTTAACGCGCCAAATCACTGAAAACAGTATGGAACGGTAGATTCGTTGTAACTGGAATTATGTCGTAAAAAAAGTTAGCAAAAAGTTTTGTTCTTTGACATGTATTACGTTTTGTTGGGACAAAAGCAGCTTGATAATTTTAGTTGGTAAAAGTAGTGGTTTTCTGCGGAACATCAACACATAGCAACTCGTCTGTCTATCTCTGTCAGCCTCTGTATCTCTCGGGCGGTCTGTGTACACAAGGATACGTTTCTTTCCTTCCTTTCTTCTTTTCGCTTGCGTGCTGCAGTGTTTTGCCTTTAATAGGACACCACGTTGGCGACAAAGTGGCGGGCTGATCGGACCAATTTGCTCAGAAGAGTACCGTGCTTTGCTCATTTTCATTCGGATCGAAATCTTTCTTGATTGATGATTCTTTGCTTTTATTGCAAAAATAAATGACTTTAGAAAGACTGGAATCACAGACACGCGGTATAGTCAGTTCGGTAAGCGAAAATACATTTCGAGATTAGTTTTGCGAGAAAGATTCGATTTAAATCATAAGCAATGCGGTTTGAATCATGATTTTATTCGCGATGTAAATCAACTTGATTTTTATTCTCCACCCTGATCGCCAGCCTTTCATAACCTGACCCCGAGCTCCGCGCGCGAGTACACGCGTAGAGACTGATCACGTGGTGCAAGACCGACGGTTTACTGGCCCAGCGAGCACGTGACTTCCTGCGCCCTGTGAGTGTAGCGGTGCAACGGACGATAGGTGTGCAACTCAAACGTGCCACCAAAATATCAAGACTTCCAAAATAAGCAGGCGTCAGATTGCACGATCCTACGCCGGCTTCGCGCCCACCCACTGCGGATCCGTAGAATGGCATTTTTCCTCACGGTCACCGAGGCGGCACTAAAGCCTGGTATATCTAAGAAAAAAAAAAAAAAAGAAAAAAAATTTCAGGAAAAATTTGGTGAATCTATCCGAAATTAACTGCCATTTATGGTTGATTCTTTCTATAGCCATACAAATTAAATGCTTTTAACGCATGGCGTACTCTGGTAGACAAACGTATTATTATTATTATTATTATTATTATTATTATTGCGTGTGTGTTCTTGTTTTTATGAACACCATCGCTGTATCTATCACAGCATGGATATTTTAAGACTCTCCATTCCTCCAATGCCATCAGGCGATTTGAGTCGATGCATAAAACAAACAAACAAAAATAATACTAATATTAATTTACTCAAAAATGATCAGTCGGAACTACTGCGTTGGTGACGAACAACTCAGGTACATTTCGGGAACGTATTGCATCGTCCGATATCGTGGTTTGGCTGACTTTCGCCAGGTGTACGAAGTTTTCAGAAAGAACACGCAATACAGGTTTTGTCACGGTAGCGTTGAGGAAAGCCGACAGCTGAAGGACCTTTACGTTCATGCAAACAGAGGTTTCCGCCTCGAGAAGATAGTTAAATAACAGCTGTTTGCCGGTAGGAAGAAAAAATAAAATAAAAGAACACAGAAAGAAAGGTTACGGTATTTTTTACACGCGAGCCTTTACTTTACCGGTTCTCCTCTAACTTTTCTGTCAGATGCTGTTTTTCTTTTGTTTCCTGTGCCACCTTAATGTCGTGAGCCGTGACACTTGGGTTTTGACGGCACTCCCGTCGATGTCTTGACGCAATAATCATACAATAACTTGTCGGCGTTCTAATCCTTCCGCGCCGACCATTAAAGTTGTATAGAAATAAGAAATCGAATGTTGCAACGGCGCCGACGTGCACTGGTACACCGTGCAGAGCTCAGCGTGACAGCTTCGAAATATGGAGCGTAGCTTGTCGAGCTGCACCAACTTACCTCGGAGCCGAAATATATGGCCGACAACTTTGCGCGAAAAACGAATCATCCCAGCCGGAAATGCGTTGGGTACGCTCAGGCACGTAGCCAGGATTTTGATTCGGGGGGGATTTTGATTCGGGGGGGGGGGGGGGGGGGGCGCCCATGACAAAATGCTGTATGAGGGGGAGGGGGGTGAGGAGGCCCCAGCAAAATAGAAGATTTCGGGGGGGGGAGCACGCCCCCCCCCCCCCCCCCTTTTTATTGGCTACGTGCCCGGGTACGCTGCCAGCGTCTCGACTATCTTACAACCCGCGGGGAATGACGCAACACTAAACTCACGCACAGTGCACACCAGCGTTCTGGCCAAACGCGCGTGTCTAAGTTTTGAGATTAATTTTTGTCGACCTCAATTTCCGCGGCCGGAAAAGAAGCTAGCTGTGCGCGTCGTTTGAAAGGGTTTCTTCTGTCACGACATTGATCCAAAATCTTTCCGCTGAACTTCGACCGCACTCACGCACGCACGGCGAGCATGGAAGCATAAGCGCATTTTTATTTGTTCGTCACCACAGTTCTGGACGCCACGCTAGCACAAGACGGTCGGCGCGGCGGCCATTCCCCTTTATCCTCGTCGGTCCGTGACGTCACGTCGATCGAATACGCTACTGCGCCTTTTTGCCTGTCTATTTCGTTCTCCGTCTGGCGGCTCTTCGGGGAAGCCTTTCCGCAGCCGACGCCGACCGCGCCATCCTCCTCCGCGCCACGTCTGGCTACCCTTTCCCGCCACAGCCGTCTGCGGCCTTGAACGTAGTGAGCTGCCGACGCTGTGCATTTCCGCACGCGGAGCATCACGTGGCTGGCTTTCTCTCTCCCCAGAGGGAGCCACCGCGACGCATGCGCGAACTCGTTCCTCTTGCCCCTCTTCCTCCTCTTCGCCGAGGTCGTCTGCTCCACTGCCGGTTTTTTTTTCGTGCAGCGCCGCTCTGTTATGGTTTCGTTTTTACGGCGGCGCTAGCGAAGCGGGGAACTTTGTAAACAAGTTATGCAGACGGCACGCACAGAAAGTAACGCCGGGGTTATGAACCCGTAGCGTGCCGGACGTAAACATCTGCTCCCTCTCCCTCTCTCTGCTGAGCCACCTTCTGCTGCTGCTGCTGCTCTTTAGCTAGCCAGACTTTGCCAGACGTAACCGAAGAGGGTTGACACACCAACGTTGACAGGGGTAACGAACGCTACCGAGTTCGTTCCCTCCTTTGCTTCGTGCGGCGTGCGAAAAGAGAATTTTGAGATGGTCGTGGCAAGGGGCGCGAGAGCTGACGCCTCGTTCGCTGTCTATGTTCTGTTTCGTTTTTGTTGCTTTCGAAGCCGAGGCGTTTCTCGACGGTGGCAGTATTGGCGCGAAGCGGGAAGCCGGGCATCGATTCACCTGCCCCCTCTGCAGTGCGGCACAATGAGATTTCCTCGTGGGCGTTCCGTTTTTGCGTATTTAAATGCAAGCAAAAGGTACCTCATCTGCGGTAGGTGTTCGTTGGTTCAGGATGATGAAGGCCAGGGTCTTTCTGTGTTGCTGGTTTAGGCGTCAAGAGTCAATTTCGCAACTTTCACGACCTATGGGGCCCAGGGGGCGCACTGGTGCCTATCAATATGTTTTTTTTTTTTTTTTTTTTTTTTTACGAGTTTCGAACCCAACGAGGTTGGGTTCGAGACTCGTAAGGAATTATAGTTTTGTGATATACGAGCGATATATGAACCCTACTTCATGCTTCCACGTTACAAAGGTGTAAGCAATCACCGTCATTCCGAAGCCGATGATCCAGGAGCTAGATTTCAAGATTCTCACACCGCAGTAGCAACATCGCTGAAAGTTGCGAGGTATTTTGCTAGGTATTAGCAGTGGTAGAAGAAAACGTAATTTTAGACCGCTTTAGGGGGATGCAGGCAGGTGAGCGAGTCGAGGCTTGGACCCGCCGTATTGGGTGTATATGCAACTCTAATACCCTTGTTACACGGGCACACTTAACTGCAGTTAGGCTAAGCCACAGTCAGCGCACAATACTTGCCGACAACACTCTGCGGCTATGCAGTCAAAGCTATGGGCGAACGTGCGCTTGAGCATCTTGAGCATCTATCGAAGCAGTGCACGCGCGCTCTTCACTTGTCATGGAATAGCTGTCCGAGAGTAAACCTGCGGTATCTGTGGTGCCGCGAAACAGCAGTTAAGCTGAGTTAACCGCGGTTAAGTGTGCCCGTGTAACAGGGGTATAAGACAGCTTCGTGAATAAAACCAGAAGCGTGCGTAGAGTTTTGCATTGTTTGTCTGAGGGCCTGGGGAAAAGACCCTACATGAGAGTCACCCTGTTCTTGAGGTGCTTCCTTCCGTGTTGCCTCCAGGCGTTTGCAGCCCCATAATAGGTGCTCTAGGTCGACCACATGTTGGGGTCCTTGCTGTAGCTCCATGCCGGTGGTATCCGCGCCTTTTCACACGCCGGTCTTGTGTTCAGCGTGCAGGCGGTATTGGTCCTAGTGCGCTTTAAGAGCCCCCTCGTTCTCCGTTCAAAGCATCGCGGCAGTGGGCCAGAGGTGGGTGGAAGATGCTCTCCTCAGCGCATTACGGAACGAGAGTTTGGTCTGTTGTTTGGCTTCGTAGGGGCAATAGTCATCCTCGTATCAGTCACCTTCGGGCGAGAAAGATACGTAGCCGTAATCATGGACATGGGCGTACCAACCGGGAGGGTGAGGGGGGCCACCTTGCCCCCCCCCTCCCCAGTTCTCAGAGTTGGGGTAAGACATATGTTTTGCCCCCCCCCCCCCCCCCCTGAAACACCCGCCACTGGGTAGGGCAAACACTATAGCCGGCAACAGAATACCAAGGGCACCGCCCCCCGGCCCTGGAGGGGGGGGGGGGGGGGTCTGGTTTGCCCCCCCCCCCCTTCCAATGAAAAAAAATTGACCGCATCTCCACGTGGTGAATGATGTTGATTGGGGCGAAGCTCTGGTGGTGCTTGTCTGCGTAGACGCTGAGCCGCAGCATGCCGAGCTTTTCGTTCGTTTTCATCGATGTCAGAAAGAGAATGCGAAGTATGGAACGTGGTTATATACGCATTTGACCGCAGCGCCCTCTCGTCTATAAACGTTGAGCCAAGGCATGCAAAGTTTAACGCAATTATATACGCATTTGACCGCAGCGCCCTCTCCTGTATAGACGTTGAGCGGCTACATACAACGTTTCATCCATGACATCCCCAGCTCTTGAGTTACTACCACAATCTCAGAGCCCCCTACTCGTCCCGCAGTCGTGGCCGAGTGGCTAAGGCGATGGACTAGAAATCCATTGGGGTCTCCCCGCACAGGTTCGAATCCTGTCGACTGCGCAAACATTTTTTTCGTAATTTTTAATTTTTTTACATCAGTATTTTTTCATCAATTTTTTTTTCATCTTTTCATCATTTTGTTTTTTGCCCTACACGAGCACGTGAGCTCACGAGCACGGGCACCGAGTACGAGCACCGGACGCCGGACGCTGGACGGACCTATGGACATGGCTAGCTCCTAAGGAGCTTCGCCCCTAAAACAAGTTGATACGCCACTGATCATGGAGGTACGTGGCTTGGCTGCTGGTTAACGCACCGCAGCTCAAAGCGCGTGGAGTGAAAGCTCGCGCTGCAGAACTCAGGGATCCTGTGCTCATTAGACTGATTTCAAAACTCGAAGCGCCATACGCGCTCCGCTCCTGGCCCACAACGTGCGTGGTGACGGATTTAATGACGGTAGTCTATCCGCACCGCTGCCCGTTTTGATTTGGATGAGCATCTGCGATCGTGTGTCACTACAGCGTGGCGCACTGGTGCACGTTAAAGACAACAGGCTACTGCATGTACTGCATCGGCTAAATTTCTCCTCGACAGCTGAGAGAGAACTTTCACATGGAGGCAAACTAACTTTCGGCTGTCTACACATACATACGACACAATTACTGGGCTACTGCTGCATCTCGCGAAGTGTACCTATTAGCGCGCGAGCTGCAGAGTTCCCCCATAAAACATATCTTTAACTCTTTATTGAAAACGTGTTCTTCTTGTTGACTCTGATTACTTTCTTTCGACTTTAACGTTCTGTTGACGTGGTCAAGCAAAGTTTGCTGACTTTGTGTTGAAACATTTCTATTGATTTTCTTCAGCCTGAGTCAAACGAAAATCTGTTGACTTTCTATGAACTTTACATTGATTTTGTTTTTGCTGACTTTCTGTTGATAGTTTCATCAGAAAGACTACAGACGTTCTGTTTGCTTCGTGATTGAAAATGTTCAGTTGACTTTCTGTAGACAGTGTCAATAGAAATGCTACAGAGTTTCTTTTAACTTGTTATTGATCCTAGTGCATCTTGACTATATGTTAAAAGTTACTAGGCTCCTCAGTAGCCTCTTACAAGGTGAAAACGGTAGGGAGGAGCTTTAGTTGTCCCGCCTCCAGCGCGAGCCTTCTACCCTTGACAACGCTTCGGCGTCTCGCGCGCAGTCAAAGCACAACGGAAGGCATGGAGCGCGTGCAGGATGCCATGTGTTCAAAACACACGCCCTACCGTTTTCACTTTGTAAGTAACTATAGTGACTTTATTGACTCTATTAAACTGGTGAGCTAATAAAGAAAAAGCAAAATAACTATTTTAATGTGGAGCAACTGCCTTGACTCGCTTCGTCCTGAGTGGTGCTATACAGAGAAGCGATTAATTTTTTTTGTAGGAGTCGTTTTTGTGGATCTTGTTTTAGCGACTGCGCCGAATTGTTATTAGTTGCACCCATGCTTTTAGTAAGAGATAAAGTCTACGAACTTTGAAACATTGTTTTCCTTTTGACAGACTGCCGAGAAGGAGATCGGATATTTAGAACCTTAATAAGTGCTGAGGTGGTCACCGGTCAAACGATTACCTCCAAATTTAGGCTGTATAAGGTTCTGGAGCAGTCAATGGGACTGTAATTCAGGTGTTGAGCGCTGCATGGTGTTTGCGTTCGTTTCTAATCTGTGTTTGTCGGGTGTATGTCATGTACGCCGAATTGAAGTCCATTCGGTCAAAAGTAACTTGAAGTAATCAAAAGACTAATCATCATGTCTATTGGGCTCATAATAATTCAATTGGTTGAATATTAGCTCAAAGTAATAAAAACAGTCATTACAACGTTAATTAGGCCGAATTAACGTCAACTGGGTCAATAGTAACTCAAAGTAATCAGCATAGTAATCGTAATCACAAGGCCGATAATAACTCAATTAGTTGAATATTAGAGCTCAAAGTAATCAAAACTGTCATCACAATGTCAATTAGGCCGAATTAAAGTCAGCTAGCTGGGTCAAACGGTAGCTCGAAGTAATCAAAAAAGCAATAATAATGTGGATTAGCTTGTAAGAGATGAACTGGTTGTACAGTAACTCGAAGTAAAGGTCTCCAAAATGTCAATTATGCCGAATTAAATTTAATTTGGTCAATAGTGACTCAAACTAATAAAAAGAGTAATCATAATGTCAATCGAACTCATAAGAAATAATTTGGCTGAATATTACCTCAAAGTAATTAAAACACTCATCATATTGTCACTTAGGCCGTATTATTATCTATGGGTCAAAAGTAACTCGAAGTAGTCAAAAGAGTAACAATATTGTGAATTGAACTAATAATAGATCAACTATTTTCATAATACCTCGAAACAGGCACGTAGCCAGGGGGGATGGGGCCCATGGGGCCCGGGCCCAAACCCGAAATCTGCCATTTTGCTGGGGCCTCCTCTCCACCCTCCCCCTCATACGACATTTGGCATGGGCGGCCCCGCCCCCCCCCCCCCCCCCCCCCCGAAATAAAAACCTGGCTACGTGCCTGCCTCGAAATAATCACAGAAGCACCACAATGTCAATTAGCTGACATAAAGTCTATTGAGTAAATAGCAACTCCAAGTAATAAAACTACTAACCACAACATCAATTAAGCTTATAACAAATCAGTTGGTTGAATATTAGCTCAAAGTAATCAAGTCATCAAGATGTCATATTAGGGCGAATCGAAATCCATTGGGTCAATTGTAACTCGATAGTAATTAAAGTAGAATTATAATGTGGCTCGTGCTCATAATAAATCAGTTAGTCCATAATTTGCTGAAAGTAATGTAAGACTAATCATGAGGTCTATTAGGCCGAATCAAACTCCATTGGGTCAATAGTAAATCGAAGTAATCAAAAGAGTGACAATATGGGTACTGAGCTGAGAAGAAATCATTCGGTGGTATAACAGCTCAAATTAATAATGAGAGTGAGGCAGGCACGTAGCCAGGATTTTGTTTCGGGGGGGGGGGGGGGGGGGCGCCAATGACAAAAAGCTGTATGAGGGGGAGGGGGGGTGGAGGTCCCAGAAAAATGGAAGATTTCGTGGGGGGGGGGAGGGGGGGCCGGGCCCCATGGGCGCCCCCCCTGGCTACGTGCCTGGAGTGAGGGCTATGTCAGGTAGACCAATACTCAGTTATATGTGACTAATATATCAGGGAACGATAAAAAGTAACCACTAAGTTAATTGAGGAAATTTATATTCCGTTTGGTGAATAGTAACACGGATTAATTAATTGAGTAATCGAACTCTCAGCTGAACTTATATGAAGTCGCCTTTGTCAATATTAATTCAAAGCGATCGACTGAGTAACAAAATGTTTGCTTCTATAATGCTGTTTGTGTCAATAATAGCTATACAACCAAAAAGTAACCAGAATGTCAAATGAGCTTCTACGAAGTTATATTTTGTCAATAATTCCTCGAATTAATCAAAAATAATAAAAATATTTGTTGAACTTTTATTATGTAAATTGGGTTATTAATAGGCCAAAGTAGTTAGAAGTGGAAGCGATTTTATATCAGCGGTGTCAATAATAGCGAGAAGTAATAAAAAGAGAAATCACAAATTGCAATTGTACTTTTATCATCTGAATTGTATCAGTAATTTATTTATTTTCATACTCTAATAAGTCGAAGTAATGAGAAAGAGTAAACAAAACGTCAATTCAACTAAAGCCGAGTGCGCCACTAATAACTCGAGGTTACCAAAAAAGTAATCCGCATGTCAGTCGTGCGACTAATGACTCCAAGTGATCGAACTGATCAATATATCGGTGGTCCCCAACAAAATCTAATTGTATATATAATTACTCGAATGTATCTAAAGTGTAAGAGAAACACAACCACTGAAGGCAAACGCGTGCATGTATATATTGTAGATTAAATTGTCCGACCCCGGGATTGAATCGGATTGTACTGGGATTGAATTGAATGGCGCCTGAATTAAATTGAGTGGCACTTCGATTAAATTGACCACCATTTCGACTAAACTGAGCGGAAAACCTGTAGGTTTAAGAGCCTTCGTTTGCAGGGTTCTTCACGCGTTTCGCGTCGACAGGCCGGTAGTCGACTCGCTCGACGCGCGTGCCAGTCGACTACCGGCGCGTCGAGGATGACTACGCCGGTAGTCGACTCTGGACCCAATTTTTGGATTGATGCGTGCGCTTGAGCCAATCAGCGAGGGACCGGACGTGACGTGTCGTCTTTTTCCGGTTAGGACCTGTTTTTGTTGTTTTTTATTTTCTATAAATGAAGGTGAAATGCAAAAGTGTCGAGGGATGCGGAGCCGCAAAATGTGGCTGAAAGCATTTTAAAGGGGAGAAATGCAAGCCGATTGAATCATCTCACTGTGAGCAGTGTTTGTTGTGCGTGTACGACGATGTAAAATTCTCTTCATCGTTTGCGCAAACGGTGCCACCGAACGACGAACTTCGCAGCGTGTTCCGACTGCGGTAGAGCGATCACCCGCAATGTGGTCGTGGTGGTGGTGTTTGCCTGACGTGAGGTTCTCTCACTGCCTGTGGAAAGGTTTCACGGGCTTGGGCCGTTGCAGTCTTTGATGAGAATGAATGCAGGGGAAAGGAGGGGGAAGAGATGGGGATGAGAAAGATAGGATGATGAAACACGGGTTAACTAATTAAAGTAAAATAAATAATCGGTAAGATATCATTCAAAAGTGAGAAAATGGGCACACTAGAACGCGAGCATCATAAAGTGCCCACAGTCCTGCAGGAAAATTCACGAGAAAACTATCGCTGGCACAGAAGTAGGGAAAAAGAAGGCGGCGGTCGTATTGTCTCACACATCGCAGCCTCGCCAAAAGCCCACAGGCGTCCAAGAAGATGAACACAGCCTTTCAGAGACGTGTGCACGTGGATGGTGGACACATGGGGAATAGCGTGTCAACGAGGGTGAATGAAACACCGAGGCTCTTCAGTGAAGCTAGAAGCACAGTTCGTTCTGTAGTGTAATGTCCAAATAAAAAAAAAAAAAAAAATATGCGTGAGCGTTTCTGGCTGATCGCACTGCTCGCAAAAAGGGCTGGCTGTTCTTTTGATGCGGTACAGGTTCACTTGCGTGTAAGCGCAGTCTGCATTTAGGCGGGGGAGAATAGAAGCGAACTTCCGTGTTAGGCCACGCGTAGAGGATGAAGGTCATCAGACGCCACACTGGAAACACGATGGTTGTGTTGGATTCAAGTCTGAATAGCCAATCTCGGGTCAGAGTGGCTGGAGATTCAACGTTGCAGTGGTTAGTTTTAGAGCGGTTGAGGCCACATGGTCTGCCATCTGATTTCCGGGTAAGCCAATGTGTGAGGGGATCCACTGTACTCGCGCGTTAGAGCCGTGTGAGGCAAGTAGATGACCCAGACTAATTATTCTACGAATCAAATCGGGCCTAGCGCCTTTGCCGCTGAGGATATTTGGCACCGCACACTGAGAGTTTGTGGCCAAAAGCCAGTTACTTGGCGGTTTCGTCGCGATGTGAAGAACTGCGGGGATTCCACTCAGCTCGGCTGTAGCCGACGACACAGCATGGTCGAACCGTCCTGACGACCATGAGCAGGATTCCGAAGGGATGCAGCCAGCTGCAGACGCGACATTATGAATGAAGTCGACGGAGCCATCAGTATAGATGGCCGTAAACGAGGAATCTCGAGACGCCATCAACTCCTCTGTCAGGGCTCGACTAACCACACAGGGGTGTCGTGATTTTCCGTGGAAACCCGGGATGTCCTCGTAGGTGGAGAACGGGTGTTTGCTCCACGGGGAGCCAACTGGAGGAGAATGGACGGAGGGTATGATGCCGAGAACCTCAACTAGAGAGGTGCAGTGACCGCTATATTGCGAAAAAGTACGCTTTCGCATGTCAGTGAACAGCGAGACACCACTGCTCGACTCTGCAACTCGAACCATATGTTGAAGAGCACGGTTCACAGCGTGTAAAGCTACCGGCATCTCTCGACCCTCAATCCACGTTGCCTCGATTCGAGAATACGAAGGAAACCCAAGAGCCACTGTTATTCCAGCTTGGTGGCATCGTTCCAGTTGATCCCTATAAAGATGGCGGGGGAGGCAAAATATGGCGCGGAATAAAGAATGCGGGAAAGGCTAAGCGCCCGGTGCACGTATAGTAGGGCTTTAGGGACCGATCCCCACTCAAGTCTACGAAGTCGACAAATAAGAGATGTCGTCATCGCCGTCTGACGTGCAAGGTTCGTAACGTGCCGACGCCAACATAGTCGGGAATCAAGATCGTCACCCAAGTAGTGATAGTTACGCACACGCAGTATCCGAGACCCACACAAAGTATAAGCCGCGGAAATCCGTGACGGAAGGGGCGGCGGGAGTAAGCGAGCATCGCTCTTTGTTGCGCTGAGACGGCAAGTCCGAGGTCTACTAGCATGTTTGCCACACGCGCGAGGCATGTTTGCATTAAGGTACGTAGAATGCGTCGCTCAAAATGAGAAGCTCACAAAAAGATGTCATCTGCATAGATGATAATACCACTAGGGTGTGGTGATTTATGCATGCATAAAGATATTACCGTCATGACGATCTTAAATAGTACTGGACCAAGGCAACTACCTTGAGGTAACCCACGCAATAGTGAATGCACGGCTCCTGTAATCTTGCCCAAGCAAACACTAATTGTCCTGCCGCTCAGAATTTTTTGGAAATATTTTAGCATTCCTCCCGCTATGCCAAGGTGATTCAAGCAGGCAAGAACTACATTATGGGGAACCTAGTAAAAGGGTCATCCAACAACAAGAAACACTATCAAAGCAGTGTCTCCTCGTGAACGAGCGTCCTCCAACGCTGATGTAAGGCTCGCAATACAGTCAGCTGTGCAGCGCCCACTTCTGAATCCCGTGAGTTCACGTGGCAGTGCTTCAATATCGTCAAGGTACCACTGGAGACGCGTAAGCACAAAGCGTTCCAAAAGTTTTCCAGCACACGAGGTAAAAGATGTTGGGCGGTACGATGACAGTTCCGACTAAGACATTGCCTTGTTTCAAAATGGGGGTCACTACACCATGCTTCCACTCTTGCGGAAGAATACCAGCAGACCACGCCAAATTTAAGCGTTCGAGCAAGACGACGCGTGACTTATCACCCAGGTTACGCAATGCTTGATAAGTAATGTCATCAGACCCAGGAGTACTGTGGCGCTTGCATTGCCTAAGAGCCGTTTCCAGTTCCGACATAGTGAAAAGAGGATCTAGACTCTGCGAACTTCGTGCAGGACCAGTCAGTGATCGAGGGTATGAAGATCCAGAAAGGCGTTGGGGTACAATGAAGCGCACTGCAAAATTATCATCAAGTTGTGATAATTCAAGGCCAGTTTTAAGACTGAGGGCGATGAACACATCTCGAAGTGTTGAACAGCCGCCTTCGTAGATCTTTGGCTTAGGTGTACATAAAACTAATGACGAGGCAATTTGACGAAATTGTCGACGACGAAGTGCACGAGTATGCCGGCGTAATGCTGACGTAACAGGACGACAGTCTAGCCAATGGGGGGCCTTACCAGATTGGCGCGCACGGCGCTGAGTGCGGCGACGAACAGCACGTAAACGTACAAACTTCAAATCCGGAGAAGGCTGTGATATCCTTAAAGATATTTTAGATGTGGATTGAATGAGACGTGTAGGAATGGCTTTTAGTATATCCTCTGACGGCTCAAGAAAGCGATCATTTTCATGAAATACGTTTAATTTGTTACACTGTATTGACGATGTGGGAGACGGCCCACTTCGGGTATATTCATAAAAATTGGAAGATGGAGTAAAGGTACTTTGCTTCGTTGTTCTGTTGACGATGGATATCACTGCCGGGCGTCACCTGTTGAAAAGCTTCCGGACGTCCAGCAATTCCGTTCACACCTGTGACTTCGCTGGCAGAGCACCAAACCACTCAGACGTTCGTAAAGATGAAAAGTAATTTAATAGAAAATTCCGGACTATCAATCAAGCAAGGTTTCAGAAATAGTACGGTGCCAGATATCGGCGCACTTGTTGCCGTAGTGTGGGTTAGGGTGGTGTTGCTGAGAAGTCCGTCTCTCTCCGCTCCCAGTTCCAGACTAACTCATTCCGCGGGCAATGACCAAAGCAAACCTCTCAAATCGAAGCAAGCGCAAACAAAACCAAAGTAAATTTCTAAAAGTGAAGCAAGCGACAGCAAAATCAAGGCAAACTTCTAAAAGCGAAGCAAGCGACAACAGAACCAGAGCAAGTGGCAAATTCGTTTTCTAAGAATACGTTAACAAGGTACCGTTTCCTCGCACGTGGGGTCCGGGGAGCCGCGGAGGGGTCTCTGTGGCGAGGCAAGGCCAGCCCCACGCTCGGTCATAATTCACACGAACGGTCCCCAGGTTCCAGATGGCCCCCGTTCTAGTCAGCGAGCGGACGACGCCGGACACCAGGCGCATCTTCGAGGAAAGCCCGTTGGTCCGAGCCAATTTCGTTCTATTGCATTCCGCCGTTTAATATAACATCAAATCATTTTAAATGAAAATAAATGGGTTTTAGCCACACAACCTTACAGATGGATCGTTTCCAGGTGTGTCCGAATCCAGCGACAAGTACACGTCTAGCTTTGGGAAGCGAGGGTAAGGTCCAGCACGCTAAGTTCTCCGCGATGATAAAAAGAAGTCTGAGAGAGCAGTCATTCAGAATAATCAAATATGTTGATTTATCTATCTACGAGAGCCGTATCCCGAATCGTCGTGCGTTTACTACGCCAGAGAGAATGGTGTGCGTTAAAATCTCCGCACATAAGGAGGCGACCAAGAAATATGAATATATATATATATATATATATATATTGTTCGAGGCGGGGTTTCAGCCGCACGTCCGGAGGCTTCCTGTAACGTAACGAACGGTTTAATTACATGGTTGCGATACACTCGTCAAATCCGAGAGAACAACGGAGCAGCCTCACGCTCCGCCTTATATAGACGCTTTCAGCGCGCGCCAAATTGAGCCGCCATAGCCGACCTTCTCTTGTCTTACCGAGATGCCGAGCCACTGAAGCGGGCGTTGACGAGTCTCCACAAGGGCCTATGATGGGGAGAAGGACGCGGTAGAATCTAAAATGGCAATGGCCTGACCTACTGTGGTAATGATGCAGTGGAGCGAACGGAATAAGAAGAAACAAAAACTGAAGGTCGGTTATGGCGGCGCCCATGCACAGCTGCCTGAAAGCGTCTATAGGGTCCGTTTTCTCCCTCACTCTCCGCCAGGGCAGCAGGTGCGAGTAGCAAACCGCCGCCAAGTGCGTTGCAGCAAAGACCGCCGCGTCGTAGCCAGAAGTGCTTCGTAGCCATGGTTCTCCGCAGTTAGGCCCTGCCTCTCTCCCTTTCAAGTGCGATGTAGCCAAAGTTCTCCGCAGTTAGTTCATGCCTCTCTCCCCTTCCGGAGCGCACGAACCGACACGCACACACACACACGTCCCGTTGACGTCACGGACGCGTTGAGACTCGTTTTGGGCAGGCTCCGACAGGTGGGCGACAGTCCTGAACAGATCGTGACTCGTTTCCGCAGCGTTGAAACTCGGAAGAAGGTTGCCGAAGGTTCCATTCTTAACAGCCCCTCCGGGGCCAGGGAAACCTCGAATGGCCGGTGGTACAATCGCTGGCCTGAAGAGGTGGGCTTGGAGTAGGCCTTGAGAAGACGCTGCAAGCACTAAACAAACTCCCAAACCTCTTACAACGGAGGCATTAGCGGAAACGTCCCCCACAACACCACGCCACACCGCAGTCAAACGCTCGGAATTCGCCAGAGACCCGCCAGACTGGATTACGGATTACCAAAATTTGCCAAAACAATGCAAATTGACCCGCTGTCGCCAAAAAAACTCATTTTTCCAACGAGGTCACTATGAACAAAATACAAAAGACAAAACCCTTCGCAATTTGTGAGGTCATTTTGGGCAAAGTGCCCCCACTTTGATCCTCATTCCCGTGGATGACGAAAACCTCTGAGATCATCCCTACTGTTTTGGTGATATCAGAAAAATCTGCTCAACCCATCGGCATTGCCGTTAATTTTGCCTTTCCTTTTTCTTACGCTGAAGTCATAGTGATCGATTTTCACGTGATTTCTAGACGTGAAAATGCGGTCCTTATAGCGCCGATAAAACAATCCGCCTTTTTCATGCCCCGTCACATTGGTCCTAGCAATCTCCTGAGCTGTACCTCGAAACCCTGACACACTAGGGTCACTCTTCTGCTCGACTGTCAAAGACACTCTGTCTACTCGTAGCAGAGGACCAAAGTTACGTGACGCCGGAGCTACGAGAGATCTTTCACTGATCCCGTCTTCCTTTGCCTTTTTCGCCGGCGCGTTGGGACGGCGTACGCTTTCTACTGCTACGAGGTCAGGCTGTTCTACAACCTGGTCCCTCTCATCCCGGTTTTCTGCCTCCAACTCTGGGAGTGCTTGCTCCCCGTCAGCTGCCTCTGGCTCTGGATCACTCGTCAACAAAGGGGCGACCTGACGCGATTTGGACCTCGTACACGACTGAACTAGCCCTTCTCCCAGTTGTTGACCCCCTTCGCGCAGCAAGAAATCTGACCTGTTAGAAAACAAATAAGGATACTCCAACGGGACTGTTTGCGAGACAGCCGCCTCTGTCACTAGCTCTCCGAACGGTCCAGTTATATTTACTGTCGCCATAGGCAGACAGACACTGTGCTTTTCAAGCAGCTGCTTGATCCAAACTACCTTTCCAGTAAAATCGGATGGCGTTACATACGACGGATGAACAACGTCCATCGTCGCTGCACTGTCCCGAAGCACCCTGCACGGCTTTCCGTTTACATGGAGCTCGTGAAGATAGGGACGAAGAAGCTTCAGGTCCTTGTCACTACCCTTCACGTACGAGAACACAACCCGCGGTTTCTTACATCTGGCCGCTGTGTGTCCCGGCTCCTGACAGTTGTAGCACAGGAACGGCTTCCTTGCCTCGAACTGCCCTGTTGGGCTTTTCCGCGCCTCGTCTCCGTTCGAGTGTTCTGCGCTCTTTTCTGGGACCTTTTGTTCTGCTTCGGGCTTCTCGGGCCCGTTTTCTCGCGAGCCGTTTCCCTGTCGGAAGGTCTTGCGCTGATCGCCCCGGCCGGGTTCGCTTTCCTCTCCGCTCAGCTTTCTACGCGTTGCGTACTCTTCGGCTAGCTCAGCGGCCTTTTCGACAGAGTCGACTCCCACCCTATCCTGCACCCAGAGCTTGACTGACTGCGGAATGCTACGAAAGAACTGTTCGAGGCACACACACTCGACTACCTTGTCTCGGCTTTCGTACACTTCCTCGCTCTTCAACCATTCTATCAGGTTGGTTTTAAGCCCGTACGCGAATTCCGAGTAGCCCTCGCTGCTCTTTATGGATGCGTTTCTAAACCTTTGACGGAACGCCTTGGCAGAAAGGCGGTACCGCTTCAAAAGGCTGGACTTCACCTTGTCGTAGTCGTCCGCGTCTCCAGCACTAAGGCGCGCGACAACCTCTGCAGCCTCACAGGGCAACAAAGTCAAAAGCCGTTGCGGCCACGTTTCTGGGGCGAAGCTTAACTTCTCACATGGCCTCTCAAAGTTAACTGAGAACAGGCCCACGTCTTCCCCAACTTTAAACGGCTGCAGGAGCTTCTTCATTTGATACGACTCGTTCTCACTTGCTCGTAGCGGAGCCCCAACTCTACTGTTCTGCGAGTTTAATCGCTGTTGTTCAATTTCGAGCTCTAGCCTTTTCAGCGCTCGCTCCTCTGTCGCTGCAGCCCGCTCCTGTTCTCGTTCCTCTTTCGCTGCAGTCTGTGCTCGTTCCTTTCTCGCTGCAGCCTGCTCCTGCTCTCGTTCCTCTCTTGCTACAGCTTCACTCTTAGCGTTCTGAAGCAGTTCCCACGCAATTTTAATTTCCTCTGCTTCCGCGCTCTCTGAAATCGCTTTAGTGATCTCAGATTTCTTCATCTTTTGCTCCACCTCCACACCTAATTCTTCACATAAACAGAGTAAATCTGTTCTCAGTAACCTCATTAGATCCATGATCGCTGCTTTTTAGCTTTGGCTTTGTTCTAAAACTTGTCGCGAGGTTGTACCAAAACCTAGCGCACGAGTCAAAACCTAAGGATTCCCAGCAGTTCAAAATTAATTACCCATAATCTGAAGCCTGGCGAATCTCAAAGCAAAGTCCAAACGCTCACCCACAGATGTAGCACGATGTCGCATGGTCCGATCCCAACCGCTGCCAACCAGTTGTTCGAGGCGGGGTTTAAGCCGCACGTCCGGAGGCTTCCTGGCTCGTGACGACGACCATTCCCCGAAGTGAAGAACCCAGGGGTCCAGTGGAGGTGGGAGAATTGGTAACGTAACGAACGGTTTAATTACATGGTTGCGATACAGTCGTCAAATCCGAGAGAACAACGGAGCAGCCTCACGCTCCGCCTTATATAGGGTCCGTTTTCTCCCTCACTCCCCGCCAGGGCAGCAGGTGGGAGTAGCAAACCGCCGCCAAGTGCGTTGCAGCAAAGTCCGCCGCGTCGTAGCCAGAAGTGCGTCGTAGCCATGGTTCTCCGCAGTTAGGCCATGCCTCTCTCCCCTTCCGGAGCGCACGAACCGACACGCACACACACACACGTCCCGTTGACGTCACGGACGCGTTGAGACTCGTTTTGGGCAGGCTCCGACAGGTGGGCGACAGTCCTGAACAGATCGTGACTCGTTTCCGCAGCGTTGAAGCTCGGAAGAAGGTTGCCGAAGGTTCCATTCTTAACAATATATACAGACACAATGATCATCTTAAAGGAGCGAAATATGACAGTGCATGCTGCAAATTCAGCTGTTTCTGTACACAAATGGGTCACATCCTCTGCAGCTGTCTGCACACGAGAGTGAACAAAGGGTGACGCCCGTGACGAGCTGTTAGGCGCGGCTGCCGCGCTGGGGTAATGAACGTAGGGCTGAATTCGAGGGCCATGTCTTAGGCGATATTCCGAAATTGCAAGTATATACTCCGTCTCACTAAAACCGTGCAGTACAGCCAAAGCTACCGGGGAGAGACTGTGTTCCGACTTGTTCAAGAGAAGGAAAAGGGGGAACGGGGGAGTCTTAGCCCTTCTCTCAGTACCCCTTTCCCTCCTCTTGAACAGGTTGGCATACGCTCTCTCCCCTGTAGCTTTGGCTGCTGCTGTACTGCACGGTTTTAGTGACACGGAGCATAGGTACCGGCTGAAATGAAAGATACTGCAACTCTGCTACTTTACAAGCGATGTTGCGGGTGTTCCATTGTAAAATAAATGGACAGGAATTCATAAAAATAAAACTGAGTAGAGTAAAAGCTTTCATCGCAGAAAACATTCGACCATAGGCTCTATGAGTACGATAAAATGTAGGAGCTGGTTAGCCCATGGATACTGTAGAAGCGTGAGAACTTTTCGCGCTATGACAGCATTTGACGTACGAAGCTACCTAATGAGAAAATGAGGGTACTTGGATTTGAGTGTGACGTTATTGCCTCCGGTCCAACACTCGGAGGAGCTTGAGTGGCCGGGAGCACAGGTCCGGCATGAACTGAGAGAGACGACGATGGCACTTGTTTTGCAGCGCTTCTTTGTAGCGTTGTCGACCGTTGTTCTCGCCGGAAGAAACAAGGTCAGTAGCTTCCTTAGATGGAAGGTCTGCGTCCATTGCCTTCGGGGCTTCGGCGACAAGCGATGATGATGGGTCTTGTTTGTCTGCAATAGGTTGTTCCGCCTGGCGTCGTCGATAATGACGTCTTAGTTGGGGATTTTTCAGTTGGGACAACCATCTCTGTTGTAGCTTCGGCTCGAGAAGCCACGTGCTCGGCCGTACGTTTCTCAACTTGGGTTCGTGCTTTTGCGAATGACAGACTGTTCTCGCAGCGATAGCGACCCACAGAGCGCTCAGCTAGCCAAAATGGGCACTGTTGTGATGTTCTTTCATGTGGTTTCTTGCAGTTGACGCAAAGAGTGTTCGAGTCCTTGCACGCCGCGGTTGCGTGAGGCTGTGCGCATCGGAGGCAAGTTAGCAACCGCTCAAAGACACCCGCAACATGGCCAAGCAAATCCGCATCGGTGGCATTGGATGGGGTTGTTGACGTACTAGTCGACGCCGTGTCAAACAGGCGTGCTCAGGAAGTGTAGGAGAAGCAAATCCAACGCGAATAGTAGTGGACTTGCCGAGGCGGCAGGCGTTGCGGATGCTTACTGTCGAACGCAGAAGTCCGAGTATTGCGGAGTCTGAGAGGTTGCTATCAAGGTCGCGAACAATTCACTACGCTGGAGGCCCTTCCACGAGGCACGAGAGCACGCACTTTCATACCGCAACGCGTAGCCTGGCCAAGGAGAGTCCGTGTCGTCTGTCCATTCCGTGTGTCAATCGCTAGGAGGTTCTTCCGCCTGTTATAGGTTCCCCGAGAAGACTCCGACGTCGAGAGGTCCTGTGTGACTGCCTTGTTATTGTTTTCGGTGGCGGCGTTGACGTCGACCAAAACGCACTTTTTTTTTCTTTTTTTGTGTTTGTTTTTCCTTTTTGTTTGTGTGCGTGAATGCGTCTTAAGCAGGGGTTTAGTTGAAACGATTCCAGAAGCCAGCCACCGCTTCTTCCTGCCAGTTATTTTGAACATACCCAGGCAGCACACAATATTGGGGCGATATTCGCCTCGGGTCGGGAAAGTCGTGCGAGTATTGCCAATTTTTCCGTTGTATCGGGAAAATTGTGCTGGTACCATTTTGATTCTGCCGATGTCGACAGAATATCTGTTATATTGCGGCGACGCAACCATGATATATATGGTACACGAACCGTGTTTTTTTCTGAGTACCGTTTCTGAATCGGCAATAACTGCGCAGTATTAGGCATTTTCGGCCGATTCGAAAATGATATTGAAAGAAAGCCGGTACCATTTTCACCCGGCCGATGCCCATAGAATATCTGTGATATTGCACTGACGCCATCCTGATATATAAGGTAATTGTAGTAGACCGTTTTTCTCCTCCGCTACGGTATCCGTGAAGAGAAGGCCGCAGCTGCGCATTTTCGGCCGATTCGAAAATGATATTGAAAGAAAGCCATTACCATTTTCACCCGGCCGATGTCCATAGAATATCTGTGATATTGCACCGACGCAATCCTGATATATAGTTTACGCAAACCGGGTAACCGCGATTGCACGAATATTGTTTATTTTGTTTTTCCTCCCAAAAAGATAACTTGGAAGGGGAGAGGAGAGAGACGGGACGACACGAGTGAGAAAGGAGGCATAATAATAGGGAGAGTGAACCCAATCTTTTTAGTTCAACCTCAGGTGACCAGACTCGCTGGCGCCTTGGAAAGCCAACTTGGAAACGGGGAGGGAGAGAGACAGTTGTGAGTGCCGTACCCGTCTTTGGTTAATCCTTCGAAATAGGGCGCTCGGGCCCAACGCAAGATCCGGCTAGGTGGGCGCGCGCGGGTGTGTGGGTGTGTGCATGGGCGTCCCAACCGGGGGCGGGGGGGGGGGGGGGGGCAAGGGGGGCGCTTGCACCCCCAGTTCTCAGAGTGGGGTGGCAAAGCATGTGTTTTGCCCCCCCCCCCCCCTGAAACAGCCGCCACTGGGCAGGGCAAACACTGCCCGGCGGCGCCCAAGGGATACCAAGGGCACCGCCCCCCGGCCAGGGGGGGGGGTCTAGTTTTGCCCCCCCCCCCCCCACTCAAAAGCAAGTTGGTACGCCACTGGGTGTGTGCGTTTCAAGAGGAGAGAGGCAACGGGCGGTGACTCATGGCGATCGCGGCATGCTTCGGAGAAGGCGCCCCCCCCCCCCCCCCCTTTTGGACGTGACAATCTGCTGGCCCCCTCACCACGAGCAAGAGGAGGACCACGTTGCCCAAGCAAACGGAAACAAAACGGGCGAGGGACATTGCAGCAGAGCCTCCCAGCGGCACAGTATTTGCCAACAATATTGTGTAGAGACTCGCCTAATATTCTTGTGCCGCTTGGGTATATATAGTTGTTTACTGGTTTACAAAATTAAAAAAAAAGAATCTACTTGAAACTAATAAGAGACCAGCACTCGCAGAACAGATTGGAACGAACAGGACACACGGAGCCGCTTCCACTGAAGTGTTTACTACACACGCGAGAGGTTCTCGAATTTCGCTTTCCTATTTTCAATTTGATGAGACATTACTTTCTCAGTTTTATCTTGTCCGAATCATAATAATAGTAAACAAATACACCCTGCTCGTCGTGATAGATGTTGTAGTGGGGTGAAGCGCTGGATATTCTATTTTCATTACCCAGGTTTTTTGTAATGGGATAGAGGCCAGCACACCACCATCCGAGCGCTTCGACACCTCAGTGCCGAAAGTGTTTGTTAGCATAACTACGCGTGCCACGTTTCCAAGCTTTGGTAAAATTTCCCACTACAAATATCACTTCACCAAATAAACACAGCGCGTGAAAGCAGGCATTCCCGCGCCGTTTCTCAAACAGCGCATGAAGCGGGCTGACGAGCCGAGGTATCCAAAATCTGCGTGATCTGTCCTACCCGCGATGTCACAAACAATGATGATGATAGCTAGAGAAGCGCCCCCCTGTAGTTTCTTCGTACTTTACTTCAAGTACGTTTTAGAGGTGCTTTACCCAACATTGCTTATTTGTTGACAAAGCGTCATATTGTGATACAAATCTAACAAGACCAAACTTCGGGAATGTACCTTGAATTCGGGAGTTGTAGTTTCCTCAGAAAGTATCAGAAAAAAAAATACTTTACGGTAAAGTACAAGTACATCACTCAGAGAATGTACCTCAAGTAAATTACAAGTTTTCTAAACCTAACAAGGTGTTGAACTGGGCGAGTTGGTAAAGTTTGACACGGGTGGGTGTAACAGCTTCAAAAAAATGAGGACGATAAAAGGGATAGACACGACAGGACAACAGCTGTACTCGCAACTGAAATCTTTTATTTGAAAAGGAAAAGAGAAGCATATACGTCAGTACCAGATAACACAGTGTGTAATCAAACAGTGCGCCCTCCACAAGGCCCGTGTCATCAAAATAGGTTCACTCGACGCAACCCATGCCAGTCATGGTCTGGCGCAAAAAAGGACAGCTCCTTATCACATAAGGCAACCAACGGCTCACTCACGCATCTTTCTCCGAGGCACGAAATATAAAAAAAAAAAAAACCTCGATAATTTCGCGGGTGGCCCTCTCCTCTATGTCTCCCTTCAACCGTCACCTCGTCAAAGGCCGGCTGACACGTGCAGTCTCTGCAGTGCAAAGGGAGGAGTCCCCCCACCGTGGCCCTCAGCGAGTGTCTCTCTTTGCATTGCAGAGACTGCACGTGTCAGCCGGCCTTTGACGAGGTGACGGTTGAAGGGAGGCATAGAGAGAGGGAGGGGGGCGGGGCGCTCGGCGAAATTATTAAGGCTTTCTATATTTTGTGCCTCGGAGAAAGATGCGTGAGTTAGCCGTCGGTTGCCTTACGGGATAAGGACCAGTCCTTTTTGCGCCAGACCATGACTGGCATGGGTTGCGTCGAGCGAACCTATTTTGATGTCACGGGCCTTGTGGAGGGTGTATTGTTTGATTACACACTCTGTTATCTGGTACTGACGTATGTGTCCCCTTTTCCTTTTCAAAAAAAAAACATTTCAGTTGCGAGTACGGCTGTTGTCCTGTCGTGTCTATTCCTTTTATCGTCCTCGTTTTTTTATACCCCAGTCAGACGGCGCTTTAAAGGTCCTTTTCACTAAGCTTCTTTATAAAATCGGCGAACCAGCGCACGCCGTAGAGCACGTGCGCGCGCCACAGAGCACGTGCGCACTCAACATCGCGAGCTGATTGGCCGATTTTTTTAAAGGAGCTTAGTGAAAAGGATCTTTATGCGCCGTGTGATCACGGTCTCCAGCTGTTACACCCACCATGTAAAACTTTCTTAACCTACTTCAAGTAAAGTACAAGTTTTCTAAACCTACTTTGAGGGAAGTACAAGTTTTCTAAACCTACTTCAAGTAGTAATTACAATGTACTTAAAGTACTTCCAAACACAGGCTGAAGCATTATAACTCAGAGGTGTGGCCTATTTTATGTGACTCTATGGTTGCACCCTCAAGGGGGTGGTGTTTTCGTAAAACCTAAGCGTGCATTTGGTCTTTAACGTTCGTCCTATTCTATCCCCCCGCAAAGATCCTTGCTGTCATTTGCCATCTGTTACAGTCTCTAACGTCATACATAGAAGAATGTAACTAAACCGGCATTCCGACATGGCGTCTATCGCTGGCTTGGGTATTGTGGTGCTTCATTAAAAATAACAAAATACCACGGAACAGAAGATACCATCTCCATAATGGTGTTTCTGAAGCCTGTTAAAATAACACGGGGTTTAATAAAGTTGAGGTATTGTTTCATTTTAAAATATCGTATTACGTTTTACCGTATTTTTAACTCTTTGTGCACGACCGTTTTCCCAACATTGTGTAAATAAGTATCGGATAAAATGTTTTTGAAAGGGTTGCTGTTTTCGAAATCCCCTCGTTAAGTTTCGGATAACGCAGCTAGTGTTCGTTTCTCAGAAACTTCAAAAATAAATGTGTCACCGGAACTATCCGAAATCTAGCTATTAAGCTGTGCATTTATCCTTGCCTCTTTCTTGCATAATTACGCACTGGAGGTATTGTTAAGACTTCCGCTGGATACTTTCAAAACAAAACCTGATATCTGCTTTCATTTTTCCGCGAAAACAATTCACTGCTTACGAAACCAAGTTAAACCCCGTCTTAAGGGGCACTAAAGTCGCATTTACAGTGGTGACTGAACCACATTCGCGAACGCGGTTGCGAACGCCAGTGTAAACGCAGCCTAAGATGAAATTCGAGATGGTCTTCTTGTGGCACGAATTGAATCTACGCACCCTAAGCATCTTATAAAACCCAGAATTACAATCACACGTGACCTTCTTCGCTTTTAAAAATGCGACCAAACACCGCAACATGACCCATTTTCTGAAATATTTGAGAAAAAGGGGCGTTTCGCAGTGTTTGCTCGCGTAAAAAAAAAAAAAAAAAGTGAAGTGTCTAGACGGGACACTTTTTTGTAAATTTTTCTTGGAAAACATTTTTTTTTTTGCAATATTTACGCCGTTAGAAGCAATTTATGTGGGGATAGCCTTGCTCTAGGCCCCGCCCGGTGCTTACAAAACTAAACTCCTCTTCTCGGCTTTTATTGGTTGGAGAGACGACTGACGTGTCAAATGTTGGTTGTAAAATTGTATCTCCGTGCTGTAATAGTATTTCATCGACAATATTTTTATACAAATAATCTAGATAGACTCATTATTCTTTTCAAAAATATCCCGAGATTGCATTTTCCGCTTCGGTTTCAAACGATAGCAAACATAGCTGCCGGCGTTTTGCGGCGAGCAACGAGCCTAGCTCGTTCAGCTTGCATTTTTATGAGTGCGAGCCGTCTGCGTCCGCCGAGGTGTTTAGAGGAAGATCTCCTCAAACGACCTAGTTTGCAGCAAACAGCTGGCGCAAGTACGCGCCTTCGGAAGTGCTGTGCGGGGGCTTGCGGTTCGTAGCGGGACTGGCCCCAGCCTAGCGTCCCACTTCAACTTTGTTGCTTCATCTGTCTCTTTGCGCGTGTTGAAGCTGATGAAAGATGTTGGTTCCCGTAAAAGCGGCCCCGCTGCTCAATTGTGCGACCGTTGTTATTGCGACCACGGTTTCAATACCGAGAAGGTAACCACACAGGTTAAGAATTTATGAACGGTTTGGCTGGAAACAATCGAGCGTTTGGCTGCATCAAGTATGTCTAGGTATGTTCCCGTCGTTTCGCTTCGAAAGGCAAGTCGCTCTTAAGTTTTGCAGTGCGCCTGGCCTGCCAAAGTGAAAAATTTTAGGTCGCGTTTCGCTGGACCTTGCTGGCGGATGCAATGCAAAGAAAAAATACAAAAAAACTCGCACAAAAAAGAAAAGCTGAAAAAAGTTAATGTTTCTTTTGTTGACTTTTTGAGTCCTCCCGGTCGCTCTCTGCCGCATATCGACAGACGCTGACAGACACTGGTATTAGACCGTGGCTCCTGCATGATGGAACGTTAGAACGCCGCCTTCAAGGTCGCGCCTAGCGAGCATTTCGGTAGTTTTTAGACGGGGGCGGAATAGCAGACGGACGAAGGCGAAAACGGACGCCGACGTGCAGTTTTCATGTCCGCGTCAGGGCATTGCAGACGACGATAGACGGCGATGGAATAGCAGACGACACCGGTGGCTGCCTCCCGTCTGCTCGCAGGACTAGAAGGTGGTGTCGGACTTCCAGACTACACGCACCGGATGTCTCGAAAGGGAGACAATAGGTTACCGAGAATTTTCGGCCGAGCAGCCAAGCCAATCCAGTAGCATTGGGCGGGGCCACTGATCTGTGGGCGGGACTTAGAACGGGCCGTGACCTCGACCTAAATTGCATCTAACAACGTAAAAATGGCACCAAATTTTTTTCGTGCAAAAATTAATAAAAAGAAATACGTGTCCCATCATTTTTTTTTATTTCGGTGTTTTTTTTTAAGGGCGAAAAAGGCTACGTGTGATTGTAATTTTGGGTTTTATAGGATGCTTAAGGTGCGTACTCGTAGATTGGGTTCGCGACACAAAAAAATACGATCTCTATCTTCACATTAGTGCTTCTTCAAGGCAGCAATAATAGTAAATGGTCAATTAATCAGTCTTATTAAGTATCCAGGAACAACCATTCGGTCTTGGTGCAGGCACACCGTATATTCAAACACTTCAAAACAAGGAGTACACTCACATTTCAAGATGAAACATGAAAGTTATAACTTGACAAAGACACACAAACATCACAATCACCGACGCATAAAATTAGAAGGTAAATATTTATGTTGGAAGTTCATACCTTGGTGACCGCTGAAGATGAATGTACTCAGTCTGGAGAATACACCACGCAGTGTGAATAAAAAAGAAAGTGTAAACTGACAAAACTTTCTTGCAAATATTAGTGGCCATGTAGCCTTCATACCATTTGTAATCATTATCGGGCAGTTCAAAAGTGATAGTAACATGTCAGCTACATGAGCTTCAAGAGTTAAACAATGTGTCTACAAAGTCGCAAGAAAGGATGAAAATTCGTGTGCGATCCACTGTAACATTTGAGTACCCCTCAGCTCTGCCTTAATTAGCACATGTTTTTGATTGAGTGGTCGAGATTCTTTCGGCTGGAGTCAAATATGTCCAGTTTTTCAGCGTAGCCGTTGTAACAATCATATAACCTAGGACTTGGGCACAAATGGCTAAATTCTCTAGATGTATAAAAAGGCGAATTAAGTCTTGTAGGTATACTCTACAGTCCTAATATTCACTTCAGATAAGAGACTTGAGAACTCAATTCAACCGTGAAGCGCTTTAAACAAAAATACCAAGTACGCTTTCTCTCTATGTCGCCGTAGGTCGGGTAATCTAACGTGTTCCAAAATGGTTTCATAATCCAAAGTTTGCTCATCCCTAGCCATATAGCGATACTTCAAAAATTGAGATGAACTTGTGCTGTACCCATTCAATTCTCAGTGAACTGGTTTTACAGATTCCGTTCCACACCACCGACGCACAGTCTAGCTGCGAGCGGCCCAGTGAAGAGTAAAGGGCTAAAAACGTGCACAGAAGGTCAAGCACTCGTAATGATGCGCAAACCATTTTGCCCACTTGAACATCCAACCTCAGGTTTGAATCAAATACAACACCGAGGCCTCTTATTTTGGTTGCACGAGTCAATAAGTCCTCCTCAATTTGATAAGAAAAACCTACATTTTGAGTTCTCCGAGAAAATGTCAATATATAGTTTTAGGGGACCGTTTTTGCACATCCCATAGGGTAGGATGGGCCCTCCGGTACGCACTGCGCACAGCAGAAGACTCGCACCGGTCGTACCGTATCGGATGTGCAGAAGAACGGTTCTCTAAAACTCTCTAGTACTTTGGTTTCTGAACGGTTCAGATAATGATCTTTTTTGGCTCAGGGGAGCTGTGGCACAACAGAATAGAAAGGCAGCAGCACGTGCCGTGGAGGCCCGTAGAGCCGCGTCTACTTTTGGCGATTAGGGAGTTTTCGTAGATGGTTTCCGCTGTCCCGCAACGCTCTCCGCAACTCGCTACGATACCCAGAACTCTATACAGTCAAGGCCATCGGCGCGCAGGCGCAGTGATGCCTTCTTCGTTGCGGGGGGCTTAGCGGAGGGGGGAACGCGGTCTACGAAAACTCCCTATTATCCGATGATGCGTATATAGAAGACGTCAGCATCAGCACCGCACTGGGGCTCACGTGAAACATATTGCGTTCCCAATTGGTTGCTGCCGCTACAAACGCCCCCGAGTGGCTGGAGTTGCTCGCCCGTTTTGATTCTAACCCGATCCCATCAATTCGTGTTGCAGTGGAAGGATCTATATATAGGAACAACTCGTGTTGCGACCGAGAATACGGCGACGTCTTTGGTGTCATGCCGGTCGCTTGTGGGGTTAAACCGACGCTATCAAACGTTCATCACACTCCTCAAGTTTCGCCCAAAGGGGAAGTCCCCGTGGACTGTGTCCCAGGGGCGTATTGGAATATCTTCACGGAGTAAACCCGTGGAACAAATCCGGGGCTCTGGCCCTATTTGAACGTCCCGCTCTTTCGGCCGTGACATTCGCTTTCGCTGTGTAAGGTAAGACAGCTCACAACAGTAATCCGAGCAGCGAACTCTGTGTCACGAGGAGTGAAATGCGCAAATGAGGCCTTGACGCGACGTATCATGACGACCACCCAGGAGGGCGGCGACACGATGGCTGCAGCAATATTGGCGGTAAACGAGAGCTTTGGCTGCTATACTTCATTTCACCTTATGTTGTACCGCAGCGAAGGCTAGAAGCGCGAGCTCATAGCGTTGGCAGCTGCTCTTAAAGGGATGCTGAACCGATATCTGAAGTTGCCGAAATAAGCCCTGGACAAGCTTCCCGGGACCGCACTATACCTAAAAATGCTATTCATGTAAAGGGATGGAGATCGGATTATTATATTTCTTGGAATGACGACCGCTGATTGAGCCAGAAGCGCCAGAAGCCTCCGATGCGCGCGAGGCCCTCTGGGATTACTCGCAACGGAACTGACGTCAACAAACTGCAACGGAACTGGCGTGAACAAGTCGAGCTGCCGACGCGCCACAGCGTGGAAGAAAGTTGCGCTTTGAATAATAGTAGACGGATGCCCGTCGCGTTGGAAGTTTGCCAACTAATCCAGCGAAGTTAGCTGCGCACTACCTGCCAGCCACCCTGCACCCTGCCACCCCCAGTCCACTTCTGCACCTGCGTCGTAGCGCCGGCGGCGACTTTGGTCTGTGGGTTTTTCGGAGTTCGGCGATTTCTTTCCCGTCCTGATAATTTGGCCATGACGACGGCGACCACGGAGACTTCGACAGCGCTGATGTTTGATGCCGCCAAGATGCCGCTTGCTCGCGACGCTCGCCAGGCTGTTCGGCGCCGCATAGGTGCCGTGTCAAAAACGACATGATGAACACTGTTCGACAAATTTATCAGATAAAATTGCATTTCTTTTAAAAATATATCTCATCGTTTCGGGACGGGGTTCGCACGTCGCATTTCCGTTTCGTCGCGCCACCACGCGGCGTGAGCGCACGCCGGAGCCAACGAGGTAGGTCGGAGCCAACCGAGCCAACTTTGATGGCTCACCATAGCCGCGTTCTGCGTACTACAAGTTTGTTGTCGTCACGAAACGAGCTTTAAAAAAACTCACCAGGTGCACCTTAGAATATTTATTTACATAAATCATATAATTTAGACTACTTTATTGTTTCAAGTACCGTCATTTGAGAGCCATTCGTGTGCTGTAAATATCAAAACGACAAAGAATTTAGATTCTGTTTTTCGGTTCAGCATCCCTTTAAGTCACGAGAGCTTGTGCCGCCCGGACGTGCCTCAGAGCAAGGAGCTCGCGCTTGTAGCCTTTCCTGCGGTACATCATAAGATGAAACAGAGTATAACACAACCGCCGCGTGCGCGCTAGAAATGGCGGCACGTGACAGTAATAGACAGATCTCGCCAGCCAGTTTGACTACGCCACCGCTGCCGCAATGCATCGGAGGAACTTTAAGGCCGGTTCACACACTTGCGTTTGAGTGCGTTTGACTGCGTTGCGTCGAGAACCGAAAGCGAGTCACCGGCACATCTGTGCTTCGTACGAAGTGTGGAATCCAATTGAAGGAATCATCTTGGCACGCGATATAAGCGGCAGGGATGTCCTGGTTTCTCGCAGCCGCAATGCAGTCAAACGCAGTCAAACGCAACTGTCTGAACCAGGCTTTAAGGCCGGTTCAGACACTTGCGTTTGAGTGCGTTTGACTGCGTTGCGTCGAGAACCGAAAGCGAGTCCCCGGCACATCTGTGCTTCGTATGAAGCGTGGAATCCAATTCAAGGAATCATCTTGGCACGCGATACAAGCAGCAAGGATGCCCTGGTTTCTCGCTGCCGCAAGGCAGTCAAACGCAGTCAAACGCAACTGTCTGAACCAGGCTTTAGTCTTTCTACACGCGCAACAACCTTGCTGAGCCTGGAGCTCTGCTTGTGTGGAGCACGAGACGGCACGAGCCCTCGCATGCACGGCCGTCTGCCTCCCATGAACTGATGTTATGGCGGCATCACGCATGCTCCGAACGCTTGGTGAGATCGGTCTATTACACGCAGAAGAACACACGAAGATGGCCGGTTTCGATGGCACACACGAAGATCAGAGCCGCGTGTTGGGCTTGAGCTTCTTGCACGAAGATGGCCGGTTCCGATAGGGGTGTAAGCAAGTCTTCGAGCCGCTATTAGCGGCGAGATGTTTTGGTGGCGCCCTCCTATGGTTCGATTTGTGACGTCATTACCTTGCAAACAACAAGTTCGATGGTGTTTGTAAATAGCATGGTGGAAGCTTGAAATCCTTGCGCTCTCAAAGCAACACTGCCAACACCGTCAAAATTAAAGTTCTTTCATTCCTCTTATTTCCGTCGATGATAAATCCCTTTCTTACGTCATAGTCAGCGTTCGGCCAATCGTGGAAGGCCGACCACAGCGACGCTTGTGTTCGCTCTCGGGGCTAATAGTTGCACGTATGAAATTTAGTGGCGCGTGCTTACCTAAGCATCGAGCCACACCCTCTATCTACCGTAGAGGCCAAGGCAACGTGTGGAGTCAGAAAAGAAGCCACCGCCGCCTGCGTCTGGTTATCGAAGAGCCGTTTATGACGCGCTTGAAAAAAGGCAGATAAGGAGCCCGTTTACCTCGTGAGGAAATCAATATACGCGTACCGGTGACTGTCGTTGGCACCGTTTCAGGGTGTTGCAAAGGTCGCTCTGAACACAACCTCTGCAACCGCGTGAATCATGCATTAGGGAGTTTTAGAATAACGTACGCAATTTTAGAGTACGCTATCGCTAAATTTAGCACTTCTGTTAGTACACACTACGCGAGAGAGTTTTAGAATAGCGTTTCTCCGCCGCGACGAAAAAGCCCAAGCATCTCGCGCTTGCAACGCTACCAGGATACAGTAACAATTTTTATTTGCGCGCACAAAATGCCATAAATATTAAAAGAAAAATTGACCCAGAGGAGCGCTTTATATTTGTTTAAATATGAAAATGCGACAGCAGCGGTCGACCGGTCGGGTCCGCTTGCGTCGCCTCGGCAAGAGAGGTCTCGTGTACTGACCCTCACCTTTGCCAAGAAACGTTCAAACGTCGCAAGCAGCAAGTTGCCGGCGATCGTTGCTCACCTTGCTGTGTCTTTCGAACCTTTCGAGACGTGTACCTCCCGTAGGAGTGCCATGTCGTCGTGTAATGAAAATCGCAGTTCCGTGGATGCCGCCAACGTTGCGCTTACGACGACCGCCAAAGCGGCCGAAGCCGCGGTCCTGGGAGCCGCCATTCTCTAACTGTGCTCGTCTTGGCTTTAGGCAACTTCTCGCGTATCGCGAATCCTCTTTGGAGAAGCGCAAAAGACTTTTAACGTACGCGCTCAATTTCCAAAAAAAACAAACAGCGTACGCTAAAATAGTGCACCCAAAGCGCAGTAGCGACTATGCTATTCTTTGCGTGGGCCATTCGGAAACTCCCTATTGTGCGTTTATCAACGATCCTTAGCGCGGTAGATATGGCAGTAGGTAGTCCTTGCTTCGCTTCCCCGAAGAAGGCTAAAACTCTCTGGAAGCTCGCTTGCGTCGACACACTGCCACAGGTCCGGGCAAAGCATTTTTGAAGCCAATGCTCGCTCGCTTAAACCGCGGCGTTGCGAGTTGAGCTGGTGTATGGCACGGCACGACCTGTTTTCGGCCGCCGTGTTTGTCGAGTGGTGGCGACCCCTATAGGCCAACGCGCCGTTCGCAAACCAGTCCGCGGTTGCTGACACTATGGTGTTGACATTGCGCGTGCGCAGAAACCCGACTCAGGCGATGTCAAGAGCCTGCGCCTGCGCCGTGGTGACGGCAGTGCCACCGCAGCGACTTGACGTCACAGCCGTGAGCTGGCCTATAGGTCGCCGGAGTCGCGGATAGCTCCGTCGCTCGGCCGGATCAAAAGTCCGTGGGTCAAAATACGCCGACCACATCCTTAAGCACGCTTCGACCCAACCGAGCTAGCATGAAATGCTCAATGCAGGATGTTTGATACCTCGCTTGACCGGGCTAACGTGGCAATAACATTTAGCGCTAACTTTGGCATTTGTAATTGCCACGTTTTGGTCCGCGTGAAAACATCCAAAGCACAAGCCCCGAGTCTTTATCGTTAAAGCGGACTCAGACGTCTTCCATGAGACCAACTGAACTTGAAAAAGAAATAGTGGTACGTGGGCGGCATCGACGGCCCCTTGTGTTCGAAGCACGAAACACTCTGACGGGATGCTCACCCGCCCATTCTCGAGAGCAACGCATACACACGGGTCTTGTCCAGTCGGAACACGAAACCCCGAAATCATGCCAAAAAAACCCGCTTTGAAAGGGCTAAAAAACTAAAACAACAGACAATCAATGTAGTACACCAACGTCTTCGATCTAGACTGAACGTAAGGGGACGAGAAAACATTTTTAATGCCGGCAAGCAACCGAGGCAGAGAACGAAGATCGGGTCTGCCTTTCCATCCCGTTATAGCACGCGGACGTGATTAAGTTGTTCCGTTACATGCGTGAAACCTTTACGCACAACGTGTACCCAAACTTTGTTGGGTTACTCTCTGAAAGAGATAATTTATTCCACTATCATTCTCTTCGTGACGGAGATATACTCCGGTAACGGTTCACCTTAGGATGGACTGCAACGGATGCTAGGAGCCATTCCGATCTATCCGGCGCTGTAAACGCACCACGTGACTACGCTCCCCGAGTGTGGCTGTAGCCCTTTCGAAGGTCACGTGACGCTCAGACGGCATTGGACTGGCTCCGGTGGCTCGAAGCATCCGCTGCCGTTCGTCGTTTACGGTGAAACGGAGATAAGGAAACCTGCATCGAACGCTCGAGCGTCATTAGAGAGCCTAAGTCCTTCGTACCCGGGGGAAGAGGAGTAATTACCGTCGCATTGCGGACCGGGACTGCCTCTGTTCAGGGGGAGGCACCTCCGCCGGCATACGTCGAAAGCACGGCCGCAATGATGTTTTTTTGTTTTTTTTTTCGCCCCTTCCTCTTCAGCCATTTTTCTTTGCCGTCCCAACGGTCGTTCTCCTGTTTTCTCCTTTCCGACCGATGGCGAGTGGCGACACTGCGAGGGAATGGGAGAAAGGTCTCTCAAGGTCGCCGCCGTGCTTCCGCGCTTTTATGACGCCCATAATTTCGAAGTTACGAGCCACGGTGTACAGGCCTCCCCCGAAGTATCGGGGTCACGTGACGTAGAGTAGCGGAGGACTAAAACCTGGCACCTAGCCGGAAATGGTACCCCCTTTTTTTTTTCTTCTTTATTATATTTTTATTAAAAAACCAAACACAGTCAAAGTGTCGACAAATTTATTTATCTATTTTTTCATTTATTTCCAGTACCTCACAGGCCCTTGTACAGCATTTGAGAAACGCCGTTTTTCGTCTTTGCACCTCCTTTCATTCTTAAAATTCCGTCAAAAAACATTTTTATTAAAAATTTAGTTGTGCCGAGTTTTTTTTTAAACCACCCAGCTGCTCCCATACTCGCGCACCGCGTGTTTCTGTTTACCTGTTAAATTGTTAACCTCATAGGTCATAATATTTAACGACCGTTAAGGCTGCCCGCGTGCAAATAGGGTATATTTGACAGTAACTTCTAACGATACTTAAGCTTAAGTACGGTTTAAGATGTCCTTCGGGAACCCTAACCGCAAATGAGTATGACCTCAGTCAGTCACACTTAGCTGCGGTTAAGGGTGCTGTTGAACTAGGGTATCACTAAGCGCTCCAAAAACTAAAAACGGAGAAACAAAAATTAAAGACGTTTACAATCCCCTGTAACGCCGAATTAGAGCGCAGCTCTTGAGGAGGAGGAGGGGAAAGTGGGGAACAGAGGGTATGCCCCGCCTCCTAATCCGTACCCTCCCCTACTCCCCTCCCATTTAGCGGGAAATTTTCGTTACAGCTCCCGCTAAATTTAGCGGAAAAAATTCCCCCCTAAATTAAGCGGGGAACATTTTCCGCTAAACTTAGCGGGGATATTTTTCCCTAAATTTAGCGGGGAAAGTTTCCCGCTAAATTCAACGAATAAGTTTTTCCGCTAAATCTAGCGGGGAACTTTTCCTCCTAAAATAGCGACAATTTTATTTCGCTAGCGGGCAAATGTTTTCGGTAAACTTAGCGGGGAAATGTTTTCACAAAATTTAGCGGGGATTTTTTTCGCTAAATTTAGCGGGCAAATTTTTTCGCTATATTTAGCGTGGAAATTTCCCGCTAAATTTAGCTTAGTATTTTTTCCGCTAAACTAAGCTTAGAGGGGAATTTTTCCGCTAAATCTAGCGGGGAACGTTTTCAGCTAAATTTATCGGGGAAAGATTTTCGCAAAACTTAGCGGGGAATGTTTCGCTAAATTTAGCGGGAAAGTTTTTCCGCTAAATTTAGTGGGAATCTTTTTTTTTTTCGCTAAAACTAGCGGGGACTGTTTTCCGCAAAAGTTAGCGGGGAAATTTTTCCCCTAAATTTATCGCGGAATTTTTTCTGCTAAATTTAGCGGGGAAATTTACACATAATGCAACGCGCGGTGACGTCACGAGTGACGCTACTGTGACGTCATTATGGGAAAGGTCCCATAATGCAACGCGCGGCTACGCCGATGGCGACGCCGCTCAATCCAGAAACGGGCGCCTAAGAGTTGCGCTCTAAAAATCTAACAGTTCAGTAGCGTCCACTCGCCTTTATGTCTATTCACAGGGGCCAGTTATATAACATTTCGAGCGAATATGAAAATCAAGATTCAGCACTGCTTATGCATGCGGTCAGTGTGTTTGACTGCCATAGTGAGATAAATATGGCAGGAAATCAGCGATTTATAAATCGTCCTGAGATAACCATAAAAGGTAGCCCTTGTTTCTCCCCGTCAAGTGGTCAAAGGTTTAATTTAGAACGACACACACACCCAAACATGTACATGGTTCTTAAAAAAAAAACAATATTATTTACAACAGCTATTTTGGAAAGCATTTAAACTTTTTTATTATGTTTTTATGAGCAGAACGTAAGGGCGCAAGTGAGCTGGTGTATAGTATTAAACATTTTAGTGAAAAACCCGAGACTGCGGCAATAACAGAGGACGACGGGAAAAGAAGGAGAACGTCTCAGACACAGCTAAACCTTTATTGAGGTAAGAACCCTTTATATAGCGCTGAAAAAAGAAGGAAGGAAAGGGAACCCTTCTTCACATCACCTCTCTCCACAAAAGACACGACACCGGACCTCTAACAATGGGGTCAAACCAACAAAAGAACTGACAGCACCAAAGATGACACTTCATTAAAAAAAAAAAAAAAACACGCTGGGAAAACTATAGATTGCACTGGACCTTTCACTGATAAAGTCAGCTATATGACTACACACACACAAAAAAAGAAATAATGTTAGCAATACCATTAGAGATTTAGAAATCGCTTCCATTTTGCATCTAAAGACAAATAAGGCTTGTACACTGCATTCCCATGCTTCGTTATTGCAATTGACTCTTTCAGCAGGCGCTTGTGGTCGTTTGTTTCTGTTACAATTGTGGTTGTCGAGTTCCATAAAGGCACGCAATTCCTACACTCCTGAATATGCTTGGATACCTCGGAATATGGATCCTTGTTTTTGACACATCTTTTATGTTCGCCTAGTCTATCATTAAAACAACGCTTCGTTTGACCTATATAGCACAAACCACAATCAAAAGGAATCTTGTAGACTATACCTGAAATACATGTAACACACTTTTCCCTGTGTTTTTTTAAACACCTTTTCTGGGCGGAATCGAACGGAGTTAACCGTTTCAAACTGCTATCTCTGCTAAACGCCATGCGTAAACCAAACTTTCACCGACTGATTTTAAATTGTGTGAAATCTTATGATAAAACGGTACGACTACAAACTTTTTGTGCTCGGGCATTTTCCTAATTTGTTTGTCTTTTGCAACAGTGTACGAAAGCTTGTTTTGCAATTAACGTAATGTCTAACGCTGTGTCACAACCAGCTGAAAAAAGTGCTCTTGTGTCGACGGCTTTTAAGAGAATGTCGTCCTTAGTAGATGCTTCATACAGGACAGATGTTAGAAACTTTGGGATGGTAACCCTGGTTAAGAAAGAGTTGGAAGAGAAGAATCCCGGAGAAAAGCTCACCGGAGAAAAGCTCACAGGAGAAAAGCTCACGGCAAAACCGGCGGATGCGGGGAAAAGCTCACCGGCCATTGAGCGTATGCGGAGAAAAGCTCACCAATTGTTTTTTCTTCTTTTTATATGGAGGCGGTTGGATCATGCGTAACCTATATCAATTTATTAACATTAAAATTCGTCAGAGTGTTTTTTATGGCTTACTTTCTATGCAACGAAGCCTAACTGCAAACTTTATGCACTTGAAGAAGAGGAAAGAGCTCGAAAACTTTATAATGTCTGCCTAAAACCTAAAAATAAAAACTGTAAATGCCGAAAATTCGAAAGTGCATGCACAACAACGCGGTGCCTGAAATACTCTTTGAAGCTTTTGTTCACCTTTGAAAACCGGAGAGAACAGTCAGTAGGATATCGAGGCTTCTTTCTTCCGCGGACATGCACGTTTTCTAGCCGTTCGTGCTGGTGTTTTCACTCATTGCCTCTGTGCGATAGTGCCCTTCTACTGCGAACCACCCGTGACCTTCAGAGCTGCACACTCTCAGCGTTGTTACTCGTGACCTATATAATAAGTAGTCTTGTGTAATGTAGCGAATAGGGCGAGTTGGTAAACGTTATACATGATGAAAGCCGCTCAAACGACGACGCCGGAGTGAAGACCACAAACACGACAGGACGAGGCTGTTCTCGCAACTAAAGTTTTGTTAGTGAAATTAACAGAAAGAAAACAGCGTTGCCAACACTGATTACATCAACAAACACCTACTTATCTATTAGGCACTACAAAATATTTGGAGTTGAAACGATTCACACACCGCTATTCATATTAGCTCGCAAAGAACAAACCTCTTTATCTGACAGAGCTACCCAAGGCGCACTGTCAGCTGTCAATAAATTGTTGTCTTTTTATACCAGTGTACGATGTTCTTATTTTATACTTGCGGCTTAATTAATATACAGAATGGGTGATTACTAATTTCTGAGGAATTAGTAAATATGCCCAATGAACTTCAAGAATATTACAAAAACGAGGACATATTTTTAATGAAGTGACGAATGCGAATTGTGTTAAATTGCCACGTTTGACGCAGAATCCGCTAAGTTAAAAATATTGGTGAGCTTTGCTCCACATCCGCTCAAAGGCCGGTGAGCTTTTCTCCACATCTGCCGGTTTTGCGGTGAGCTTTTCTCCGGTGAGCTTTTCTCCGGTGAGCTTATCTCCGGTGAGCTTATCTCCGGTGAGCTTTTCTCCGGTGAGCTTTTCTCCGCCGCCCGGAAGAGAAAGAGGTGAAGCTTCTTAAAACAGACAAATCGGGGCTGTTTGCCGCTCTGCCTTCCAATAAGTTTCAGGAGAAATGTAACCTCGCTGTTTCTGGGTTATTTCGTTCTTTTGATGGGGATCTGGGCCGACACAAGAGAGAAATAGTGAGGACTTTCAAGGACAGTGACTTTACGTCCTTGGCTGCCAGACTGAATGGTAACTTGAAAGATACCTTTGCCATTAAGTTCTTTTTGAAAGACCACAAGGTTGACCTTCCTCTGAGAGTAGTTATCAACGAAGATGGCACGTGGCAAAAAACTGTCTCCATGTTCCTTCAGAATTGTCTTTCTTGCCTAGATTTCAAAAGCCCGTTAGCATTAGATTCTTCCATGAATTTGATATCAGATATTCAACCGTTTCATGGTAAAGTTTGCACGATTTTTTCCCTGGATATCAAGGATTTGTATTATTCACTCCAACCAGCCATTTTGCTTTCTAGGGTCCGCTCGTCTCTAGAGGAGAATTTAGTTCGGTTTCTGACCCAGTCTGGTATAGAGATCAATGATTTTCTAAGGATACTTGAACTGTACCTAAAGTCGACAGTGGTAAACTATGATGAGCGAAAATACATTCAACGTCAAGGTGTATGTATTGGTTCGGCTGTCGCCCCGGCCCTTTCAGAAATATACCTCCGGAGCTTAGGCCTAAAATTCCATGAGATGATAACACAATATCACCCGGGCTCAGTACGTATTAGAAGATACGTGAATGACATATTGGTATGTGTCCCTGACTCAGCCCTTGCTGGTTCCATCGAGAATACCATGTACAGGGAGGCACCGGAGTTGCAGTTTTCTATAGAAAAGCCAGCCAACAACCTACTTCAGTATTTAGACCTCCAGCTCAGATTAGTTCCCGGTTTATGTTGGTCGTATGGCAAAGAAAAGGCTAAACCAGTCCTTCCCTTTGATAGTTGTCAAGATGTCAAGGCAGGATTGGTTCAAAACATGATTAACAACGCGGTTCAAAAGTCATGTTGGCACTCCATTATGACGTCGATTCAAGTTGTGTTTTTCCGGCTAAATGTTGCAAAGTATCCTCAAGAATTTATTTCCAAGCAGCTTTCGTACATTGTTGCAAAAGACAAACAAATTAGGAAAATGCCCGAGCACAAAAAGTTTGTAGTCGTACCATTTTATCTTAAGATTTCACACAATTTAAGATCAGTCGGTGATAAGTTTGGTTTACGCATGGCGTTTAGCACAGATAGCAGTTTGAAACGGTTAACTCCGCTCGCTTCCGCCCAGAAAGGTTGTTTAAAACACAGGAAAAAGTGTGTTACATGTATTTCAGGTATAGTCTACAAGATCCCTTTTTATTGTGGTTTGTGCTATATAGGTCAAACGAAGCTTTGTTTTAATGATAGACTAGGCGAACATAAACAATGTGTCAAAAACAAGGATCCATATTCCGAGGTATCCAAGCATATTCAGGAGTGTAGGAATCGCGTGCCTTTATGAAACTCGACAACCACAATTGTAACAGAAAAAAAAAACGACCACAAGCGCCTGCTGAAAGAGTCAATTGCAATAACGAAGCATGGGAATGCAGTGTACAAGCCTTATTTGTCTTTAGATGCGGAATGGAAGCGATTTCTAAATCTCTAATGGTATTGCTAACATTATTTCTTTTTTTGTGTGTGTGTAGTCTTATAGCTGACTTTATCAGTGAAAGGTCCAGTGCAATCTATAGTTTTCCCAGCGTGTTTTTTTTTTTTTTAATGAAGTGTCATCTTTGGTGCTGTCAGTTCTTTTGTTGGTTTGACCCCATTGTTAGAGGTCCGGTGTCGTGTCTTTTGTGGAGAGAGGTGATGTGAAGAAGGGTTCCCTTTCCTTCCTTCTTTTTAGAGCGCAGCTCTTAGGCGCCCATTTCCGGCTTGAGAGGCGTCGCCGTCGCCGTCGGCGTCGGCGTAACCGCGTGGTGCATGTTGGGACATGCACCGCGCGAGCCCCCCCCCCCCCCCCCTGTGCGGTGCATGTTGGGACACGCACTGCGCGAGCCCCCCCCCCCCCCCCCCCGAGGTCACGTGACCCCCCTCCCTCCCCCCCCCGAGGTCACGTGACCCCCCCCCCCCCCTGAGGAGATTGAAGGATGAGGGGAGGAGGAGAAGGAGGAGGATGAGCAGGGGTATACCCTCCCCTGAGTACCCTTCCCTCCTCCTCCTCCTCAAGAGCTGCGCTCCAATTCGGCGTTACTGGGAGTTGTAAACGGCTTTAATTTTTTCAGCGCTATATAAAGGGTTCTTACCTCAATAAAGGGTTAGCTGTGTCTGAGACGTTCTCCTCCTCTTCCCGTCGTCCTCTGTCATTGCCGCAGTCTCGGGTTTTTCACTAAAATGTATGTTTTTATTTTTACTTTTGCAGTAAATTTCCGCGAAGTTGAGCTACTTACAAATGTTACACCGGGTCATGTGCGAAAAGGCCTTTATGTCTTTTCAGACATTAAGCAAGGAGGGTGCTTGCACGGATAATTGTAATATTTTGCCACTTACATTATATAATTCACTTCGTACCACTCCCCATAACGTGTTTTGCATTGCGAGGGACATTAAAGGCCTGTTCACACACAATCCGCGCCGCTACCTCAGCTCTATTAGTCAGAGAAACAATGCTGACCCTTCTCAGGCGGCGGTGACTTCGCGATATATTAGTGACAGAGCACTCACAGAGCTCTGCATCAGCGCCAAGCTACATATAAGTCAGTACTGCATCAGCCCTGTCTCTCGTGTAGATTTAGCGCTGAGATGTATCTGTGAATCGGCCTAATGAGTATGCGTCATACGTAAAGATAATGAAACAGCAGTCACTGGATCACTAAGACATTTTACGTTGGACGGGTCTCGCATCAGCATGATATATGTCTCTATAGACGAAGTTCGACACCTCGTTTGAACAGTCGTTAAATGTTCCGTCTCAGAGGAGCGTTATTTCCAATGGAGTGACGTCCGATTGTCTCACATGCTCCCGACTCGCAGTGTCATCGCCGTCGCACCAAGCCCACCCGGCGGAGTCCTTCTGGAACACGACGCTGCCCCGTCTGCATCCGAGCCACCACCTACGACTGGTGGGCGTCCCTCCCCCGGGCCCTCCGCTCCCTGGACCGCCGGTGTTCCCGTCCTTTCCCCTGCCAGCGTACGCGGCCGCGGCCGCCTACCCGGACCCGCACCGGTCGCTGGGTCACTTCGCCCTGCACATGGGGCCCCCGCCGGGCTCGCAGTCGTACGTGCTGCCCGGTGGACCGCCGGCCCCGATGGGCCTGGGCTCGGCGGTGCCCGGGAGGGCAACGCTGCCCGCGGCGCCCGTGCCGGTACCTGTCGCCGCGCCGCAGGTCGTGTACGGCACGACGTCTCCTTCGACGAGCGGCAGCGTGGTTCCCAGTCCCGTGGCCATCGACTACTCGCAGGGTGGAGACGAGTACGTGGACGTCACGGTGACGAGCCACTCCTGAAGTCCGTCGGTGAGCATCGGACGGAGTGAACTGAGTATGATCGCCCGATGTGACGGTGTTACGCCTTGAAGCCGCGATCACACCGTGAATACATCATACAAAAGACGGTCTGCGAACACTGAGGCGTGTTTCTTGCTTGTAGAACGGTCACGTTGGTCATACAAACTGTCTGCAGACGCCTGAGGCTTGTCCGCAGATGTCATTATGCCTGCAGCGAGTACCGTATCTTTTTGTAGGACGTATGAACAGTGGGACCGTGCGAAGCGCAGTAGTGATCGGACCTTGGTAAAACTCACTCATGAGTGCACTCACTCACCCTCACCGATTTGTCCTGAGGTGAGGCTGAGTAAGTTAGTAAACCTCGAAACCTTATAAGCTTGAGGTTGAGTGACGGGCGTGAGTTCGGTGAGTTCATGATTTCGGCGAGTTCATGAGTTTGGTTAGGGGCGTGAGTTTATGAGGTCGGTGAGTTCACACGAGTTCATGAGTTCGGTCAGGGGCGTGAGTTCATTAGTTCGGCGAGGGTCGTGAGTTCGTGAGGTTGGTGAGTTCATGAGTTTGGTGAGTTTATGAGTTCGGTCAAGGGCTGTCAGGTCCTGAGTTCGGTGAGGGACGTGGGTTGTGAGTCCGGTGACGGGCGTGAGTTTGTGAGGACGGTGAGTTCATGAGTTCGGTGAGGGGCGTCAGTTCATGAGTTCGGTGAGTTCATTAGTTCGGCGAGGGTCGTGAGTTTGTGAGGTTGGTGAGTTCATGAGTTTGGTGAGTTTATGAGTTCGGTCAAGGGCATCAGGTCCTGAGTTTGATGAGTTCGGTGATGGACGTGGGTTTGTGAATGAGTCCGGTGAGGGGCGTGAGTTTGTGAGGACGGTGAGTTCATGAGTTCGGTCAGAGGCGTCAGTTCGCTGAGGGGAATCAGTTCATGAGTTCGGTGAGTTCATTAGTTCGGCGAGGGTCGTGAGTTTGTGAGGTTGATGAGTTAATGAGTTTGGTGAGTTTATGAGTTCGGTCAAGGGCGTCAGATCCTGAGTTCGGTGAGGGACGTGGGTTTGTGAGTCCGGTGAGGGGCGTGAGTTTGTGAGGACGGTGAGTTCATGAGTTCGGTCAGGGGCGTGAGTTCATGAGTTCGGTGAGGGGCGTGGGTTCGTGAGTTTGGTGAGGGTCGTGAGGTTGGTGAGTTTATGAGTTCGGTCAAGGCCGTCAGATCCTGAGTTCAGTGAGGGATGTGGGTTTGTGAGTCTGGTGAGGGGCGTGAGTTTGTGAGGTCGGCTAGTTCATGAGTTTGGTGAGGGGCATGGGTTCGTGAGTTTTGTGAGTTCATTAGTTCGGCGAGGGCCGTGAGTTTGTGAGGTTGGTGAGTTCATGAGTTTGGTGAGTTTATGAGTTCGGTCAAAGCCGTCAGGTCCTGAGTTCTGTGAGGGGCGTGGGTTTGTGAGTCGGGAGAGGGGCGTGAGTTTGTGTGGTCGTTTAGATCAGTGAGTTCATGAGTTTGGTCAGGGGCGTGAGCTCATGAGTTCGGTGAGGGGCGTTGATTCGATAGTTTGGTGAGTTCATTAGTTCGGCGAGGGTCGTGAGTTTGTGAGGTTGGTGAGTTCAGGAGTTTGATGAGTTTATGAGTTCGGTTAAGGCCGTCAGGTCGTGAGTTGGAGGAGTTCGGTGAAGGACGTGGGTTTGTGAATCTGGTGAGGGGCGTGAGTTTGTGAGGTCGGTGAGTTCATGAGTTCGGTCAGGGGCGTGAGTTTGAGTTCGGTGAGGGGCGTGGGTTCGTGAGTTCATTAGTTCGGCGAAGGCCGTGAGTTTGTGAGGCTGGTGAGTTTATGAGTTTGGTGAGTTTATGAGTTCGGTCAAGGCCGTCAGGACCTGAGTTCGAGGAGTTTGGTGAGGGACGTGGGTTTGTGAGTCTGGTGAGGGGCGTGAGGTCGGTGAGTTCATGAGTTCGGTCAGGGGCGTGAGTTTATGAGTTCGGTGAGGGGCGTGAGTTTGTGAGGTCGGTGAGTTCATGAGTTTGGTCAGGGGCGTGAGTTGATGAGTTCGGTGAGGGGCGTGGGTTCGTGAGTTTGGTGAGTTCATTAGTTCGGCGAGGAACGTGAGGTTAGTGAGTACATGAGTTTGGTGAGTTTATGAGTTTGGTCAAGGGCGTCAGGTCCTGAGTTCGGTAAGGGGACATGGGTTTCTGAGTCTGGTGAGGTGTGCGACTTCATGAGTGTCGGTGAGTTCATGAGTTCAGTGGGTTCATGAGTTGGGTCAGGGGCGTGAGTTCATGAGTTCGGTGAGGTGCGTCATTTGAGGAGTTTGGTGAGGGGCGTCGGTTCGTGAGTTCGGTTAGTTCATTAGTTTGGCGAAGGATCGTGAGTTTGTGAGGTTGGTGAGTTTGTGAGGTTGGTGAGTTCATGAGTTTGGAGAGTTTATGAGTTCGGTCAAGGCCATCAGGTCCTGAGTTCGGTGAGAGATGCGGGTTTGTGAATCCGGTGAGGGGCGTGAGTTTGTGAGGTCGGTGAGTTCATGATTTTGGTCAGAGACGTGAGTACATGACTTCGGTGAGGGGCGTGAGTTCATGAGTTCAGGTGAGGGCTGTGAGTTTGTGATTGTGAGTTCATTAGTTCGGCGAGGGTCGTGAGTTTGTGAGGTTGGTGAGTTCATGAGTTTGGAGAGTTTATAAGTTCGGTCAAGGCCATCAGGTCCTGAGTTCGGTGAGAGATGCGGGTTTGTGAATCCGGTGAGGGGCGTGAGTTTGTGAGGTCGGTGAGTTATGAGTTCGGTCAGGGACGTGAGTATATGAGTTCGGTAAGGGGCGTGAGTTCATGAGTTCGGTGAGGGCCATGGGCTCCTGAGTTCATTAGCGCGGCGAGGGTCGTGAGGTTGGTGAGTTCATGAGTTTGATGAGTTTATGAGTTCGGTCAAGGGTGTCAGGTCGTGAGTTCGGTGAGGGACGTGGGTTTGTTAGTTCGGTGAGGGGCGTGAGTTTGTGAGGTCGGTGAGTTCATGAGTTCGGTCAGGGGCGTGAGTTCATGAGTTCGGTGAGGGGCGTCATTTCATGAGTTCGGTGAGGGGCATGGGTTCGTGAGTTTGGTGGGTTCATTAGTTCGGCGAGGGTCGTGAGGTTAGTGAAGACATGAGTTTGGTGAGTTATGAGGTCGGTGAAGGTGTCAGGTCCTGAGTTTGGTGAGGGGCGTGGGTTTGTGAGGTCGGTGAGCTCATGAGTTCAGTGGGTTCATGAGTTCGGTCAGGGGCGTGAGTTCATGAGTTTGGTGAGGGGCATCACTTGAGGAGTTTGGTGAGGGGTGTGGTTTCGTGAGTTCGGTTAGTTCATTAGTTCGGCGAGGGTCGTGAGTTTGTGAGGTTGGTGAGTCCATGAGTTTGGAGAGTTTTTGAGTTCGGTCAAGGCCGTCAGGTCCTGAGTTCGGTGAGAGACGCGGGTTTGTGAATCCAGTGAGGGGCGTGAGTTTGTGAGATCGGTGAGTTCATGAGTTCGGTCAGGGGCGTGAGTACATGAGTTCGGTGAGGGGCGTGAGTTCATCGGTTCGGTGAGGGCCGTGGGTTCTTGAGTTCAGTGAGTTCATTAGTTCGGCGAGGGTCGTCAGGTTGGTGAGTTCATGAGTTTGATGAGTTTATGAGTTTGGTGAAGGGCGTCAGGTTCTGAGTTCGGTGAGGGACGTGGGTTTGTGAGTCCGGTGAGGGGCGTGAGTTTGTGAGGTCAGTGAGTTCATGAGTTCGGTCAGGGGCGTGAGTACATGAGTTCGGTAAGGGGCGTCAGTTCTTGAGTTCGGTGAGGGGCGTGGGTTCGTGATTTGGGTGAGTTCATTAGTTCGGTGAGGGTCGTGAGTTTGTGAGGTTGATGAGTTCATGAGTTTGGTGAGCTTATGAGTTTGATGAGGGGCGTGAGTTTGTTAGGTCGGTGAGTTCATGAGTTTTGTAAGTTCATGAGTTCGGTCAGGGGTGTGAGTTCATGAGTTCGGTGAGGAAAGTGAGATCGGTGAGTTCATGAGTTCAATGCGGGGCGTGATTTCGGGGAGTTCATGAGTGAGGAAGGTGAGTACGGCCTTGAGGGTGAGTGGGTTTTTAACTTTTTTTATTTTGAGCCAGCTGCGAGCGAGCTCGACCAGAAATGCCGACCTCTGGTAGTGACACACGGGCGTATGCCAGTACGATGCTCATTCAAATCCAAACGGGCAGGGGAGGGGATTGAACCCAGGATCCCTAGGTTCCGCAGCGCGAGCTTTGACTCCACGCGCTCCGAGCTGCGGTGCCCTAACACCACTCGGCCCTCCGATCACCCATCCCCATAACTTCGACGTCAAGTTTTGCGAGGAAGACACCAAAAGACAACGTCCGCTCTTATCCTTGAAATTACGGGACGAAAAAAAAGCTTCTCGGTCAGTAAGCCTGTGTAAAGCGAGAAACATTCCTATTCAATATCGTTGCACGACCCCTTTAACGTCCATCACGCAGTAGGAATACACGAACGCAGGCCGGTCGAATGCTCGTCCAGATCGAAACGGGCAGGGGTGGGGATGGAGCCAGGCCCGCTATCATACGAGCCGGTTGCGAGATCTCGTCGATGTAACCAGCGTGCTCCTTCCGTGACCGATGGGGCAAACGGACAAGGATGAAGTCGTAAAAGGCGCTGCAGCAACGTTCTAGCTCGGCTCTCGGGGGTGGGATCATCTCCCGGCGGCTCCCCTTTCTTTGCATGCCTCCTCGGGCGGCTCTTGGGGGGCAAACCTGTTTGCCGTGTACAACATCCCCGCGCACTCCGCGGTTTCGTCGGTCTTTGCAGCCAGCCATCTGGCCTCTGCCAAGGTCAGGGCAAGGTCGTCTCGTTCCAGACGACCTCTCCGACCGCGGAGCTGTAAATCAGACGGGGGGAGATTGCCTTCAGTCGGTCACCGACAAAGGAGTCAGCGGACGCCGGAGCCGAAGGAAACTGTTGCGTTCACATTGTCGTGCAAGTGGCAGCCTGCATACACCGTCTGAGGCGTGTCTCTTCCTTGTGTGGCGGTCCTGCTACATTGGTCGTACCAAAACTGTCTGCGGACTTCTTCGAAGTATACAAATTTCCGAAGAAAACATGCTTCTGAGATGCTTGCGACGTGTCCAGAGTTAGTTTTGTCATGATGTCCGCAGCGAACACCGTGTCCTTTGTACGATGTATGAGAAGTGCGACTGCGCGGCTCGAGAAGCGCACGAGAGTGGACGAGCGTAAAGGCCCGTTCACACTCTTGCGACCGAGTTCGACCGAGAGAGACCAGACCGGTTTTTAAGCCTCTTGCGATCTCTTAAGACCAGCTCCGCTGTAGCATCGGAGCTGGTCTTAAGAGATCGCAAGAGGCTTAAAAACCGGTCTGGTCTCTCTCGGTCGAACTCGGTCGCAAGAGTGTGAACGGGCCTTAAGACGTGTCTTTCGAACGCCGCGACTCTAGCGTGCGGCTCCATGCCTTTAGCCGTGCTTTGGCTGCACTCGTGCGCTCGAGCTGCACGAGACACCGAAGCGCCGTCGAAGGTAGCAAGCTCGTGCCCGAGGAGGGACAGCTCAGATCAAATCAAGATCAGTAAGCTCCTCGTCCTCGTCATTTCTGTAATTCTAGTCTCACCGTAACTCCACCAACACGCGCCATTTCCACGAGTAAGCTCCTCCCTGCCGTTGTCGCATTGTCAGTGACTATTGTCTTAACTATCATATCGGGCGCATTTGCAACTTCCGGTGAAGGAGGTGATACCGCGGTGTGATACGCGCGCTTCCTCGTTCCTGGATGATCGACTTCTCGGTAAGGCTGCTTACTAAGTCTGCAGGCGAGTTGGCCAGGAAACACGATCATCTAAACACTCAATCGTGACACAATAACGGACAACGCGACACAAAATCTCAATGCTTACTCACACCTTCTTGACATATAGAGATGATGGAAGGCACGGAAATTTTGACAGACGCCAGCGATCCCCTTATGCGGACAGAAATGGAGGGAGAGGGTGAGGCGAGAGCTGGCGGGGACGTCAGAACGCGGAGCTCTGGTTGGAGTAATTAATCGGTAGACGCAAAGCTAGCTTCTTTGTCGCCACTGCACTGTTCGATACCGAACGCCAAACTAACGCCGGACACCGATGTTGCGCCTTCTAACGCGTTCGACGAGTGCAGTCAAGAAAAAGTCAGGTTTTGTCTCCACTGTACTGTTCTGTTTCTCCAGAATTTCTTCATATTACATTATCCAAGCACCAAGAAGAATTGTGGGAATGTAGTTACAGGCACTGCAGGCGCTCGCTTTATAGTAAAGGATTCGAAATATCAATAACCAAAATAAAACGCTGACGAACGCACGTGTAAACTGCCATGTGTTTTAGGTATTTGGTTTAGAGCAGTTGGTGCTGCAGACGCTGCACGTAGAGCACGTGTAACTACACTCGGCGCATGCTCCATAGTGCGTTAGCCATCTACCAGGAAGTCTATTATGTAAAATCAGAATAGTTACAAGACAGTATAAAGAGAGGGGACAATTCTGACGTAGAGCGAAATTCGATCCAATATCTTGACGGCACATGTAACACTAATATTTCATGCAGAGACGTTACACGTCTGACGACCATAGATTTCCTTTCGCGCTGCCTCCTGTTCATTTACACACACGGGACGTCGTATGCCCTTCTTGGGTAAGTTTATACATATGAGATCATTTCTTGCGGGACCGATTTTCTTCCGGTAAGGTCAGACACGCGACTGAGAGCTGATCACAGAATGTATTTGTTCAGATCTAAATCGAAACATGACCAAAATAAAAAGGCAGCAGGTATGGTAATACATGAAAAGCTATAGGCCCTATGCAAAATTACGGCCAGCTATCATCATCGTGTCATTCGAAATCGCCATGTTGGAGTTTCTTTTTTTTTTTTTTCATCTTCCTTTTGTGAGTGAGGTGAATCTGCTTTCAACTCGGTTTGAATGATATTAGGACGATATACATTCAATCGGTTCTATTTAATTTCTGTGCAAGGAGGAAAGTAATGGTGGCCGCGAGATTGTGGAAAAGGAACTGTCAGGAACGAGGGCGCGAGACTCGTCAGCGAAGCTATAATTTGGACAATCCAGGCAGCAAACAGTCTGTATCGAAGACTCTGCGCGGAGGGTTCGGAATGGACTGGCTGCACGTGATCATATTTAAATCAAGGACTCCTACTTGGCCGGGACCATCATCTCTCGGTAGAAACTATCGTTACGGGAACCCCCCGGTATGGCGGAGACTGGATCATTGATCAAAAGAACACTAGATGACGCTTCTCTTTTTCGTTTTCTTTTTTTGTTTAGCATATGGTATATTAAGGCTCTAGTCTGGATAGCTCTTTTACTGCCAAGTTGACTCGTGTCATTGAAACCTTAAAAATGCTGGTCGGGAAAAACAAAAAGAAGAAAGAAAGATGCTGCCAGAATTGTGCAGCCTTTCCTAACCACGTGACGAAAGTTGAACGGAGTGCGACCCAGCAAAACGTCGCGGGGGTCTAATACCAGCCGTCTCGGTCACCCGCTCTTGTGCATAAATTTTTGCCAGGCGTTGCGCGTCGCGGATAAAATACGTACGAGCCAGAACCTCTCGTAATTTCCCGGTCTCTCTTTCCAGCGACAAATGCCTCTTACGTTACAAGCTTTTTGTGGGGCCCCCATAAAGTTAAGTGACGTCAGACAACTTTTGTAAGGGGGTCAACCTGCATTCTCTTGATTCAGGCATCGAGATATTATTGTGCGGTTTTGGACAACCTAAGCTGGAACGAAGGGGCGACGCCCCATCTCGAGAAGAGAAGCTAAAACAACGCACATCATGAGGAAGCACGCAGACAAAGGTGCAGCGCCACTGTGACTCAGCGTATCATTTTCCGTGTTACGGGACTCACTTTAAAGTAGTGTTGGACAAAGCACTCCGCAAAAGTATTCAAGATAAATTACTAAATACCTGCTTCATAAAGTATTTAAAATACTACCCAAGTTACTTTCACTGTAATGTATCTTGAGTAGAGTACAAATACTGAGAAATGTAATTCAGTTACTTTTAAAGATACTTGCGCATTGCGCAATTTGTATCGACGTCAGTGACAAACAAAATTATACAGTTGCACAAATCGGTTTATTTGCACGCAACAGAAGCTGATTGTCGAACTGCTCGTCGGATATCCGTCCTCGTTTGCGCAGGAAGACATCACCGCATAATTTCGCTTTACCCTGACAGAAAGCAGTACAAGGGCCAAATGCAATACAACACATTAGGTTCTTTATCTTCATTGCAGTTAGAGCGAAATGAATACACAGAGGAGTTGTCTGTAATGCAAGTGATTTGAGGTAACATTAAACAATTGTACATGTAGAGCTGAAAGAAAGAATAAAAATTCAAACGTACATTCAGGTGCTTCCGGTTAATGTAATTTCAAGCTTTGCACATGGAGAGCATCTTCGTCTTGGGGAGGCATAGCCTGCATTTCACTCGCAGATTGCTGTCTTCACGGACACATATTCAAAATAAGGTTTTTGATAGGGCCACGGTAGGACGGGACTTTCGTTTTTTATCATGATGAGTGGCTTCTATAATATGAGAGTAGTTTTTTTTTTTTGTTTTGTTAGCGAGCGGATGGGGCCGCCTCGAGTCTCGCGGTGCTTTGTGTCAGCCAGCGGGCGGATGCGCCGCAAGGTCGGTGTACGAGGCCTGATCGGATCAACTAACGACCGTTTAAGAAAGATTGCGTCCTACTGTCAGGCGCCCAGGTGTAGAGACGAATAGAAAAGGAGGCTTTTTGGTTGGTCTGCGCGATCTGTGCGTGACTTTGTCTATCGTCGTTGGCCCGCGCCGCCGCCAATCGCGACTTCTTTTATTTTGTATAAACTTATCAATTGGTTTAAAGTTAAAAAGCACCTGGGCGAAACGCGAACAAAACGAGAAAAAAAAAACATCGTAGGGCTATTCTATGCAGTCCATGTTTAAGGAGAATGATATCACTGAGACATGTTACAAAATATTTATGGGACAAAGAAAAAAAGAGGTCACTCTAGCTTTTTTGACATCGCTGAATATCACGTCCTGCTCCGCACCACGCGTTGTATAACATTTAACTAGTCTGTATTTCCTATATCAGTAGTTCACTATAAACGAACTTGGGATACGGAAATGACTAAATGGATAAAAAAGAGAGTCCATATAATAGCGACGGCACTTTTCGCACCTTCTTCCAGTTGCGTTCAGAAAGGCACTCAACGTTGGGGAACGTTTTGTTGGCATTTTGAGAGGTCATCCTGCTCGTAGTCTGTTTCCTGCCGTGTTTTCTGCTTATCAATGTTCGCTTACAGACGGTGTTCGCGGGAACAATAAGTGCCGGACTGACGACAAAAACCAAGAACAACGACAAAAAAAAAAGAACACACGATGTTTTGTCGTAGCTAAGTCGTAGCGGGTTCAAATAAAAAACAAGCGAAAAGAAAAGTGTCTTCTTTCTGTGCACACTTCTCATTTTCTTCTATTTGTTATTTTCTTGACACTGAAGTCTGCATTGTTGTCGTGGGTCGTTTCCCGTTCTGCGTTGCGCCTCATTCTGGCACTCTTCACTTCCGTAAAACGACCCCTTTTGCTTAAGGTTTTTATTTGGGAAACTCTAAGAAACAAAAGGTGCCTTATAAAAGGCGGATGGGAAACCTTCATTGAACGAACCTTGGGGTAAAATATGAGTCACAATCGGCACAAAAGTGATTTTTTCACGAGCTCAATCTAAGTCACCATAGCGTATCAGAGCTAGCAACAGGATTTGGTTGCTCGAAAGAATGTTCAAGTTTTTTTTTTGCCACGCCCACGCCACTTCCTACCGAAAAACTCGAAAAGAGCGGAATTAAAAAAAAAATGTATTTCAGTTAATGAGTTCAAGATACTCAAAAATGTAATCAAAATACAGCTATCAAATTCACTCGATCAAAAGTATTTGCCAAATAACAAGCTACTTCAAAAAGTATTTGAAATACAGTATCTTGAGTAGAGTATTTGAGATAGGCACAAGTCAGTGCTTTAAGGCCGCCGTCACACGGCTAATAATAAATATATCGTACAAAAAACTGTCTGCACACATGCTTCAAGCATACGCATCTGTGAAGAAAACGTGCTTCGAGCATTGTTTGGGGCTCGTCCGCAGATAATTTTTTGTCCGACCAATGTTAATGGACCCGCATACGAGGAAGCAGCACGCTTCAGACAGTGCCTCTAAAGACTGTCTTTTGCATGATGTATTAGCAGTGTTACCGCGGCTTACCAGGCGCAAGCACTACGCACATGTTTTGGGGTTACACATGAGCACCCACACTGGTACACTCGCTCGGGCTTCCATTTCCTAGTCGACCCTATTGGGATCAAGAAAAGTTTCGACTTGGCTTTCGACATAAAACCCATTCTAAATACAACCCATTGAAGAAAAAAATCTAAAAAAAAAACGCGAGTAAAGCCCGCCATATGGATGTCATGATGATTCTAAAAGAGTATCCCCGTGATTTTATTGAGATTATTCTACCCAAGCCAATCACGAGGGGTGCATCCTTCGTAAGAAATAAGATCCAATATTGCGTAGAATATTCGTCTAGCAATCATATTCATTTTCTACTCGTACAGACGCTTTCTACTCATACAGACGAGTCTAGGACGTTGCTCTCTTCCTCTTCCGGTGTCTACGAAAAAGTGACAATCTTGGCAAAACTAAGCCTAGCGACCTTCTGAACGGCGGCGGAACTTGCGGCGATAAAGGCAGTCACAAAGCGTTATAATCTTAAAATCGCAACAGTTGGGCGAGGTTTATCGACTCAAGACCCGCTTCCTTGTTTCTTCCGTTAACCTGTGGAGAGAATTCCCACATTTAACCCATTCACGCAATGCCGCGAGCTCATCGCAGTGCTTCAGTTCAGGGACGCAACGTTCTGTGGCATTTCAGAAGTAGAGTGCCTCAATGTCCTTCTGTTTAGGGTGATGCCATCGTTTGTAGTACCCGATGCCGACAGCACGCGCTCACATGGAAAATACAAAGAAATCGCAGGGAAAAAAATGTCGCCGTAGCACAGTCAGCGCCACGAGCGCGTGCAGGGACACGCCCTTTCACGCGCTTCCAAACAAAAAACATATATAAGCGTTCGAAACAAAATGGCCAGATGTCATCACCCCAAGCAAAGCGCACATGAAGGCACCCTATTCAGAAGTAGCGAAGGGTCCGCACGCGCAGCTTTGATCGGCACTCAAGATGCCCAAGCGCAGGGTTGCCTCCAGCCTCAAGTGCATTGACACAAAAAGTTATCCCCGAGTGTAGGACATTGTGGGATTGTTAGAGATGTCTGTGCAGACAAGGTAGCCAGAACGCACACGATGGAAATGTCGCCGTTGTCACCTCATATTAAAGAAGAGTGGCGACGCGTTTGTTAAGCGCAAGTCGTTGCTTCTGAGCTCACGCGGCTCTAAAAAAGCCCCTCATGTTATATGACTAGATGATCACAACCTTTAATCCGTAAAGGTGTTATGTCAATGCATTTCTACGAAATTAACCTCACCCTGCCTAGCCGTCGTTCATCAGTCCCATCAACGATGGCTGCATCCGGACGTAAGGTGGAACGAAGCATAATCGTTTGTTTTATACCTGCAGTGTTTCAGTTCGATCGTGCTGATGTCTTCTCTGTGTTGTATCGTTTCAGATGACGTAGCGGAAGAAACTAGCCCAAGCCACTGGGTCGCCGGGACCGTGACCGGCTCCTCGGCAGGTTTTCGTTTCTGCCGTTGCGTCGGCTTGGAGGCGACCCACGGCACGTTGTCTGTCTGTCTCCGTTGTTCCCGATCGTCTCATTTGAAGCCTCGCCCGGCGTTTCCGGACGAGGGTTCGTTCTTTGGGTTATCCCAGCTGTTGTCTACAGGGACCTTGCATCATGTCGAGTTGTTGTTTGTTTCGTAGAGTAAGAAAAAGAAAAGAAGAAGAGGAACACACACGAGTAGGATATGTATAAAAGAATGTGACGTGACACACTTCTGGCGCGACATCTCGTGTGAGCCCCAGCATCCATCACCCAACGTTTTCCGGGGCTTGGAGGCAGTGTTTTATTTTAGCTCAGTCCAAGTTTATTGGCAACGTTATCGACTGCTTCGATCGCAGTAGTCTGCAGCAGAAAGAAGCATCGTCTGGGACTCGATGTACTCACCAGCAGGGGGGGGGGGGAGAGATTTGCTTTTCGGAACTGGCCGGAACAGGGTGTACGTCAAACCGCCCTGTAAGTATAGTACGGGAAATAAATCTAAGACCTTGCCAGGTCTCGGATTTCTTTCCCGAATTAACGTCTTTTGCATATTCTCATTACAGCGTGAGATTGTCTCTGAACGTGTTGCTAGTTCGTTGCTTTGTCGTTGAAAAGCTGGGCGCCATCCTCTACATTTTTTTTTTTTTTTTTTTAGGGGAAAATTGGTGACATCACGTCCGCTCGCAGGGTTGCCCTTAATTTTTCTTCTCCTTCGCTGTGCATATCAGAACGAAACGGTGTACGCGAACGAGACCGAACGGTCACGAGCACCCGTGACCGAAAAGTGGCCCCGAGGCGTTTCTGCCTTCCTTGGAAGATGTGTGCATGAGCCAGGCACGTAGCCAGGATTTTGGTTCGGGGGGGGGGGGGGGGGGGGGGGGGGGGCGCGGCCATGACAAAATTGCTGTATGAGGGGGAGGGGGGAGAGGGGTTCCCAGCAAAATAAAAGATTTGGGGGGGCCGGGCCCCATGGGTTACATCCCCCCCCCCCCCCCCCCCCCCCCCGTGATACGTGCCTGGTATGAGCATACGAGCGGCTGACGCGGTCGCTATTTGATTTATCAAGATAAAATTTATATGCCCGATGGTGTCCTTGAGTTCCACTGGAGGAGGTGAATACGCGAATACGCCGCGTGTACAGTGTTGCGATATGTTGTTTCGCTAGGACCGTGCATTCGTCTGCGTGAAGGGGATGGCGTTACAAGAATCGCAGTTGGCGCGCGTTTTGCCATTTTTTTATATGGCAGTTATGTCCCGTTGATATGGACCCCGTTAAAATGAATACCCCGCTAAATGGACACCATTTTGGGGGGACAAGCTGGGAAAATACATGCGTTTTTGTTTCGTTATTATGAACAACTCATATTATGGACGATTTTCGGGGAGCAACGGAGGTGTCCATATCAACCGAGACATCACTGTACATAGTTTTTGATCAAGCGAAGTATGCAAATCGGGTATGAGTCTTGCACTACCCGTGGTCAGTTCATTCTTAGCTCGTGCAAGGGTAATTCCGTCGAGGACATGGTGGCGTCATGTCGTCATGGCTGAATTAGCGACACGTTGTTTGCGCACATTTACGGATTTCCCAGTCAGCTTCATCCTCACCCAGCGCCGCCATAAAGAAAACCATTCACTACCTTTCATCAAGAACGCGGCAGTCGCTTAGAAATTTCAATTACGTACTTCCGAAATACTAAATCAGTCCGCGCAAGAAGCCGGTTGGGGAGACCACCTATAATTCAATCGGGGCGAGTAGACAGTCGCCCGGAGAAACCTCGACACGAAAAGTAGAGTATTAAATCTTAATAATATCGGGGATAAGAACTGCAACCATGGGAACCTTGCGTAACTCGAAAGAGGTACCCTTTATTTTGGAAAACTGATGGCGTGATGTCCTTGCATACAATTGTTCGTCTTACGCATCACGCAGTGGTTTGGCATCTCACAAGGACGTCAGCACGCGCCAGTACTTTGTATCCAGGCAAGCCTATAATCCATAAAGCATTTGCCGGCACAGTCATCGGGTTAATTGTACGGTTCCTCGTAAACCGCACCCAAAGTTTGACCCACAGAATTTGTGTAGAACGAAGGTTTCTACAAAAAGAAAAATAACATGTACTTTGTGTTTGATATTTGGACTTTCAGCTTACCAGCACTGCTTGTTCCGCTTACACACCATCGCAGGGACGATTCCAAGGCGGACGGGTCGGAAGCTAGTTAACGGTGGCACTGGAAGGGGTGGCTAATAAGCTTTGTTAAATTCCTTTGGTGCGTCTTAAATGTTTGTCGTTCGAAAATGCGTTTGAGGTATGATGACTTTTATGAGAACTCAACTGAACATAGCTGCCGACTGCTTTGTGTGTCATATCCTAACAGCACCAGTCTTGTACACGTCACTCGAAAAAAAGTAATCGATTACAATTACTCTCGGTTAAAAAGTATTCAATTAGATTACTTGAGAAAAAAAATAATCGGCCGTTACCTGAAAAAAGTAATCATTACTTTTCCGATTACCTCAGATTTCCAAAACGCCAGATATTTCTGCCGGTTTGAAAACGGGTCTTTTATACTGTCCATTATTTGATTAGCAGCACCGGATTATTAACAAGTTATCGTTTTCATGAGCCAATTTTGGTAAACCAACCTCCTGTCGAAGACTTGAGTCGCAAATTCCTTAGTAGGAAACTTGCAGAAACAAAGGACGGACTTAAAATGGGGAGGGAAAGATAGGAACGGTTACGAGTAATTTTAGAACTTCCAAAAGTAATTTTATTACTCTTGCGATTACTTGCTAATAAGTCTATTCAAGTTATTACGAAACTGCAAGAAAGTAATCGATTACAAGTAATTTAATTACTCGTAATCAGTACCGTGCAAGTCTGAACCGCACCCAACCGAAGAGGAACTTATCGCACACCTTGTCTGCCGTTCAGTGTTTGAACGCATTTCAAAGACGTACGAGGTTGGTTAAGAGAAATAGATAGCGATATCAAGGAACCGAATGGTCAAGCCCTTTTAAAACATTAGTGCTTAAAAGCAACTCGACGAAACTAATATTCGATATTTTCATATTTCCCCGCAGTCACGGTATCCCCGCAGTCACTTTTTCTCTCAACGTCCCGGTATCATGCACTCGTATGCCTACATTCGTAGAAATGTCTCCGTGCGCATTTCCCTGCTATATACTCGAAGCACGGATCCACGATCTCCTTTTTTTTTTTTATCTGCCCAGCCAGGGACAAATACGAGAGGCATCGCGCTTCCATGGTCATGCAGTATCGGTGGTTAAAAAATGGCGAACTGCCTCTTGGCCACAGCGAGCGAACGACCCCGATTGTTTTCTTCGGCGAATGGTGACCAGCCAGAGACGCAGCTTTGTTCAGACGGACGCTACACAGCAACAGCCAGGCAGCCCACGTTCCGGACTTTTCAGTCACTTAAAATGGTTTAGCCTTTCCACATTAGAAGAACACGGATGTATTTGCTCTTACCCAAGTAGCGCAAGAGGTGGGCCCCACCTCTTGTGCTGCTTAGGTAGTTGAGCGAATGTTCGGGATCTCGTCACTTAGTTTCGCGGCTTTTCACATTACTTGGGAACGTTTCCCTTATGGTGCTAACCAGTATCTATTCCCATTTTTGCATCGGTTTGTTGAGAGAAGTCCCGAAGTCCGAATTATGTGGAACAGTAATGTTTCTAGGGGCACCGGTGCGTGTCTTCCCACTGGAATATTAGGAATTGTAGTCTGGAAGAGGGACGGTAAAAAGAGCCGGGGGGGGGGGGGGGGGGTTAGTCGGTCAAGAGTGGCTTATTATGTATGTTACAGGGGTCGGCAGCGAACTTTGCAAACGGTTTGAAATTTCCTCCTATTGCTTCGTAAGCATGTGGCCACGACCTGCTGCTACTGAATAGCCGTTGATTTACGAATAGTGCGAGTAATGGCTCACACGCGTCAGAGAACAATCTACCGTATTACCGTATTTTCATGTGTATATAGTGTACATTATACACCCCAAAATGTTACAAAAGTGCGCTTTTTATTCTCGAACCATAAAGTACCCCTTTGACTTTCCAGAGAAGGTGCTAGTAGAGCGGATAGAAGGTTAAAATTACGTTCTCGTTTCGTGTTTCTGTTGGGAACATAGCCGTAAGACTCTTCAGGACATATTCAATACACAGGGCACACATTCCTGATTCCCAAATTTCGAGTTCTTATAGTTGCGCTTTATACATTTAAAAATACCGTAATAAAATTAGTAGTGACTAAAAGAGTGCGACAGAGACTACTAGATGTTGTTGTGTCCTCTGGTGGTGTGTTTATTTTTAAGCCGTCAGAAAGCGGAACTTGCGTAAGCAGGTGCCCGTCTGAGACTATTCATCGTTAGTTGATGCGATCGTTCTTCGTCAAACACACTACGACACAAGAATTTATTCAAGGGATGCCTTGAAGCGTTTTTGCTGGCGTCTTCAAATGTTCCTAGCGCGTGTGGTGAATTAAGGGATCGCCAAGTTTCAAGTTCGAGAGGCGTCTCAGTGGTCTCATGCTGCACACTCCATCTGAAGAGTCATGTCGGACGTTTCTGCTAGCACAGGCACGACCGCGTGACATCAGGAATATTCTGTGTACGCGAAAGTTATCGCAGAAACATGCAATTCGGAGAGCTGCAGGCCCTCGCACGTCTGTCTCTAATGCGCTGCATACGACTCGTGCAGATTTGTTTTATTTTTTCTGTGACTGTTGGGTTGTTGAGCTGGACGCATGGTGCGTCTTATGGGAGCGTTAAACATCGTGTGTTTGTTTGTCTGTGTGTGCGCGCGCGTGTGTTATCGTCCTCAAGAGGGCAGACTTTGAGTGTTTCGTATATTCGTCTTGCTTCACTTTTGCTTGTTCGTGCTACCATTTTTTTTTAACTCTCGGACACTGCGATGAACTTAAGAAATATCGTGGTTCAGTGCGCGTCACACTTAAAGGCCATATCTGATTGTGTGGACTTCCTGTACGGCTATACGGCGAGAAGTGTTCTAAAATGCGTCTTCGGCGCACCGGAACGGTAAGAGGGGCACGCCATTCAAAGGACAACATCCAGAACACCGGGCACATAGCCAGGGGGGGGGGGGGGGGGCGGCATGGGGCCCGGGCCCCCCCGAAATCTTCCATTTTGCTGGGACCTCCTCTCCCCCCTCCCCCTCATACAGCATTTTGTCATGGGCGCCCCCCCCCCCCCCCTTCCGAAACAAAATCCTGGCTACGTGCCTGTAGAACACGAATAGATAACGCACGACGACGAGGCAGCCAGGATCGCGGCACTCTTTATTGAGGTCGGAGGGAAACAAACGCACGTGGCGTGGAAGGAGCAGACGAACTTGCACGCCGTACAACCTATAAAGCGTAAGAAAAGCTCCGTCCACAAAAAGAAAAGCCAAAAAAAAAAAAGATGATCTGTTTAGTGCTTAAGCAAAAAACAAACGCGATATACATTTTTTTTTTCGGGGGGGGGGGGGGGGGGGGGGCGTTTGCCCTGTAGTTTTTAAGAAAAGGGGGCGCTCACTGATGTTTCTTTCTCTAAGTGACGTCATAAAAATGGCGCGTTCGTACTGAGGGGCGAACCGATGCCAGTTATCTTTCGGGATTCGGGGAACGGGGCTTATTCTGCAGTTTTTACGTTGTAACAGACAGATCATACACAACTGTCTCGACTCACGAGAATGCTCTTTGGCAGGGTTTGATTGCTATCTGAGAGCCAACGGAGGCAGATTGGCGATAAATACAGTAAGCGGCGATGGAATAAATACTGAGCTTCGACAGGGCAAGAGAAAATGGTACTTCTCAGAGCGACTCGCAAGATTAACGTCGATGATACCGAGACGACTATTTCACAACGTTATTCTTACGCACCAGCTGGCTCGGCTTACCCGAAAAGAGTGAGAATCGATCCATGTGGTATCGACGGTTCAGCTAAGCTTGCCAATGCTTTCCTCGAGTCTGCCATAGACGAGAGTTTCGCTGGTTCATTTCGAGCGAGTCGGTCGTAAAATTGCCCAACCTAAAGCCGTAGGCACACTGCCCACACAACAGACACGGTCTGCTCACAGGATGGCGAAATTATCCGCAGGCACGTCTTGAGCATGTTCGTAGCATGTTGGCTTCCCACATATGTATGCTCGGAATATGCCTGCAGAGAGTATTTGTATAACCGCCATGCAAGAAAAAAAAAAAAAAACGCCTCAGACAGCGTAGCAGTGTGACCAATTGGTTTTAATGTTTATGGACGACGCACAAGTACCTCACTTACACTCGAGCCAAATAATAAATAAAAATATTAAACGAAATATAATCGTGCGGCGTTGAGGACGCACTTGGTTTGACTACATGCGCGCTGCCCAAAGTGACTTAGCGTTTCCGCCGTGAGGGCGGTCATCGAGAAGAGGCCACACGCCGCTGTAGAGTCAGCTGCCAACTGGCCACGTCGGCCGGCCGACTGTGTGCCGCCGATGACGGCAACCCCGGTGCAAGTGCCGCGACTGTACAAAAGACTGCATCGAGCAATCGCCGTTTATCCGTTCGTTTGCTGCTACTCCTGCCGCTGCTATCTGCTAGTATGCTGACCCTATACCATTGCCGCTTTGTTTTAGAAGTAAATCGGGTAGTGAATAACGGAGATGTCAGTGAAGTGGCTGCCGCCTGTGTGTGTGTGTGTGTGTGTGTCTTTTGCGGCATCGTCTTTTTTCTTCTGTTTCAAAACGACGACAGGGTGACACCAACCTCCACGAAAGGTGCGTCAGAGACTACCACGATCGTGCGCCGGGTTATTCTCGGTTCAGCATGCAGTCATCGCGACTGGACTGTTCTGCTTCCGTCACCCTAAATGGCGAAAAGCTGCGGTTAGGAATCCTGGATGAAAGTCATCAGACGCGCGTCTGGGTCACGGTAAAAGAAGAGAGAGGCGTCTGCACGGCGCCGCCTCGCCGAGCAACAAGTGGGGCGAAGGTTCGCTCGCATTTCTGGCAAATGACGTGAGATGGCGCAACGTGATTAGGGGCATCTTAGTGGACATAGGAGGCCGGCGAGAGCCGCTGCAGGAACCGTCCTTATTCGCACGCATGTTTACAAGGCCGCGGGTGCGCGATGTCTCTAGAGATCCTCGATGTCCCCTCATCCGACAGTGCCCGTGCTGTGAGATGCGCGAAGCTCGAGAAGGTTTTTGCCGCCTTGGCTGGCTTCGTTCAGACACCCCTCTCTTCCACCGTTGTGTAGGTTCTCTACACTCAAGCCCGCCATTTACCTGTCCGCTCTGTGCGCAACGATCCATTCGCTTTAATGGCTGTCCCTTGTAGACATCTTGTGGTAGTCACGCCACCCTCGGCGGTCCTGCGACGCAGAAGGAGTAGAAATGGCGGCGATCTCGCGCGTCACTGAAGTCGCTTTGACCAAATGGGTTGGAAAAACGAACTGCTCCGACTGTTTTCCCGTATCCAGTAAGTGTGTTCTTCTAGAGTCCCGTGCTATCCCTGCTGCAGGACACACGATGCCGTCCGACCGCATGGCCAACGCAGCAGCGTCTGTACATTCGCTTGCCTTAAGTTAAGCTACTAGTACGAAATGAAACATTCATCGGTGCTTCTTGGAATTGTTTGTTTGTCCTGCTAGCACGTGTGTGGTATACTGTCTTCCCGTGACAGCGTGTTCGTGTACTGTATTTCTGATAAAGGTCGGAATGCCTTCCGTTTGATGTTTGTCTGTGTTTCCTTGTGTTCGTAACCTTTGAGTTAATAGCCGCACTTATACGTGTCGAGTGATCGGCTGCTATGATTACCGAACCACCTGGCTGCAAAGAAAGGGCATACCAGTACCGAACAACGTAACACTTGTTTTCCCCAAACGCAAACTCCTGTCTTTTTTTTTTTTTTTAAGCTTGAAAGTAAGATGCAACATTCCCGAAATTTCAGGACATTTAAGGTACATTTATACTCCAACGTAACGTCGTCGGGCGCCGCGTAGCGCAGCGCGCGCAGGTACTTATTGGTTGCAGATATCGAGTTCCTGGCTGCCGGCCAATAAAAGGCGCGCGTTCTGCGCTACGCTGCGTTCAGTGCGCTCAACGTCGGAGTATAAACAGCCCTTAAGCCCCGATCGAAAACTGCAAACGTGGGCGGCAGATTAAAGTTGCCCTGCAATCATATTTAAGCGTCTACCTTTTTTTTGCGGTTTCCACGTCTCTTGTGGTTCGGGCAACCCAGCGGGCACAGAGAGCGTAATATTTTCACGGACGACGCGGGAACCTCCTCCTTCTACGGGGTTTTGGTCCTGACGTTCAGCCGAGGGGAGAGAGCTGCCTCGTTCCCGGGCAGGTCTCTCCTCGGCCTCACCTCCTTTCCCCGTTTTCCCCTCCCTCCCCACATTCCTCAGTCACCGCGGCAAGGGGAATCCTCCTGCACGGGAAAAGGGGGGGGGGGGGGGGGGGGGGATGAGGACCAAGGACGTCATGAAGGAGATTATTTTTTGCTTGTTTTTGTAATTTTAATATGCCTATAACGTTTAAAACAAAACGAATTTCCAGAAAAGAAAAAGTTCCCTGAGTTACTACATTTAGAGTGCTCAGGTTCGGTGCAAATTAAAAAAAAAAAAAACAGTAAAAAAGTCGCAACTGTCTCAACGGGCCTTCAGTGTGAAAGAAACAGGATCGTTGTCGTTGAGTTAAGAACAACTAGAATCGGGAGGCTTTGTGCCTGCTCCGCCAATGTTCGCGGTTTCAGGCTAAGCTGGAGCATGGTGAAGTCTGGCCACCGAAATTGCCGGTGAGTAAAGTCCTCCAGGAGTTAGTCTACCTCAAGGGGGGCCTTCAAGCCTTCGCTGCAGATGAATAATCTGGCCAGTGCAGCACGACCGCAGGAAAGCACTGCCACCACAGAAGTGCGCTCATTGTGCGGCCGATCGTATGTTAATGGCCGGAGGCAGTTTGACAAGAACGCTTGCGCGGCAGTCTCCATGGCAACTTGCGCGCACGCTGTGACGTGGCGTCTTGACATAGGTTCATGTCACAGCGTCCTGGGCTGTTTCTATGGGAATCGGCGCGCGGCGCTCGTTTTTGCCGCTCATGTGTTCCCTGCTTTAGATGACGCGGGGTAGAGTCGCTCTTCTCCACAGCGCTCGTGCCGAACGATCGAGTCTCGTAGCCACGTAGGTCCCGCTGGTGGCGAGTAGAGATTGCTACTGTAGACAATTGCAAGCATGGCGCCCCGACTTGTGCCCCATGCGTACTAGCTGTGTACTAGACTACTTGGGTAGTGTTGGGACCGGAGCGGCTCGCCTGAGGTGCGTGGTATTGACCGCGTGACAGGTGTCGACACCGGCGCCTTACCCAGAAGGTGTGCGCATGCGCGGCTGCAGGCGCGGAAATATGAATTTTTGGTGCCGCTTTGGTAGGGTGCACACAGGATTTCTGATACAGCTACGACCTGCCAGCGGTTGTACCGCGGCATCAATTTCGCTGCGGCACGACCGTTAGCAACATGATGCTTCAATGTATTGGACGGTACAAGCTACATTATTCTGCCTTCTCATAAAAACGATTGCGACTTTAAAGAAGGGGATTGCAAGTTGTTTCAGCGTAGAATTAGCTGCGACTTTCGGTTCGTCGGATGGTGTGTATTTTAAATAAATGCCCATTTCCTTGGTTGCAAAAGAGCAAACATTAGATATTTAGCGGGAATACTTAAAACTTGGAAGCATTTTTTTTTTTTGCTATTTTATTTTATGGTGGAACGAAATTCACACATACTAAAGCCCGATGTTGTTTTAGTATGTTTTAGGTACTCCAGGTTAGCTTTTCTGTCTTCTTTTCTGCCCGTCTTTTTCTTCTTGTCCTTAATCAGCTCGCTTCACTTGTCACTCATTTTTGTGTTCATTTATGCGACAAACCACCCAAGCGACGGTCGCAAAGAAATGAGAATAGTATGGTTGCCACAACCATCCGAGGACCACCCGACGTTCACTTGTAAGAAATGGCTTATAAGCCGTGACAATTTTTATCACGCGTTTTAACATTGAACTTAAGTCCGAAAAATGAGACAACGTGGGCTAGAGAAGTAAAGCTTTATAAGATTCAAAGAAGAAAACGAGCAACAATTTCACATCATTAAGAGGCAAGAAACAAGAGCACACGTAAATCAGGCGAGGTAAAAGTTGTAATAGTTTACAGCACGGCATTGAAATACATGGTTACAATGTGCAGCGCACTGTCCTCTTGAGGGTAAACCATCTGAAACCCACACGCTCATAACAATACAGCTAACCGACAGCTGCTTTCTGACAGCCAGGTAAGTCTCGCCTAAGCTGGGTATTCGAAGTGAAAGACCCATGGTTCCACAGGGGTTGTACCTGGTTCACGCAGACATACAGGGTGTTTTTGTTTTATTCTTTACAGAACTTTACAGATTTTACAAAAAAGAAGATGGCAGATACGTGGATGTCGTCTTTACTTATATCTGTAGGGCCCGGTGGAAAATAAATGGGCTATTGACCGTTGCAATGTTTAATAATTAACCAAATCCGTTAGTTAACTTGTTCATTAACGTTTTAATTGGCTATGCTGCAGTTGCAATTTTAAAGGGAGTCACTATTAAAGGCTAACACAATTTCGACGATTCGCGAAAAGGCAACAAGGTTCGCGAAATTCGTCGTTAAAAGTTTGCCTTTCTTCGCATGATTCAGAGACCGCGTGATGATAATGACACGTAGAACAGTGACGTAGGCGTCTTGAGGTGTGCTCGGAGGTAAGTTGTCGAATTAAAAGAACACCTGACTTTCGATGCTGAGGCCAGATTCACGAAGAGCTTCTTAGTTTACGACAACTTAGCTAAGAAGTTCGTAAGTTAAGAACATCGTAAGAAGAGGAGAAATCGGTATTCACGAACGCGTTCTTAAGTGAGAGGAGGAAAGCGGCGTTCTCGTACGGAAAAACTAGAACTTACCGGTGCTGTTGCTATGGCGACGCGTCTTCGGCAGCACGAACCACCAATCGGAGAGCTCGGCATGGTTCGGAGCCGTTCGGAGCACGTGGATTTTTAATAACAAACACATGCGGCCTTCCGGCCTTCCTGCCACCGCTTGTCTGGGGTTCGTGTCCGTCAGTGATATGTCGACGCTAACATGACTTAAACGCGCCCGAATGCCGAGGCCGGGATGTGTAACCGCCTCCGTTGACTGCTACGAACTCGATCGCTACGAAGTCAACACAACTGTCATCGTTGGTAAAAGACGGCCCGTGTCAGTCGTTTGCAAAGCGACGTAGATGGAAACAAAATTGCCGCGGCGTTTTTGGCGGCCTCGGAGATGCAGGAGCGAGCCGACCTACGAGAGTGTCAGCAAGAGCCACGTAACACCTGTTCACACTCGGAGCGGACGCGCGCGTTTGATCGCAGTGCTGGATTCGCACTGTTGGACCGCGAATTGATAAGCAGCTTCGGGACCGATCCTTTACGATTGCAACTCGATGCTGACGTGACACCCGACAAAGAAAGGTTGGACCGGCATTGCGACCCACGAACTGTTATAGCGATCGATAGTGAGGTGCAGTCGTGTCAGAATGAAAATGGAATACTAATAACGAAGTGCACATACCGTGTTGCGAAGGTAATCCATACGACGTTTATTTGAGCTCTATATCAGCACAAAGCAGAGAGATAGAATCGATGAGAGCGACGACAGCGTTCGTCACCGCTGCCTCGGAAAACTAGGGGATGACAAGAGGAAGAGATTGACCTCTTAATCTAAAATTGAGGTCAGCGATCAAACTATTCATACGGGAAGGGTTCACAAGGGTCGCGCGGGCATATTCCATTCAGTACGCCAGCCGGTCGGGGGCAGACGGTCTTGGCCAAGGACCGTCAGAGCACCGCCGGAGGGCCTGCTAGGCCTATCTGCCGAGCTCGCTTGGTCAGCTTTTTCCGGGCGTTTGTGGATCCAGCGTTCTTGTTCGTCGTGGTCTGTTTCAAGTAATTTTACTTTTTTCTTGCTGCTTGAAGTCTGGACACGTGAGAAGCGCACGTAGAAAAATAAACGTCCGTTGGTCGTCGCGACCGCGACGCTGTCGCTCATGCTGATTTGATCGTAAGAAGTGCGTAAGACAGCTTCGGAGCTATCGTAGGATTTCGTCGTAACCTGCGCAAAACTTACGAAAATTTTGTCTCGTGAATACGAATTTGTTCTTAAGTTTTGTCTTACGCATATTTTTGGCATAAAATCGTTTCGTGAATCTGGCCTCTGATCTTGTTAGACTTCGGCTCAAGGCCAGTTTCCAAATAAGCAACACCGTCGAAGTTGCTGAACTAGTGAACATCCCAGTAGGGAGATAGCACATTCAGGGAGCCTATACTCTGTTTCATACTTAGCGTGCAACGCTGTCAAAGCTTTTGGCGCGAGCATGGGGCTTGATCTCGTTGATCATTTGCACGAGTTCTCGCGCAAACAAAACGATAGATGAAGCCACGCGCTCGCGCCAGTAGCTTTGACAGCGTTGCATGCTAAGTATGAAACAGAGTATAGTGCGTTGCGATTGATGCCTTGTGGGATCGCGGCAAGAGCTTCGCTGTTCACCACTGGTGACAACGGGTCAGTTTCCCAAGCGAGCCGCGAACGCTTTGCAACGATGAGCTCCGGTGGATTTGCCCTCCGCTTCCTTTCCTCTCGTCTTGCGGGAGAGGGTCACCACTCAGGTCCTGGGGTACACTTGGCAGCAGAGTTGGCACCGCGTCTGGCTTAAGCGCGGGGTGTTCACAAGAAATCATCACTTCTTTTCCGACGATTATGTGGACGTAGTCTCGAAGGATGGAGCTGGGCTCGAAGTGTAGCTCGCAGAGAGCGCTGTTTCTTCAAGACGCTTGTCCGATCATTGCAGATTCTTTTCCCAAAGATCTTTTGTGGGTCTGTCCTTTGGAACGCCGAAAAGAGACGCCGTTTTCACGCCCTTCACTCGGATATAGCCCGTATGGCAGCCAGGTGCACAGTAAGAGTTCTGTCGCCGTTTCGACGACGGCATTTCGGCGCTACCCTTACGCGTTCACCATCCACAAAATCAGAACACACAAGATTCAAAATATACCGGACGTTTTTTTTTTTTTCTTATTCTTGCAGATTTGTTTAAAAAAAGGCCATGAAAGCTACACTTATGTGGTTTGTGCGAGTGACTTATACGCCCAGGGGGACATTATGTGGGTGGCTAGTCTTTGTGATAAGTCGGCTAATTAATTAAAATGCACTAATTTAACTTTTTAATTAGTGAAAATAGACATATGGCTCCAATGAGAAACTTGCTGAATATTATCGAAAACCACTGAATCAGACATTTTCAGAAAGACTTTCAGCGCGTGAGAAGCGTAGTAGTGCACTAAAGTAACCACCTGTGAAACAAGTACAAGGCTAGCGGTTGCGATAAGGCGCCCGCGCAATTTGTCCGTCTCTTATCTAGCCCCAGCCTTGTACCTGCTCGTAGAGTGGTAACTTCAGCGCACTACTGCGTTTCTCACGCGCTCAAAGTCTTTCAAAAAGTTACTGATTTAGGGGTTTTGGACGACGCTCAGCAAATTTCTAATTGGAACCATATGACTATATTCACTAATTAAAAAAGTTAATTGACGAATTTTGATTAATAATCCGACTTATCGCAAAGATCAGCCACCCTCCTAATGTCCCCCTGGGCGTATAACTCACTCGCATAAACCGCATAAGTGTAGCTTTCATGGCGTTTTTTTTAAACAAATCTGAAAGAATAAAAAAAAAAAACGCCCGGTATTTGGATCGCACACACCAAACTATGAAATCGTGGTCGGCTTACCGACGCGCGCACCGCTCAAAGTGAAAATAAAAAAACAGTAACGTCGTCGACTACAAACGCATTTTCCGCCAAATGTGGCGGGCTGCGCGATTTTTTCCGGGTAACTCGACTACAGCGCCGCCACAAATTGTCAATACACGCGCCCTCACGAGCTCCCGGCCGAGCCGCTCCGGTCCCAACACTACCCCAGTATTCTAGTACACTGTACCATGCGTGGAAGTACGCGTGCAGCGTGCGCGTGAAGATAGCTTTGGAAAGCTTGAAATTTCACGGGCTTTCCCGCACGAGAGGAGACACAAGTAAAGACGCAGCCGTCGCTACGAGCTAATGGAACCGACCAAGCAGCGTCAAAGCGCAAGTCCCTAGGCCTTTTCTGTTTATGATTGGTTCAGCGATGATAAAAGACATGCAGAAACATGACGAATACCATGATGGTGTGCTTTGACGCTGTTTGATTGACCCCATCGGCTGCGCCTGGACCTAAGGTGAAACGAAGTATAGGGATAGCGCGAATATTTGTCGAACCTGAGGTTCGACTGGTTCGACAAACCTTGGAAGTTTTAGCGAAATTCGACGAAGTTCGACTTGTGAAATGTTCGCCCGACGACTACAAAAAAAATATCGAATTTAGGGGAACGAATGATTTAAAGAGTATTATATATTTTATACAATGATTAGTACTGTTTACACATGAAAACAAACGTATGTGCTTTTAATGCTCTTGTTAGCTTATTAATGCGAAATAATGAAAGAACAAACTCCACAAATATTGTACTTTTTCTCCGCCAAGTAGCACTCGCTCGTTTTCAAATTTCGCGTATGCGCTAAAAATTTTAACTTCTAGTCACAATTTTGTTGAACTTTGCGTTACAAATTCGAAAAAAATTCGGCAGAGACACTTAAGACTGCTTACATCTAGGAATACGAATGCATCTCTACAAGCAGCGCGCCACGTCTTTCTTTTACCACGGCGCATCGGCGGTGACATCATGCTCCCCCAGTGCGCAGGCGTGGCGCCCCCTCCGGCTCCACGGCTTCCGTGACGATGCATCTGCGTTGCGGTGCTTTTCTGTGTTTTATTTCTGAGGCGCGTCCGCTTTGACCCTGAGGGCCCAGCCGCCTTCCGTGACAAAGCATCTGATATGACGCGTCGCAGCCAATAAGAATTCGGCTTCTGGATGCCATTTGTTTTTTTTTTTTTTTTTTTCTACAGACGGTTACAGGCAACGCCGGCTTTGCTCCATGGGACAGTTAATGCTTTCGCATTAAAAAGTCGACCTCGAACCTCGGCGGGTTTGCGACATCTCTAATTTGCTGCTCCGTGAAGCACGTTGGAGATTCTTAGTGATCAGTGGTACTGCTCTCGACAAAACTTCCCTCTAGACTGGAGAAACCTGAAACCGTTTTAGGACTAACTTGCTTGCTGTGTACGCAGCCGCAACAAATGTTATCTTTTTACTCCACTACGACTCGTTTCGCCATCGGGGATGACCGACCCCACAGCACCAACCGTGTCAAAATACAGAGTTGTGAATGTTTCACGACCAGCAAGCTATTTAGGTCCGTGGAAGAAACTAGAAGGCAGGTGCCAGCAACAATATAAAGAGCTGTGAAAGCACACCAACACTTTCACTTGTATATGTATGTGTATGAATTGCACCACATGCAATTCCATTGCACTGGAAGCTAACGACGTGAATGCGAAGCTTTGAATGCCGCCTTCTTTGAACAAATGCTAAGAAAACTGGAATTTTTCAAAGTTCGAAACAGAGCGAAAAGTTTCATTCCTTGGGTTAACATGGCCGCAAAGTGGTTACCGACTGCCGCAGCACAGGTATGTTTCTGTCGTTCTTTCCTACCAGTCTTCAGACCCCAATAATCAGCGCGCTTCGCTGCGGTTAACAGTAGGCTCGAGATCCAAAACACCAGGCCTTCTTTTAACTGATGATTTTACAAAATACGGCACAGTACAAAAAGACAAAAAAAATGTACATGCAAACACCGTCTACATGAGCATGACAGACAAGGGGAGCAAGATACGGCTGTTAACCATATAATATACGCTTCCGTGATGTACTTAATTTTTTTTCAGACAGTGTGCTTTTTGAGGGACCTAATGGTGGCCGAATTAAGCCTTTTTTAGCTTACAAACTGTACCTTTTTAATAAATGGAAATTTAAATAGATATGTTGGTACTGTCTGTGCAGTGCCAACATCTCCATAGGACTATCATTTAATAAAGAACAAGATACTATTTGTACGCTTACAGAAAACATAAAAAAACGAGAGAGAGAGAATAGGTTATGTCAGAGCCGTATATATTGAGAGTGTGGACATTCATTGGCAAGTACAGGAGGTAAATGAGGAGGCGCCATTGGCGGAAAGCGGGCTGGGCGTGTTCAAGCACGCAATCACAAAAGTGCTTTCGTGAGACAGATTCAAATGTTTGTAAAATGAAGCAACAATAAAATACTACTATTAAGAAAAGGGGGCGTATTCACGAATTCGAATGCGGCCAGCCAGAAGGCGCGAATAATACCCTGGCGGTGGTCGCGAGAAACAAAATTAATAAGTGCGTCGTAATAACTCTCGGTGACTGAAAATATGGTGCACGTGATATGTCGATCACGGTCATGCAAAATCAGAATTTATTTTTTATTTATCTAGCAGAACGATCAACGTGATTTGTACGCCATGCGCCGAGGTCTGGAATCTGCCGTCCCAGCGGTCAGACACCGTCGGGGGTTGTTGCACAGCATCAACCGGTAGGTTCACGTGAGGCGCCAGTGACGTCGTTTCTCCGCGCCACGTATATCTGTTGGTTGGGTTCGATCGCGTGACATTCTTTTTCTTCGGGTTTTGTAAGGTGTAACGGGGCCCTATTTTTTTTTTTTTTTTGAGAAAGGGAGTTACACTTTGTAGTTTTACAAGGTAAAACCCAACTGTGAAATACACCTTTGACGAAAAGTTTAGATTGCTCCGTGTAGACGCCTATTTTTAAGGCCAATTTCAGATTCAGCCTCGCTTCTTCGAACACCCTATATACTCCGTTGGCGATACTGGGGTTGGAGGTTTATCAGATTTATCACCATATTTCTTTAAGACAATCACCTCAATGAAGTATTCAAAATGAGTCAGGTGCTCCCCAATACCAGTCCCCATCATGACAAAAAAAACAAAAAAAAAAACAAGTTTTTTTTCTGAGCACTTTAACGATGTACGGGCTAGCTTGCAATTGTTTACTTTACACGCCCGCACCACAAGGTCCCAGTGGAGTCGGTGATAGCTACTTTACCTTGAAGTGAGTCTAAAGTTGCAGTGTTCGCTATCCAAACGACGAATTTCATTCGCGGACAAGTTCGTATATGAAAGCCACGTGATGTCACTGGGCGCGTTAAGTCCGTGCTCCAGAGCGCAAGAGTTCGGCGCTCCGTTCACTAAAATGGACAGAAGTGCCCCCGGAGACTGACACTCGAGCGTGCTCTTCTTGGACGTCACGTACACATACAAGATGGCTGCGCTGTTTTCGGGACCGTCGAGACGAAAGAGATGCGTAGCCGGACCGCTGCCTCTTTTCAGTTGATTAGTGCTTAATCCAGCAGGTATAAACAATTTAATTTGAAAGCCAACAACAATTAGCATTCCAGAAAAGGTTTGTTCCTGCATCTCGACTGAAAACGATTGAACGGCGATAGCATAGCGACAGAAAAGTTGTCCAAATGAGGACATTCGGACCGGTGCCCTTTTTAAAATGCTATGCTAAGCAGCGAATAAAAATACTTTGATTGGAAAGCTGAAACATCAGTTAGCGTTGCGGAAAAGGTTTGCTCATGCATCTCGCCTGAAAACGAATTGACGTGCTATGTATTGAACGATGGTGTGCATTGGCGTCGCACATCGACAAATTCCTTCTCGCGCTGCAAGACGGTACAAAACACCTGACAAGTTCGACAGGTTCCTGCGTCAACAGGAAGCTGTTTTTCATTTAAATATGAATAGCGTGCATGGTAAATAAATAGATCGGTCAAGGTAACTTTCCGCATGTGTACTCGAAACGAGTCTTCAAACCTTTCAGGAATATTGAAACATCCATAAAAACTTCCTAACTCCACCGCCTCTTTTTTTTTTTTTTACTGTACACTCTGCCGCTTCACAGAGGCCTTAATTAATTTATCTTCGAAGTAATTTCGGCTTCTGCCACCCGTATCCACGAAATGCCGGGTTCGTCATAGCCGTGCGACCGGAAGTGGCTCATGCGGCTCGTCGACAGTTCCGGTGTGTCGCGCTCCTGTACGCTATCCTCCCTTTAGTTGCAGCGCTCGGAGTATGAAACCCGGAGCGTCGGAGTAGGAGTAAAGGAGCGCGGACTTAACGCTCCCACTGTTTCTGGGTAATGAAATTCTCCATGTTCGCGGCTAGAATGGCAAGCAAAACGCAGGAACAGGTCCGCGGACCCGAGAAATCTCGTGTATGTGTATCACGTGGGTAAACGGCATAACATTGGTACGCGGCCCTGCACGTGAGAGCCGGACCACGGCTACCGATACGTTACCGAATGCGCCAAGCTATTACGCCGCTGATTCTAGAGCAAGCCGGCCCTGATGTCTCCGCTGTCAGTGAGAAATTGATCCAGTGCAGTACGATTTCTAGCCTGCGGGGTTCCCCGCGGTGAGCACTTTCCACGGCAGTGTGGGTCCAGGGTTCGCACTTTGTGTTGTTGAGGCACTCGTTGTGCGTGAGTTGTAGAAACCTTTCCGATGCCCCTTATCTCTGTCCTCCAATTCAATGCCAGATTGACCAGACGCCGGCCGGCGCTGTCTCTCGGTTCTCTCTTAGCGGTTAAACCGAATTTCGGTGCCTATTTTTAACGCCGGTTTCTAAAATGTTCTGCGCACACGCATCGGTGTTTCTCAATAAATACCGCTAATGAAAAACCCGGGTTAGTGCAAAGACTATGTGAGACATCAGCGAGCAATGACATGCCACTGTCATCGTACGCTGCGCTGCGTTGCACTACTCTCATCAGTAATATTGCCTGTCTCAGCCGAGATCTCAAAGGGCTACTGCATCAAGCAGTCTGGTATTGAATGTCGGAATATGTAACTATTTTTTCTTCTTCTTTACAGAAAAGCGCGGCGTTCATCATCCAATGGGATGATAAAACCTTTTTTTTTTTCGAACAGGGTGTATTCGGACACAGGTCCCTAAAAGATTCTATGTATTAATTAGAAAATGTAAAGTTGTTTAAGCTAATCGGGACTGCTGGACTCCTGTAACCAAAATTAGGTGGACCTCTAGCATTCATAAACATCGCGACGTAAGTACAGGGCGGCAAGCAGTTAGCACGAACACGGAGTCCCCATTTTGTTTTCGTTTTTGTCTCACAACTAAAAAGCAAAAGTAAAAAAAAAAGCTCCAGTTTTTTGGAATGTGCACGTGTGGAGATCTGACGTAGTCAGTAAATTGTGGCGTTGGGCATTACTCTGTATTAGTATTTGCGTAGTAAGCTTGGATTTTCAGTTCGCTCTAATGAAGTGTCGTTGCGTAGATTGAGGACACATAAGCGTTCAGTTTCCTGAGAGTTTGCGTGTCCTTTCAAGGGTCACCCTCCTATGACCGGAGAACGTGAGTACGCTTTTGGCCTGCCTAATCAGCACCATTCCCTTTCACACACACACGCAGTGTGAAAAAAAAAACATTCTGACATTCTGAGAATAATTAGCGCTCTACAGTGCATATACTCATCCCTTTCTTGACATTTCCCCACCTGTGATTTTTTTTTTGTATTGTTCAGGGATAATTTACTGCATATTTCCCCTCACAAACACAATGCAGTTAAAAGAACGATCGGTGGCCAAGTGAGCTAGCGCACACCAGCTCGAAGCACGTGGGGCGAAAGCCCGCGTGCTTCGAGCTTTCGCTAAGGGAGGTCCTGTGTTAAACGGAGCTCGCCGAGCTCCCTTAACAGCTACAGAGAGTAGCCTCGGACCCACGAACTCAAAATAATATCACAGATATATAAATATATCTTGTTTAATGCATTATTAATGAATTGAATATATATAAGTATGAAATTATGAAATGATTGTGAGCACGAATGTGATCGAATAATAGAATAATGATGAACGCATACTCTAGCTAGCAGGTAGCAGCGGTGGCACGTGGAAAACAATGTCTGCTACGAAGCCGAACGCGATGGACCACTGCGAGCTCTTTTTCGAGGTTGTAGACGAGTCGCCCGACTCTCCCGCCCAGGAGCCTTTATCTCCGTCGTCGTCCATCCCTTTCGATCGCGTGACTGGCGTAACCGTGAGACTCCGTCGTGGTTCGTTTCTGCCGGGCACTATTAGCTACTTCAGTGAGAACTTTGCAAGAAAATGGAGCTGCTAAACATAAAAAGGTCGCTCCCCTCGCAATGCAAACTCGTAAACGCAGATGATTTAGGGACAGTGTGGCCAGACGGGTCGGACGTTTTAAAGCAAGCCTCATTTAGGTGCGCCCTTAGACTTAGAGAAAAAAGTAAAGTGCCGCAAAAGCAGACAGAAATAATATTTCGGTTTTAAATGTGATATTTCACATACAATAATAATAAAAAAAGTGAAAGCCGTTTACAACTGCCTGTAACGCCGGATTGGAGCGCAGCTCTTGAGGAGGAGGAAGGAAGGGTAATCAGGGGAGGGTATACCCCTTCTCCTCCTCCTCCCCCGAGGTCACGTGACCTGGGGGGAGGAGGGGGAGGGGGGTCACGTGATCGGGGGGGCAACGTGACCCCCTCTCCCCCTCCTCCCCAGGTAACGTGACCCCCCTCCCCCTCCTCCCCGCAGGTCACGTGACCCCCCTCCCCCTCCTCCCCCGAGGTCACGTGACTCGGGGGGGGGGGTCACGTGACCCCCCTAGTCACGTGGGGGTCACCTTGGGGGTCACGCGACCTTGAGGGGTCACGTGACCTTGGGATGACCTTGGGGGGTCACGTGACCTTGGGATGACTTTGGGGGTCCCGTGACCTTGGGATGACCTTGGTTACGCCGACGCCGACGGTGACTGCGACGCCGACGCCGCTCAAGCCGGAAACGGGCGCCTAAAGGCTGAACTCCATGGGACGAATATGCTGTGAATAACCGACGAATTTTGCCCGGCGGCTTTTGCTCTGCGCGTGGAATCAACACAGTGGCTGCTACGTCGCTCGCAAAGCGAGCGTGCCGTCGGGCGGCGTTCGCCAATTATTCGTCACATAATTCGTTCCATGGAGTTCAGCAAAAAAAAAACTGCGCGTCGAACCGATTTCAAGGAATAATTATTTATCACGTGCTCCTCTCGCGGTTAAGCGGAAATGCAATCGACATTAACCTAAAGTGCTCCGTTTATTTATCGTGTGATCAAGAACGCCGTTTACTACAGGTACATTTAGCTAAGGGACCTAACCGGTTGTATGAACATACAAACAACATTATTATTATAGTTATTTTAATGCGGCTAGAAGTTGGAACTAATATCAGACGTCAGGCATACAAAGCAACCACCACCGCCACAACAACTATAGATTCTGAGCAACGAAGACCACGATTGAGGGGAGTGCATGGTAGCGCTCGCCGAGGACCTCCAGTCTGGTCGCGCTTACAAGTCACATGACAGAACACACAAAAGCTACAACAAGAAGACAGTGCCGTCGAAACCTAAGCCCGAAAGACCACAACAAACACGCAGCGGGACATCCGCCCACTTTGCGTCACGCGTCTGTGCCTGTACCCCCTCCTCTCCCCCTCGTCCAATCCAAAGCATCACGTTGTTGGCGTCTCTGTTTGTAAATCTTGCGGGCTATCTGTCTCACAGCTCCCGCGGGAGCCTGCCGCGGATAGGGTCCGCTGTCTCGCAGCAGACGGGATGAGCCGCCAGCGAAGGCAGAAAAGGAACACCCAGACGACGGGGCAATCGCAATCTGCTCGCAAACTTTGGGTTCGGCGGCACGCCGTCAGTCGGCCTTTCCGAAGTTATCTCGATGGGATCGATCTAGCGGATCTGCAGCGCCAAGGAAGCTTATTGTCACTGGGCATTAGCGGAGACCAAAAGCTCAGAGACAGCAAAAAGTGCACCCGACGCTTCTTTCAAGTAGGGACACCCCTTTGCAGCTCCGGACCACTGGCACCCAGCCCACGTGAGGCTTTGTTTTGTGGCGGGTTCCTACCGCACTACCACACGACGGATTGCCTACCCTGCCCTAAAGGAATATATATGTCCCAGGCACGTAGCCAAGATTTTGTTTCGGGGGGGGGGGGGGGTCCGCCCATGACAAAAGGCTGTATGAGGGGGAGGGGGGAGAGGAGGCCCCAGCAAAATGGAAGATTTCGGGGGGGGGGGGGGCCGGCCCTTTAGCCCCCCCCCCCCCCCCGCCACGTGCCTGATATGTCGACAACTGTGAGATTCAACTGCACTGTTGTAATGAAGAGTATTCCGACCAAAACTGTGAGCCAAAATTAGCGTAATCTTGTCATGACCGGGCTATACCATCTTGCCATGATCGGCCAATAAAACTCAATTAAGCACGCAAGCAGACCCTTTTATTTAAAGCGCCGGAAGGAGGCGCTATTGGCAGTTCACGTCCCGCAAACTTCCGGTCAAATGAGTAACAGGAAAAACTCCTACCATAGCACCGCTTCTTCCGACTTTCATTAAATATTTTATGACCAGTACTCCAGGTGACTAGCTGAAGTACCGGTTGGCGAGAGATTTGTTGGGGATTTTCTAATACTCATGTAAGACGAAAAATCCCATCTTATCTGTTCTATAGCACAGCAGAAGGACCTCTCTAGAACCTCAAATTCGCGATTTCTGTAAAACTTCATCATTCAAGAATTTTGTACGTCAACAGGCTCGAAAAACCTGCCGAAACGCAGCGACCGGAAGTCTCTTGGGGGGGGGGGGGGGGGGGGGGCAAGAGACGCTTTGTGTTTGTAAACAGCAGTCTTGAATAGTAACGCGTTACTGTAACTTCGTTACTTTTTTGTAACTTGTAGAGTTACTTTTTAAAAATGTAACTTGTAACTGTAGTTCTATCACTTTTTCCTGAGGTAACGATGAGAGTGACGACGTTACTTTTGCCGTTACTTTCCAGTGTTTTATGAATAACATATCGCTGAACGAGTACAATTTAGCTATTGCTAACACTTTCCAAATTGTCTATTCCGTCATTTCGAGTGCTAAGTTGGCCTTGCACAAACTTGTGAATACGTTCTTTCTCGCGAGTCATGACCCGAATATAGCCGAGTGTAGATTTGATGAAAAAAAAAAAAATCTAGTTATCTTTACGCACGCGCTTGTACTTTGTGACTGAACACTTACATCTTAGTGTCTTGAAGCACTATCTATGTTGTACTTTTTTTGTTCTGTGCAAACGCTTTTTAATTGGGTGAATCAACCGTGAAACAACAATACACGCGGAGGGCATTGCGCATGTTTCGTATCTTGATTTGCGGCACAACTCTGGCATGGAAACTTTCAAATACTAATTTCGAGAAGCAACTGCTGCTAAGTTACAATACGAAGTAAAAAGCATACTTTTTAATTTTATGCAATACAACTTGATGAGGGGCGTCTGCTAGTTTTTCCTAATTTCTTTGTGTTATAGAAAAGTAACTGGAAAGTAACGTCGTTACTTTTTAAAAGTAACTGTAACTGTAACCAGTTACTCTTTTGTTGCGGTAACTGTAACGGTAACTTCGCTACTTTTTTTCTGAAAGTAACTGTAACTGTAACGAATTACTTTTTAAAAGTAACTTACCGAAGACTGGTAAACAGTAAAAGGGTCTATTGGAAAAAGGAGCAGGCGTGGGAGAGGAATTAGCCCCAGAGACACCTTGTTTTCCCCAAAGGAAAATTCGTATTAGGTGACCCTAGCGGGGGATAGAAAATCGAGAGGTCGCGTCCCCCTTCTTTATCTAGGAAACGCCATCACACACTACAACGGCGTCAACACAGCAAGTGTCCCGAGCCCAACGCACTGGTTGAACGCGAGTGCCAGTCGAACGCGCATTACCACTGGGTGATGAGCGTTAAACCACGAGGCTATAGCCCAGGGCAGTGAAGAGGAGGCGCCTCGGTCGGCTGCTAGTCAGCGCCGCTGGTGGCCAAAAAGGACAACTTTGGGAAGGCTACGCGGCGACGCCACCAAGCGATTGGACACGAGCGCTGCGTCACAGTTCGGAACGGCGCTCGGAGGTTGGAGCTCGCAGATCGGGTCCAATGAACGCGGGAGCGGGCCGTATCAGAGTTGCGAAATTCCCCATAATATGGCGCCACTTGTCAAACCGGACTTCGTTGCCCTGTGGGTAATGTCACAAAAAAAAAAAACATAAAAAAAAACGGGGCGTTTAATTATTGTTTTGCTTCTTGCTCCCTGATTGGTCCTTAGTCGTTCTCATCGGCTATTACCGCATGCTCATTGGCTGAGGAGCGGTAATGAGATGATGGGGACTCGCCACACCATGCGCTCCCAGTGACCACAAGGCGCGCAAGTACGTCTGCTCCTTGCGAACCTCGTGCGTTTGTGTACGCGTCCACGTGCCTCCCCTCGACCGCAACTCACGACGGTGCGCAACTGACGACGGCTGCCTCGTCATCGTGCGCTTTTTCCTACGAGTCATCTGTATGTTGCCCTTTGACTGGCATGCCCCTCATTGCCTTCTGATGCGCCAAAGACGCGTTTTGGAACTCTTGCTGGACGTATAGTATTTCATACTGCACAAACAAAATACTGCAAAACGAAATGTGTCATCTACGGAGTGAACCGTGTCACCCAGTCATGGCAGACCAACCTGACGCTGTCTGAACGTATAACTTCTAACTTACTCCATTTATAGTGTCTGATGTTCGCTTCGATGTATGCAATTTCGTTTGCGTCCAGGCACATAGTACCCGAAGAACAGACATGTACGTAACGCGTTACAAGTAACGAGTTACTTCTACCTAGTTACTATTTTCGGTAACGAGTAACGTATTTAGTTACTTTTCTAGGAAAGGGACGAGTAACGTATTTAGTTACTTCTAAGGCCAAGTAACGAGTAACGGTATCTCGTTACTTTTGAGGAGTAACGTGTACAACACCGCTTAAACGGCCTTGTTTTTATTCTAACCTGAGTATGTGTCTATCGTGACAAAGGCAGATAGGCAGCAGTACAGCAACGTATATCGCTGGACACGTCAATTGAGCAGTTCAACTGACGTGTCCAGCGATAAACGTTGCTGTACTGAACTCTACAGCTGGGAATGTCCTTCACCCAGCGAACACAATAAGGTTCATTGGTTCAACGTTCTTAGAACCGGGTACGGACCGAATGGAAACCCGGAGGTTGCGAACACGGGAAGGCACACAACCCATTACCCGCTGTCCTCAATGAAGGCGCAGCTCCCGAAGATTCACCAGCTCTTCCTGAATCACAATACTGCCGTTCCTTCGAGCGCGTCGGTAGAACGACTCTTCAGCGTCGCCGCAGATGTATTCTAAGGAAGCGGGGAAACATAACTGATGAAAACTTCGAGAGGCAACTACTGCTTAACTGCAACGAGTACTAAAAAGAAAACAATGAACCATGAAACAAAAACAGTTGCGTATTCGGTCGTCAAAGTAACCTGAAAAGTAACTCGTTACTTTTGAGGTAACTTACGCGTTCCTTTTGAGAATCGGTAACGAGTAACGTATTCAGTTACTTTTTGAGCGAGTAACGAGTAACGGTATTTAGTTACTTTTTTTGGGTAACGTGTACATGTCTGCCTGAGAGTACGGTCCGCCGACAGAACTATTTTGTGGAAGTGCCAAGTTCAATACGCCCCAATAAAGCAACACAGTGTGGCACAAAACAATAAAACGAAAGCGAGTAAACGTGGAACGGCTCATAAACTTGTAATTTATGGGTCGTAAAAACGACACTGGAGGCAAAAAAAGAGAGAAAAGAAACAGAACACAAAATGGCTTCAATGTGCACGCCGTTTCGAAATAGAGAGCACCCGTTTTATTGGTCTCAAACAAGGTATATACGATGTATTTTCGACGGTTTCTGGGCTCGCAAGGCCTAATTCGTTCAGTGACCTCCAAGAAGGAACCTGAGTTTGTTTTACGTGCTCGTAAGGGGAGTGTGTTTGACGTGCCAATAATTATAAAAAATTGTCACAGCGTGAGGTTGTGCATATTTTGTTTGTTTGTTTGTTTATAATAGGCCTCGCTGACATAACTGTTGAATGTTGGCACCTTTCGTTGTTCTATCCCCTTTTCAGCCCCGAAGGACCGTACCATTCAATGTGTTCATACCAACTAAACCCTTTTTGTTTATAGTTGTTCTTTCTTCTACAAGTAGCAACTTGCCAGACTGATTTATAGACTTGATTTTCGTTTCAGACGCCCAAAGGGGACACGAAATGTTTTTTTAGACATTCGAAACATGCTATTCAGCCTGTCGTTCGTGTACCAGGAGCAAGCATTGGTTCTTCTTTCACGAACTAAGAGTTTCGAAAGAAATTGGAGGAAAGCAACCCGCTTTCACTCGCTCAAATTTGCAGACATAACAAGCATCCAAGCGCTGGCGTTTGCAACGTAGTGAGTACGCGCAAACGACAAAAAAAAAAAAAACAACCTTGAAGGACGCTTAAGCTTTGCCTTTAAGGAGTGCAACGCGATAGCGAAACACATAAACTCCCGCTCGTTCCCAAGCCGTGCAAGCGTCTCTGCGTGACCTTACCCAGTAGCCTAGGGTCGTGAGTTCGAATCCCGCGTAAAATTCTTCAAATTTTTTTTAAGGCAAATGAATTTCTTTATAAAGGGAAATCATTCGAGACATGCGGCGACCTTTAATTCGCATTATATGTCACGTTTCTTAATCACTTTCATTCCACGCGTCACGTCACGTTTCACGTGAGCGTTGTGGGTAGTTTGAAATTCCCGCGCGAGGTCATATGGCTGTGACGTCATGAACCTATCGACCAATCAAAATTTCCCGTCCAAAGCAACCGACGCGACACGAGCTCGCTTGGAGAGCTGTAGAAAAACGTGAACGAAAACTATTTGAAACCAGTGCACGGAATACGTCACGAGCAAGTGCAAAGGATCCTAAAAACTAGTTTTACACAAAAAAAAAAAAGTTTCCCGACGAAAGTGGTTATTTCTAAATAGTGAAAGAATAATCAAAACGTACACAATCAGCGCTGAGCAAAAACAACGAATTGCGGCTGTCTCGAGCCAGCAACCGCAAACACTGCCGCGGCTTCTCGCAGGCGCGGCAACCCGATTAGCAAAGTATGGTTTTCCCCGAGAAGCAAGATCCACCGGCGTTAATTAAACAAGTGCGCATTAAACCGTATCACAGTTGGCGCTGGGTAGCTTCGAAATAACAATTAGCAAATCTCGCGGAAACAGCGTTCTCTCGGGCGGGCACCCGCGCATACAAAAACTATTCGAGCGTGTGCCTGAAATCCCGTCCCGCCTTCCAACAGACCGCAGCGGACGCTTTACAAGCCAACGGAACCAATCCAATGACGTGTGCGTGTCACCTGACATTCAGAAAAAGCGCAGCAACGAAAGGGACGCCTAGTCACGTGATCCCATCACAACGAAGGATTGGCTGGGATGGCCCGTAGCGTCCGCCACGGTTCATCGTAACGTGACACGAAGTATTGTGCAGCCTCGAAGCGAAGAACGTCCGTTCACACGTCGCTGACGCGACCGAAACAGAGCCGAGTTTGATAAACAACTGGTCCCACCGACACACAGACGAACCCGCACGCACAGCTGGCTGCTGGAGCCTTCATACACACGCACACAGACAAAGAAAAATGATCAAACGGCCCACAGGCAACAAATCGAACGATGCGACCAAACATGTGCGAGAGAGTAAAAAAAAAAAAAAAGAAAGACGTTTTAAAGGGAGAGCGAAAGATTAAATAAAGTACATACTTTAAGCGAGACGCACAATAACACAGGAAACGGACAGACGGTTCGGATGTTCAACTCGGGTGTCGGGTCTAAAGAGCGCGGAGCGCAGAAAGTTGCACCCGTCTGGATGAACGGCGAGGGTTGCGCAATTGCAGAGCGCCCATTTGTGTTCCCTCTCCCCCGCGCTCTCAGAAGGATTATTTGTAGGGTTTGTTTTCGAAGCGCTGCTCCGACAGTCTCCGCAGTTAGTTTGCCGTGCAATTCTATCGAAAAGAAAAACAAAAAACGGACATAATATAAGTCTTCTCAGTCGTCTTTGGTCCAACGAACTTGAACATCACTATCGACAAAACCAAACTGCAAAAGAAAGAAGTAAATAATGAATGAAAAAGATGTATTGAAGAAAAAGAGAGAACGAAAATAGCCAATGAATGGAGTTGGAAGTTGCAACGAGGGATGCAGCCAAAAAAAAGACCTCGGCGTTGGAGCGATCGGAAACCATTGCAGCGGAGAACAGAATAGTAAAGCATAAATCTAAACAAGCAGAAATAATCTGTAAAAAAACAAAACAATAACAACAACAACAAAATATAATACAACGATTAGTGAAGACATAAACAGTGGAAGTGAAAGCTGTATGCCAACGTATTAACAAAAACAAAAAGAATGATGCGAGTGCATATAGAGCACACGGAGCGCGCGTTGTTCCCTGGAAGCGAATGATGCGATTGTCTAAAGAAACGAGACAATTTATTTTTAGGCCTTAAAAAAGGCAAAACTCTTTCCTAGTCCGATGTGTACAACTCTTTCTCTGGTAATAAAACATAAAAAGAAAGGCTAGGCGTGACTTCACTGGGCGCTCAGCTCGGATGAGCTCCTCGGAGGCGCAGGGTTGAAAAGAACACAGGCGCAGAGAGTGCAAGTGGCAAAGTTGGGATTTTTTTTTTCTTTTCAGTAGCAAAGAAGCTAGTCTGAAGCCGTTCTTTTAGAAAACTGTGATCAAGCTGTAGTTTGTTCTCTCCCTTGTTTCATTCTGAGGGGATCTAGGGCCTCGTTGGTGGACGCCCGAGCGGATTTCGAAAAGGGCCAAGACGGGATCGAAACTTCAGAGAATTCTAGGGGACCGGGAAAAGTCAGAAATCAATGAAGATAGCTCGTCGTTGTTTAAGGCACTCGCCCGAGGAAGGAATGGAAGCACCGGAGACCTCGTTATGACGCGACAAGCGGCACTATTGGAAAAGGCGCGCTTGCTGCTTCGTGTGAGCGGAGCGACTAGGCTATCCGAAGCAGTGGCACCATTCATTGCTTTCGCTCCATCTAAATATTTTTTTTTTCTACGGCGTTAACTTAGTTTACGCGCTCTCAACATGTTAGGAAATACAACATTCTGATCATGCGTGACTTATTTCCCTATTAAGAGCGAGATCAAAGATCAAGACGTGCACTTTTCCTGTCCATTCGCCTAATGAAATGGCTTGTCGCGGTATTTGATCAGGTTCTTCGTATCACGGGGAAATAATTCGCGCATGATGCGTGTTCAAATAGCTCTCTATGTAAAATTGCTATAGAGAGGAGATTTGCGTGAACACTGCGTAAAACAAGTTTAAAATGAAAACGAGTATATTCTCTAAAAAAAATTATAAACATATCTAAGTCACCAAATGTTAATGCGAGCATGGCAGACATATAGCCAACGACTCTATAGTACGTCATTTTTAATCAGTGCCTACTACTCTGTCTAATGCCGAAATATCCCATTTGATTGATGAGCGCTCCATGGTGGCTCCAAGTGATCATTTTCGCAATCAGTTTCTCGTTAACTCTGCGTCAAGACCGACAGCTCAGACGTGTTCTAGCCCTAATATGTCTCAAGCACGTCAAACGCTATGTACGCTTTTACAGTGGGCTCCTTGCCTCGAATAGTGCCATTTTATTTATTTAACCGCTTTGGAGGCAGCCCTCCAAATCAACGGCTCTAAATGGCGTCTGCAGCGGGCGAGACTGCGACGGAGAACACCATGGGGCCCTGGACCAGGGCACCACCTGGATGAAGCCTCTTTTCGTTTGAATAAAGATCTTTCAGTCAATCCCAACTGCGGAATGGAACTGTCAGAGAGCACTGCACGGGCTTGGGCCGACTTGAAAAACCCCAGCTCGGTCCAGACTCTGTCTTCGTAGCTGAAGTTTCGTACGTAACGGCCGCGCGTGGGCCGCAATATTTTTCATAAGAACACTGCTACCTTGAGGTTTTGCTAAAAATCTTGGAGGACGCTTAAGATTAGCCTTTCAAGCGCTCCTAAAAAAAGGAAAAAATTTTTTTTTGTAACAGTTTGGTTTGGACACGTGTGTCAAGAAATTGATTTTACGCGCAAAACAGTATCTTTTTAGAGCAATAATGACGGCGCGAAACGCGATTTAGTCGGTAGTCACCCCCTTCCACTCTTGTTTTCTCTCTCGGCATTTCGGGAGCGTGGAGGAGAGGGGGATCGGCTTGGCCATCACGTTGAGGTGGAAAGAGTGCATGACCATTTTGTGACGTCATGGACTTTGGCCCAGAATTTAAAATAAATCTCGCGCCGTCAATATCGCTCTAAAAAGATTTTTTCGCGTAAATTTAATTTCTTGATACACGTATCCCAACCAAATTGTTTAAAAAAAAAAACATTCTTTAATGGATTTTTTAAGAGTGGAACGCGATAGCGTTATAGGGCGCCGCTCGCAAACCCTTTTCATATAAACCCACGCTCGTTTCCAACCCGTGCAAGCGTGTGTGCGTGGCCTAGTCGGTAGCGTCACGTGACGTCCTGTGTGACGTCATGCCACGTGACGAGTGACGTCACAATTTGCTGTGGCATCATGACCTTATTGACCCGCTAATCTCGGCGGGAAAATTTTCCGCTTAATTTGGTGGGAAAATATTTCGTTAAATTTGGCGGGAAAATTTAACGGGTCGATGGGGTCATGACGTAACAGCCACGTGTGACGTCACCCGTGACGTCTCACGTGGCTGCTCGTGTTGCATTATGGGATTTTAAGGTCCCAACGACGCCGACGCTGGATTTTCTGCGACACGAGCTCCTACGCTATTGCGTCAAAACGAACTGTTCTTAGCGTATTCTGAATGCTGTCTAGTTCTGTCGTCTGGTTCAAAGATCCGATAAATAGAGTGGGACAAGCAGAGGTTAGGAAACATATCCGTCCGCGCGTGACTGTTTGACAGAGAGAAGATAACCTGTTGCCCAAACTAGCACGTCACGTTATAGACCTGGGCCGGCTTGCTAGAACCAGCGTCTCAGCTGAGACTGGGTGAAAGAAAGCACTGCCAAAGCCAGCGCACGAGCTGAGCAGGACTCAAGCTGCGTCTCAAGACGCTCGCGCGCCCCAGCCTTTGCAGTGCTTTCTTTCACCCAGTCTCAGCTGAGATGCTGTTCTAGCAAGCCGGCCCTGGTTTCGCAATGACTGAGGACCAGCGAGTGGAAACCTGTGAAGCGTAAAAAAACAGCTAAACTGACTTTAAGAAAAAACAGCTTTATATTTATTCACTGTAGTTAAACGCACCGCACGCACCATAAAAAAAATTCCGAGGACACCTAAGCACTTCTTAGGAGTTGTGAATGCAAAAGCCTGAATGTCGTTCTTCCGCTCCCTTCGTTCGTCTGCAGCGTACTGGCGTGGACGGCCACTTATCGCTACTGCCGAGGTAGCGGCCGTCGGCCGCTACCTCGGCACGGCACGGGGCGGGGACTTCACGAGAGAGCGCGAGCGTGTGCTCTCGTGAAGTGGCCTCGTCGCGCTGAGCTCGGCCGTGCAGCCATTCCGGAGTCTGCCCATGCGGACTCTGCAGGCTCGGCGGCCAGCCGCTCCCTTTTACCGGCGGCTGGGCCGCTGCACCGCCATGGTGAAGGCTTCTCTTGTGGCGTTCCTTGGAACTACGCCGCGAAAGAGCCAATGGGAGCCTCGTTCCTTGAAACTGACGCGCGACAGACAATGGGAGCCTATCCATCAGATCGCTGCTGAAGACGACAGGCTTCGCCCCATTGGGACAGGGGAGTTTAGGTGCCATTTGGCGCGTCTTCAAAAGCTGATGACGCCGGTTTGATCCATGGGACAGTTAATGCTTTCGCATTAAAAGAGACATTGGTCTCGAATGTTACACAGCTTAACAGCATATTAACAGTCCAGTGACAGAAGTGTACTCGCACACTCTAAAAAAAAAAAAAGAAAAAAGGAAGGACAAATGGAGGAAAAAGCGATGTTCCTCCCTGTCGCCAGCCGGAAGGGAAAAAATCGCACCCGTTCCTCCATTTCACCGATTTAGATGCAGAGCCACCTGGTGGCGCTTGAAAAGGGGCGAAAATTTCTCCCCCACGTTCGCGGCGGCAGCGGCGGTCGAACCGCCGCTGCCGCCGCGAACATGTTTAATGGCGGTGACGGCAACTTGAGGGCTTGGCTACCGTCACCTAGAGCAATCCCACTACTGCCCATGCGCGATCCTAGGAGAGAAAAAGCGGAGCTGCGGGGGCTAGCAAAGGTACACTAGTTTGACAAAAAAAAAAAAAGCGAGGCGCGTAGCGCGGCGTGTGTCTCGCGAGAATCACGCCGTATGTACCCGCTTCGAGATCGCGCTTGTTCATGGTGGATGAAACCTTGCAGGTGCGATAAGTACAGGTGGCGGCTTATCACTGGCATGGCAAGTACGACCACATTCGTCACGTTACTTGCTACATGACAAGTAGACATAGTAACTCTGGAGCGAGGGAACAAAAAAAAAAAGAACGGACAGACACGAAACTATGTCTATCTATCCTTAACCAGCTCGCCTGCCTATTTGCTTTTACTTTAATACCAAGTAGGGCGCACAAAAATAAATCATCGTGATCTTAATTTTTTTTTTTTTTGCTTGATTACGTAGTTGCTAAGATCGCTGCTCTATTCGAGTCGACCCGTCTCTACGTTCCTAACTCCGTCACCTCCGCGAGAAACATATACTCTTGAAATAAAGCGTACATACACAGCGAAAGGTGATCCGTGTGGCGTTTATTTCAGTTCAGTGCAAAACAGGGCAGCATATCCAGTCGATAGGAACGAGCACTGCGTTGCGGCGAGCTACTGCGTCCGACACACATCGTAGTTCGTCCACATCGGGACCACGACCGGCTTGCAGGAACAACCATTTTTTTTTTTTTTCAAAAACCATAGTTCCGGACGAGAAATGACACTGAAATGACAACTCGGCGACATGAATCGAAGATTACTGACAATTGCTGTACAAACTTTTATTGTAGCTTTTGTGTCCGAAATAGTTGCATTGCGTTAGTTATCGTAACGCTATATTCTGCACCGAGTTGCAAATGTTTTCTAAAACATGAAAACGCGGCTCCGCTACCGTATATATAGCGGAGGCCATACCCATAACGGATTGCTTATAGAGTTGCGGAAGTGACTGATTGATCTACTAAAACTATCAACACGGGCTTTTTAACTTTCTGACTTGGGCTATGTGATGTTTTCAAGCGGCTGCATTATATCACCAAAGACAGTTTCATTTTAGTTGTCTGCTGCGATACCAAAGTCATGGTTCGTGGGTCCTTATCGCTCCCGGCACTTACTTTTTATAAGAAAAACGCTCCAGGTTAGAAAATTAACACAATATTAAATTTCTCTAATACGGGTGACAAAGCATAACCCAAGATATGTTCCCTGCTGTTGTAACGAGTCTTGTTAAAACCAGTAATATTGTTCGAACTTTGTTCAAAAAATTTATTGAAATACTTTTGCAACAAATAAAATTAATTATTACCCCACCAAAACTGAAATAAAGATTACACTAGCACTGAACAATCCAATCAACCAATAACTTGGTTGCAAATTTCAGCACCAGTGTACTGCATTTCAACACTGAATTGCCAACATGATTCTTCGTACTTATTAAAAAGATAATTATTAAATTTCATTAATTAGCCTAATGAGCTATATTTGCTTTGGTCAGGGAGTTGAATTAAGAGAGGGGGGCTATTCCAAGATACAATTCAAATAATGTATCAAGTACGAGTAATATTTGCTCCGTCTCCCCGTCTTTATGCGACAAATGATGGCAGTCATTGGCCAATACGGATTCAAAAAGAAGACTGCCATAGAGAGAGAGAGTGCGAACTTAGCGTACGTGGAGAGGGGTGGGGGTTCGGTGTCGTTGCGTTGTTGCTGTTGTGGGGTGTTGTGTTTGTGTTTCGTGTATTCTGTGTGTTCAGTGATGTATGTGTATTTACCATGTAGCGTTCAAAAGTCGGGAGACATTGAAAAACAAATTGGCGCTTCACCAACATTTTTGTTTTCTGTTTTGAACGCCATCGGGATGAAGCTACTATGGATTACACGAGGGGAGAAAGTTTCCTTCATTGGGCGAAGAAAAGTGGCAATTTTCTCCCTTCATAGGGGAGGAATGCTCTCTCCACGAGCAAGAAATAGGTGGCAACTTTCCTTCCTTTGTAGAGGAGCAACTTTTCCTCCTTAGGCAAAAATAGGTGGCAACCTTCCTCCCTTATAAGGGGAGGAACTTTTCCTCCCCTTTTGGGGGAGAAATGTTCCTCCCTTTCTAAAGGAACATAGAGGACACGGTTGTTCCTCCTAAAGGAGGAAGTACTACTCCTTTTGTTTTTTAGAGTGCACTAACGTTACTAGTTCTATTCGTTACTCCCTTTCACAGCTTGCTGACCTAGACGTAGGGATCGAGACATCCAAGCCATCACACCAGGGTTACAATAGTCGAATACGACTCATGAACCGGACGCGAGCACTGCTTGAGCACTTGACTTGGAAGCGGGTCGATGCTCGTGTCTAAACGCTGACGTGAATAGCCGAAGTCTACAGCCGCGGTAACACTGTCATTACATCACACCAAAAACAGTCTGCAGGTGGTCTTAGGCGTGTTTCTTCCTTGTACGATGGTCCTCTCGCATTGGTTATACAAAAGCTTTCTGCTTCAAACGCGCGTGAGCCGGCCGTGTCCACAGATGATTCCGTAATCGCGTCTGCGACGAAAACGGTGTCTTTTTTATGGTGTATCGGTGTAACTGCTGCTTTAGAGAATATACGATTGTTTCACACCCGCTGACTGAAACGCGGAAATGCGTACTCGTGTTTCGCAGAGATAAGGAGTTCCCGGGCCAGGGCCACTTTGCGTTCGCCATGGCGGACGTGGAGTGGAGATAGCAAGGAAGTGCTCGAAATAATGTCGCAACGTATACAACATTCTAATCTTCACGAGCGGAAGCACGTTCTCCCGCTTCTGGCTATACATACGAGACGGCGGCCGTATGAAGGGTTCCCACCCAACCTTCGGCTCGAATCCCAAAGAGAAGGTCAGATCTGTCGACGCGACACACACACACACACACAAAAAGAAGACGTTAGCAAGTTTTTGTAATGTGAAATTATACGCCGTTTAAAAGGCAACTCCGGTCCATAGTTTCGATTTTGGGATTACGACTGTTTTTAGCACAGTGAGCATCCCTGAATTACAAGGTGTAATTTTTTTCTCGATATAGTGCGTAGTTTTAAAGATACCGACGCCTCAATGTTTTGTTTGGGGCACGGTCGACAAAAGCGAAACTAGCCGCTCGAGGCCCCGGCAACACTGGAAATCAGCCGCTAGGCGGACGTGACGTCATGGTCGTTCTCGTTCAAGGAGCACGCGGTCCCAGCGGCACCTACCTCTGTTGCGCTAGCCGTTTAAAGATAAAAGGTAAGCTGCTCTCGTTTTAATTCTGTATACGTGGTACATATCCAGCATATGTAGCAAGAGTTAGTGCGTATACTCAAAAGCTAGCGACTGGCAGGCGAGTGAACTCGTTCGGTGCCGGTGTAGGACGCCGATCTCACTACCCCTCCGCTTCGACTACGGTAGTGGTTATGGCGTACGCCAAAATCAATACTGTAGTCGTTTATTTCGCTAAAACGGCGGAAGTAACTTTCTGCGGCAAAATAAATTGCGATCCAGGCTCCGTGGATGGAGCAGCATTGCTCTACGCCGCGCTGCCAATGACGTACATTCAGTACCTGGGGGGCCGTCGCCGTGCGTGCGCTTGTCCGTACTCGCTTTCGTGCTGGAGGTTAGTTCCAGACACGAAGCATTGGGGCTCTCCGGCGCGGGCCGCGGCGTCCAAAGACGCGTGTGCTGGGCTGGATGCGGTTTTTTTTTTCGTTTTTTTCTTCAGGCCCGTAAAAAGCAAATTTGTAAGCTACGGCACTGTTATTTTCCACGTAAGTTCGTCTAGGTGGTGGATCTAATATGTGAAAACATCAAAGAAAAAGCTTGCCGCACTCAAAAGTTACAAAACAAAAAAAGTTTGTGATTGGAGCTAGTTAGTTGTTATAGTCTACACGCCCACCATTGCCCATTCAACGGAGCGTGAATGCTCCATGTTCCAGACTGCACTTGACAATGAGTGCATAGTTGATCTAAATACTTTTATTATGTTTACCTTTTGTGTACGACATGCCACTTAGTAATGAGAAGTTCATTGCTATGTTGACTGCAGAAAGGCAGTGTGTAGGCGTTACTGAAAAAAAGTAACGAAATACGTTACTTTGTTACTTGCAAATAAAAGATACGCGTTACCGAGCTACGTTGCCTAAAAATAAAAGGAACCCGTTACCGCTACCGATAAAAAGTAACGCACATTACTTCTTTTTTTTTAAATTACGATTTAACACATTTTACGGTTTTGACGATACAGGTCATATATCAAGAAACATTATGTTCGTGCAGAAGCTGAACATAATTACTTTATCTCGTTTTACGATTTCACCTAAATACTCACGGGAAAAAACGCAAAGAAAAACATGGCTTGACGCCTAAAACTCGGAAAAAATTGAAGTGTAATTTCTTTAAGACTTGGGAAGTAGTAACGAGTAACGTAACTACGTTACTTGAAATAGTAACGTAAGTACGTTACCCGTTACTGTGTCGAAAACGTAACGAGTAGGTTACTACGTTATTGAAAAAAGTAACGCGTTACCGGCAACGCCGTTACTTGTAACGTGTTACCGCCAAGACTGCAGAAAGGACAAAGCGTTACTGCTTGTCATGCCTTGTGGTCATCAGGGTAGGAAAAATATCATACCTTGACTTGAAGACGCTGTGTGTATTTAATCAATTAATGAATACACACACTTCCGCAGACCCACAGACTGCTGATCCCGCCGGCAGTGCGGAAACCGACTCGAAGTAATCGTAGGCCTCGAGAGACTTGTACGCCACCGTGTCGGCCGTGAACTGGCTTGGCGAAAAAACTAAATAAACGACGACATGAGCCGTCGACTTCGGTGGCAGCAACTTTGCGTCGGAAGTCCAGCAGGCCTTGTTTACGGCGTACGGATCATCGAAGGCAACGCCGTCCACGCACAGTTTGTCTCGATACCGCTGCCGTTCAGGCTCGGGCAGCGAGCTCAAATAGTCGAGCATAGCATACGACATACGTTGTGAGGAAATACGACTCACAAATAAAGATACAAGCGTCCCTACAACGTCAACAACGAGCGCACGCCATAGAACGCAATGGCGAAAACACGGAGAGCCGGGCTGCTCTTGCCCACATAGCTACCGCGCATGCGCGGCCTTCCGGCTTGTTGGTAAACAGAGTCGCTCCGCGTGTCGGTCTATACTCAAAAGCTGGCGACTGGCAGGCGAGTGAACTCGTTCGGTGCCGGTGTAGGACGCCGATCTCACTACCCCTCCGCTTCGACTACGGTAGTGGTTATGGCGTACGCCAAAATCAATACTGTAGTCGTTTATTTCGCTAAAACGGCGGAAGTAACTTTCTGCGGCAAAATAAATTGCGATCCAGGCTCCGTGGATGGAGCAGCATTGCTCTACGCCGCGCTGCCAATGACGTACTATCGCGGACAATATGAGCTGAAACAGCGCTCCGTCCTGTTCACGGTACTACCTGCGCCGCCTGTCGCATCGCTCCGTAAACACGGTGCACCCTGAGGGGGAGATAAATTCTCACTTGCGCTCACCGCGCTATGGCGCTCTTCCGGCCGTCTGCTAGCGAACATATTGTCCTACGGAACCACCATCACGTGGGCCGTGTAGCCCAGTGTTCCCGCGTTTTCAGCTAACATGCATTTCAGTGCATCTGAATAAAGCGCCGAAGGGAAAAATGCGTTGTCACGCTCGTATCTCCTTGAGGAGCGCTGCCTGACGAAGCTGCCTTGGCCCCCACAAGGAGCCGATCTGAATATCATCGAACACGTTTGGAGGCGCATCAAAGTAGCTATGTCACGGCGTCCCCTCCACTGCGCCACTGCACACAAATTGTAGAAAGCAATGAGAGGTGAATAGGAGTGGCTTCGGACCGAGCCAGCCTTCGTGGCCGCGCTCTATATAATTCCTTACCAGAAAGGATGAGAGCCGTGGTCACGGGTCAGGGGAGAATGACGTGGCATTCTTTTGTAAGTTTTACTGCTCCTCAGGACCCCTTGAACCTGATTTCTGCCGATTGAGACAAAGCTTGATGCTACGGTTGCGACACGCTGTTTGACGCCGTTAACCACGCATACTTTTGCATGGTGCCTCCTTGATCCCGATCTTCTTGAATAGTGCAGTTGAACTTCCACGCCAACAATTTATCTTTTGTCTGACATTGTCCTCTGCGAATATTCTTTCGATGAAGTTTCAAGCTCCTTTTCCTGGCAAATATATGACTGTTTGTCCCACTTTATTACCGCTTTATTATGACTCTAAATTTGTAAATAAAACACTGGTGTCTTGTTAGCAACTTGTTTTGTTTGAAACAAACACGTGGGCCAAGTAATAAAGAAATTATATTTTTGAACCTTTTCATACCAATTAAGGTTACAAAACCTTCTCAGTAACATGTATGGTTACCGTTTTTATTTTAACCGCTGTGATCAAGGAAAAAGAAGAAAAAAAAGTAAATATTTTGGAGCTAGACTAAATCCGGTATACAGATTTTGGCCTATATTTTACAATGTCCTACTTTGTGCATGCTCTTTATAAAAAAAATACAACCTGCAACGTATTCTGATGTGATTTTCAAAAACGATTATGCAGCTGCAATTTATGATACTGAAATATTTTTTCTTCACCAGTCAGCGTTTTGTCTACGTGATTCTACGCGATAGAGTAAAGTAAATCAATTCCAAAAGAGGGACGACAAGTCTAATCTCTTGCCCCCTTTACCGCCCCCCCTCCCCCTTGCCGACCTACCAGACACACGCACGCTGTTGCATCCACCGACTCGCTAACAGACGGCCGGAAGAGCGCAGTGGCGCAGCGAGCGCAAGTGATAATTTATCTCGGCCTCAGGGTGCGCCGTGCGTGCGGAGCAAGGCGACAGGCGGCGCAGGTTGTACCCTCCGCCGGCCGGAGCGCTGTTTCAGCTCATATTGTCCGCGATAGTACATTCAGTACCTGGGGGGCCGTCGCCGTGCGTGCGCTTGTCCGTACTCGCTTTCGTGCTGGAGGTTAGTTCCAGACACGAAGCATTGGGGCTCTCCGGCGCGGGCCGCGGCGTCCAAAGACGCGTGTGCTGGGCTGGATGCGGTTTTTTTTTTTTTCGTTTTTTTCTTCAGGCCCGTAAAAAGCAAATTTGTAAGCTACGGCACTGTTATTTTCCACGTAAGTTCGTCTAGGTGGTGGATCTAATATGTGAAAAAATCAAAGAAAAAGCTTGCCGCACTCAAAAGTTACAAAACAAAAAAAGTTTGTGATTGGAGCTAGTTAGTTGTTATAGTCTACACGCCCACCATTGCCCATTCAACGGAGCGTGAATGCTCCATGTTCCAGACTGCACTTGACAATGAGTGCATAGTTGATCTAAATACTTTTATTATGTTTACCTTTTGTGTACGACATGCCACTTAGTAATGAGAAGTTCATTGCTATGTTGACTGCATGTTTTACCTTACATCTTCACTGTGGTTCGGCTGGAATAATCCTTTTCACTCATTTAATGCAGGACGTATATCGAAAACCCACAAATGTTGTTTTTCTATCTCTGCCTCCTTTCTCCATATGGGACAAATAAAACATTTGATTTTTATTCCCCGCATCAAGGTCGTGTGCTGATTTCCAAACTAAGGGGGCTTTTTTTCTTCTTTTTTTTTTCAGCAGACGCGTCTTTTAGTGAAGACATCGAAGACGACGATAGCTGGAGCCTTAACCCATATGCACATGACCCACCGCCACCTGCTGACGAACTTCACAGGGAGAGTGCTTCTAACACCACAATGCGCGCGAGTGGGCACCGAGTTGCTCGCTAAAACGAGCCTTAGTGTCCTCACAAGCAAATAAACAAAAGGCAATACCGAAGCTACACGGGCTACAAATAAAAGCAACGGCTAAAACGCCCATCGCCCGCCGAAGTAGAGGCGGTAGCGGCTCAAAGAAGCGCACTTGACGCTGCTCGACCGGGCAACGGATAAGCCCGTCCGGACAGGGAATAAAAAGAGAACGACCATGACGTCACGGCCCAAGGTTGCTTTAGCGATCGGTGACCCGCTGGCGGCCTGCTAAGGAGCGGCTGCTCGCAGCGGGTCGCATTTTTATTATCGGCATTAGTTGAGAATGCTGGCGTCCCCTTGACGTAATATTTTGGCTGGAGTCGTATTTTGTGTCAGCGATACCAGTAATTTAATTATTTTTGAATTTTAGCCGGAGTTGCCCTTTAACCTTACGTCCGGGCGCAGCGGATGCTGTGAGCCATCGGAGCCAACCCAAGGCCGTGTGAGTGTCACGTGAACTTGGAGAGGGGGCACAGCGACGTGAGGAAAGCCTTTCACGGGAAACCTCCACGGAGCGGGATTGGCTAGGATAGCTCGTTCGCTGAGTCCGGACGTAGGTGAAACAGAGTATTGGCGACTTCAGAGAAATCGACGCCGCGTAGCGGCAACGCCGAGAAGCTCAGGAGAGGAGATCGTTTCGACTCTGTCGTCTGCTGTCGCTGTTTGGTTCTCGTAGGCAGCATAGAGACAAACATCGTTTCCAGTAATTCTTTTTGTGCTTCCGCCGTGTCATTCCTACGCACTGACTAAAAGAAGGTTTCTAATGTCGAAAAACTGCTTTGCTTCCAAATGTCACACCGATTTTACGCTGCAGTGCAAGAAATGTATGGTGGCCCGTGTGCTGAACAACGAAAACGACCTCCTTTCGTCCGCCATTTTGCCTGACCAGCGCGCCCCCTATAGTCGTTGGAGTCGCGATTGAGGAGGAGGGTTGGAGGGTGCGGAGGGGAGGGTATGCCCCCCTCATCCATACCCTCCCCTCCTCCTCCTCCGTTCCCTTTCCTCCTCCTCTTCCATACCATCCTCCTCCCACAGTTTCCCCGCTAAATTTAGCTGGAAAATTTGACGCCACGTGACCTGAACACCAATGAAATTTCCCGCTACGTTTAGTGGGGCGGTTACGCCGACGGCACCTAAAGGCTGTTTCACATGCTGCGATTCTCGTCCGAAATCGGTGTGATTTCCAGCAAATGTGCGACTAAAATCGCAGTCGCACTGTCGCAGCGGCTCTGCGACTGGTTTCCACCAAGTTGGTATTTTGTCGCAGAGTTGGTGCGATCACTTTCCTCGTCAACCAGCCGTTCATAAGCCAGCTTTCATCCGCGATAGTTGCGTATTCGAAAACAAATGTAGACACCTTAAAACTTTTGGTTTAATGTTTAATTACTAAAAATTTCTGGTTACATATTGTATTCGTAAAACATTTGTGTTTACTAAGACGTTTTTGTTGTATTTTAGGCAAAGTCCAACGCGTCGCGCCCGTGTTCGAACAGCCGGCCGCGCCGACAGAAATCGCGCGGTTGTTGGAGCATGTGAAACCATACATTGCAATCGCACTCGCTGCGTCGGCTGTCGCACCGATTTTTTTCGCAACAGTCGCTGCATGTGAAACAGGCTTAAGAGCTGCGCTCTAAAACAAGTATGTGAGTTCACTTTCCCGCATTACATAGAGATAAGCAAATCACAGCGAACAACAGAAGGATCCCAGAGAATGACGTGGCCCTGAATAGGCCACGTCATTCCCAAAATGTGTTGCAAAATGTGTTGTATTTTTTTTTCGGCACATACAATGAGTAAGTGAAACGTGACGCTCGTTGTCCTTGTCGCACTTTTCGGTCTAATTATATTCATTTTCATTTCATTTATTATACCCTTAAAGCGCCCATCGCCCGCCGTCATTCGCCTCGGCCCTAGTATCGTTTACTGTAATCCATTGTCCCGTGTTCTGCAAAAAAAAAAAGAAAAAAGAAAGGTATTATGGTGTATGTATATATTATATATATATATATATATATATTGTGGGACTTTGCAATTAACCCCATTGTCCTCATTGAGGTAAATACCCACTCCGTAGTCCGCTCTTTGCGCGGCTACGGCCGGGTCCGTCCACTGACTGCTGCTTTGGGCACCGGTGGACGAGAGACAACACCAACACAGTGAGTCTGTTTTCGACGTGTTTACGAGGACATGCTCACGCCAGTCCTGTCCCTTGATAGCGGGAAGGAAAGACGGAGTAAAAAGGAAATCATTTTGACTCACTCAGTTTTTCTGGGGGGCCTTTGTTCCGGGGGTCGCTTGGTCAACCTGATGGCTACTGGTCCGTCGACGCGGCGACGAAGGGCACCATCGGCGGTCTCCGCACCCTCGCTAGGCTAGGACCGGTGTTGTTCGCAATCACCCGCGCTGCGTATTCTAGCAGTGGCGATGAAGGCACAGCGCATTTTCTCGCCCCGAGATACGCTTTTAGTTTGTGCGCTGACGCGGTGTCCACTCTGGGTGGGCCCCGCGAGCCGTCTCGAACGCAAAAAGCTGCACTTGCCTCTTGTTTCGTCACCATACTTTGTTCGAGAACGGGGTTGACCTCGAAAAGCGCAGGTGCGCTCTCCTCAGCGAAGTAGGCTGGCGTCGTCCCGAAAGGGAATGCCTCGGACGTATTCCGGGCGTTGAGTCACCTGCATTTGGAAGCGAGCTCGGCTGAAAAGACACTGCTAGGGTGCCATCGAGTGCGCTTCGCATAGGGTGATGCCAACTGCCTGTTTCCCTTTCCCATACCCTCTTCCACCGCCATTTCGTTCCTCTCATTGTTTCCCCGTGCGCCGGAAAGTGGCCTTTGTGTCCATCGGTCCTCCCATCCGAGGGGGAAAATGCTAATCCACCCTCCGTGGTTCCACCACGCTGCTCCAATCTTGTGAGATAAGGTGCTTGTTTCCGGGAGGGTTATAAGCCCCACGGATTATCGCCGAGAACCAAAATGGCTGCTGGTTTGTCGGCGAGCGGTATTACAAAGGATGGCATCACCCTAGCAAAGCGCACATGAAGGCTCCCTAGACACTGCATTGTGTCCGTACGTGGCTGACGTGGCCACTGAGCCGTTGAGTGGCGTCGGGTGTCGGGCGTTCGCCTCTCCCTTTGTCCACCTGTTTGATCCTTGGCCGGAAATTGACCTGGTTCGCTATCTTAGCGAAAGGAGATGGATGCTGCTGTCTTTGCAGTCCATGGAAAGCCCCACGTTGGGCGCCAAATGTGGGAATTTGCAATTAACCCCTTTGTCCTCATTGAGGTAAATACCCACTCCGTAGTCCGCTCTTTGCGCGGCTAAGGCCGGGTCCGTCCATAGACTGCCTTTTGGGGGTACCGGTGGACGAGAGACAACACCAACACAGTGAGTCTGTTTTTGAGGTGTTTATTGACTCAGATGCCAACACGCTTCGCTCTTAGACAAGACTAGTCTGGGCGCTGGCTCAATTGCCAGTATCACCCGGTCGGTTTCCCGCGCTGCCGCATTAGACAGATTCACGGGAAGTCGGAGGCCCACAAAGAAAAACCGAGCTCCGTAGAGCCAGGGCCTCCGCCGACGAGAGCCCCTGGCACTCCTTCGGGGCCAGCTTTTGTAGCCTGCGGGAAATAGACGCGCCCGGGGAGGCCGGTAGAAGGTCACTCGAAGACGGGACGCGTCCATAATCACTCCCAAGGGTGTGCCGATGGCGCATTCACCAAAATGGGCAAGGGAGAGCCGGCCCCTCCGGGGAATTTGGCCTCGTGGTTCCTTGTATCCGGGAGGCCGACGCCATTGATGACGACGACTCCCACGGCCTGCGTGAAGCTAGGCCTAGACAGGGATAGAGGGAACCCCATGGTTCCCACAATATATATATTGTGAGGGATAGCGCGGCACCGAACGGGCCCGTCCCGCGAATGCGCGGGGGAACCGGAGAAAAGAGGAAGTGCCAGTGAGAGCGAACGTACGCGGGACTGGCTGCAGGTGACTCGAACGGTTTCGGAAGCGGCGTTGTGTGAATTGGTTACATACCGATCGAGTACATGACAAGTGGGGGCTTGTCCGTTGCTTAAAATGAACCAACCGTCGGTGTTCGTGCCACCGGAGCTTCTTCAGACACCGCTGCAACAAACAGACGGGACACCGCTACAGCTGGAGAAGATGGCGGCTCACGTTCGTCAGCTTTTGTTTGCTACTCCGATACGAGCCGCGGAAGCGGAAGCGGCGCCCTTCGTCGCGGCGGCTGTCACTGAGGCCAGCACAACGGTTGACCAGGACTCCACGCGCCCACGGCTGGTCCCCGTTCAGCCCCCGAAGTTCATCGGTTTCGGAGACTTGCAGTCGCCAGATGAGTTCCTGGACCACCTGGAAAACTTTTGCCTCGTTCACGGCGTGAAACTCGAGGACCGGCTCAGCCGGGTCGTACCTGCAGCCCTCCAGGGAAGCGCGAAACTGTGGTTTCGGTTCACAGAGGCCTTCGCCGACTGGTCAACGTTTGCTACCGCTTTCCGAAAGGAGTTTGCACCCGTCGACGAAAAGAAACGCCTAAAAGAAGAACTGAGGCTCCGAACTCAACACCCGGAGGAGAACCTGAAACAGTTCATTTATGTTATAGCCTCATACTATGACAGGATCGGCGACGATGTGACTGAGGCCGAAAAAGTCGAACGGGTGTTGGAGCAAATGCACCCTCAGTTCCAAGACTTCTGCGCAGGTAAGACCTTTGCGAGCCTGAAAGAGCTTGCGCAGGCAGCGGATGGGTTAATGGAAAGAGTATGGCGGCGGGTGCAGTATGTTCCCCCGCCACAGCCCACCAACCAAGTTGCGCGGGACCTGGCCTTCTACAGCAAGAGTGCGACGACTCATGCACCTGCTCAAAGTGCTGCGGTGGCAGCGGCACCCGTGCCACCACCAGTTGCTAGCCAGGCCTGGCCCCTGCATCCGGCATCCCTCCAGCCATCATACTATCGGGACCAGCTGAGTGCAGTCGGAGCAGTGAGAATGCTCCACCAGACTGGCCTGCACAGGAGTTTTCACCAGTACCCAGCAGCCAACCAGGCTCCAGAGATCCAGTGCCATCGTTGTGGTGGCGTCGGACATATGCAACGACAATGTCCCACAGCTAGACGCCAGGGCTCACCACGCTGTTTCAAGTGTGGCCAGCTGGGCCACATGCAAGCGAGGTGCCAGGGAAACTCTTGGCAGTAGAGGCCACTCCGGCGGGCCCCTACGACACCACAGTGCAGGTAGCTGCAACAGCCGGCGGCAAGGAGCCATTGTTAGAGCTTCGTATTGGGAAGTTCACATTCAAGGCGCTTTTGGACACGGGGTCGAGCGTCAGCTTAATGGGAGATGAAGCAATAGAGGCAGCCACAGCCACTGGTGGGGGCGTCAAGGAGGAACGACGAGGCCTACGTCTCGCAGCGGGCTGGTCTCTGATTACGCATTCAACTAGGTGCAGAATACACTGGGCCGGAGGATCCAGGAAGCAGCGATTCCTGCATATGCCAGGCCTCTGTCGAGACATTGTACTTGGTAGGGATTTTCTGGATGCCACTGGCATCTCGGTTCATGTGTCTCTGAACTCTTGGACTCTCGGCAATGAACCACAGACCCTAATCCCCTTTGTCCGGGACGTTGGCTCGAGGGCGCCAGCTCATCCCCGGCTGGGTGAGGAGGTGTACAGTCTGCAGGAGTTGTTTGCAGAGCCTCATCAAGTCGCACACCAGGAACCCGACCAGAATGAAGACGCCCAGCAGCCCTCAGAGAAGGACGCGGTTCAGCAACATGGCACTGAACATCCGGAAGTTTCGGCCCTACTTCGAAGATTTGATAAGATTTTTGACGCTCGCCCTGGTTGTACCGGACTGATGGAGCACAGCATCAACACGGGGAGTTCCCTGCCAACGCGCTGTAGGCTTCGCCCAGTCAACTCCCACAAAAGGCAGATTATGGATGCCTGCCTGAAAGATTTGCTGCACCAGGACTTGATCCAACCAAGCTCCAGTCAGTGGTCCTGTGCCCCAGTCCTGGTCGCAAAAAAGTCTGGAGGGTACCGACTAGCAGTGGACTACCGTCCACTAAATGCCAAAACCGAGGTTCCGGTGTACCCGATGCCCAGGACAGACTGGGTACTTGCACAGCTGGGCAGAGCCCAATGGTTCACGAGCTTTGATTTGTCGCAGGGCTTCCTCCAGATCCCTGTTCGCCCCGAGGATGTCCCCAAGACTGCTTTTATATGCCACCAGGGTACGTTTGAGTTTAAGAGAATGCCCTTTGGTGTGGCTGGTGGCCCAGCTACATTCCAAAGCCTCATGGACAAAGTACTGGCGGGGATAAAGCACAGGTTTTGTATGGTCTTTTTGGACGATGTGCTGATATACTCAAGTTCGTTCGAAGAGCATCTGCGGCGTATTGAAGAGGTCTTGGGCAGGATCGCCCATGCTGGATTGACCATGAACCCTAAAGCCTGGTTCAGACAGTTGCGTTTGACTGCGTTGCGGCAGCGAGAAACCAGGACATCCCTGGTGCTTCTATCGCGTGCCAAGACAATTCCTTGAATTGGATTCCACGCTTCATACGAAGCACAGATGTGCCTGTGACTCGCTTTCGGTTCTCGACGCAACGCAGTCAAACGCACTCAAACGCAAGTGTCTGAACCGGCCGTAAGAAGACACAAACTTGCAGGCGATCACTAAAGTTCCTAGGGCACATCATCTCGCCGGGAGAGTGCCGACCTGATCCTGATAAGGTTGCGGCCGTCAGGGACTTTCCAACCCCACGAACAGTCAAGGATGTTCAGGCCTTCCTAGGATTGGCGGGGTACTACCGCACCTTCCTGCCGAAGTTCTCCGAGGTGGCTCAGCCACTGTCATTCCTCCTGCAGAAGAAGGTCTCGTGGCGTTGGAGGAACCCTCAAGAGGAGGCATTTCGTCAGCTCAAGTCCATGCTGGCTGATGACGTGGTGGTTGCACTCCCAGATCTCAACCGGCCATTCGTGGTGGAAACGGATGCCAGTGGGAGGGGCATTGCGGCAGTTCTCTTGCAGGAGACTGGAGGGAGGCTGAGGCCAGTGTCGTTCATCAGCAGAGCCCTGAATGAAGCGGAGAGGCACTACACGGTGCAGGAGTGGGAGTGCTTGGCGGTAGTGTGGGCCGTTGACAAGTTCCGGCCATATTTGGAGCACACCAAGTTTGAGATCCACACTGACCACGCCTCTCTTAGGTGGATGTTCACCACGGACCAGACTTCAAGCCGGGTGCGTCGATGGGTGCTGCGCCTGCAGGGATTTGATTGCCTCATCAGGCATCGACGGGGAAAAGCCAACATCCCAGCGGACGCGCTGAGCCGTTTCCCCGTCCCAGCTACAATAAGCTCGGAGGCAAGAGAGACTGACAACGAATGGTTCCCCATCGACACCGTAGAAACAGAATACCGGGTCCGGTTCGAGGAGAATGCGATGGTTCAGGAAACCGACATTTCACCCCCTCCTCAGTGCATTCGAGCTTGCTGACGAACAGCGAAAGGACCCAGGGATCATCAAGCTGATTTGCTATCTCAAGGACGGCACCCTACCGACTGACTCTGCAGAAGCATGCCAGATTAGGAACATGGCTGAGGACAGCGAACTGGATCATGATGGACTGCTGCTGAAGATTGCAGGCGAAAGAAGACTCCTTTGGATGCCCAAACAACTATGCCAAACAGTGCTCCAGTTGTCACATGATCACCCTCTAAGTGGCCACCTAGGTTATTTCAAGACACTGAGACGAGTGTCCGAGAGGTATTTTTGGCTAGGCATGAGATCCGATGTGTCTCGGTATGTACGGTCTTGCCATTCATGCCAGACACTGAAGCCTCGCCGCCAGAAGCCAGGCGGACTGATGGACAGCCATTGGGCAGAGAAACCCATGGCAGAGCTGAGTGTGGACCTCATCGGACCATTGCCCACCTCAAAGCGCCAACACAAACACCTGCTGGTGATCATCGACAAATTTACGAAGTTCGTGGAGCTATTCCCACTTCGAGCTCCGACCAGCAAGGTCATATTAGAAAGAATGCTGGAAGTGTTTTGTCGACATGGCTTCCCCAAGAGTATATCTAGCGACAATGGGCGTGTCTTTGTGTCAAACCTGTGGAAAGCGGTAATGAAACACCTTGGCATCAGAGACCGCCACACGGTGCCATACCGCCCAGCAGGACAGCTGGTGGAGCGGCATAATGCGACAGTAAAGCAGTGCCTTATGGCATATTGTAGTGCCCACCGTGACTGGGATCAACATCTCCCAGAGGTCGCCTTTGCAATGCGAACCTGCGAGAGCGTCACCACAGCGTTCTCACCTGCCCTTTTGTGTTATGGGCGCCAGCTCCGCTGCCCTTGGGAACAAAACCCCGGCCAACTCCCTTCACCAATCAGTGGCACGCCGGGCTTCGTGGCAGATTTGACGTCTAGACTGCAGGACGCGTATGAGTTTGCTCTGGAGAACCAAAGGAAAGCGCAAGAGCAACAGCGGCGTTACTACAATCGAACCCGGCAGCAGTCAGAGTTCCAATTAGGTGACACAGTACTACGCGACCTGCACACCCTCAGTGATGCCAGCAAAGGGGTGGCAGCAAAACTGGCTCCAAGACGTTCGGGACCTTTCGTGGTGGTGGGGAAAGTGGGGGCCAATGACTATCGTCTGAGGGACCAAAGAACTGGAAGACTGGCGCGACTGGCACATGTGGACCAGCTGTTGAAGTTCTGCGAAGACCGACCGGACTTCGCTTTCTAAGGGGGGAGGATTGTGAGGGATAGCGCGGCACCGAACGGGCCCGTCCCGCGGATGCGCGGGGGAACCAGAGAAAAGAGGAAGAAGTGCCAGTGAGAGCGAACGTACGCGGGACTGGCTGCAGGTGACTCGAACGGTTTCGGAAGCGGCGTTGTGTGAAGTGGTTACATACCGATCGAGTACATGACATATATATATTAGGGTTATAAGCCAAGTTATCAAACAAACGCCACCGTGCTGTTGTGATGGACACCAGAGTACCACGCGGAATGCGAAGACCCATTTTGGCCCCGGGTGCGCATTTTCGGACAACTTTAGAAAAATTTATTAGAGTGGTTTCATCTTAAAGGGAACACGAGTATTGGGATGGGTATTTTGACTTGTCTCTCAATAAATTATATATATTAGCCACATTTCTACAATGAACAAAGCCACTTTCTAGGATTTAGAGAAAATTATTTTTCTCTACAAACATTTGAAAGTGGAGCAAGGTGAAAGTCTACGTTTAGGCTGCTTGATTTTTTTCTTCATGCATGTCTGTCGGTTGGTATAAATAGGTAAAACCGAAAACACTTGCATTAATTGTTCTTGCTAATGTATGACGCATTTCCTATTTGTTTTAACTAAACTGCTTTGGCATATTGCATGCCAGGAATAAAAAAAAATAAAAAAGTCAAACATCGCATCTTTGATGTTTTGGTGACTTATTTGGAGTCTTTTATCCTAGGATTCATCGTACATTTTGCTTAATAAATACTACACGCATGCAGGCCAATACATGCGCTGTCGATTGGTACCACTTTAACTTAAGTTCGCAAAACAATTTATATACATTTTTAAATTTCGTGAAAAATATGAGTGGTCATATTTTAACCCGCTTTATTAAAAAAAGCTAAACTTTTTTTTTCCAGTGTTGTTAACTTTTTGTGGGCATAATAAAATTTCCCCCATTTTTTTTTATTTTCTATGGAATTGCTCAAACAAAGATACATGCACCCGAATCGGCTAAGAGTTTGGGAAGTGTTTGGGAGGTGAAGGGGCGACAGAAAGTGGCGGTGGAGAGGGTAGAGTGGAGAGAGTTCTCTGGGCGTACCCCCATTAGGAAAAAAATGTCTGCCTGTGTAGACCTTAAGGCAGCTTGCCTTGAGGTCTACCCACTACCCATTCAGAGCCAATCAGAGCCCGGCGTTCTGACGTCACCGAAACGCCCGCAAAAGAAGCAGACGAACTTGCACTCCAAATAGAATTTCCGCACAGAAAAAAAAAACACAAAAAAGCGAGAGGTTTCATTCGTTTTATGAACTTAGTTTCCCAAACGTTGTGCTTTTTAGACACCGCCCACTGATCGGATCACTGATTTACAGCCCTGCCAATGAGCTACCTGCTTATTCCCTAACGCTCCAACAATGTTCCTTTCTGACCAAAAATTCAATTCCCGGACGTTCGTGTTTTACATGAAGGGGGATAACCAGCCGGCACCAGCTAGGCGGCGCAAGCCGAGTGAGAAAACACGGTTATCCCCTGTCTCATTGTAAACTTGGCAAGAAGTGAACGATAAGCCCCACATTGCGTGCCGACAGCTTCGATATGCGCTACGTATACGAGCGCAACGCACACATATTGGAGCATGATGCAGCGAAAAGCATGATACTCCCTCGCAGTAAAAGCGCACTTCGGTGATACGTTGTCACGTTCCGGTTGGCCCACCGGGGCCGTAGCTTCCGCCGTACTGGCATGTTGTCCGATAACGGGTTTCTGGCCTACCCAGTATTTCTTGCTTCAGACGCTAAGCGGCGCCACGTTTCAATAATGCGGCCGCCACTCCCAGGCATACCCAATGTTTCTTGCTTCAGTCGCTAGATAGCACCAAAACAAACAGCATTGCAGGTTGCCTATAGGAAATGTCAATTGCAATACTATCAGATGCCGATGCTGTACATCTATAATCTGAAAAGGACTCGAATTAACGAGAACGCCCATCAAAGAATTTTACTGTGATGCTACTGAAGCTGCAGATGTATACGTATATTTCTGACTATCACATGTGGACAAAAGACGTGTTGGCAATCCTGTTTTTATTTTTGCCACATTTTAGCTCAATAAAAAAAAGAGTGGCATTTTTTTTTTAGCTTGCGAGATGCAAATTAACCTGCGAGATTTTCGGGACAAGTTATTTCTATTAAAAAGTTTGAATTTTAGAAAGTTTTAGTATTTCTTATGAGCAAATGCAAGCGCTGTGTATTTGCGTTAGCGCCGCGTGCTCCACACTGCGCACGTGCGTCGCCGCCAAGCGCCAGTCCAAGACGCAGTTTTGGGCTTCCGCGCACGCGCAGTGTGGAACACGCAACGCTCACGCAAACGCACAGTGCTTGCCTTTGCACGTATACGCAATACGCAAACTCAGTATTTTACTGTGGCCTTACGCAGCAGTACCTCCCGTGCGCATAACCGCGTGGCAGGGAGGCCTCAGCTAACATTTACTGGCTGAGGCTTCTCCGCTCATACAACATCTAACGAACGTTACCCATCTGTCTCAGTATATACTTCAAAGTGTTTATGCCGACCGATTTCTGGCTACAATCTCCTTCAGACCTGCCTCCAACAGTGCGGGCGGGCTTCAAGAGAAGCCACGCTGCCGTTTCAGCTTCCCGAAAGGTGATCGACGTGTGCGGCTAAAGTTGGACACAAGTCTTCACGGAGGGAGACCCCTCAGACGAGCGCTTGACTAGCCCCGACTATTCCCGACCTAACCGCCAGGGACCCCGCAACTATTTTCTGCCCCGAGAGCGGCGCGAACGGTGGCTCATGCTCGCAGCTCGACCCTCGGTCGAAGGGGCGTCTCGTGCGTCGATAGGGAGTTTAGGCCGCGGTCACGGAACTATTATACATCGCACAAAACGCCGTCTGCAGAGACTGTCTTCTTTTGTATGATCTACATGCCATGTGACTGCGGCTAGGCTTTAGAAACGCATGGTCGTGGCGAGGAGTACCGAGCAGGGGGTGGGAGGTTCTAATCTGTACACTCGGCGAAAAAGTCGGCGAGGAATCCGGCAGCCGTGGTTGGCCGGCGCCGCACTTGACCTTTTCGCCGGCCAATCACGGCGGTCGAATTCTTTGCCCACTTTTTCGTCGAGTGTCCAGATCAGATGACCAGCTCATTATCGCTCCGCCACCAACGAGATTGCACCCAATAAAGATGCCGAAGAGCAAAGTAAAACGCGAAAAAAGCGAAAAAAAGCAACAACCAAACAGCTTAGCTTGTTGTAGATCAACCGTCGAGCAGAACGAGAACTTAACCCTCACTCCAACTGCTCGTACATCATACAAAAACACACTGTGTTCGCCGCAGAAACAAGGACAGAATTATCTGCGGAAACGCCTCGAGCAAGTTCGAAGCCCGATTACCTTATACGTAAATGTCTGCTTCGAACATGTCTACAGAGAGTTTTTTTATGAATAATAATTGTGGTTGTGGGGACATTTATACAGCGTGTAGTTGGTCAGCCTTTTAATGTTGCGACGAGTCACTCGCTGTAGATGAGCAATTTAGCCAGTGCAGTGCAACTGCTAGCCTGGGGTCTTTAACGTGCACCACGCAGTAGTGGTACACGACCGCACGCCGGTACGATGCTCATCCAGATCGAAACGGGCAGGGGTCTGGATTGAACCCACGATCCCTGGGTTCTGCAGCGCGAGCTTTCGCTTCACGTGCTCCGAGCTGGTGTGCGCTAGCCCACTCGGCCACCGATCCCCCCAGTTTTTTTATGACTAGTGTGACAGCACCACCATGCAGGAAATAAACACGTCTCAGACACTAGAGAGTTTAAGGGAACCGTTTTCGCGCATCCGATACGGTACGATGGGCCCTCCGGTACGAACCGCCCGTATGCGAGTATTCTGTGGCAGCGCATGCGCAGTGCGTACCGGAGGGCCCATCGTACCGTATCGGATGTGCCAAAACGGTTCCCTTAAACTCTCTAGTGTCTGCAGACTGCCTTTTGTACGATGTGCTAAGCAGCGTGACCGTGGCTTTGGTAAACCGTTTTTACTGGCGGCTGCTGGGGTCCGATTTTGGTGAACGCGAGAGCGAGAGGGTTTTCAGCTGCTGATTGGACCTGGCATCACAGCTCCCTGCTGGGTATACGCAATCAACTAATGAGCAATATAGGATGCGTTTAGTGTACGATCGGGTGTTATTTTGGTCCAAAAACGACTCACCGACACGCAACTATAGTGAGAAAGGTATCGCGGCATCTGATGCGCTTGTCTATACTATGTCCTTCATCCACCGGTCGATGTCAGCTTGTGTGCGGCAGCGCAGCAACTTGTGGTTTTGCAAAAGAAGCGCGGATTGTCAATGGTGTCCGATGTCAAATAGCGGAGGATTACCATTCCAGCCTGCGCCCGATCTCATATCCCCACGGCGCTCGGTTTGTAGCAACCGATCGACTTTTTTTTCTTTTCTTTTACAGTGGGGTTGTTAAGGACCAGTTTCCCCAGTTTCGTGTCCGGTAGCAAACTAAATTGTCTACACAAAACTCTGGACAGCTACCGCCATCTATGAGCAACGGAGGCAACCAGGCAACCAATCTGGTTGCCGCCGTCACTCATTTATTTATTTATTTATTTATTTATTTTGCTTAATGTGCCCACAAACAGCTCGAGGCCTTACTAGTGCGCACATATTACAAATATTATAAGAACAGATACAGACAAACAAACAAGCAAGACGTGATTTAGAAGAGATAAAAGGAAATAAATACAACTACGGAGAACAATGGAGAACAACAGAGCACAGATGTTTGTCAAGCAGCCAACAATGCTCTCCTAAAATTTAAAAGGGGTGAAAACAATTCTAAATCACTCCTATCGCGATTATAAAGGAGCTGAAGGCGTGTCGTTGGAGACTAGACACAAACTTTCTGCGGGTAGAAAAGAAATGAAAATCTGGTACGCTTTTGAGGAACACTAAAAGGAATCGCACTTAGAAGTAAAGGTGCGTCAATTGTAGCGCTCACTATCTTATACAAAAAAGTCATGTCTCGCGCTAATCTTCTTTTGTGCAAGGGTACCAGGTCAAGCAGATTAAGTAAGTATTCATACTCAAAATAGATGCGCCCCCCAACCCATCGATCGTAAACTATGCGCACGAGACGACGCTGCACTTTTTCTAAAATACATGATTGAGTCGATTCAATGGTGTTCCATATGACTGAGCAAAACTCAAGTTTAGACAAAACAAGGGCGCGAAATAGATGAATCATGCTAGCCTAAGTACTAAAATTCCCCGTCATTCGGGAAATAATGCCTAGGACCTGATAAGAATCATTCACAACTTTTGAAACATGCTCAGTAAATGAAAGGCGGGAATCAAACAGCACTCCCAGGTCACGAATAGTACGGACCTCGCGATAGCTGAACCTAACATGGTATACGGATACTCAATGCAGCTTGTCTTACGGGTAAAGGAAACAACCTTGGTCTTACTGGGGTTAAGTACTAAATTATCTTTTAAGCACTAGTTTTGAACTGCCTGAACATCGTCTTGCATCATTAGACAGTCAGTAGTTGAATGAATTTCGCGATAAATCTTAACATCGTCTGCAAACTGCAGCACCTTTGAATGCTGCACACTGTCTACCAAATCATTCACAAAAATATTGAATAACAACGGCCCCAGAATGGACCCTTGAGGCACTCCAGTATTTAAAACATATGAGGCAGAAAAACACCCTTCATAGTTCATACAGTACTCTGCTAGGTCTTCCGTCAAGATAACTAGACAACTAACTGCAAAACGAGGTAGTCATGCCCAACGCTGAACATTTGGCGAGTAACAGCTTATGATCTACGAGATCAAAAGCCTTAGAGCAATCGAAATAAATAACACCAACTTGTCCACGGGACGTGACCTTAGGTAGAGTGTGTTCCAAAAATTATACAAGGTTTGTTTCCACTGAACCCCCTTGACAAAAACCATGTTGGTTGAGACAAAGAGACGATTTAAAATGAAAATAAATATGTTTATACATTGCCTTTTCAAATACTGTAAACGACTTAATTTTCGCGAGGACCCAATTTTCGCGAATTTCGTGTATCGTCTGCATTTCGCGAAAAATAGATCCCGCGAACAATTAGGGCAAAAATTTCAAAACATTGGAAGCTACAGTGAGGTAATTTTGGCTCGCGAAAATTAGAGCCCGCGAATAATTTCAATTTTTCAACTTTGGCCCGATTCGCGAAAATTTGAGCCCGCGAAAATTATGTCGTTTACAGTACCTTAGAAAAAGAGCAAAGAAGAGAAATTGGTCTATAGTTATTAACGCAGTCAGTGCGACCAGATTTATGTATAGGAACAACCACTGCATTCTTTCATCCTTGAGGAAATACATTGGCCTCTAAGGACATGTTAAAAACATGTAGCAGCACAAGGGCAAAAATATCCCTGCATCCCTTTACAATGAAAGCAGGAATTCCGTCCTCACCGCATGACTTTTTTAGAGCGAGCTCATTTATTGCGGAAAGCACATCTTCAAGCGTAAGATTCGGAACTGCCAAGCTGCGGGTAGATTCAAGAGGAGCATCGGTCATAACAGTGCACGGAGTAATCAAGTTACCGACAGAAGAGAAGAACGTAGCAAAAAGATAACAGGCATCGGACGACTCAGATGTATATCCAGAGTCGTCTTGCAATGCATAAGTTTTCGATCGACTAGATGTCCTCATGTACCTTGCGTAATTCCACAGAGCATTAGGATCGCGTTTTAAATTGCGTTTAACTGAATTGCTCCAGTTCTCCCGATCACGCCGAGTCAGCTTTTTGGCCGCTGAACGATACGCTTTAAACAGACTCTGCCATTTCTTTATGCCGGTGTTCTTTTACTTTTTATGATACCTCGCTTTTTTTACGCAACGCATCACGCAGCTCTCTGGAGAACCAAAAAGGATCGTTGCTAGTTCGACCACTTCTGCATGGAATGAAATTATTCGTGGCTGCAGTTACGATGTCTGTTACACCTTGAACTGCGCTATCGATATTGGAACAGAGTGGAATTACGCTCCAGTCTATGTTGCGAAGGTGATTGTAAAGACCAAGGTAATCCCCACGGGCGTAGTTATACCCGAGAGACTGATTACTCGCCGACGTCCGAGCAGGAAGTACGATAGGAAGGGTGAATGGTGGATGCCACTTATCGATAGAGACAAGAGGACAGTCAGCAGCCTCGAAAGTGATTGCTGATATATTAGTCATGCACAAGTCAAGCGTATTTTCAGCCCCGTTTGTTGTAGTATTAAGCTGATAAAGCCCATTGAAGTTCACAAACTCCATCGTTTCTTCGGCCCTAGCACGTGCCTCACTTGATGCAGCACTAATCGTGTTTGAATTCCAATCAACGCCAGACACGTTAAAGTCACCAACGATCATCACATCATCGGTTGAAAAATTGACAGCACCGGAAATGTAGTTCAAAGTGCCTATGAATGATTGTGTGTCAGAACGAGGTGGAAAGTAGTAATTTCCAATTATTAAGTTAGGCTGACCCGGAAAACTGATTTGCACCCAAACACATTAATTTCCTTCTTGCAGATCAAACCTACGAAAACACGAAAACGACCTATGTACCGCCGTGAGTACCCCTCCCCCCAGAGTGGCCCGCGAACCAGTTGAATCCCTATCACATCTGTAAACTCAATATTCGTCAGTAAAATATTTGTTGCTAGAGATTGCTTGTGTAAGCCAAGTTTCCGTGATACAGACAACATGAAAATCGGAAATCGTGACACCTTCAAAGAAAACAGCAGGTTTGGTTCGTAACCCGCGAGCGTTTTGGTAGAATACACGGATGTTATCCATCACGAGTCTTCGTTAGCTGTTGGTCGCTCTGAATCGGGGTCACGCAAGGGCCCCCAAAAGGGCCTAAAGAGACTACCTTCCGGGAACACGCTAGAGTCATTAATTTTGATCAGGCAATCAACGGTAGTGCTCACATGAAAAGAACTGTATGAATCGTGCTTACTGCGAAGTTTGGTACACTGAAATGTTCCAGTTTGGAGCACTGAAGACAGGTAGTTGTTCACATCCTCGCGCGTCGTGTCCGGGCTCAGCCTCGTCACGAAAAGTGCCCGCTTTACAGGGAGCCGCGGAATCGACGAGAGTGAGGCATTTGTGCACGCACCAACTTTCGTGAGCGGACGTCGCTTCTTTCTCATAGATGGCGGCGGCAACCTTGCCAGCCTTTCCGTCAACATGCACGGTGGTCCGGTGGTCGCCGTCGTGTACGTCCCCCCCACGACGCCCAAGAGAGACATTGGAGCATTCATGATGGACGTCTTCGGCTGGGTCATGCTCCGCGAAGACACGTCTGCCGTAGTGACAGGTAACTTTAACGTTGACATTGCACGCCAGGAGGGAAAGTGGTTCACTTCGTTTATGCTCGAGCGCTTCGGGCTTGCGTGTGTGAGTGAACCTACGGTGCCCACGACCAAGCATTGGACGTGTATAGACCTCGTCTTCACGAAGAACGTGCCTGCCGTCAGCGTACACCCTATCGCGGTGTACCACAGCAATCACAAGGCCATGGTCACTGTGGTTACGAAATAAATAGCAACCCCGGATCGTAATATATACATCTGATTCTTTAATTGTTCAAATGAGCAATTACCCAATCCCACCTTAATCCTTACATTTAGAAATACTTCATTCCGACCGAGGTACAGCTTCGCTGGTCTTCCTTCTTCACCAGAGTGGAAAAGCTGACAGTTTTATTTTTTTTTTTCCCCTCGATCTGTTAATGGACGACGTACTACGATTTCTTGTTTTGTTTCTGTCTGCGAATGTTGCTTCGCAGCGGTCGAACCGCGATCACAGGGGTCCGATTTTGGTCACCGCGGGAGCGGTGCCTCTCGCGGAGCGAGCTACGATAGCATTCGTTCGACGGTTCGTCTCTGACGCGAGCGAAGAACGCGGTTCGGCTGCCACAAAACGGCATACGCAGACGTACAGAGCGCGACACTGTTAGCGCGAACAAGCGATCGCCGGTTTTTCCAGTTTTTCTCTTTGAAACCAAGGAATGTGATCCAAGTTATTATTGCTACGGAAAGAGCTCATTTAGTTCCATAATGTAAGCGATAAAATTTCGTGCTCGCTAATACTATTTAGAAGTAAAATGCGAAAATGCGCCGATGTCGTGTTCGCGCTAACAGTGTCGCGATGTGTACGTACATTTCAGGTCTAATCATATTCTGAGCTTCGTTGCTTACTGCGATCCATCCATTTTCCGCAGTGACCGACTTCCTGCGTGTTAAGAACGTGAACGCGCAGACTTCTTTATTTTACGTTTTTTTCTTTGTTTTTCATGCAATTTTAATTTTAGCAGTTTTCTTTTTTGTCTTCTTGCGCTTTACGGTACTTCCTGGATCCATTATTCCTGCTCAATTGATCGATAGAGCGATTTTTTCATTCAACTCTAAATGCTACAATTTAATGTCTTTTGACTACGACACTACGGCTGCCACAATAAGACGCCGAATGCCTCCAACATGGCGCCAGGGAACTGATAGCAGACGACAACGTTGGTTTCAATTTCGAGTGTAACCGGAAGTGACGTCAGGTGCAAGAAGGCAGGAAGTTCATCGATTTTCATCAGGGCAGTAAATGGCCGCGAACTCGAACCCAAATATTCGCTGACGAGTGACGCAGTGCTCTTTATAATACGCGAGCTGGATTCGGCTGACGTGCTTGAGCACTGCGAAAGAATCACGGTAACACGACAAAAAGCTTTGCGAAGAAGAAAAGGGAATAAATAGCTATTGCTCTCTTATTTATACATTTTTACGACGAGGGTCATATTTCGGGTTCCCTACCCTCATGTGCTAGCTTTCTTTTTTTTTTTTTAGACCCATTAAGCGACAGGCAGTTTTGTAAAACTCAAACCGAATATTGTTTCAGCTCGTTCAAATGATAAATAAACGTCTTCCTGAATGTCTAACTAAGCGCCTACTGAACAGTGAAGGCCCCAAGAAGGCATTAAAATCAGGTTCAAACCGAATTGGCCCGCCACGTTTTGAAACAAAGGTAGGCCGCCTAGCTTAAGTCATGACTAAGACTGAAGCTATCTGTATCCAGGTGCTTCAACGGTACTCCGTTCATCCTCAAGCTGAGACTAGAAGCTCCAACTTCAGCGCGAGCTCGCTGGCTTCCGCAGTGCTCTGGTTGCACGTGCCTGAGTGCTCGCACTTGTGTTAGCAAGGGCAGAAAGCTGGCGCTGAAGGCGGAGCTTCTAGTCTCAGCTTAAGGGTGAAACGAAGTGCAGACGCTTTAAACACGCGTTAGATTGAGCCGCCATTGCCGACCTTCTCTTGTTTTACCGAGATGCCGAGTCACTGAAGCAGTCGTTTACGAGCTTCTACAGAGGCCTATGCTGGCGAGGACACAGTAGCACCTAAAGTGGCAAATAACCTGCCCAGCTGTGGTAATGACGAAGTGAAGCGAACGGAATAAGAGGGAACCAAAACTAAGGTCGGTTATGGCGGCGCCCATGCACAGCTGCCTGAAAGTGTCTAATAGACTGACACAGCCAGCGGCAAAAAAATCACGAACAACCAATTGCTGACTTTCTCCTTTATCTATTTCCGTATACTTCAGCTCAGCTGCTTGAGAAGGAGTCGAAACCACCCAGGAACACCCAATCAACGACATTACTTTTTTCTTCTTTGTCCTTAGTAGGCGCCATAGAATGCTGCAGTCTGGGAAACATTGCGTTTTTGTAACAAAGCCCTATGGTCCTTTGCAGACATTTTTCGTCCCGAGTAGTTTCGAAAGCGTCCTTGTCGCTTCCCTGAAGCTTTGCCCACCCACTCACTTGTCTTATCCCTGCTCGATGTCGTAGATACGACGTTGCTCAACATGAGGCTGAAGCTTCTAGTGAGTTTAGCCGAAAGTGATTAGAAAATTTCCCGAGCGACCGATGAAGGATATAGATGAGATCCGAAGTGTTTCTTTTTGATTAGAAAGTTTCCCAGGATTCTTAAGGGCAATGCGAGTTCACATTAGTCTGACACATATTGTCTCACGAAGCATGGGCCGAATTTTATTTATAAAGCTAAGCATCGCACGTAAAAAATATTTAACCTAATTGGTCCCTACCAAAAAAAAAAATAAATAAAAAAGAACAACCTAGTTACAAAAGGTCATGGACACATTTTTCCTAAAGATCTAAGCATTTTACTTTTCTCTCTCGTAGTTCTCGATTGAGCCCATCCAGTTTTTAATTCACATTATATATAAAAAAACAGTGAGTGAGCATGCAGGAGAGCAGGTGATAGTTATCGCAATGTAACACCTGTGTGACGTGGGGAAAAAAAAATCTATGTCGAAGAGAATGCCAATAGTAAGAGAACGTATCAAGACGCTCTCCTATTGGTGTCTTTTTCTTGAACTTGGAAAATTCTTAATCTTTTCCTGCACCACAGTCTCAGGTGTTACACTATGTCCACACTATACGTTATCATTACTAATTCAACACTTGACTATCCTAAACGCAGGCACGTAGCCAAGGAGGGGGGGGGGGCCATGGCCCCCCCCCCCGAAATCTTTCATTTTGCTGGGACCTCCTCTCCCCCCTCCCCCTCATACAGCATTTTGTCATGGGCGCCCCCCCCGCCCCCCCCCCCCCCTTCCGAAACAAAATGCTGGCTACGTGCCTGCCTAACGCACTGATATCGTTCAACAGGCCCCAAAGCTGTGGCCAATGCAGTAATGTACTTTGTGTTTGTGGTATGCGTAGTTTTTCGCAGAGAACAGTTGACTTGGATTCCCTGAGGCAAACTGTACAATCGCCTGCAGACAGCGCACACGTCTACAGTCTACTATCGTCGCAACGGCCATTTCGAAGAACGATTCGGCGTGCAACACGATTGCGGGTCTTGGCCTGAGCACAGACTATCACGGTCTAGACGTGTAAAGTTGAGTAGCCTAAGTTTTTATTAACAATACATTCTTCGAACAGCTTTCCATCATACTTTCTGCAGATTGTATTTAGCTTTTGACTTGACTTCCAGGAGCCGTTTTGCCCAAAGTTCATTAGAAAGGCAGTAGACTTCTTGGCGCCTAGGTGTCAACTTTTTGTTGACACTCCACTGAAAAGCTAAACCTCTAGCATAAGACAACCTTGTGACTCCAAGGCGATTCATTGGCACCAGACCATTTGTAGTCTCTGTGTCGCCAGAGCCTCCTCCAAATTGGCTGCAGCAAAATTCTGTAAAAAGAAGAAAAAAAAAACGCGATTTTCTTTTTTTAGTTTTGTTAATAAATGGTGTCGCTGTGTTATTTGAAGGCACTACATCCGAGAACTACACATTAGAAACGAACACAAACACGAACACCATGAAGCACTGAACACCTGAAACACAGTCCCATTGACTGCTGCAGAGCCTTATATAGCCTACATATTGAAGGAATTCATTTGGCCGGTGACCACCTCAACACTTATTAAGGTTTAAGGTATTTGATCTTCTCCTCGGGAGTCCATCAAAGGGAAAACAGTGTTTTGAAGGTCGTGGACGATATCTCTTACAAGAAAGCATTGGTTCATTCATTTAAGTCACTATAGTCAGTTACAAAGTCCGAACGGCAGGGCATGCCTTTCGAACGCCTCAACATGCAGGCAGCAGAGAGTCTGCAGCCTTTCTGATAAATATGGCTGCAGGAAGTCAACAAAAAGACTTAACATGGAAGCACCAGAAAGTCTGCAGACTTTATGTTGAACTGGGTTGCAAGAAGTCAACATATATTTTTCAACATGCAGGCAGCAGAAAGTCTGCAGCCTTTCTGATAAATATGGCTGCAGGAAGTCAACAAAAAGACTTAACATGGAAGCACCAGAAAGTTCTGCAGACTTTATTTGAAATGGTTGCAAGAAGTCAACTATATTTTCAATATGCAGGCAGCAGAGAGTCTCCAGCCTTTCTGATAAATATGTCTACAGGAAGTCAACAGAAATTTTCACCACGGAGTCCTCAAGAGGTGTGTTGACTTCCTGTTGACAATGTCAACAGAAAGTCAAAGTCAAAACGAAGTAACCAGAGTCGACAAGAAGTCAACACATTTTCACCAGAAAGTCTGAAATTATTTCTGCAAGGGAAGGAGAAAGGCCATCGCAAAGTGCGTTCCCACAGCTTGTTCTACCGAAGCACAACGTTACGCGATGCCACCGTGCCAGTCCTTCGTGTTCAAGAGCGCCCCCCCCCCTCCCCCCCCAAAGAGTCCGTAACACCTTGTTTTTTTCACGTTACGTTTCATAGACGGGGGAGGGGGGGCTGTAAAACGTGAAAAAAAAATAAGATGTTGCGGACTCTTTGTTCCAACACGGTGAATCGCGAGCCAAAATGCATGTCGAATCACAATTTGCACGCCGCCTGTGTTGGATCTTAGAGATGTTGAAGTTCATTTTGAGTTTGCCACTGCCATAGCCAATGAAGATTTGTTAATGGTTTCACAGCCCCGGAGCTGCTTCTGCAATTGTACGTCCGGGCTTCACATCCTCATAAGGAAAAGTGCCTGGGCACGCTCCAGATGAGGTACCACTCACGTTCGATTGAAATCCTAAGTCTCGAGCATTTGTCTGGTTTGTGACTATTTGTGCGTACTTTTATGTTTATACACAGTTTCGACCTTTAAACAAAAGTGCTCATGGGGCTCTAAACTCGTCAAACACAAAGTAGGAGCCAAGAGTTCGCGGAGCGCGCCGATTGGACGCCAGCGACAAAAACGCGAAGTCATCGTCGTGATGGTCCAATCGGTGCGCTCTGTGAACTTTGGCCCCAACTTAGTGTTTGACGAGTTTAGAGCCCCTGGCCGGTTCCATTTTCAGTGTACGTGCTTATGGCGCGTGATTTGCTCGCTTTCCGAAGCGACGAACATGCGCGTGCTGGGCTGAGGAGATCGCACGCTGGGATGAGGACTTGTAAACATTGGAATGGTATATATTGTGTTGCGTATCTTCTTTGCAACGCGATCTTTTATGCATTAATCGCTGTATGTAGCTATTGTTTAGCCGTGTCTGATCGTGATTGTTGTGCTCATCTCTCGCACCCCCTCAGTGGACTATATATCGTTATATTTCGCACTCGTGCTGTATCGCCGATGTTCCATATTCACGTATTTTACATATGCGCATATTTCTCATAAAACGATCCGTGTATTTCCCTTCTCGCGTGTATACCTTAGACATTCAGTTTACAGTTCTCCAGATAGCTTATCACCTCTACTGTCGGTCAGTGTACGAGAGAAGCCGATGCACAGCTTTTCTCCCCCCCGCATTCTGAATGACGTAAATAAAATTTATTGTTATCACGGCCATTAATTTATCCCGCTAATCACTGGACAGCACAGCGGCACCGCGCAGCCCCATCGTCTCCCTCAGCCGCCAGCAGCGGCCGCCACCGTCGCGTTCCATCGCCGCTCACGTGACTGTGCCCCGCATGCCGCGCGCGCCGTTGGAAAAACGCGCTCGCCAGCGGCAACCGCGCGAGCGCGCGCACGTTGCAACGCCGTCCGCGCCAGCGAGCGTCGAGCCCGCCTCCCGAATCTCCACGGCGCGCGTGTCCCACGGCGGACGGCCCCGAGTTCCCCCCCACGCGGCAAAACAAAAAAACCGGAGCACGCGCGGCGGGCCGTCGGGAATGAACGGACACCGCGGCCAGGCGCACGACCTGCTACGATCTCGCAGCACCATGCGCGCAGACACGCATCAGCAACAGGCCACGGACCTGGGACCCCGAAGACGTCACGGCGGCAGCAGCGGAAACTCGAGCGGCCCTGCCCCCGCGGCGGCGCGGAGGCCCACGTGCGCCCGGTGCCGCAACCACGGGCTCCGGATCCCCGTCAAGGGCCACAAGCGCTACTGCCGGTTCCGGGACTGCCACAGCCCCAAGTGCAGCCTGACCGTGGAGCGGCAGAAAGTGATGGCGGCGCAGGTCGCCCTGCGGAGGGCTCAGGCGCAGGACGAGGCCATGGGGCGCGTGCCGCCCGACGAAGACGAGGAGCCCGTGCTGCCGTCGGACGTTGGAGGCCTGCCCGGCACGGCGCCGATCGGGGCCCTGGCCGTGTCCACCAACTCAGCCTTCAGGGCCGCCGCCGGAGGTGAGTGCCACTCGCAGAGCGCGCGCGGCGGGCGATAGCGTCGGCCTATCTGTCAAGGCGAATGTCGGGGCCACGGTGGTCGGGGCCGCCGGCTTGGAGACCTGCTTGGAGTGTGGATTCCAGTTCGCATAAGCGGAAGTGATGACGGTTGTTGAACCCTTTGGTTCTTGCTCGTGTGCGTGAGATTGTTGTGTACGCTTCACGCGTTATCTGCCCGTTCATCGAGTCGATGGTGCCGTTCGGACTGCTCCGAAGTCCCGAAGTCGTTGTCGGGGGAGGTGACAAAGTTTCCGAAGTCGTCGCTTGAAATAACGTCGGCATATGCATTTACAGCGAGTATGGCCGTGAGACGGGGTTATTCTTTCGAGGCACGTGCTCGCGCACCGGCGCACGTGGAACACACGCCCACGTTGAAAGCTCTCAAACGACGAGTACCTTAGAGTTGTCAATCGCTAGCGCAAATTCAGTTATTCTAGTTCTAAACCTCCGAAAGCATGTGGTGTTGTTGACGCTCAAGAAAAAACATTATTTTCAGTGGCGTCGGAATAGGCTTGTAATGTGTCGTGGCCCAGTAATCTGATCACGAAATAAGATGACTTTTTTCGTCTGTATATATAATATATCCATGTTAACTCGAATTGGATCGCGTACATTCGTTTTCTGTTGCATTGTTCTAGAGGAACATGTGTTCAGCGCGTGTCTGTCACAATGACGTCTCTGACGCAGGTGTTTTCACACGACACAAATCCGCCATTCTGCTGTTGGACGTCAGTGATTTGTCGGGTCTCTAAGTACAAGGAGTTTGATGGCGTGGAAGAGATCTTGTGAAAGGCCATTATTCGCACGCGCCCGACAACGCACCAACAAAACGGGGAGTAAGTCGCACCCCTCATACACCATTCGGCATCTTTTTGCATGCAAGCAGTCCTCGGCCTTGCATGCAAAACGTACCTCGTCGAGGCCAGTGACGTTTCTTTTACGAACGCCTTAGGTTCGTTGACCTCGTGTGTCAAGTTAGACGCAGCTGCTTTTGGACCATCGCTGCGTCGGAGGAGATAGTTTATTACGTTGGCGTATGGAGTCGGATTATTGAAGGGGCCACACAGAAGAAAGCCGATCTGAGTGCGACGGCATTCGATGCGTGTCGCCCTGTCGAGTTGTGAGGCGTGGGTCTAAATTATTATTTTTTTTTTATCTGAGAGATTATTTAAGACAAGCATTTTACTAAAAGCCGCCTTAACAGGAATATACAAGATTACCGATAGTTCCAAATGTAATCTTGCAAAGGTTTTAAAAATAAAAAAAAACAGCTTTACCATTGTTTTTTTGCCTTCTTTGGGGATCTTCAAATGGGGATTCAAGTAGGGTCAAATGGTGATCTTAAAATGGGGATTGTCCACTTTTAGAGCTACTTGGATTCTTTGCGAACATTGGTCCCTTGAATTTTTATGGCCAAAGTTTCCCCCTAATTTAATTTTCATGTCCGCCAAATGATTCTTTTTATTAATGTGTTTATTATTATACACTGTTAGGTGCTGCACAAATGAAGGATGAAGAAATAAATATCCTGCCACACGAGACAACAGAAACTGATTCTACAGACTTCAAATATAAGTTCGTGACGTTTTTACCCACTTTATATTTCAGGAAGAGAAAGTATACATGCGGTCTGATTAGAATGCGGCCCGATACAATGAAAACAAACGTGTTCTCCCTTCTGTTATTTTTTTTTTTTTTATTGTGTTATGGTATAGATAAAATTGCTTGTTTTCGGAATTTACTTTTTTTGTGAAATTCGGAGGGTGTTTTTTTTTTGGAGTTTATTTTTTGCCCGCAATCGGATATTTTTTTAGTATATTTTTGGATAGATTTTCAATTTTGTATACTTCGGAGTTTAATTTTGTTGTTCCCAAATTTTCAATAAACAAGATAAAAAGATTCCGACCTAAAAGTGAATAAGTTAATATGAACTCGCATGTATCAAACGACATTTCTCCAGTTGGATCGGGTGTTGGTCCCCTAACCATTGGTGTAACAGTCCTACGATAAAACGTTAAAAAAAAAAAAAGCTTGCTTCAATAGACGTCGATATTTTAGAATAAGCAAACTCCTGGACGTAGTCGTTGGGAAGCTCGTTTCCTTCCCATCTTGTTCCAACACTCCGCCTGCAGCGGGGAATGGAGTGCTGAAGTGATTTCAGCTGTCCAATGAAATATACGAGTTATATAGATTTCAGTCTCACAAAACAAAACCCCTCCTTTTGTCGTGGCCCATGAGTAACTTATGTCGTGGCCCATACGTACAACGACCCATGGTCCCGAATAAAACATCTGAGGAGATAAACAGGATAGCCCCTTTTGTCAGTGGTCTGAGATTTTAAAGGAAACTGGAGTGGCCTCTGCTCAGGATCGTTGACTGATCATGTACCAAACCTATTTTACCGTTTCTCTCTTTCTTTTTTTTTAGACGTCGTTATTTTAAGATTTCGAGTATATCGGATAATTTGAATTGACGAAAATTTTACAAGCGTGTGTCTTCGATTTTTTTTTTTTTTTTTTTGGGGGGGGGGGGGGATTTATTTGAAAAGACCGTATTCTAGGTAGAGATTATGACGTATATATTTCAACGTTCTTGTTGCAATTGGCCAAGAAGGGTGTGTCTATACAATACGAAATTTCACATAAAAGAACTTCGGCTCAAAATGCTCCGCAAGCGACAAAAGAGCTCAATTGCAATAGACACATCGTCGTAACAGTAATAATAATAATAAAAAAATAGTGTAGGAACTGACTACACTCTAAAAGTCCGCGCGTCTACTTTCCCGCACAACACTCCAAGAGCCAATCACTGCAACTTACGGAGACAGCTCAGCGAATGACGATGCCGAAACATACGTTTAGCCCCAAAAAACGCAGTCTGAGTTGTGACATTAAGCAATGCAAAACGTCACACTTGCATTGCTTAATGTCACAACTCAAACTGCGCTTTTTGGTCTAAACATATGTTTTGGCATCGTCATTCGCTGAGCTATCTCCGTAAGTTGCGGTGATTGGCTTTCCGAGTGTTGTGCGGGAAAGTCGACGCACGGGCTTTTTTTAAAGTGTACAGTAAATGACAGAACACAAAACGCAGCGCGTTTTTTTTTTTTTTCGGACGCCCTCCGCCTTTAGCCCGTACTGGTTGCCTTCCGTCGTGCTATTGCTTCGCGTTGACGCTCGAAGCCCACGACACGACGGAGTGTTATCGAAGGTGGGAAGCTTGCGCTGGCGGCGGGACGACTAATGGTGAATTCCACTCGTAGATCCGGAGCGCTTTCCAAAATCCGCGAGGGAGGCGAAATTCCGCTCCGTGGGACCCGCTCCGAATCGACGAGGGGAAGATAAACTCGCCTTTTTGGAGCGACCTCCCCCACACCCCTCCCCATCGCTTCCCCAGCGCCCCTCCGCCGTTCAGAATGGCCGCTGCTCAAACTTGACAAGCCCACCAACGCCTGAGCCGACTGATCTTTCCGACGCAGAAATAACACGCGACACAGGCAGGGCGAAATTATACGTACCACGGCGCTCATGTCGCAAATAACGAAGACGTCCGCGTTCGGCACCGTCACATACCTTTCGGCCGCGTCGAAGCGGCGGGGCACGGACAGCGATTGCCAGTGGTGGAGTTCAGATTACCGGTACGACTTTAATAAACACAGAGGTAACAAACCATCACTTGCACGGTCGTTGCCTAATCTCTTTTTGCTTTATTGCACGGGAAAACGCCGGCGGAAAGCCGTGTAAAAAGGTAAACAATCATTGGCTGCGGAATGAAGAGGCCTAACCTTGCGTCTGCGTCCGGCTTTCCTGTCGTTCTTCCTCTCACGATCACAGATGTCAGCGCTTACGATTTACCACGCTCCACAGTCCCGGTTTTGTATCCCTGACCTACGCGAGGTAGAAGCGTTCGAGCCGTCACAATCCCCCGTAAACAACCGATGCACCCGAACAGATCCAACTCGACGACCCGTCCGGCCCGCCGACCTCGACAACCTCGCCGCGCATGCGCACTGCCGATTTAGATGGAAGTCACGTGGGCCGCTCTGTCAATTTCCGGAGAGATCTGTGAAATCCCGCAGAGCAAGTTCGGCGGAGTTTGAGGCGCTCCGTGGAGCGGGCGTTGCCAGAGATCTACGAGGGGAAGATGACCAGCTCGAGCCAGATCTGCGAGCGGAATATGCGCGCTCCAAATGGAGCGCTTTTGGAGCGCTCGAGATCTGCGAGCGGAATTCACCATAAAAGACCTAGCTCTTTCTCGTGCTTATCCCGTCGGTGACTAGAACTACTAGTCTTATACGATTCCGATGTGATTATGTGCATAAATACCGTATATATTCCATTTAATGTTTTTTTAATATATTTTTTAAATTTATTGTTAGTGTTTTATCACACAGAACCCCGCATGTTTTGATCGTTTAGTGTAACGCGTGGTATATGTGCACTTGTCGCGCACATCATTTTTTGCTATGCCGTAGTACTCTCTTCCTTGCTGTAAACCAATTGACAATCTAATTAATTAGCGCCGATCACGACTTGCAGCCCACCTTTTTCAAGTACAGGGTGTCACAAAAAAAATAAAAAATACACGTTCTTTTTTACCACAAAAATAAACTAGGCATCGCCGAACGCTCATTCTCCGCCCAAAGGTAGCGATAGAGTTCACAACCAGATGCCAAAGTTTCAGCCCGAACCGCATACCTTAATCACAAGTTATAAGTGATTTTCTGATAATTTCAATTTGAAAATGGCGGCCGACGGAGTTTTCGAATACATGGGGCTCTATGGCACCAGAAACCGAAAACGGGCGAAAATGGGCTCCATTTTCCCATTGACATTTTCAGAAAATCACTTATAACTTTTGATTACGTTATCGGATTGGGCTGAAACTTTGGCATCTGGTTGTGACCTCTAGTGCTACCTTTGGGCGGAGAATGAGCGTTCGGCGATGCCTAGTTTATTTTTGCGGTGAAAAAAACCCTGTAATTTTTTTTTTTTTTTTTGTGACACCCTGTATAGTACGGTACACCATGCCCCGGGAGCGGTGCACACTTTTTGTCTGCGTGGGTTTGTCCAGAGTCACCAAAGAAAGTTACGCTCAGAGTACCGACGCTATTTTCCCCGTCGACACCACCATCAGTAGTCCGCCTGCATCACGTGCCATATTTGTTCACGTGCCAGCGGCTCGAAGGCGCCGCCATTTTGATGCTTAGAGCAGCACGGACACCCGTGTGCGACTAGTTATTGGTCTGAAATACAATGTTTTGAGTGGTAAATGGTGTTAAGAGATCATCGCCGTATCGTTGTAGTCTGTTCTGAACAGTTTTAGCAAGCAGAACTTGCTTGCTAAAGCTTGCATCTTCCGTCAGGCACGTGGGGGAAAGCTGGTGACATCTGGCATAATTTATTCTACGCACCGATGGGGCTAAAGTGTCGTTACGGTAAGCCTAACTCATTTGGTGGCTCCATAAGGAAAAGAAAAACAAAAAAGAACTCTGTTATAAGTCTAGGCTTGACGTCGTTATAATCAATTATTGCCGGTATTAAACACATAGATTGCACCATGCATATTCCTTAGAAGTGTGCTAACTCAGAACGTACCGGTGTAATTTGTTTTCTATTGTTTTTGCTGCAAGGAAGTGGCTGACGTGCATGAAAAGAAGTAAGAACGCACGTGCTTATTTTTTCACTATATGTGCGTGGATTTTGTGCGCCGCGCATTGCTGCCAAACGCAGTTTCGTGCATCAGAGCAGATGTGCTCGCGCCCCCAAACACATCAAGAGCAAGGCCGATCGTAATTCAGCCTTTTGCATAGCAAGTGCTTTTCAGGTGCCACATGCGTTTGGTAGTTCAGAGACACGATGGCACAGACTCGATCGGTACACACCTGCAACATCAATGGAAACTGCCGCTGCCTTCGAAACTTGTTAACACGCCTACGACCCTCATAGAGACCGCTTTGCGCTGGAGTGAACGAAGCATCACCAATAGTTTATACTAAATACATAGAGGCGCTGCTAGAAGTTCAATAGAACAATCTATAATCTACTAAATCGCGTGCTCAATAGCTGCAGAAAGGGATTCCCCGTCTCGGAATTCCAATCCAATGGTGGTGTACAACATGTCCCGAGCACAGAAGGTACAGAAAGTAACACTAATCAATAACAGTATAAATATATCTAATACTGTGCGTATAACTATAATATTTGTGATTAAATAAAAACACACACAGGACTCGTAAAGGCGCGTGCAACACATAAACACCATTTCATATGGAGTGCACACCGCTGTCAAAGGCACTGTCTCGAGCTCGGGGGCTTTATCTGACATCGATACGCGAGGAAGCGTGTATATCAAACGCAAACTCAATACAGATCGGACGCACCGTCAGTTTTTCACAGCGTTGTACACTCGCGCCGCCATATAACGCGCGCGAGAAGTCAGTCGTGCTAATTATGTACGCGCAGATAAGGAAGGATTCAGTCAAAATACCATTTTGAGCTCAGACGCGGTTAGTTTTGGCTCACTCTGCAGCACGCAGAGAGCAAGTTTGTCTGCTTCTTTTGCGGGCGTTCTAGTGACGCCAAAACGACGAGCTCTGATTGGCTCTGATTGGAAGGATAGTAAGTAGACCTCAAGGCAGCTTGCTTCGAGGTCTGTGCCCACAATCCTTCAATCAGAGCCAATCAGAGCTCGGCATTCTGACGTCATTACAACCCCTGCAAAAGTAGCAGACGAACTTTCGCTGCGCATTTAGTTGACTGCAGCCAACGTACACGATCCGGTAGGTGCCACGCACGCACGCACGCACGCACGCACGCACGCACGCACGCACGCACGCACGCACGCACGCACGCACGCACGCACGCACGCACGCACGCACGCACGCACGCACGCACAAAAGCGCCGGTTCACGCCGCATTTATTGTGCGTGATTGGTTTAGCCGGAGATAGTAAACACTCAAAGGCGAAGAGCGCCATGACAATGCACTTTTGGCGCTACTTGATTGGCTCCTTCGGATCGTATACGGAGCGCAAGGTCGTCTGGTTCTTGCACAGGGGTTGCGATGACGTCAGAACGACGACCTCTTATTGGCTGATTAAAAGAAAATAGTGGGTAGACCTCGAGGCATCTAGTATTGAGGTCTACCCACTATCCTTGCAACCAAAGCCAATCAGAACTCGGCGTCGTTCTGACGTCACCGCAAGAAGCAGACGACTTGCTCTCCGCATACGTTGGCTGCGGTCGGACTTGTAAATCGGACTATATATACACTTGCCGAACGCCAACCCGTGATTGGTATTCCGCATAACAGAGTGAAGATTCGCGTTTGTTTGCGTAAACAAACTTGGACAAATAAGGGCTGCAATCTTTCAGTTTCCGTCTTCAATATCACAATTATAGTTCGTACCTGTTTGTACTATGTACCTTGAGGGTAAATAAATAAATAAATAAATAAATGCGCATGGCTTGGCTTACCACGAACGGAGGACCGCGATATCCATCGTCTCATTGGCTGAACGAGCGTACGTAACTTTCTAGAAAAATAGAATACAACATTCGGTTCACCGAGGCTAAAGTTAATAACGCGAGTTCGGTTCGTAAGCAGACTCCGACCAAAACAGCGGGTGGTACGCCGAACAAAATCGTGGGATTTCACTCAGTGAAGTTTCCGCAGTCGAACGTTGTGCACGCGTGCGTAACGTTACTTGGGCAGCTTTTCAGTGACAATTGCATTGCTGCTTGATCAGGTATACAGCCGCGGTCAAGATTGAGACGCGCAGTGTCGGACGCGAGTTTGATTGTACACAAATTTGTACTGTTATAACGGCACCCGTATGCTGGACTCCTGTATAATGTCTTGTTTACGGCTAGAAGTTGCACAAGGATCGTTTCGGCCTGGGTTAGTAAAGATAATTTCGAGAACGTTAAGGCGCCCCAAGTTATTGAAATTCGCGAAACTATTCGAGGTGAATATGCATACGGGCGGCGCTCGAAAACTTTTGAGGGACCGAATTGTGATTTGCGAGCTTTGCCGAATGCGAGCGCGGGGCTGGAAGGAAGCATTGTCTCCAACAGGACGTGGCCGGCTGGGACAATCGAATTAACAATGTTCGACAGGAAGTTTTCGCCTCACGGGTTCTTGATCGAAATGTTCTGTAAATGCGCCGGAGCAGCGGGCCCTGTTTAGTGGGGACTCTCGCTTGCAGTGAGTGTTTGCGTTTCTGACGGGGAAATATCGAAAGTTCGAAAGTTCGCAGCTGCTTCTTTTTGTCTCTTGGTAATGAGACAATAGGCGTGTCTGGAAAGGATGTGGGCCTCCACTTAAGGGGAGAACCTCAATCACAGGGGAGGTCCGCAATTCTGGGGTACAATTCGTCGCTAATTTCAGCCAACTAAACTCTGTCAACTAGGAAATCGTTTTTTTTTTTCTTGGTTTGTCCGCGTGCGCCCTCACGTTTTTTAAAGCTGGGTGAATTTTAAAGCTATTTATGGATGTATTATTGTCTGTGCGAGTCTTTTATCCGGCATAGAAACCGTTCTATCATTCGCTTTTTTTGTGGGCTACCTTCGTGCACAGGGTTCTACGGGGAGGACACGGATTCGTTACCCGTAGTTGCGTATACTAAGAAATTATATTTCGAGATCATTTTTTTTTTTTTACGCTTATGTTAGGTTGTCTCGATCCGTTTGAAACCATACACAAAGTATCGATGTTGGGCTTGTAATTGGTCCTTCGAGAAGTTTTAGTTCGTCAACGTGTGGTGGATAGTTCTCGAAACTCCCAAGTGAGGATTCCAGTGATTCATGCCAGTACGAGGCGAGTATGTGGAACCAGTGCGCACGACGACCAGGGTGCAGGCGCCAAATTGTAGCTCACTGAAGTGCGCCTATAGGGTGAATCTAGTCACCTAGTCCAAAAGGTGAAACGAGGGGTGGAGCGAAACTGGGGGACATAGTAAAGCTCAGCCTAAAGTCGCGCTGCTCACACATCATACAAACATGACGATAGAACTATCTATATTCGGTGCATGTTTGCTGCACACACATGTACGCTTCAAACATGTCTAGAGAGAGTTTCTGTGTGACGTAGGAACGTCATGCAAGGAAGAAAGGCGTCTCAGACGGTGTCCGCAGACTGCCTTCTGTATGATGTATATGAGCGGTGCTACCGCGGAATGTACCAAGTTCTTAACGTCTTGACGCACATGAACTACGAGTTTCTTTGTTCGCGATGCAGAAGGGTTAGCAAACATGGTCCACATATTTATTCGATTTGCGTTAAGGATGCTCGATACAAACGGATGTATACTGCACAGCCGCGGAGTTCGCATCGTTATGTAATCTCTCCTTTACGTGCACACGCGTGTAAATACACGAACAAACGACGTGCCGGCGGTTGACGTCCGATCGAAAAGGATGGTTCCTCACTCGGGCACTTAATCTCTGTATAGTGCATATGTATGGCGTGATCCTCACTCCAAACCCACGCCTACAGATAAGGCCGCGATATGCCTCGCCCTTACGATGTGAACTTTAATCGATCTGGGCGCAGGGAAAGAGATAAACTTTCTCTCATAATTTCCACGTCCCTTGCCAGCTGCGCACCACTCGAAAGTGTTCTCGCTATCTTCCTTTTTCTCCTGTCAACACATATTAGTTTCCGCATGAATTCTTTTCCGCTCAATATTTCGTGTATCGAGGAAAAGGTTCTTTGGCTTCGAATAGAACCTTGGTGTCAAGTCCGTGCAAACCACCATCACCTCACTCATAATAAAGCATCACGTGTCACCGAACTTCGGGGAAGTTCGATTGACCCGCGTGTGTGCATGCGTTCGCTGGATTGATCATGTTGAAACTTATCACACGTTTGTAAGCTACGTGTAGGGCCTACAATTTTTAAAGGATGAACTCGGTAGATCGTTATAAATAAAAAAAAAAACGAAAAAGTTTAGATTTTAAAGTTATAAAGATAGGGATGTTTGGCGTCAAGATAGCCCATGATCTCAATGTTTTTAATCTGACTTCTGAAGTGCACAGCCTTACTTTTTTAAAGGAGGCAATCAGACATATTTAAGAAGTATTTAATTTGAACGATAATGAGGAAAACTAGCTTTGTTGGTAAACAATTATCTGAATTAGATTTCCGTTTACTTTAACTTCTGACATCAGATCATACACTTTTTTCTGTGAGTAAAGGCCTTCCAAGAGTTGTATACGGTACTCGAACTGTTTCCATGGAAAAACAATTCTGACAAAACAGAGGCCGCAGTACGGTTTATTGAGTATTAATTGTCTTTATACGGGAAGGATTGCTAATTGTAGTTTACGCTTTGATGAACGACCCACGGTATTAAGTACGTATATATTTCCGATCCGTTTCTCAATGAGCGTTACCCATAAAGCAGCCCGGTCGTAACAATGTGTCTGTGTCGTGTCTGTGTGCAGAGTCTGTAGAATGTTCACCTGGGGTTCTGCTATAAATAGCCATGCAAAGCTACTTACCGTTCCGTTGGCATTTCCGGAGACTTCACAGCTCTTGGTTACGGAGCGAGTCGTCGATTCCTACACAACCGAAATCTTCCTGTGTCCCTTGGTTAGAACCGTCTGAAAATAAAATAAATCGAATGTAACGGATTCATCATTTACTGGAAGTTATTTATTTATTTATTTATTTATTTTAACGTTACCTCGCAGCGACGCATTACTGAACGGGCTAATAATTAGGCGAGTTGCGCAATTTTTAACAGGCTGGTGTATCTCGTTGCTCAGAGACTAAAAAACGTCTGTAAGTCTCCTGGTTGGACTATTTCGCGATTTCACGGAGGTCGATCCGTAGTGTCGCCATGCAACCTGCTTTGCGACTGATCTTTCCCGTGGAATGTCCCAATCGCACTTCTAGTAGCTTTACTTCGGAGACCGTCGTTTTGTGCACGGTCTGGGCACACACTACTGCACGACCCATTTATCGACAGTCTCGATCAATCAACAAACCCCCGGGGAAACCATCTTCGAGAAAAGATCCACGCTCAGATTCGTAACGCTAATATCGTGGCAACGAGAAAATCCCAACTGGTTTATTTTATTGAACTAACGAAGAGAGAATCTTCCGTCGCGCCGCTTTAAGATTTTATAAAAAAATAAAAAAAATAAACGCGATGTAAACGCGTTCTTGTATGTGCGACCTGCCCAGGAATTGTGTGCCTTCGGTAACTTCCTTTTCTTAAAGAGGGTAGTGGGCGTCTGTTGCGATAGTGAGCATTTCTTCTCACGGTGTGCTGATGGTTACTGTGTTTTCGCGAAGGCCATTGCGGTACCCAATTGCGCAAAATAAATTCCAGAAAATGCCGGGATGCGGCTTCGTCTCTCGGATCGGGCGGGTTAGCCAGGAACACAATGAAGCTGCAACCACGCTGCACATACATCATTCAAAAGACTGTTGGTACACACATGATGACAGAATTATCTGCCGACACAGCCCTCAAGCATCTTAGAAGCGTGTTCGCTTCATACATGCTTCGAATATGTCGGCAGACAGTTTTTATATGACCAGTGCATGACCATACGAGCAAGAAACAAGCCTGAGACAGTGTCTCTGGAGCAGTGGTCTCAAACACTCAAATTTTATTAAAACAAATAATAACAAAACAAGAAACGAAGTAGCTCGGGGAAACAAACATATCAGTCATCGCATCTTTGTTTCTTGATTTAAACGTCTGAAAGTCTGTCAGTGTAACATCCGTTCAAGCGATTACAGTGGGAAATCTTTAGTCAACAATCCCAAGCGAGCAGTTCGTGTCCTCGGCACTGAAGAACCGTGCAACCAAAAGTACTCCTTAAAAAAATGGCTTCGTCTTCAAAAGTTTGACTGGCCGCGTTAAGTCGGCGCTCCTTTACTCCTACTCCGACACTCCGAGTTTCATACTCCGAGCGCAGGAACTAAACGGCGCATGGCGTACAGGAGCGCGACACACCGAGGTGCGTTCCAAATCTACTCGAACGAATCCGAGTTACCCTGGCGGATTATGTCACGTGACAACAAAAACAGAGGAACGCTGGACGCGGGTAGGTTTTTGAACGCTAAGGTTCGGAACCTTTACCCTAGAGTGAGATCGAGTGAATTTCGGAACACGCCCCGAGACTATCGACGCGCTGACGAGCCCCACGAGCGCCTTCCGCCTTCCCAGCCTTCCTACCGCACGGTTATGAACTTACGATGAACACGGCTTCTCCTGGATACGTGCGGCAGAAGCCGTAATTATTTCGAAGATAAATTAATTAGGCCCGTGTAGAGCGGCAGAGTCTAAAGCAAAAGAGACGGTGACGTTATGAAGTTTCTACGAACGTTTTAATATTCCTGAAAGGTTTGAAGATTCGCTTCGTGCACATATGTCGAAAGTTACCAGGCCGATCTATTTATTGACCATGCATGCTGTTCCGATTTGAATTAAAGACAACATTCTTGAACCCGCTATTTGACGCAGGAAACCCTCAAATTTGTCAGAGATTCCGTGGTTGCGTCTCGCAGCGCCAGACGGAAGCTACGCAGATACCCGCACACCGTCGTTCGAAGCAAGTCAATTCGTTTTTAAGCGGTATGCATAACCCAACCCTTCCCACAACGCTAACTGATGTTTCGGCTTTCCAATCTAAGTATCTTTATTCGCTGCGGCTGGGCTAAGCATTCTAAGCAGGGCGGCGGTCTATCTTTTCGTCACTTTTCTGTCGCCGAGCTACCGGCACGCTCGTCCGATAGATCAATTCGTTTTCAGGCTAGACGTACGAACAAAACTTTTCCTCAACGCTCACTGATGTTTCGGCGTTCAAATCCAACTATCTTTATTCGCTGGGCTAAGCATTACAAAAGGGGCAGAGCGATTCGAATGTCTCCTTATTTCGACAACTTTTCTGTCGCTGTGCTATCGGCTCGCTACCGCTTGATAGATGAATCTCTTTTTCAGGCGAGACGCACGAACAAACCTTTTTCGGAACGCTAGCTGCTGTCTTGGCTTTCAAATCAAATCGTTTTTACCAGCTGGATTAAGCACTAATCAACTGAAAAGGGGTCAGCGGTCCGGCTACGCCTTTCGTCTTGACGGTCTCAACAGCAGCGCAGCCATCTTGTTTGTTTACGTGACGTCACGGAGCGCGAAGCAGTCACTCGCGCTCCGAGAAATTCTTGGTGCACGAAGAGCGCGCTCGAGTGTCAGTCTCCGGTGGCGCTCCTGTCCGTTTAGTGAAAGGAGCGCCAAACTCTCGCGCTCCGGAGCACGGACTTAACGCGCCCACTGTGTTGACGAGGTGATATTTCATCAATACGGTCAATGCGGCGAGGAAATGTTCCAAAAGGCTTTTTTGTGGCATCGGAACGCCAGGAGGGGCATGCCAATCAAAGGACAAGATAGAGAGCGCACAGGGAATGCGCGATGACGAGGCAGTCAAACGCGCGTCGTCGTCGGTCGACGTCGGGGGGAAACCAAAACACGCAGGCGCATTTGGGGAGGGGGGATTTAAACAAACGCACGAGATGGGCAAGGAACAGCCAAACTTGCACGCTGTATAGGCCGGGTACTCGCAACCAATACGGTACGCAGTAGGCCTGTTGTTTTTGTTTTGGTTTCTACGAGTACCCGCGCAATGGAAGCACTTTGATCAGCTCCACGCTCGCGCCCTCTTTTCGCAACGCTGCACAGAAATATTGAGATGATGAGTATACACTTGTGCTTTTGTTTTTGAATGAATGCGGTTTCACCATTTATTGTGTACCTTTAATTTTATGAGCAGAGGGCGGAGCTACGACGAATCCCAGATGGGCTTCAAATAGTTGTTAAACCTGGGTATCACTCCTGGTGAGAATGTTTTCTTCCTGTTTTATTCTTTCCTATGCCCTTCGCCTACTCCGACCTTCCCGTTCTCCTTAACTGCGCACCAATCTTTTTTTTTCCATGGTCGTAACTGGATGGCTGTCTTTTGTTTTGTTTTTAGCTAGAACGGGCAACCGACATCCGACACCTCACCATCGAAATAAAGCAAAAGGGAACGCCTACGCACAACATAAAACAGCCACCCGGAGGGACAGATTATGGGTATCACGTGCTAGTTTTGAGCTTGCTCGCCATTGTGCCCGGCCCCTGTCCCCCAAACAAAACTTGCTGCGTCCGGAACGTCGTTTTCCAACTCCGACTCGTCATTTCCCTGGGCTTCGGGTCCGACATCCAGGCGACTCCTGCAATCGCCTCTCTCCGTTTTCTGTTTTTCTTTGCCCTGGATGCCAGTCACCGTAACCAGTCATCCTAGTTATTTTCGCTCTTGACACCTCTCCCGTTCCCGAAAGTGTGGGAGATTTCAGTCTGACATGTTGGTGTATCGTCCAAACTAACCTTTTCTCTTTTTCTCCATCGAGAGAGAGAGAGAGAGAGTCTATGCGTCGTTATATCGGCACCAACAACCTCTCCGTTCACAACGCACAAGTGGGGGGGGGCGACGACGGCGGTTAGCCAGTGGTGCTCGCAGGTTTCCCACCGCCAGGAGGACGCAATTTGTTGTCATGAGCTGTAGCAGCATCGTCCGTTCTGCCGACGCCGTTGCCGACGCCCTCTCCTCCCCGCAGCGCCACCGGGGAGCGCGGTTACCTCTGTCGCCACATTCTTCGGCGCACTTTTGGCACTGTTTCTAATTCGAACTCAGAGGCTCGGCAGCGGCCTTTCAGCACCGTCCCTGCGTAGTGATGCGTCAGCTGCGCGGCGTTTATGCGTGGTTTACTGGCACTTTCAATGCGCTGAAACGTCTCCTATTTGGACCGTGCATGAACAATAGAGGGAAACGACGAAAGCTTCCTCGGTCACGTCAACAAACGATAGCTTTGCCAGAAGTGCACTGTAGAAAAAAGTCGGTGAATTCACTTGACTGCAAAACACAAATACAGCCGATCACGGCGAACAATGGATGATCCCCCGCGAATGACAAAGCTGATATTACGGTTAGATCTGAGAAATGCGACGTGAACAGGGACAATGAACATCCCTAACCATATGGCAGTTTTTGTTTGTTCGTTTAATCGTAATTCAAGTTTCTTCATTCGTTGGGATCCTTTTATTGCATGCTGCGATTGACTGCTCCCGTGTTCTGCAGGAAAGTGTACTCACAGACCTGGTCATAGAATGTGGCGCTGGAACATCCTTGGTGGTGCTTGAACATTGCCGACCGTGCAGCTTGATGACGAAGGAGAAAAGCGCGCACCCGATGGTCTCACAGACAGCCGATCCGCACCGCAGCATATTCGACCTACAGTTCGCACCTCAATTCTACGACCGGTCAAGACACGGGGACAGCGAGCAATTGGTCGCGTTTTCTACAACTTGTAGCCTTTGCTCTGGGTTATATTTAGGTTAGGTGGTGTATCGGCCATAGCTTTCCTAAACGGTGTGGGAATTTGCAATTAACCCCATTGTCCTCATTGAGGTGAATATATACCCACTCCGTAGTCCGCTCTTTGTGCGGCTACGGCCGGGTCCGTCCATAGACTGCCTTTTGGGGGCACCGGTGGACGAGAGACAACACCAACACAGTGAGTCCGTTTTCGACGTGTTTATTGACTCAGATGCCAACACGCTTCGCTCTTAGACAGGAAAAGTCTGGGCGCTGGCTCAATTGCCAGTATCACCCGGTCGGTTTCCCGCGCTGCCGCATTAGACAGATTCACGGAAAGTCGGAGGCCCACAAAGAAAAACCGAGCTCCGTAGAGCCGGGGCTTCCGCCGACGAGAGCCCCTGGCACTCCTTCGGTGCCAGCTTATGTAGCCTCGGAGAATGGACGCGCCCGGGGAGGCCGCTAGCAGTCGCGTCCATTATAACTTTCTAGGGTGTGCCGAAGGCGCGTTCACCCAAAATGGGCAAGGGAGAGCCGGCCCCTTCGGGGAATTCGGCCTCGTGGTTCCTTGTATCCGGGAGGCCGACGCCATTGATGACGACGACGTCCCACGGCCTGCTTGAAGCTAGGCCTAGATAGGGATAGAGGGAAACCCATGGTTCCCACACTCCCCCCTTCTCAAGGCTAAGGTAGGCCTAAAAAATAAAATGGCCTACCGGCTCTCAAAAACAAAATAAAAAAAAAACACTAGAGCGAAAAGAGCATGCCGCAAAAAAAAAGCACAAAGAAATAAAAAAACGATCAGCGCGGTACATGCTGAAAAACACTAGCTCGCTGCTTGCAAGCGGACGCCGGGTGCAGTCGAACTCTGCAGCCCACGCTTCTTGGCAGGCTTACCGGGAGCAGGGTTGAAATGTCCGCGTAGTGGCTTGGCTTGGGCAGGAAGGACGGCCCGGTCACTCCACGACGAAATGTTCGCAAAACCCCGGAAAGGACGGCGGCTGGGCGTCTCTCCTTGGGGACGCACCATGTGGCACGGGCACTGTCACCGAGTCCAGGACGGGATGCGAACTGCTTGTTGGCACGGGTCCGCAGCTTGGATCCGCGACTGGATGCCACGTGTTGCTGGCCTGGGGACGAATCCAGGCAGCGGGGGGGGGTGGCTGCCGCCATCTTGGTCAGCCGCCGAGGTGCCGGATCTTCTGGGGATCGGAAGGGGAACAGGCAGGCCGGCGATGCTGTGGCAACGTAAGGCCCCTGTGACGCTCCCTGGCGTCGATGCCCCCTCGATGTGGCCCCATGACTCAGGAACCGCCGGCACTGGAATGCAGCCTGCGTTCTGCCCCTTCTCCCGTTTCTTTCCCCAAGAAGGAAGCTTCGGAAATTCCGAGCAAGGTGGAGCCGTCCAACTGAGGACACTCGACCAATCTCTGGGTGCACAAGGCCCCAGAGATAAAAAGAGGCAGAGACAAAGGTGTCTTTTCTGCCGTGAGTCACGTGCATCGCACTGGCTCGGCTCGCGAAGTTATTGTGAAAATAGTTCCACGACTCCGCTTAATGTGAACACGGATGTCCACATACCAAGCTGACTCGCGTCACCCCGGACAATGGATTTGTTGGTGACAGTTCGACGAGGCAAAGTTCTTTGTAGCTGCTTTTGCTCACGATGCCTAATCGCTTCGATTTGCGGGCGCAATGAAATGTCAAATACGCCACCCTGTCCTTTCTTGTGATACTGAAACGATGCAGGGCTGCAATCGGGCAGGCTCGCCAACATTGTTATTTGTCAAACATGTTAGCTTTTGCCTTAGGCTAAAACACAAATGCCTGTGGCCAGGTGTAGCACAGCGACCTAACTTCGAAAAGTCTTGGAGCCGCGTGCTGCCCTGGCCAACGCGAACTAAGGAGAGCACCGAATGCACCTCCCAGTCGCGCAGGACAGCCACCTTGAACTGCAATGTTCCTAGAGGCCAAGCGCCGTAGCACGAGTTTATCCGCATCAGCAAGAACAGAAACCGATCCCAAACAAAAAAGAAACCCCGTGCCAATAGCAATACAAGACTATTTACGGCACCGATCGGCAACAACACGAGTTGCTCGACCCGGCGAGTACGCTGCCCGGCTGCCAAAGCCCGTCTGCAACAATACGAGTTGCTTAGCGACGTTAGTGGCGAGCGTACCGCCCGGCGGACGCACCGCCCGACTCCGCAGAGTCCGCGAAAGTATTTACAACTATTCACATATTTACACCCCGGATCGTTCTGCTGAGCGACAAAAACTCATCGGTGCTACGGTCGATTCCCAACGAACACCTCGAGTGCCGTGGTTCACGATATCGTCCAGTGACCGCATGGCGGTCACCTTAATCGGACACGCAATCATCTCGGGACGCTGCGTTCAACCTGTTGCACTGTCCGGTAGCACGATTGAACTGCTCCCGGACCCCGCGGCGTTTTCACAAGTAACGTCGCTTTTACGGGGTCGCAACTCGTTAGGTGGCCCTCAAAGGTTCCTAACGTTATTGTTGCATGCGACGCTCCCTGACTTTTGGCCGGAGTCGATCGCGGGTAAACGGAACATACTAAATAGTTGCCGAAAACCATGCTCACGCCAGTCCTCTGTCCCTTGATAGCGGGAAGGAAAGACGGAGTAAAAAGGAAATCATTTTGACTCACTCAGTTTTCCTGGGGGGCCTTTGTTCCGGGGGTCGCTTGGTCAACCTGATGGCTACTGGTCCGTCGACGCGGCGACGAAGGGCACCATCGGCGGTCTCCGCACCCTCGCTAGGCTGGGACCGGTGTTGTTCGCAATCACCCGCGCTGCGTAATCTAGCAGTGGGCGATGCAGGCACAGCGCATTTTCTCGCTCCGAGATACGCTTTTAGTTTGTGCGCTGACGGGGTGTCCACTCTGGGTGGGCCCCGCGAGCCGTCTCGAAGGCAAAAAGCTGCACTTGCTTCTTGTTTCGAAAACGGGGTTGACCTCGAAAAGCGCAGGTGCGCTCTTCCCAGCAAAGTAGGCTGGCGTCGTCCCGAAAGGGAATGCCTCGGATGCATTCCGGGCGTTGAGTCACCTCCGTTTGGAAGCGAGCTCGGCTGAAAAGAAGACACTGCATTGTGTCCGTGCGTGGCTGACTTGGCCACTAAGCCGTTGAGTGGCAGCGGGTGTCGGGCGTTCGCCTCTCCCTTTGTCCACCTGTTTGATCCTTGGCCGGAAATTGACCTGGTTCGATATCTTAGCGAAAGGAGATGGATGCTGCTGTCTTTGCAGTCCATGGAAAGCCGCACGTTGGGGCGCCAAATGTGGGATTTTAAAATTAACCCCTTTTTGGGCGCCGGTGGACGAGAGACAACACCAACACAGTGAGTCCGTTTTCGACGTGTTTATTGACTCAGATGCCAACACGCTTCGCTCTTAGACATGAAAAGTCTGGGCGCTGGCTCAATTGCCAGTATCACCCGGTCGGTTTCCCGCGCTGCCGCATTAGACAGATTCACGGAAAGTCGGAGGCCCACAAAGAAAAACCGAGCTCCGTAGAGCCGGGGCTTCCGCCGACGAGAGCCCCTGGCACTCCTTCGGTGCCAGCTTATGTAGCCTCGGAGAATGGACGCGCCCGGGGAGGCCGCTAGCAGTCGCGTCCATTATAACTCTCTAGGGTGTGCCGAAGGCGCGTTCACCCAAAATGGGCAAGGGAGAGCCGGCCCCTTCGGGGAATTCGGCCTCGTGGTTCCTTGTATCCGGGAGGCCGACGCCATTGATGACGACGACGTCCCACGGCCTGCTTGAAGCTAGGTCTAGATAGGGATAGAGGGAACCCCATGGTTCCCACAACGGGTAGAAACGAAGAGAGGGGAGGAGATGAAAGAGCGCGGGGACGTCAGAACTCCGAATGATTAGTTGGTAGACGCAAAGCTTTTGTCTCGATTTGCTGTTCGAACGCCGAGCGCCGGCGTCCGGCGTCCAGCGTTCGTTTTCGAACAGTGAGGACAGACAAAGGCAGCTTTGCGTGTACCCACAAGTCGTTCCAACCAGAGCTCGGTGTTCTGACATCCCCGCTTGCTCTCATCTCCTCCTCTCCTCCACTTTCAAGCCGTATAATCCACTCCGGTGTTGACGGAAGCAACGAGTACGAGCTGGTGGGTCTTGACGCCTGCGCGCGTGTTTGTGTGTCGTTTAGCTTTTACTTTATTTCGTGATTTGATTCGCCTGGCCGCGAGGGTCTTCCGTAAGGTACTGGTCGTCGTCACGGCATCATCCATCGTTTATCGAATACCGGCGTTGGGGGCCCCTACTGGGTGGGACGGACGAGCCAATGGAAAGCCTGTTCATACACTGCAGGAACACGCTTCGAGTGTGCTTCGAGTTTTGTTTACATCTGCTTTCGTGTGGGGGATGAAGTGGCCGAGTGGGCTAACGCATCTCAGCCCGGAGCGTGGAGCGAAAGCTCGCGCTGGGAACCTCCTGGGTTCGATCCCCGCCGCCCCCGCCCGTTTGGATCTGGATGAGTTTCGTACCGGCACGCGTTCGTGTAATCACTACTGCGTGATGCACGTTAAAAGCCCCAGGTTAACGGTTGTACTGCACTGGCTGAATTTCTCATCTACAGCTAAGAGACCGATCACCCGCTGAGGCGTATATAAACATACAAAGCAAGTCAATTTTTGTTTTTTAGCTGCTCTTATAATATTCGTGTTTGTGTTGGGAAGCGGGGCTTTCTATTTGTCCTCTGAAAACCTGTTGCCTTAGCGGCCTCAGAGCGTGGATTAATTTGAGCTATGCGACTCCAAAGAACCGCAGAGACACTCAGCGCCCGTAACCCTCGGACGAAAGTCACCCTGCAAATGTGTGAATGGGGACATCTAAATCCTTTTACAGAACATAAGAGAGGGGACAAAATACCCTACCTCTGGAGTCCAGACTGTGGGGTTTCCGCCCACTAGCTCGTAAACTTGATATCCCCTATTGAAGGGGACGAACAATTGCTCGCCAGCCATTTATGCGGATTCTTGTTAGGAGGAATCTTATCAAAATTCCTCTCAATAAATACTGTTCTCTGTTTATGTGTTTTCTTTACAATACTCTGTTTCGTACACCGTCAAGGTTACTGGAGCGAGCGTGTGGTTAAGGGCACAGGGTAAGTCCTATGCTTCCCATGCATTTGAGGCCATGTTGAGGAACATTTTTCTCGGTGACTTATAGGAGTATTCCTGTCGTGTATATATCATTTCGTTCGAAATTTTGTGTTTTATCTACTGAACTAGAATTATTTGAACCAATCTAAAACAAGGTTTTTCTCAATTTTTTTTTATTCTAGTACTGAAATTTTAGTTTTTTTTATGTATTAAAAACTTATAACTCAAAAACTGCTAAGTGCATATTTTAAATTCTAGTTCAGTATTTTTAAATACCTATGTAGGTGGTAGCTACCACCTACATAGGAATAAAAAATCAACGCTCTATAATGTCAGGTTAAGGAAAAAATGGTACCTATGTACTAAAAAACACTGTTTTGAGATAATTGAGTTTAAAGTAAAAAAACTAGTGAATAACAAATTTCTATTGGCACCAACAGCCTTAGAGTCATTTTTTCGATAGCCGCCAGCTTGAAAGGCATTGCTAAAGTCATGTCTTCGCTTTTCGGCTTATCACCACGCTTGCCGGGCCTCTTTTGTGACCTGCCGTGTCGCTTGGTCCATAAAGTATATTCGGGTGACGTCAACTTCCCTCAGCCACTTGATGATGTTCCACACAGGGTTCCATCCACAGGACTTCAAAACATTGGCTTGTGCAATGCTACCACCATTGAATGAAAGAACAGCGTCCAATGCCGCCATTTTGTTACAAAAACACAAACACTTGAAAGTACACATGGTACACACCTGGAAAAAACGTGCACAGCGTCTCGGGATTGCCTTGGTTGAAAAAAAGCTATGCAATAGTTGTCAGATAATTTTTTTAAAGATTATCTGTTACTGGACAAGCTTTTAGGTCTGGTGTTGAATTTGTTTTGTGGGACAATTTATTGATAAACAGGGAGCGTATCCCAAAAGCAGGCGTGGTCACCTGCTACTTGCTTTCGGAAGAAGTGATTTTCAGCCCGAAATATAATTTCCTAAGAACACTGTGACAATGGAAAATGTGCAGAAAGAACTAAACTTGTTAAATTGCAAAAAAAAAAAAAGATCGATTTTGTTTTTTCCAATTTTGCCTTACCCTGTGCCCTTAAGTCAGTGGCGAGGAGGTCATTCCGTTGTCCCACGTCCAGCGCGAGTTACCTACTTTCCGTAACACTTTGGAGTCTCGAGAGCGTTCCTCGTGCACGTGCAGCCAAAGCGCGACGGAAATTAACGAGCGCGTGCTGGAGGCTAAACATTCAGAAGAGACGCCCTGTGCTTCTTGTCACGACACTGCCTCTCACAGGGGGTCACGTGCTCGAGCGCTTTTACAGCGTTCTACTTTATGTACAAAACGATGCATGCAAAAAAGTAAGTCAGCTCTTCCACGTGACCCAGAGAAAAAACAACAACAAGGTTTGATCTTATCACATTTAGGGCCGGTTGCACCAACGCCGCTTAGCGCAAAGCGGAGCTTAGCCGGGAACCTAAGCTAAGTTTCGGTTTCGTTTGGTTGCACCAAAATCGCTTATCGCTAAACCTAGCACTAAACTACGCTTATCGTAAGCGCTCAACATTGGGCGCTTTGCTTTTGGTTGTTTCTTAATCCTGGATTTAAAACATGGCGGCTGGTTTGTGGCGGTCGACGCGGTGGACGAAATTGGTTGTACAAAGTGTTTTAGGCTACAACAGCGTGAGAGTCTCGACAGAATGACCTTCGATTGTGACAAGGATGCAAAATATTGTCGCGTGAAGTGTTTATCGACCCCTGTTTTCAAGCTGGCTCTCCACTCTCAGTGCGTGTTAGCCCTAACCGAGATACGTACGGAGCTGTGGGGCTCACGTCTGTCTTCCCGTTGGTTATTCTGTCAACGAGCTTATTCGTATGTATACCTTACTGATTTTCGCATAACTGTAACGTATTGTTATTTACCAGCTTGTTTATTTCTACTTGCAACGCATATCCTTCAATCCGATGAGCGCGTTGAATAGTGGCAGTACATGATCTCGGCGATCAGCTGATTGTCGACCCTTCTGCCGTTTGCATCAGATTGCGGCGCTTTTAAATTATAAAACAGCGAAAAGTCAATTTCTTTCGTTTTCTGAGTTTCGAGACAATCTTCAGTGAATTTGCCTTGTCTCGCGAGTAGAATCTTGGCTTCAGAAAACTGTACCGTACCATAACCGTAACTTTTCTGGTGATCGCGCTTTTTAGCAATATTTTGCTTTATATCTTTCATTTGTGGCGACGGCGACGACAACTCGACGACTTCTATTCGACGATTTCCGGGCATTTTCGCAGCTGCCGTGGCGAGTTCGTCACTATTTTGAACTTCATCGGTCTCAGGCATGACTTGATTTTAGTAGTCATCTTACCTGCCTACTTATTCTCAATGATGTTCTGTCTTCAGCGATGTAGCGAGTAGAGCGTCCTTCTCGCGTTCGGTGAGATTTGGGGCCCCCGATGGCTCCTTTATCTCAAAATGTGAGCACGAAAACTACTGTCACTGTCAAAATATTTTGTTATCAACCGATAATAAACACACAATCACAGATGTAAAGAGCATTTGTGTTTATTTAAAGCGTGGACTCCAGTTTTTGAAAGTTAAGCGAAAAACAAATGATTGAATTTGGAGACCTTTAATTCGTTACTCACCGAAGAAATACAGCGAAAAGCAGACGCCGACGACGGCTACTACAGCAGGTTTTTTTGTTTACGTCACGAGATTCCTCTCCGCCAATCGTATTCGTCCCTCTGAGCGTTCCCTAGTTCGCTCTGTTTGTCCCTACATTCCCTAGGCAAATCCAGCGTTTAGCTAGGGGCGCGTCTGTAAAGCCGGGTTAACATTGGTGCAACCGGAATTTAAACCCGTGCTTACCCGAGCTCGGTTTAGGGCGCTAAGCCGACTTAGGAAAGAGCCGCTTTGGGTTAAGGTAAGCGACGTTGGTGCAACCGGCCCAATCATTTTTTTCGCTTAACTTTCAAAAACAGGAGTCAACGCTTTAAATAAACACAAATGCTCTTTACATCTGTGATTGTGTGTTTATTATCGGTTGATAACAGAATATTTTGACAGTGACAGTAGTTTTCGTGCTCACATTTTGTGATAAAAGAGCCATCAGGGGCCCCAAATCTTACCGAACGCGAGAAGGACGCTCTACTCGCTACATCGCTGAAGACAAAACATCATCGAGAATAAGTAGGCAGGTAAGATGACTACTAAAATCAAGTCATGCCTGAGACCGATGAAGTTCAAAACAGTGACGAATTCGCCACGGCAGCTGCGAAAATGCCCGGAAATCGTCGAATAGAAGTCGTCGAGTTGTCGTCGCCACGAATGAAATATATAAAGCAAAATATTCCTAAAAAGCGCGATCACCAGAAAAGTTACGGTTATGGAACGATACAGTTTTCTGAAGCCAAGATTCTACTCGCGAGACAAGAAAAATTCACTGAAGATTGTCTCGAAACTCAGAAAACAAAAGAAATTGACTTTTCGCTGTTTTATAACCTAAAAGCGCCGCAATCTGATGCAAACGGCAGAAGGGTAGACAATCAGCTGATCGCCGAGATCATGTACTGCCACTATTCAACGTACTCATCGGATTGAAGGATATGCGTTGCAAGTAGAAATAAACAAGCTGGTAAATAACAATACGTTACAGTTACGCGAAAATCGGTAAGATATACATATGAATAAGCTCGTTGACAGAATAGCCAACGTGAAGACAGACGTGAGCCCCACAGCTCCGTACGGTCCGTACGTATCTCGGTTAGGGCTAACACGCACTGAGAGTGGAGATCCAGCTTGAAAACAGGGGTCGATAAACACTTCACGCGACAATATTTTGCATCCTTGTCACAATCGAAGGCCATTCTGTCGAGACTCTCACGCTGTCGTAGCCTAAAACACTTTGTACAACCAATTTCGTCCACCGCGACGACCGCCACAAACCAGCCGCCATGTTTTAAATCCAGGATTAAGAAACAACCAAAAGCAAAGTGCCCAATGTTGAGCGCTTACGATAAGCGTAGTTTAGTGCTAGGTTTAGCGATAAGCGATATTGGTGCAACCGAACGAAACCGAAACTTAGCTTAGGCTCCCGGCTAAGCTCCGCTTTACGCTAAGCGGCGTTGGTGCAACCGGCCCTTAGAGATTCAAAGGGATGCTGAACCAAACATTTCAGTGTTCACAATATGTGGCGCACGATCTTTCCACGAGCCAGCAGCCGCCGGTGTGCGTGAGCACACGCAACGAAATTCACGTCGCAGTCCTCCATTCACGCTTAAAGCTCCGTTCACACACTTGTAACCGCGTAGGATCGAGAGAGACAATACCGGTTTTAACCTCTTACGACGGCGTAGAACCGGACGCCCTGCTGCTGAGTGGGTCATACGCCGTCGCAAGAGGCTTAAAAACCGGTCTTGTTTCCGTCGGTCCTACTCGGTTGCAAGTGTGTGAACGGCGTTAAAAGAGGTAATGAAAATAACATGTATCGAACTCATCTTAATTTTCTTATATTCCCCAAAGAGAACAACGTCTTTGGACAACGCCCAAAGACGTTGTTTCCTAAGACTTGCGGCCAAATATTGCGTCTGAATCTTACAAACCGCGTTTAAAATTAATATGTTTTATGAATATTCTGAAACGACCATACGACAGTGTGTGGGAACCAGAGGTAAAAACGCGTAGGTCATGTCTGTTCCAACTACTTTCTTACGGGTGACTACGAGATGAATATTCAAGTGCGGCGAATCCCCGGCCAATATTTTTGGAAGAGGCTACTGCTTCATGTTACAGACAGGATTAAGTCCAACTTCAAGGTGTCTGCGTTGATAGTCGTTAATGACACGGAGCGTCTCTGGTAGCTTCGTGTCTTAATGCCATGTTTACTTACTCCCCTTCGTCGTCTTGTATCAAAGACCAAGAGCTAAGTGTCTGCAAATTCTCACTGACCCATCTTTTCATCACGAGCACGATGGGCATTGCCCATTAGGAGTGTGTTACTGGCAATAGGAGTTCCGTGCTCACCAAGTGTATGGGGAACACACAAACTGTCTTTTTTCACGGCAGAGCTATCCTGGTGGCGGCAGAGCAAAGGTTTCATGACGTGTCGCTCAACAGGCCATCCGGAACTGCTACGTGAATAAGCTAATGTTAAACTTCCTTCAGAATAGTGTTGCCATAAGAAAACACACTATTCTTATGTTCTATATAAGTCTGATGAGCACTGAATGTATCAGTTTAAAAGCATACCTTATTTACATCATGCTAGTGCAAGGACCCTTCTTGAAGCCACAGACTGCACCCGTACATTCCAATGCTGCACATATTTCTTGAAATAGGATGTAAAGCAAAATATTTTAATGATGTTCATCGCCCAATACTTTGTTTACCTGGTTTTTGCAAGCCCAGAAAATGATCTTCTGTCACTTTCACTGTGGTTTTTATGTTCAGGTAATGGTTGTATAGGTTTCTTAATAGTCGAAATAGTAAGTACAGTATATACTAGTATAAATAACAAACAGCTCGTTGCTCAATGTTGTAACATAAAAGAATATGTCCTCATAAACTGTCAACTTGAAAAATGTGTTCAACTTCTGATTTTATTGTGTACGACATTCAGCTTTGCAAGAAATTAAAACTGTGTACCTACTGGGATTGTTACAACTCCCTCGTGCCGATTTCTACTGAGACATATCGTCTGTGTTCTCAAGTGGCCAATGAACAGTGTGCGCAATTAATTGTTCATTTTTAAATTAATGATAGATAGAGAGATAGATAGATAGATATTTATTTTGGGCTCAGGGGAGCCGCGGCGACGCAGAATGGCAAGTAGCCCATAGCATCAAGGCCCGCGGCACCGCGTTCAACGATGATGATATGGTATTGTACAAATGAAATAAAAAAATGGCGAGGATGGCTTAAACGGAGCTTGTGGACGAGGGTTAGGGGTTAATGTTGCGGTTGAAGAGAGTGAAAAGCCTTAGGCCTACCAGCGCTCTTCGCGATGGTGGTCTTCACGGGGCCGCCTTCGGCTGCTGACGCCCATGGCGGCCGGTCTCGAGCGCCTGGTGAGGTCTCCCCGCTTTCCAGTCTTGCAGACGAGCCAGCCAAATTTCTGGCGACGCGGGGAGTCGACCACCCCCGTAGTGGGGCTCCAGGGGGGCTATGTTGCGCTTTTTGGACTCCCAGGAGACTCGGAAGAAGGAAGTGACGTCAACGACTAGAGCAAATGCAGATTGAATGTTGACAGAAGAAAACAAAATCAACATCCAATCTGGATTTGCTGCGTTGTTGACGTCACTTCCTTCGCCCTAGTCTCCTGGGAGTCCAAAAAGCGCAACATAGCCCCCCAGGGGGGCTATGTTGCACGTTTCGGACTCCCAGGAGACTAGGGAGAAGGAAGTGACGTCAACAACGCTCTTTGGATGTTGATTGGTGGAGTCGCTGATGACGGTATCTGCAGAAGATGAAGATACGCTCATTCACACCTACGTCACTTCCTTCTCCCTAGTCTCCTGGGAGTCCAAAACGTGCAACATATACCACCCAGGGGTTGGTGCCGGTGTTGACCGGGCGGCGGTCTTCGCGAAAGCGGGCCCTGAAGTCTTCCAGCTTGCGGTCGAGCTTGTTACCGAGCCGCCTGAGCAGTGTCAATCAAAGACATGGTGTGTTCCACTGGTCCTCTGGCTTTCTGAGGAGGCGAAAAAAGACGTACGCCCAGCTGGCTTCTTCTTTTGTCGTTGGGCTTGTGCGACGAAGTCGAGAGCCCGCACAAGCCGCCGTCGATGTCGTCGCCACTACTCTCGTTGTCGGGCGACGAACGGTTCCTCGTTTGACGTAACGGGGTGTCGGCGTACGGCTCGAAACCCAGAAGCTGACTGCCCTATAAGAGGCGACGCTGGAGCTCAGGGAGGTCGGCCATGCTAAAGTTATCTGAGCAAAATATCAGATGTCAGATGTCCTCCGGGTCGTGTTCCAAAATTTACTCCATCTTGCTCCTGGGCACCGTGCTCCAGGGTGAGGGTTTTGCACATTGGCTTTCTAAAACCGACCCGCGCTCAGCGTTTTTCAAGCTGTGTTGTCGCGTGACATGACCCACCGGAGTAGCTCGGATCGATTTAGGTAAGATTTGGAACACAGCCCCGTTGACCCGCGTACGTGACGTCTTTATGGCGCCGCTGTTAAAGCGATATCTGACGCTCTGGCTGCGCGCATTGAGTCAGGTCTACGTCGCCACCTTGCGCAGACAACAAAAATTCTCCATTGGTTACCTGTCGTGACATATTTATAAAACTCAGAGGGAAGTTCCCTGAAGACTGAATGTGTATTTTTTACGCTAGTAAATGAATCCGGACGATCAAAAGAATGAATGTAGGGTATGTAATAAAGGTCAAGGATCCCAAATAGACGCATAGCTCAGAATTTCGGGGGAAAAACAACACGTTTCACGACCCTTTTAAGACGACAGTGAAATGTGTGGGCTCCGGGGAAAAGGATAAAAAGGAGAAGCGTTTCATCTCCACAGTTGGGTCTGGTGTACAAGGTAGGCGATTAATTGGTCTAACAAGCAGGTAGCTTTCACTTGTGGAGATGAAAAGCCCGTCTTTAATCTGCTTTTACCCGGAGCCCACACATTTCACTGTCATCTTAAGGCGGCGGTCCCACGGCGGCCGTCTTGAACAAGCCATTAGTTCAACCACTAGATGGCGGCACTCATCCGTGTGGCCAGAAAGCAGGCTCGTGGCAGTGATGTCTTTGCTCTTAATTTCCTCCTTTCTGCTGCTCGCCCGTGCACGTTCAGCGCTCAACGCGTGCTCCCGCTGACACAAATGCCAGCAAACGTGCCAGTAGTGCTATTAGCGGCGAGATGTTTTGGTGGCGCCCTCCTATGGTTCCCCCTTGTGACGTCATTACCTTGCAAACAACAAGTTCGATGGTGTTTGTAAATAGCATGGTGGAAGCTTGAAATCATTGCGCTCTCAAAGGAACACTGCCAACACCGTCAAAATTAAAGTTCTTTCATTCCTCTTATTTTTGTCGATGACAAATCCTTTTCTGACGTCATAGTCAGCGTTCGGCCAATCGTGGAAGGCCGACCACAGCGACGCTTGTGTTCGCTCTCGGGGCTAATTAGCGATGTGCGCGACCAAAGGCGTCGCTGCGGTCAGCTTTCCACGATTGGCCAAACCATGGGCATATGAGCATTGTCAGATTGTCAACTTTGACGGTGTTAGTTTCGGATTGCGATGGCTCCTAGCTAGCACTGTGTTTTTTGAACACACCACTGAACTCGTCGTCGCACCTGATGGTAAGTAGCCAGGATAACAACTGGTGACGTCACGGCGAGGCAAATCCCAGTCGTGACGTCACGGATGGAAACCATAAGAGGGCGCCACCGAAACATCCCGGCGCTAATACTCTGTTTCACCTTATGTTGTACCGCAGAGAAGGCTAGAAGCGCGAGCTTATAGCGTTGGGAGCTGCTCTTAACGCACGAGAGCTTGGGCCGCCGAGATGTGCCCTAGAGCAAGGAGGTCGCGCTTGTAGCCTTTTCTGCGGTACATCATAAGGTGAAACAGAGTATAGCAGTGCCCAGTTCGCACAGAAGCGGAGCCCAGCTAGCTCATCGACCCGATCGAGAGTGCCTAGCTGGGCGAAATTTGTTTTTTGATCCTGGCTCTGTTCCACGCTGCAGGGTTGGCAAAGCGATTTCGTTACAGGCTCACAAATCAGTAGCTATCGTTTTAACTATTAAAGCATTAAAAACATAGTCAATCAGCCAATGAAGAATGTTATCAAACGATAAGGAACATATGTAAGACATGCCTTGTCAGCATTTTGTGAATGAAAGAGGTTTTGCACGACATAAACGTTTAAATTTATTTTCGCTGTAAGTCGGAGCGCAGCTGGCATAACAGGTCAATGAGGCCAGTCAAGCAGAGTTAAACAACAATACGTCACGGAGCTCAACGTCTTATAGTGCGTTTTTTGTACCCAGTCATAGCAATCAAGCACAAACCATGCACCATGGCCTTGCGCTTTTAGTATGCTTGCTTGTGCTTGTGTACCTTAGTCTTTGACTGCATTTTGATCTATGATAAAACAAGCAATAGCAGACTCTTTTTCAAGACGGGTGTTCAGAGGGACGCTCTATATAACTCATCATTTTGATGATAGTTTGATTAAACTTGATTATCAGTTATCTGACCTTATAAATAACCACCCCAAATATTGTTGAAATAGTACGCCGAGGTCGAAGAATCTGCATGTCCAAGAAAAGAGTAAAGGTGTATTTTTTAGTCCCAGTGACCTAAACTTAAAACTTGTTAGTCGAGTGGGTAGCAGATTTCAAAGTATAGTGCTTTTGATATTTGGTTTTCATTAATAAATAAATTAGTTGATAATTTGATGTTGAAAAAAATATACACACGTCTTACATGTATGTATATATATATATATATATATATATATATATATATATATATATATATATACTGTTTGCAACAGAAATGGGGAATTTTACAGTAACGCTGACATTTTATGGTAATGAATGTGATCTCAGTGATGGTGATGTGAATGATTTCTATTGCAAACTTTTGAGGACGTTGATTATTCTATGTATAATTGCTTTTTATGCTGACACTGATCCTGTACACTGTTGAATGCTGTAAAAAGGGACTGATGGCCTGGCCAGAAAACTTTTTAATGCGAAAAGATTACCGAAAATCCGGCGTCGTCGTCGGCGGCATGACCGAGCGATGGTACCAAAAATTGCCGATGGCGCAAAGAGTAAAACACGTTAGAAATGCCCGGATTGACGTCACATTTTTCACGAAGGTTCCTATAAACTAAGTTAATGAATGGCGCTTTAGAAAGAAACTGTTTCATTTCGGTCTGAATGGGAATCGAACCCGGGCCTCCGGGGTGCGAGACGGGCACGCTTCCCCGACGCCACGGCGGCTTTTTTTTTTTTTTTTCATTGTCGACGCTACGGCGGCTCCACGGTCCTGGCTGACTAAGGTGTGCCTAGTGCGTGCGTCACTGCACACGTCCCGTCACAACCATCTGGCTGACTGGAGGTGTGGTCAAGTGCGTGCGTCATTGGGCACGTGACGGCGCAGCCAATGGGGAGAAGGTGGCGGGTGCTGCCTCGCGCGCGTCACACACCGAATCAGCAGAAATAACTTTAACGCATGTCAAAAAAATAAATCGAAAACATTTCACCAAAGGGACTACAATGCTTTCGCATTCCCACACGTAAGCAGTCTTAAGTGTCTGTGCCGAATTTTCTTTTGTATTCTTTTGCCACAGCCCCTCAGACACATGTATGTCTGGAAATAAGGATTATTATTTTTATTATTAACTCACGCACACTTGTTGTCGTAATATTTATTTTTATTTTTTACAACATGTACACGGGAGAACCGCCAAGCGGTCCAGATCATCCAAAGTTCAGTGTGTTTTCACGTTCCTATGGCCGTCTGCATGTTCACGTTCAAATGGCAAAACACCGTAGACCGTCTTCTCTTTTCAAATGACAACGAACCGTGGACAACATGAAGGTATATGCACGCTGTCTTCACGATAATTGAGAAATTTGACAGATAGAAACACCTAATCAACCGACCTCCGCGCCAACCACAGTCTCGGCAGTGAATGCCGAGGTGGCCAGAGACATAAAGCCCCTCGATGTGTTGGCGTTTGTCTGCAAGTAGCGTCAAATGCGCCAGTGCACGAGACCTGTGTCTCGAGCGGCCCTTGGAAGCAAATGGCGGCGCAGAACTGAAATGAGCGGCCCTTGGAAGTGAACGACGGCGGATCAGCACCCTGTCGTGACACGTGTCTGGCGCGTTTCCACCACAATGGTTGGCGGTACTTGTAAGCGTGAATTTTATCGAGGGACTTTACAACGACAGTTCGTCTCTCGCCATTTGTGCACGTTTCCACTGTTCACAAAAATCACAGTCTACGCATGCTAAATCACAGTCCAGCCAGCGCTCGATCGCAGTTGCAGCCAGTCAGAAAGTGCGGGTGCATAACACACAAACACAGCAATGAACGCGTCCCTCGTACGCTTTTATGGAAAGATCGTGCGCCACTTATTATGGACACCGAAATGTTTGTTGCATTATCCCTTTAAGCGGAAGTCGCACAGCTCAAGGATGATACAAGAGACACGGTGTTGGCTGCAGACATGATGACAGAATTACACGCCTCAAACACCTTAGAAGTATGTTTGCTTCGTACGTGCTTCGAACATTTCTGCAGACAGTTTTTGTATGACGAATGCGACAGAGCCGCCATTCAAAAGAAGAAATACGACTCAGACTGTGGATAACGTAAGAAGGCAGGCGAGCTGGTTAATGGTAGACGTTTCTAAAACCCAATACGGAGGCTACAAAGAGGGCACAAACAAAAGACGTCTCGACACAGCTGTGTTGAGACGTCTTGTGTTTTTCCCCTCTTTGTGGTCTTTGGGGGGCAGGCTGTCTTTTGCATGATATATAAGCAGAGTGACGGCGGCTTTAGGCACTCGAATCTATGAAGGTATCTGCCATGGCGTAGTTATATCGCTGTTTCACGGGCAATCCAACGACTATCAGCCAGAATGCCTTTAGAGAATCGGCGAATCAAGCTCGCGATATCGACTCTGTACGCGCTCCTCGGCATGCGTGTCGTTCGCTGATTTGCGAAAGGCCTTCGTTCGTGAAGGCTCTTGGTCTTCGACAGCTAAGTGGTTAGTAGTATTTTCCTAAAGTTCAGTGCATTCTGCGAGGCAATTTAGATTTTTAAAGCACTTGGTTTACACGGGACTCGTAATAAATTCAATTTAGGTGCGTTGACAAATGAAAGAATGATTAGACGCAATGTTAATTTCTTCAAGTGGATGTCAGATTCGACGATTGGAGCGTCGCGTATACGCGACTGGTACGTTACCTTATCACATCCTGTTGGTGATCATTTCTAATTGTTCTTGTCGAGAGAAATAAACTCATGGTTGCGAACCGTATGTCGAAGAAGGTACGCGATCAGGGACATTGCCACCACAATGGCCTCTGTTGTGACGGCGGTGCAAGCTGTGTATGTGTAAGGGTATTCACTGGACGCCATCTTTGAGAGCACTGTTCACTGGACATGCTCAGAACGACATCCCACTTGCCGCAGTCTTGATGGTGAAGAATACACGCTGCAAAAGCACTGCGGACGTTCGCCGTCAGCATGCGCTGAGCAGCTACGCACTTTACAATGGCCGCCAGTGAATAGTCCCTATAGAGCGCGGCATGCTTTAATGGACGGACTACGTTAAAACACATCCGAAAAAATAACGACCATTTCATGTTCAGTGGCCGATACGTAGTGACCAACCGTTGTTGCTTCTATTTTACGAGAAGCATATTTTGACTCAGTAAATGCATGTGTTACAAGCCCCCCCCCCCCCCCACACAGACACACACACACACACACACACACACACACACACACACACACACACACACACACACACACACACACACACACACACACACACACACACAATAAACAACAATTACAATTTTTTTCCTTCATTTTACTGCTAAATCAAATTACGCGTTGTTGAGCGCTCCTTCTCCGCCCAAATGTAGCGCTAGTGGTTCGAATAAGATGCCAGATTCGAGAACTAACCGTTATCTTATTCCTAAGTTGTAAATGATTTTCTGAAATTTTCAGTGAAAAATGGCGGCCGACGGAGCCCTCGAATAACCACGAGCTACTCATTCGAAAACTTTAGTTTTATGATATCAGAGGACATGCAGCACTCGTCATTAAATCATACATAGAAAGTCGCCAACAGTTCGTTAATATTAGCGGCCACTTATCCGATACAAAATCAATTAAATCTGGAGTACCACAAGGCAGTATACTGGGGCCACTACTGTTTAATATATACATCAATGATATCGTATAGCAGAAAACGTAAAGTTTATCATTTACGCTGATGACACCAGCCTCTATTTTTCAGCTAAAAATTGCAATGAAATCTCATGTGTTGCTAATAAAACCATAAAAAGTCTAGAAGCCTGGGCTAGTTCGAATAATCTTATCATAAATAAGAAAAAAACTAAGGCGACCTTTTTCAGCCCCAGAAATAGGAATATCGTCCTAACAAGCGACATTTTCTCAGACTCGTGTCGAATCGAAATAGTAAACACATTTAAAATTTTGGGGGTAATTTTCTCAAGGCACATGTCTTGGACCGCACATGTGGACTTAATTTCTAAACTTGCCAGAATAACTGGTATGTTACATAAACATCGTCATATTCTTCCTATTGGAGTTAAGCTGATGTTATATAACTCATTATTTTTCTCTCACCTGAACTACTGTCCTCTAGTCTTTCTTGGGTACCACCACAAAAACTAATCTGCAAAAACTATTTTTACTGCAGAACAGAGTGCTAAAGGTTTATATGGAACGTGCCATATAATTTTCATACTAACGAAAGTTTTGTTGGGCTGGGTGTTCTGAATGTATTTCAATACTATGATTTTAGACTGTGCGTAAAATATAAACAGGAAGATCGAGATATCAACAGCTTTTTGATACGCTTAGCATCCCTCAGAAACAAACCTATAACATATAGCACTCGCCATTCCAATTTCTGGGTAGTAGATGCATCTCGTACTGACTATGGGTTACATATGATTAAAAAAACACTGCCAACGTTTCTGAACAAAATGATCCGTTCTAATTTCGATATAGAATCCTGTAGCATGTCTGATATTAAGAGACATTTTCTATCAAAGTAATTATGTGATTACACTGATTCCCTCGTAAGTGTTTTCTGTTTGTTCTTTGCCTTTATTGTTTTTTTTCCTTTATATAATTTCTTGTGTGCGCTTTTGCAACCGCTGTGTACCGGTGAGGGGGCTGAGGAGCAGTCAAGCTGCTTAGACAGCTTTGCTCCTCAGCTCCCACCATATTTATATGGTAAATAAAGCTATTATTATTAATACATGGAGCTGAATGGCGCCACTTACCGAAAACGGTCAAAAACGCGGTAAAAGCAAGTACTGAAGTAAAAATAACAACGCGTTAATAGCAATTCTTGGACATTTACTTCACCCTAACAACACGGTCAACGAAGCCAAGTGATTTCAGAAGCAACCGAGCAAATCTAAACCATCCTCCTGCAATGCCCCTGCTACCGCCAGGACCCTAAAATACGAAACAAAATCAACGACAGGATATGAAAATACAGCCGCCAAAATTCGACTGCCCTGAGCAGGACCGGAAAACCAGAAGAAGAAAAAAAAAATAGTAAGAGAAGGGGGAGCGGGAGGTATAAGAAGCATTCAAATTCCAACCACGTCGTTTCTTTCTTTCTTTCTTTTTCGAAAAAACACTTACGTAAAATTAGAACGCGACAACATTTTTTTGCTTCTTCGCCCCAAAGTGTGGAAAGCAAAAAGAAGACAGCGATCGGGAATAGCGCATGCGAGAAACCGGTCGCACGATATTCGGCATAACATTTCCCCGTCGCGTCTACACACGCGGCTTTGCAACTCTGTCTCCTAAAGGCGTCGACCATACCGGTTTTCAAACCTGCCCCCCCTCTCTGGTGCACTGAGATCGTCTCCACGCTTCGGCTGGCACCAGGCGACCTCCGCGCAACGCTCACGCCATTTGCATGCCGAGAACTCGAGCGTCCCTTTCCAGAACGTGCTTCACTTCGAAGACAGAACTCGGAGGCAGTCTAAATGCTAGGGCAAGGATCCTTCGGCTTTTGATAGCACCTGTGCACGTATGTATGCGAGCTAGAAGGCGGCGAGAGATTATGTAAACGTAATGGCCAGTGCAATTCGCGGCCATGACTATAATTAGCAACCTCGACACGCCTTTGTTCTGAGCTTCGCGCCCCGTGTCAGATGTTTGCTACCAATTCAAGCTGTTTATGAATTGTCTCAAAACAATGAATCGGTTGACACCCTGCCCCCGTGCCGACTCTAGTAATTTTAGTATTTCTCTGTGCAGTGACCACTTAGCTTTTTTTTTTTTTTTTTATGGACAATGTCGAGAAGTTTCGGCGAATATTATAGCGATATGGATCGGCAGATTTGCGTCTTATATACGTTTGCGAGACTTCTCGGAAATATTCAATACACGTCTACTCTCCTACACTTGTGGGCAGCATGGGCGCCCATGACCTCCCGCATCTTCAGCACTGATCAAAACTGTGCGCGACCGCTCATTACTTTCTCTGGAAAGCCACAGAAAGTTGTCCTCCATTACATACCTCATCTCACAAAACATCTCCAGTGCTCACAAACGCACGGCCGTGGCTTTGGTAAGTGCCTTTAATGCGCGAGCTGTCGTGTAATACAAAAAAAAAAGATAAAAAAGCACACGGGTCAGCTAGGGTCACACGCCTGTACCTTTGTTTGCGCTGTGGAGACAGATTTGCATGAAAGGAAAATTTGCGGGTAGAGTATACTGACAGCACTCGATAAACGGATCGTGCCAATTTTAATAAAATCCTGACTGCAATACGAGGCCTCTAATTCGTGACTAGAAACTGGGAAATGTGCGCGGACACCGTGGAGAGCAGGCGTCAGCTTATCTATAGAAGACAGGCCAGAACTCAACGTATATACACCGTTTTAGGGTTTACAAGATCACAGCCCAGCGTGCGATCTTCGCAGCATAGCACGCGCTTGTTTGTCGTTTCGGAAACCGAGCCAAGCACGCACGATACATACGCACGATGAAAATGGCACCGGCCAGAAGCCCGATCCAGAAGCCCGTCTATACAAGTGCGGTTCGGCGAGATCGAAAAAGGGCGACGTGAAGTCGGCGGTGTTCGCTCAGCCAGCGGCACGCTCGAACGGGTCGTCACAGAAGACGCGTTTCGGGACACGGACAAGCGAAAACGAAAGCGCCGAGATGCCGACTGGGGAATGAGACTTCACATTTCGTTCCTTTCTTGTAACAGTGATATCCGATGATTTCTTGTTATCAGAACTATTTATGAGCTGTGCATTTCTTTTCCCTATAGCTAGCGCAAAGGCTGATAACATTGCATGTCGTAAAACACGGCTTTTCTTGTTGCTTTATTCTAACATGGTCGCGTGCCACTCAATTCCCGGTATAATTTGAACCATCTTGTCCGCTCGGGGACTAAAGAGAGATTTGAAATTGTGAAACATCTTGCTGTTACTTCCCTAATATTATTTTAACAATAAGTTTTTTTTTTTTTTTTTTTTTTTTTTTTTTTTAGCACGGCAGGATGTAAACCTTTTACTACAACGACTTTTTAATCGCGAACTTCGTGGTGAAGCGGTTGTTGCATCCAAGTGTAAAGCGAATGTGTTAAGACGTGTTGACAAAAGCAAAAAGAGGGCATGGCTTTCGAATGTACGACTCTCAAGTTCCAACTCATTGCACGACTTTACACGTCGTGCAACGAGTTAACTGCAACAGTCTACAAGTGCCTCCTCTTCCTCCTGGGCTTAGCTTCTGAGTTTTAGGACAGGCCGACGGGCATTATTATGTTTGTTCAATCTGTCCGACTTCTCCGACTTTTATTTTTCATATTATAAAAAGATTTGAGTTCACTCCTAAAGTGGAACGACCAATTAATCGGACGGGTGTGCTGATAGAAAACAATGAAAACTATTTTTTAATAAGGTTTCGAGGAGGCAAAAAAGAAAAGCCGTATGATTGCGTCGGTCGTTTCATGTGTCCCGCAGGTGCAGATGTCACCTCTTTTTTTTTTTTTTTTTTTTTTTTTTTATGCGGCAACCCATGCATGGCGAATTGCATTGCTCGCGGTGCAATGGGATGAAATGCGAATAGAGAATAACCGGTCCGCGTTGTCGCCCTACGCACACGAATATGTGGAGGCATTCGTCTCTAACATGTCGTCTATGTTCGGAGCAATAAACGAACATAAAGTAATATGTATCCTCCGCAGTGGCTGAGGAGCGAGAATCCGCGCCACAGCATTCGATGCGGTAGCGACGTTAGAGCTCGCGAAGGTGGTGGCTTCTTGAACAGCTACAGGGGTTTGATATAATTGTTGCGGAAGTACACTGCGCGACACTGTTAGCGCGAACACGACGTACGCGCTTTTTCGATATTTACTTCGGAAAGGTACTGACGAAACATCCAAGTTTACAATTTAGATTAGTACCCCAACTGAGCACTTCCCAGCACTGTAGTAGGTTTGATGACAGTCTTTTAATACTGAGGGCTCGAAACGTGGGTTTTCCTTACATTTATCTCTTGGACCGAGCGTGTAGACGGAGTTTAAATAGATATTTTTCGAAAACCCTGTAGCGCTTCTAAACATGTCTTGGATGTGGCAGTAGGAGCTCAGTATACATATATCGTTCTTAGAAAACACGAATTTGCTAGTACTTCTTGAAGCCTATGGATACAAGCTTCCACATTTTTGTAGCCAGTGTATGGGCGTAGTTGTTATATCAAGAATTGGCCTGCAGCAAGCGACAATGTTTTACCTTGCGGACATCTGAGCGCCACGAAAGTTCATAATACAAAAACAGTATATATGCTTGGAAGGTGGGATGACAAGGCCACTCTCACACGAATGATCGCGTGTTTCTAGATACCCAAACACTCATCCGGGCGCTAAGGATGGTTGTTCTTTTTGCCAAGCACGTGAAAACCAAAGGGGAAATTCTCGTGGGAGGGAACACTCCCATGTGACAATATTCTGACCAAGGTGAAAGTAAATTATCTCTAACGGCTAACTGCCGTGGCTTGGGAGGGGGGATTCTCGCGTGTACAGGTTGACTGGATAATGTTGGGAGTGAGAGCTGTGTAAACCGACGAAGACACAAAAAAACAAAGAACTGAAAAATGTAATTTATGATTGACGCAATGTCTCTCACCTGGCGGCACAATTAAGGTGCACCGTGTGTTATTTCACCGGCATCGCGGCTTTAATATCCTCACGGCAACAATAATTTTTCATCGTCAGATTCTCTCCGCAGGAAGTGGTTGTTGGTTTGAACATTGAGGTAGAGCCACGCGTAAAAGTCCCATTGAAACGGGAAATAAAATAATACACGATTTGTCCAATAAACATTTCAGAACTTATACAAAATATATATGGCGCATTAATGTTCCCATATGATCTTATGTACTCTGATATAATTATTAAACACATTCATATATATATATATATATATATATATATATATATATATATATATATATATATTACTGGGTAGGTGTTTATATTATCGCCCAGTTGCCAGGTCGCTCTTCCAAAGAAAGTGCAGGAGTAGTTCAGATGGAGCAGTGTGTGTTGTGTTGCTCAGTCATTTGAGAGAAAGCTCTTCACGTGAGCCACATATTTCCGTATTGTCAGATTATTTTGCAGCGAAGCTGTCTAACAGAAGGGCGAAACAAAATCTCGTTCGAAAGAATTAAAAGGAGTTCTCTGTCTGCATGATCGAACCGGGGCCGGCTCGGCATCGAAACTCAACTTCGGTGTTTGCCCCCGTCCGTCGCCGCCGCCGCCACTTCTGTTTACCGTGGCCGTGTTTGTTGACGTAAGCTGTGGTCGCGTCAGCAAGCACAGTGTGGAGGGAACAAAAAGTGCAGAGAAAACTGCTTAAGCGCTTTCTATGCAGCCCGGTGAATAAGAGGAAACAGAGGCACTGTGTCATGAATCGCCAATGCACCCGCTTAATTTCGTCAAAACAAAGCCCTCATCGAAGCCTCGAGCCGAGGTTCGATGGCAGCGATGAAACGTTCCGGCTTAATTCCCCAGTAATAAAGACCGAGAAAGAATCAAACGGTTCAACAAAAATTAGAGCGCCAGCTATCGGAGATCCTCGCGAATAAAATAAGAAAATATGTCTGGACTTTGGCGTTGCATCGGGCATAAGAAGCCGTTTTCGCAACGACTGGCTTGGGATAACACGAGACAATGTCAGTTCGCTTCACCGGTCGACTGAGTTAGCTGGGTCAGCCGCGCGATTCGATGACCCTCCGACGCGGAACGAGCGACTGACCGTTCCCTCGCCGTCACCGAGAGTGCCACGACCCACGACCGCAACGCGTTGCGCCAACGTCGTCACGCCAAAGCAAATAGTAAAAGAAGAAAAAAAGACAAAAGTTTGTACTGATGCATTAGTGATTGATTTGGATAAACGCTTTGTCTGACCGGTCAAGGGTACTACCTTCGTTACACACTGAAAGAGAAAATTCCATATCTGTTTCTTCGAACTAATTTGCAACAATCTCTTTTCCAACATAAAAAAAGAAAAAAACAAAACAAACGTAGCTGTGGTGCACTCGAGGACGGAAGGCGGAGCTTCTAACATCGCGTCCGCCGCTGATTCCCCAGCGCGTTGTGCAGTCATTGTTACGCTTATTTTGTTTTGGTCACCAAACGGAGCGATAACATGACGCTGGTTAAGAAATAAAGCGCGCAGAATCAACGGTGAGTTAAGGCTCGTTCCCACAGTTGCGTTCGAGTGCGACTGCCCCCACTTGCGTCTCGCTAAGACCGCTTGCATCGGGCTGTTGCTATGGCGACCCTTACGACGAGCCAATAGGGAGGCGCTGTGCTGCACGACGCAACGCAGCGCAACACGGTCGACGCAGCTGTGTGAATGAGCCTTTAGAGCTAGGTCAGCGTTATAGTGGCACGTTTCACTGCTGATTAGTTTTTTACGCTTGTCATGTATGTCCTCCGCCGTTTTCAGACATCCGAGTTCCGGTGGCTTCCGTTTCCGGAGCCGCGAAGATCGGTATCTGCCCTCTTCCACAAATTTATTTTCATTATTTTGAATGCATATAGAAATGTATCCGTATCTCGGCCTTCCCAACGGGTTGGGTTTGTTTCAGTTCAAAAAGGAAACCATACATGCAGACTTTGAATGTTATTCCAACTAATTAAGGGTCAGTATAATATTAACCTGGGTGTATACATAACTCTTTTTGCTGGCTGCGCCGCCCGACAAAGACACCCACTTACCATTTTACCCTACAAACCAAAGCGGAAGACATAAAAAAAAAGAGGCATAGACTGCTGCCTCAGTAGTTCACCCTTTGCAAGGAAGCATAAACATTTGCTTCACACTGATAGGAGACGAGCTTTGAACGCTCTGCGTCGTGGATTTGCGTAGCTCCGCGTATCCTCTGTTTACAAGCGTGTCTCTCATTCGACGCTGTATACAGTTCAGTCTAATGTATGCATACGATATGCAATAATGAGGTCGATGCTCTCTTACGCACCACTTTTAGCGTGGTCGTGTTTATAGGCGCGCGAACGAAGTCTCTTGTGCATACCGCATCGAAGTAATGACAATATTAAAAGTCGCAAAAATCTTGGGCTGTTCTCTTGGGTTTTTATGTAAAGTTTTATTTACGGAGCGTCCGATGAGAGACCAACTTCGCTTGAAACTTTCAGAGTTAGAAGAAAATCTTAATATTACAACTCTTTTTGGTCTTACTGCGCGTTTTGTGGAGATTTCGCAAACTTACTCACGGCTGCCATTATACATCCAGGAGGATTCAAAAGGGGTACAAAACCGTCATTTTGTGAATTGTGGTTTGGCGATGCGTTCTCTAACAGTGCTACACTTTTACAAATGCCTGCGCGTCTACTTACCCGCAAAACACTGGAAGAGCCATTCTCTGCGATCAACGAAATCAGCTCAACGAATGATGAGGCGGAACATTGTTTAGACCTCGAAGTTAAGTTTGCGCTGTGGCATCAGGCAATGCAAGAATGACGCTTTGCATTGCGTAATGCCACAGCGCAAACTTCATTTCTAGTTCCAAACGGATGTTCCGCCTCATCATTTGCTGAGCTGATTTCGCTGATCGCAGAGAATGACTCTTTGAGTATTTTGCGGGTAAGTAGACGCGCAGGCATTTCTTATAGAAGAAAACGGTCCTAATGACACAGTCGAACTGCGAAAATGATGATGAGGGCGGCTGCGGAACAATAGTCGTTGGCGACGGTGCGGCGACATTCAAAATTATCATATTTTAGTGTTAATTGTATATTAAATTGCATTTCGTCCTTCCGCTCGCGCTTGGGCACGTATATGCAGCTTTGACACGGATTGAAACGGCGATTGGCCCATGCCCATTAGTGCCGGAGAACATTCCACAAACAATAATTTGTGTTGTGTGTATATTTAATACAGCCAGAAGTTATACCCCAGTCACACGGTCAGCATAAAGGCACCTTTAACATAGGTCCCTTTGCTATCGGCGAATCAGCCCGTGCTCTTGGGTCGCGAGCACACGCCACGCGCGGAAGGTCGTTAATTGATAGGCCGCAGAGAATAAAGGTCCCTTAGCTGAAGGTACCTTTACGGTCGTGTGAATGGGATATTAGTCTGCCTCAACGAGCGACTTCTCTCTCAGCGGTAGATGAGAAATTTAGCCAGGGCAGTACAACCGCTAGCCCGAGGTCTTTAACATACACCACGATAGTAGTGATACACGACCGCGCGCCAGTACGATGCTCATCCAGATCGAAACGGGCAGGGGTGGGGATTGAACCCAGGATCCCTGGGTTCTACAGCGCAAGCTTTTGCTCCACGTGCTTCGAGCTGGCGTGCGGTATAGACGCTTTGCAGCAAGCTGTGCATGGGCGCCGCCATAACTGACCTTCAGTTTTTGTTTTCTCTTATTCCCTTTGCTTCACTTCATTATTACCATAGCAGGCCAGGTTATTGCCATCTTCGATTTTATTCTGTCTTTCTCCCCAGCATTGGCCTTTGTGGAGGCTCGTCCACACCAATTTCAGTGGCTCGGTATCTCGGTAAAACAAGAGAAGGTCAGCAATGGCGCCTGTATTCTGGCGCGTGTGTTAAGCGTCTATACTTCGTTTCTGCTTAACCGCTCATTCACGCTGGAAGCGGATCCGCGTTCGCAAAGCGGTTGCGAACGCGGTTGTATAAAGATCCAGTACAATTGCACGCGCACTCGATGACATCAAGTGCGCGTGCAATTGTACTGTATCTTTATAGACCCTTTTCATGGCAAACAGAGCCGTTTATTGAGAGAGTTTGGCCATACATTGGTTTGAATAGGCGAGCATCTCGGGCCAACCACAGGCCGCGAAACAGCCCCTAGCGGTGGTCGCGTGCTCTAAATTTGTGCCACGACTATACTTCGTTTCACCTTATGTGCGAGCGAAGGCAAAACTGGAAGCACGAGCACGAAAGCTCCGTGCGTTCAGGTTTTGCTCGAGCGCGCGAGCTGGGGAGAAATGCAAAAAGCGCTGGTCTCGCGCTTCTAGCTTTGGCTTCGCTCGCAGGTAAAGTGAAACGAAGTATAATTTGAGCCGTGCCGAGCGGAACTCCGCGTCTCAAGACGCTCGCGCACCCCACCCTTTGCACTGCTTTCTTTCAGCCAGTCTCAGGACGCTGTTCTAGCAGTGCAGACAAAGGCATGGGCACGAGCGCGTGGCTTTGGAAAGTGCCTCCTATGCACGAGGTCTCGTACAAACAATAGCGTTTCGCTGAGCTAGGCTCACGCGCCTGTGCCTTTGTCTTCACTGTCGACATTTGTGAGATGGAGTAGAGGTCTCCTGATTGGTCGACGCTGTGTCACAAATTTAGTTTACGCTCTATGCGTGGGGGGAATATTCGGCGCTGGCGGCGGCCTTTGCTCCGCCTATTGTCCAAACTCTCCTAATATACGGCTCTGATGGCAAACGCCACCAGGAGTTGTTCTAGTCTTTGACGTCCCAGAGAACTTCCGGTTCATAAAAAGTATGAACAAAGCCCACCCTAACACCGCTGTTTGAAATGTTGATGAAACGTTTAACCACAATTCTCCAGGTGAACGCCAAAAGAACGCAGAACCCCCAGATATGATAAATATTTTTGAATACTCTTGTAAACCAACTTGCCTCCTCCAAGACGTTAAATTGACCAGCCGAGGGCCCTCGTTAAATCTCCAACTTTGATGTGCGTGTAGCGTTTATGCTTTCTAGCACTGGCGACATAGGCAAGCTCGACATACTTTCAAAGACGGAGCGACCGGAAGTTGCTTGGGACGCAGGAGGCAGTTCATGTTTGTAAACATAAAAAGGGTCTATACAACCGCGTTCGCAACCGCTTTGCAGACGCGGATCCGCTTCCAGTGTGAATGAGCAGAAAGTCCAGACGCAGCCGATGCAACAAGTGCGAGCTCCGGGCTTTCAGCGTCCCTGCTAAGCACGCGCGTTCGTGCAGTGCGAGCATTGTTGAGGGCCACACGCTCGCGCGTGTAGCATCGGCTGCGTCTGCACTTAAACTGAAACGAAGTATAGCCCACTCGACCACCGATCCCCCTGAACATTCCACAACGGTCTCTCGACTTCGACGCCACGGCAGCACTCTTTTTGGTGTTCAGACGAAGAGAACCAAGTTGGACAATATATTTTTATAGCCGTCGAGGACTAATTTCTGGCAATAAAAAGCAATAGATTTTAGGCAAGTGCTTTTTTACCCCTTCCGGTTAAATATATTACGTGAGCGATCGAAAGCGTCGCTGTGGTCGGCCCACCACAATTGGCCGAATGCTGACTATGACGTCAGCAAAGGATGTCTCATCGACGGAAATAAGAGGAATGTAAGAACTTCAATTTTGACGGTGTTGGCAGTGTTGCTTTGAGAGCACTATGATTTCAGGCTTTCACCATGCCCATTACAAACACCATCGAACTTGTTGTTCACAAGGCAATGACGTCACGAAAGGTAACCGAACGAGGGCGTCACCGTATTAGCGGCGAGATGTTTTGGTGGTGCCCTCCTGTGGTTCCCCCTTGTGACGTCATTACCTTGCAAACAACAAGTTCGATGGTGTTTGTTATTAGCATGGTGGAAGCTTGAAATCATTGCGCTCTCAAAGGAACACTGCCAACACCGTCAAAATTAAAGTTCTTTCATTCCTCTTATTTCCGTCGATAATAAATCCCCTTTCCGACGTCATAGTCAGCGTTCGGCCAATCGTGGAAGGCCGACTACAGCGACGCTTTCGGTCGCGCACGGGGCTAATATGAGGCAGTCACGTGATACCCACCCTCTGTTGCGCCTATACCACCTAGCAGACAAGGCCCGCGCGTGACGTCATCGTTGGTGGATCCTCGACCTGCCCCAAGCGGATCGAGGATCGTAACGGCACGCGTTCGCCTTGGCAAACGCGTATGCCGTTACGGAACTGCATATAGACGCTGCATGCACGAGTAGTTACTCCCCTCACTCACCACGACTCGCCTCCCGTCGTTCGACGCGCCGGACGGCTGCTTTGGTAACTGCAGTGTATTCTATGGAATACGTATGTTTCGAAGCGCAGCGTTTAGATGGCGTTCCACCGTGTTCTATGGAACCAGGCTTGTACAAGATACTCACTAAAAGTATTTAAGTTAAGTTACTGAGTACCACGAAAATTAGTAACTGAGTATAGTACTAAATACTCAGATTTGTAAAGTAATTGAGTAAAGTACAAAATACTCCAAAAAAGTAACTCGTTAAATAGGCCGTTATGTTTTCAATGTTCGTACCGAACGCCTGGCTTTTTGACGGTTCTACCCTCTTCCTTTTGGCCAATCTAACGATATGCGATTAGTAAGTCCCAATTTAAAATCATTATCCCAGCCCCAAAATTCGTTTCATGGCCCCTTTATACCTCGTCTTATAGTACCCCCCCCCCCCCGACCCCTTTCCGAAAAAACAAAAAAAGGCATTTTTAGCTTTGCTTTTTTGTTGTAGTGAACGGACACGGCAATATTGTCTGGTCTCATGGCGGAGAACTTGCATAGAGATATATTACCAAGCTTGCATGACATCGTTTCTTTAACTACCAGCGCGAGCAGCATCTATTCAGCGGAGTAAGTACGGGTAAATATCGCGTACCACCCGTAGGCACGATAGAGCGCGAGAAAGTCAGATATTGGACATTGAGGACACTAATATTAGCGACTGCGGCCAAAATCCATTACGGCATGAGCATTCTGTGGTCGGCCTTCCACGATTGGCCGGACGCTGACTATGACGTCGGAAAGGGGATTTATCATCGACGGAAATAAGAGGAATGAAAGAACTTTAATTTTGACGGTGTTGGCAGTGTCCCTTTGAGAGCGCAATGATTTCAAGCTTCCACCATGCTAAGAACAAACACCATCGAACTTGTTGTTTGCAAGGTAATGACGTCACAAGGGGGAACCACAGGAGGGCGCCACCAAAACTTCTCGCCGCTAATACTCGACACAGACCTCTCGGAGACCCGCGTGAGTCCTGCAGCCTGACCTGCCCGAGCCACCTTCCTAGGTGTTTCTTCTAGACGGCGCTATATAGTACCATCGCGGCCTGTGAGGCAGTCACGTGATACCCGCCCTCTGTTGCGCCTATACCACCTAGCAGACAAGGCCCGCGCGTGACGTCATCGTTGGTGGATCCTCGACCTGCCCCAAGCGGCAAACACGCTGAAGATGGACGAGAGTTACCGCAAAGCGGCATACACGTTCGCCTTGGCATATGCGGAGCAAAAGTTCGTCTGCTTCTTGCGCAGGGGTCAACGTTATTAGATTAGCTCAGTTACGGAACTGCATATAGACGCTGCATGCACGAGTAGTTCCTCCCCTCACTCACCACGACTCGCCTCCCGTCGTTCGACGCGCCGGACGGCTGCTTTGGTAACTGCAGTGTATTCTATGGAATACGCATGTTTCGAAGCGCAGCGTTTATATGGCGTTCCACCGTGTTCTATGGAACCAGGCTTGTACAAGATACTCACTAAAAGTATTTAAGTTAAGTTACTGAGTACCACGAAAATTAGTAACTGAGTAGAGTACTAAATACTCAGATTTGTAAAGTAATTGAGTAAAGTACAAAATACTCCAAAAAAGTAACTGATTACTTTCAAGATACTCTCAAGTTACAATTTTCTCTGCAATTCACTGTCAAGCACAACCACAGTCAGAAAAAATTCTTCCTCCCAGCTACCACGGAATCTCCTGGAAATCTCTTAGCTAGACTTCGGCTGCCACTCAGGCTTCTAGGAGGTCCCAAGTAACTACGAATGAAACAAAAATAAAAACGTTTTCCTTTTATACCCTTGCTATGGCGAGGACATAGGTGAGGGCAGCGCGGGGTCCGTTCGCCTGCGGAGGGAGTTTCTACCCAGAGGCTCGCCTCCGACGCTTCCCTTGGAGTTCGTAACGACGAACTTGCGGAGCGCAAGTTCGTCTGCTCAGGAAGCAGACGAACTTGCCCTCCGCATAGCCTTGGCGTCGGCGCGTGCTAGCGTCGTGCTTGTTTCATGTCCTGCCTGCCGCGATCCTGGCGGTGACACCAACGCGGAGGTCGATGCGGTAGACGCCTGTTCTGCACGTAAGTCGCTCCATGACCAGACAGTCGACGGAAAGCTAAGCAGACGCGGGACACTTCCACCACGACAGCGACCCTGGCGTCTGTCCGCCTTTTTCTTTTTCTTTTTTTTTTTTTTCTCCAGCAGTTTCGCGACCAACGGATCGCAATATCCAACAGCGCGACGAACCGGGTCCTGTGACGGAATGTTTTGCTATACGTCCGTAACAGTTTCGATGGGTGTGCGAGATAGGCACCGCGGTGCCGGGAACCAGCACCCCCCAAAACAACAATTTCACGGGCGTCGACACCGCCGCCGGCGATCCCGCAGCCCTGAAGTGACTCAAGTGCATTGCTTTTGTGCGCAAACCGAGGGCTCCGCGGGCTCCCGTCCAGGGCCACGGACGTTGGTGTCGGTACCGCGACTGTGTCCGCTCTAAAGTGCACCCTGGCTATTAGGAACGTCGCCCAGGTTTGAGTCGGACCGGGTTCGACTTTTCCGAACGGGCACGTAACACGGAGTTCTACGAGAGTCCGACAGAAGGTCAACATCTGTGCGCTCGCGCGAGACGGATGGATGGATGGATGGATGAATACGGCTGAGCCCTTTGAATCGGGCGGTAGCTTACGCCACCTAGCCATTTTGTCTTACCCTTTAAGCTTAGAATATTTAAATGTGAAAACTATATTCACTCCGTACTGAAAAGAAAGCGAGGCTATAAATCCCCCTTGCCATCAGTTAATAAGAAAACGCCTAGTTTTCTCTCGCTTTCTGCCACCATTCACTTAATCTTTGCTTGGTAATCTCTACTGTCTTGAAATCCACTTTTCCTTCGCTGTCTCTAAAACACAATGACTTTACTAAATCTATGTTGTCTTCGGTACGCATAGGGTGAAGCCCTTTACAGTAGAGTATCAAGTGCTCAGCCATCTCGTCCTCCTCTCCACAAGCAGCGCACACTGTGTCCATTTCCTGGTACTTCGCTCTGTATGTTCTGGTTCGCAAAACACCTGTCCTTGCCTGAAACAACAATGAGCTTCCCCTAGAATGGTCATAAATGCTTTCTTTGGCAATAACTGTTTTGTTTAATCTATAGCTTTCCAGAGCCTTCTTTGTCTGCATTCCCTCTAGCCACCGATCTCTTTCTGTGGCCTTAACTTTCCTCTTAACTGAGACCTGCTCTTCCGTAACCCCACAATAGCCTAAAAACTTTCCTCTTAATTTCCTAGTGCGCTGTCTCCATTTTGTGTCTATACTCCTCATGTATAAATAGCTGAAAACCTTTCGTGCCCATTGCTCCCCACCCATTTGCCTCAACCGATCCTCAAATTCTATCTTGATCACAGCTTCCCTGCCCTCAAATGACGCCCATCCCATGTCTCCTTGTACTCCCTGGTTTGGTGTTTTGCAATGTGCCCCCAAAGCCAGCCTACCTACTCCACGCTGTTTTATTTCTAGTCTTGCATGCACTTCGGATTTCATGCATAGCACTGCGTTTCCAAAAGTCAAGCCAGGCACCATGACCCCTTTCCAAATCTCTCTCACCACCTCATACCTGTTGTAATTCCAAAGTGCTCTATTTTTCATTACAGCCGCATTTCTGTTGCCCTTGCCTATTATATACTTTTCATGCTCACTGAGATATTCTGCACCATCCCATATCCTTACTCCTAGATACTTGTATTTACTAACTCTCTCAACTGTAATATTCTGTATCTTCAGTCTCTCAACATCATCATTGTTAAAAATCATGACTGCTGATTTTTCACTACTGAATTCTAAACCTAATTCCTCTCGTTCCCTACCACAGATGCTCATTAATTCCTGCAAATCTATCCTGTTGTTAGCCATTAGTACGATATCATCCGCATACATCAGTCCCGGTAAGGATTGCTGAATTTTGTGGCCTAGCTTACTGTACGAAAGGTCAAATCCAAGCCCACTCTTCTCTAGTCTATCCTCCAATCCTCTCAGATACAACATAAACAACAAAGGCGATAACGGGCACCCCTGCCTAAGGCCTCGTCCTATCTCTATTTTCCCCGTTGCCTTTCCTTCCCATGTTATAATCACCTTATTATCTTTGTAAATGTTCCTTAATATTGCTGTTAGTTCTTCATCTAGGTTTAAGCTCTCCACTATGTCCCACAGAGTTTTTTGGTTCACATTGTCATAGGCACCCTTGATATCCAGAAATGCCAGCCAGAGCTGTCTGTTTTCTTTTTGCGCTATTTCTATACACTGTGTTAGAGAAAATATATTGTCCTCCAACCTTCTTTGTTTCCGAAACCCAATCTCTAACTCGCCCAGTATGCCCTCGCAATCTACCCATTAGTCTGTTCTTTATAATTTGCATTACCAACCTGTAAATAACTGGTGTCACGGTTATGGGACGATAATTCCTAATGTCAGACTTATCTCCCCTTCCCTTATATATCATACTCATCCTACTAAGACTCGAAGACAAGCTGACGCCACCTGGTGGACGAAAAGTGCAATATGTATTTGGTATATTGTTTCATTGCTTTACATTAATAAATTGATGAGTATAAAGCACATATGCTCGCTCTTATATTGGGTAAACATTGGTAGTCACTTTATAAAACATTAAATAAACTACTGTAAACGACTTAATTTTCGCGAATTTCGCGAATCGCCTACAATTCACGAAAAATAGGTCCCGCGAATAATTCCTGCAAAATGTAAACACGTTGGAATCTATAATGAGATCCCACCACATCGCGAAAATTGGAATACGCGAATTTTCCCAGAACTTCAGCGTTGACCTTAATTGTGAAACATTGAGCCTGCGAAAAACAAGTCGTTTACGGTACTTCATAAAATATTTGCTCCCCAAGATTCGAAATTGTTGCGTGGAAGTCGGGCAACACTGTCCCTAAGGCGAATTTCATCGCATTTTCGCTAAAAGTTCGACGGTTCGCCCAACCACTCGAACTTCGGGGTTCGACGTAGGTTCGCAACATCCCCGATCGCCGTGAAGCAGCGCGCGGTGGCTACTAGGGATGCCGCGAACTTTTTTCGAACCGAAGTTTCGATGATCGAATCAAGCGGTTCGGAAGATTCGGAAGATTTCGAATTTTCGAACTTTCTATATCATAAAATTCGACGGAAGTCGAATTTTCGAACTTGTTAAACTAAGAAGGTCGACGCTTTTCGAACCGTCGAACTTATTAGGCTAAAAGATTCGATCCTTTTCGAACTTTCGAACTTATCACACTGCAAAATTCGATGCTTGTCGAACTTTCGAACTTGATGGACCAAAAAATTCGATAATTTTCGAGCTTTCGAACTTCTTGCACTAAAAAGTTAGAAGCTTTTCGAACTTTCGATCTTCCTACGCTAAGGAATTCGACAATTTTCGAACTTTTAAACTGGTTTATCAAGAGAATTCGAAAATTTCCGAAATTTCGAATCCTGAAAAGTCAAAAGTTCGACGAACTTCGAAATTTTAGGGTAAAAGTTTGACGTTCGTCGAACTTCGAAAGACCGGCGGACGGTTTCATTTTAATTCAAGTAATGAGGTACATTCGTAATTTTGTTTTCTCTCGAATTTTCACATGGGGTGCTGCGTTCCTTACGAAAGACGATGCCGTTTATTTAAATGTTCTGGCATGCTTAGTTTTAAAGAAATAAATTTCCGAAGGGGCGAGGAAGGACGACGGGTTTTTGACGATTGTCGTTTGTGCCATATTTGAAGCGCGCTATAGCCGAAGCTATTTATGGTAGAGGTGTTAAACTTTATAAGAATTATCTATGTATAGCCTAGGTAAGTGTCGTCTTAAGATGTGATAATTGTTATTCAAGGTGAGTTTCGAGGAAATGTCCAAACATGTATTTACTTGCAATTATGCCCTAAACTTGGTATTTATTTTCGTCTGAGTTGTTTGAAGTATCGCATCTAAATTAACACCACAGACAGTACACATCGCGACACTGTTAGCGCGAACACGACATCGGCGCATTTTCGCATTTTACTTCTAAATAGTATTAGCGAGCACGAAATTTTATAGCTTACATTATAGAACTAAATTAGCTCTTTCCGTTGCAATAATAACTTGGGTGACATCCCTTGGTTTTAAAGAGTAAAACTGGAAAAACCGGCGATCGCTTGTTCGCGCTAACAGTGTCGCGCTCTGTACATATCACTGCTATCTGCAGAATACAAAATAAGGTATTTATTGTTTTTTCACGTTAAGGAATAACTTAACTCATGGGAGAAGATTTCTAATATATTGTTCCAGAAAAATAAAGAAAACTTTTTTTTTTCCGTTTCACGTTTTTGGGACGTGTTTCTTTTACCCTGTGCACATTTTGGAATGCGAAACTTGTTTCGAAGTTCTGAGCTTCTGAATATGCAAGAATACAACACTTCCGGCGAATTCTTGATAGTTTTTTTTTCTCCAGCTTTTTATCCCCGCATTTATTGTTATGTTTAATTCTTTTAGTAATGGCACAGTTTGTTATGTCTAAAAGGCATAGCTTTGAACTTCCGAAACACTAAGCATTTGACAATTCTGACAACAAGTTTCCGACAATGACCATCTACGCTATCTTTTATTCAGTAAAGAGCGACAGTAGCTATACATATGCATAAATAATTTCAGATTAAAATAAGCTCGACCACGCATTCTTTCCCCGTATTGTTTTCTTTAACAGTCCGAAATATCCGGAAGGGGGGAAAGGGAGCTGGAGCACCCCCCCCCCCCCCCCCCCTCGTTTTTCCTCTTCCGACGCCACTTGTATGGTAGAACCCTTCTCGACCTCGAGTTATGCCGGCTTCTGTGCTTTTTGAGAGGCGATTCCTCCGTCCCGGAAAGTAAACCTCCAGGACAATTACAAACTCAACTTACAATATGCCAGCGTCACTCAGGCGGCGTTCGATTGGATTACTACCAGCGTGCAAGGGGTGGGGAGGTAGTTTGCCAGGTCTCTTCAAGGTTTTTCTGAGCCTCAACGTCCCGCCTGCCCCTGGCCGTTTCGAACTGGATGAGTATCGTAAAACAGTGCGTTCGTGTGATCACTACCGTGTGATGCGCATTAAAGAACCCCCCCAGGCTGGCGGCCACAATTACTGATCTATGGTCACACGTCACTCTACTCTGGCAAATATTCCAGCACATTCGGGACACTCGTTTTCGCATTTAATTGCCTGACCAACTTCGCGGAGTCTGAATATCACACCCTAACTTTTCTAAACCTGATTTCGTGAAAACCAGTGAGTCGTGAAAACGTTATTTGAAACTGATATTGTGGAGGAACATGAAAACCGGACTTCGAACTTTGAAAACTTGGACTTAAAATAAATTCAAAATCTTCGAAGTTTTTTTTTTTTTTTTTTTTAAGTTTAGCGTTAAAAGAGAATCGAAACCTTCGAACTTTTCGAACTTTATGTAGAAAGAAATTCGAAATCTTCGAATTGTTTGAACTTTATGTCTATTAAAATTCGAAGCGTTCGAATTTTTCGAATTTTATATCCAAAGAATTTTGAAATCTTCGAATTTTTCGAACTTCACATACCAAGAAATTCGAATTTTTCGAATATCTCGAATTTCCAGTAAGGAGAGTTCGAAATCTTCGAATTTATCGAACCTCAAGTAAAAAAATGTTCGAAATATTCGAACTCGAAATTTTAGAAACCGTGAAAGCTTCGAACGTTTCGATTTCGAAACTCCACTGTGATCTAAAGTTGCGAATTTTTCGCAATCGAACCTCGGTCGATACGAAAATATCGATATTTTTCGAATTCGAACCTCAGTTCACTTCGAAAATATCGAAACCTTTCGAAATCGAACCTAAGGTGGTTCGCGACATCCCTAATGGCTACGCAGCTCGCCCCGGAGAGACCTGAGCCGCAGGACGAGGCGACGGTGGTCTCGCCCGCGCTTCTGAGTGCCAACGTTCCGTTCCGCTCTACACACCAACACACTGTTTACAACCAAGCCCGCTTTGCCCACACCAGGTGTGGGCACTGCGCGTGCGCAGAAACCGAATTCGGGACGAGTGAAGCGTTTGCGCATGCGCAGTACCGACAGCAGTGCCACCGGTGTGGCGTGATGTCAGTGAGTTGAGTTGGTCTATAGCCGCAGTTGCATTGCTCGTACGTCCTAGAAAAAGACGCGGTGTTCATTTCGGACATGATCACAGAATTACCTGCGGACACGCTTCAACCATGTTCGAAGCATGTTTGCTTCATATAATTGTATGCTACGAACATATGTAAAGACAGTCTTTGTACGACCAATGTTAGTGGACCGTCACAGAAGGAAGAAACACGCCCCAAACCGTGTCTGCAGAATGTCTTTTTTTGGCATGATATATGAGCAGAGTGAGCGCGGCTTTGCTTTTGCGTTAACCGCTAACTTCCTTCCAAGTTCTACCCCTTTCATTACTTTTGTCAAAACGTTTCAGGTGGAAAAAAGTACAGACTAAAATTTGCAAATGTACAAAAAAAACAACCTTGCAAGTTAAAAGAAAATTACTACGAGGGTTTAGCGAATGCGAGATGAGGGCTTATCAAACGTGAATAAAGTGGGCAAACTGACCTAAAAAAGGGGAAAAGAAACAATTCAATACTTGTTGGTACAGTATAACCCCCTTCAGAATTAAAGGGGTGCGGAAACGATATGTTTGCACTTATTTCTTTGTTTAGATGCAATCTGTGTAGTGCCGGCAGACCAGAAACACTATAGCTGCCGGCAGAGAAGTCAAGATAACTAATTTTCAAACAGATTAACAGATTTCGGGATTGCGTCTGGTGGCGGTCTGCGTAGCTTTCTTGGAATGCCGCCACGTCATGATTCCTAAGAAGCAGAGCCAGCTCGCGGCAGTATAGCTCACTCGTGGAGTTACTTAGTCCTGCATGTGACTTGGCGGAGAACGCTAACGCGTTTACTACGTTGTATATGTGAAACGATTGAAAAACGATGCCTGGACATTACCCTCAAAAATCGAAACTTGGGAACTCAGTATTCGTGAAGTAAACAAAAACAATTTTGAAACGCCGAATTTGAACTTTCCGCGCGATCCACGCTAGTGCAGTGACGTCAAAGATCGAGCCGTCCTGCAACTCGAGTTTCTCTCACGCTTCCATGTCGTGTTCGCCCGCGTCCCGTGATCAACCGCTCCGTGCATGCCGCCTATCGCTGTAAGCAGACGACGCTTAACTTTCGAGTTTGAAGTTCTTTTAGGACCTTTTCAGCGATCTCAAACTCTTTGAAACAGTGTGAGGTCAAAGAGAATACGCAGTGGACTTTTGTAATCGACGCGAGGGGCAACGTCGAGCCGCTTCTGCGTGAAAGGCTGCCCGGTGGAGTCACTACCGAAAATACGGTACACAGACACAAAACCCAGTTGTTTTGACCATTTGACGATTTCCTTTTCGAAGTCTGAGATGTCGTCAAACACCTAAAAAAAAAGGGAACTTCGTCCGATTCCCCGACTCACCGATCATTTTTAGTGATACATGCGTCTAGCGCCGCCATGTTTTCTGAGGGAGGATAGAAAGCCAGGAGGCGACATCACCGGACGCTGATTTTCGGTATTTCAAAAAGACATGTTTTACGAATGCCGTTATTAAATATTATAGAAATGTCACTTACAAAGCTTCTAAATTTCATAACCGATTACGTCACAAATAAAAAGTGAGGCGGTGAAGAGCGGGAGAAAAACGCCTAAAATAAAAAAGCGCCACGCGCGTGTCGGAATTTTTGTTTTTCGCGTTCTGGTATTTTTTTTTTTTTGCCTGTGTTTATCTTGCATGTTTACAACTTGCATCGTTTTTGACAACAAAAACAAATACGGCCTTTGGGGTGTCAGTGGCCCTTTAAGGCTTCAAGAATGCTTCCGCAACGTGCGTTCCACACCATCAAGATCGCCGTTTTTTGCAGACTATAGGTAGGAGCTTGATCTGAAGATGCGGAGATTTCTGCCAATCATACCCCCCCCCCCCCCCCCAACCTTAGGATGCGCTGTGAATAAATCGCTTAAATGTGGCACCCAGCGAATACCTTATATACATAGCTTGCAGGTGTCACCATTGCTGCGTACTGACGGTAATTTCTACTTGCTGGTTCTTTACAGCTACTACTGCGGTGCGAAACAAAGACAGTGAACCGAACGCGCGTGGCACATAAGATACCGGCATGGCCGCGAATGACGTTATGGGCAAGCTATGTATAAGCCATAGAGCGTACACTCCTCGGATATTACTAGTAGGTGAGATTGTCACGCATGAACGCCACCAAGCGGCAACGTTCGCAACTACAGTACCCTTGGCTAAGGTGTACTCGAATGCGCAGGTGTGCCGTCCGGCGACCGTGAGTGTGTCGCGATGTGCAAGCACGCCGGTGAGGGCGCTTGGGGGCAGAGCGCGGAAATTCGACGGCTGACAGGAGCGTACGGTCGCAGCGGAGATGCTTTTTTTTTTTTTTTTGCGTGAAAATGGTTGTATTTTTTTGCTTGTTTTTGTAAATTCGGTTTTGTGTGCTCGGTTGTGAGAAAGAATAAGTTCCATCCTATCTCACACTCCTGTGTACAATCGTGACTAGCGCAAGTGGCAGAAGCTTATATTCTAAGCGCAAATGCCGTTTGGGAGCGGTCAGTTACTTACATAGTCTCGTTCCTTTAATTTTTATTTTGTTTGTTTTGCTGTTGCAGAAAAATAATTGTCCATCTCACCTTACATTCCAGCATTAAGAGAGCAAAGTTTGAGTGTAATATGATATGCGATACTTTCCTTTCCACATTATCAAAGCTTTTTTTTGTTGTTTCTTTTTTTCGGCAGTTGCAAATTTTACAGACCTCTTAATGCATAGTCTTTTGTTCCGGTGTCCATACATATTTTTTGTGCAGCACGGTGTAATGAAAGTGAAATTTTCTTGATTTCTGCATTCTCAGCCAAAGCCCATAGACCAGGAAATGTCTCAATTGATTTCATCTAGTGAGCATGCGTCATATAAAAATAAACACGAAGACTGGCAAGATAAATGGAGCAACTTCATCTGTTGTGTTTAATGAAGAGCAATCCCGCTTTGACAAATTTGTTTTCTCTGACATGTGACATGCCAGGTCACACATTCTTCTTAGCCTTTTTTTTTCACTGCATTATTTTTGTTTTTTCCTTCAAAAAGAAATGCAATCGCGTGACGCAGCGAAATTTTTTCTTGGAATCAGATGATCCCATGCCGCGAACGGAAAGGCTTCGCTCGGCGTCCGAAACAAGGAGTGTTTCTCTTTGCATGTGTTGTAACTCATGCTGCACCCCGAAACAAAACACCACCACTCTGCCGTTTCCTTCGCAGCATTTGACATTGTTGTGAGTCTCTCGTTTCTTGTCACACAAAACGCAAAACAAGAAGAAACGGTCACACCAACACGCCCCAAGCCAGCCTCGCTAAACGCTGTCCGACCGGCCTCCTGGCCACGCTGTGACTGGCAGCGGCACCTTTTGCCCCTGCGGCAGAATCGGCCCACTCAACACCCAGGTCCTACGGAGAGGCCGACGTGGTCGGCACACCTCCCAGTTCCAGTACGCCCTACCTTGGCCGTGCAGGAACTCTTGACGTCACGAGTGCGATACGCATTGCGCTTCTCGCTGGCCGACTTTGAAGCGAGAGGTAGAGAGCTCGCGCTCAGGTCAGTTTGTTTTCTGACGTTAACTTATAACTTGTAGGGTTCCGTATTTTCGGCTAGATCCGATAAAATTCGAAAAACACTCCCCAGTAAAATGTTCTAAGTTCAAATTTATCTGAAAAACTCCGAATTTAAAGGGGCACTCAAGTGGTTTTTGAGTTCGTGTTTTGATGATGACAACTGAATTTAGACGCCCTAAGTATCCCTAAAAACCAAAAAATATAGTCATATACGGTGATTATTTCCTTAAAAAAAATGTAATTGAAGGCCGCCAAACCTGGGATCCATCCGAAAACGAAACCACTCTCATTGGTCCTCGCACGCTTATCAAAAGGATCTCGGGCCAATGGCGTTGGATGACGTTACGTCGTGCAGTGATCCCGAGGGAGCCGCACCGGCCGAACTTCTTCGTCATTCGAGCTTCGATCATGGCGGAGTTCTCTACGCTCGAGGACCTGAGGCCGTTAGAGGTTGAAATTCTCCGGCGGACAGCCGACCTGGGGATGATTCCCTATGACGCCACTCCGACGTGCGATGTGGACGATAGCAGCGCTTCGGAGTCGTGTTCGGGTTCCGTGGACGACGATACGCAGGCCTTTTCGGGCGTTCTTCGATTTGCGGTTGGGGCAAGTCGTAACCAAACCAACGTTTGGCATCGCAGCGTAACCTCTGGTACGTGATGTCAAACGATGTCGCCACGTTGACTTTCGCCTCGGGAGGAGGCTGTTTCAGACATGTGCGACGAGCTGCGTCCGTTGCAAACGGAACGACCGCTCTGCGCCGCGCGTACACACACCACCAACCACTGCAACAAGCGCAGCGGGTCGTCAGCACGGCGACCGCTTCAGCGGCGCCTCTAAAAAGGGGACGCACTGCCACTCAATGCTGTAACAGAATATAGACATACAGTTTTCTATAGCCTAAAGCTTTATTTCTTTTTTTCATGATAGGCTTGCAGGGTACAGTGGATGAAAGAAAAACATTCAGTAAGCAGTCTTGGACGATCACGACTCTAATACACGACTTTGCCAATAGTACAAATATCGCCACACGCCGTTTCTACGATTATAAAAGACGATGCAATCCTAGTAGCGATATAGCAACGTAGAAATATAATGTCGTGATCAGATAGACGTTGCGAGCGTTCAGGATTGCTAACACTAATCACTTTTCTCCGGTGATGAAAACGCATGAAAATTCGCATCCTTTAACGGTACGCGCCAGTAATACCTTGAACTTGAGCACACGTATCAAATGCGCCAAATAAGAAATCCGGGCGATGTTCGAGGACACAAATGCTTAGAAAGCACCACTGTAGTCGAAGTAAACAAACACGACGGCACGGGCGTTTCTGCTCTCTTGAGAGTGCCGCCACGACATCGCCGCACGAGTAGGTGGATCTTCCTTTCTAGTGCGTGCTGGGTTATCATAGCGACACACGACGAAAATTCAGTCAAGGATAGCGCTTTTACTCGGAACGATGAGCTTCCACCACGCCGACCACGCCAACGACCACCACCGACGCCATGGCCACGACCGGCATGCAACGCGCGCAACCAGTTCTCCTCGACCTGTGATTGGTCTGTCGCTGCGGTTGTTTCCAACGCAGCGGGGAAAGAAAGGCCGCCAAAATTTTCAAACATACAATAATTTCATTGGTCGGCGCAGGAACAGAAAAGAGTCCGCACGTATTTTATTCCTGCGTGATTAATAGGCGGTTCTGCCTTCTAAAACTGAAGATGCTCATTCACTGACACTTCCTTAACGCCATCGCACCAAAAAGTAGCTTCCCCAAAAACCGCTTGAGTGCCCCTTTAAAGGTCACAATGGCCAGAAAAAAAACGCAGTTTTCTCTAAATAAGTTTGGTCAGAGCACAGGGTCAGCGGTAATCGGGAGAGGCCCCCAGATGCTATCAAGATCTCGTAGAATTGACCAAAGAAAGTTCGCCGTTGATCACGTCAGGGTTCGTTCAGGACAATGGGGCATTGTAATTCTATAGGTCACGAGTCACGAAACAAACCACTGTTTTGGTTTCCAGATTGAACTTCTTAGATGAAGGAACCGTGAAAGCTCTAAACTCTCAGATTTTATAGGAGGGACAGTTGAGGCTTCTAGCTCACCACTCCACGCCGCGCAGCTGCAGGGATAAGCGGTAGTGTAGGATGAAAAGAAAACAAGCTGTCCAACGACTACGCCAAGGAGTTCAGGGATTTTAATGTGTCTTTTTCAGGTTTTGTCGTGGGACATATAGTACTACTAATGGCGAGGGCGCCAATGTCATGTGGTACACTTGCGTTCTTATAAATCTAGGGCAAGGTTATACCCGCCGGTTAATATATATTTTTATTTTCAATATTGAAAACTTGGAAACATAGCAAAAATCAACTCCCCACTGCGGAGAATTGGGAATTCAACAGATATAAGCTCCGAATCTTCGGCAAAAAATAAACTCCGATAAACACCCTCCCGATTTCACGAAACATAAACTCCGAAAACACGGAATCCTACATTATAAGTTACCATAATATCCGTGTTTCGTATGGTGCGTGCAAAGCCACTCCCTTAATGGGTTACCATGCTTCTTGAGAAGTATCGATGTCCCAGTTACTCTTGACATAAGCAGACAAAAGCTTCCGTCACGTAACGTAACGTAAGAAAACGGGGCTGTGTGAACCTGTGACTTCAGCGTGAAACCCGCCTTTCATGCTCTTCACACATCCCTCTCACCATGTGGCCTGCCAACCCTTTCGTCGAACATGGTGATAAACAGCGCACAAGAGACAAAAACACAGTACCAGAAAACGGAAAAGGTGCGCTGCTTATCGCCATGTTCAGTGCGTACCAACTCGCCGAACTCACCTGCTTGCTACATCCTTTTCGTCTCTCCGCTACCTGCGGTGCGCATCTTTCGAGTGTTTTCTGAGCATAATTGAGAGGCAACGTGTAACAGTGGTTCAAATTTAAAAGTGTCCAAACAGGGTCCCCATACTTAGCCAATGTGCTGGTTAATATCAATATTTCTATTCAGCTTGAGGGGAATAAAGATCATGGAATATGACATCAGTAAGAAGAAAGTAGCCCCATTACAATCTGCCCCTGAGGGAACAGAAATATAAGAAACGGTGCAAGTCGACTTACCATTATGACACATTGCCCCTGAAATATGAACCTCTCCACGCGGACGGCGATTCTTATCGGAAACGGCAAACGTTACTTATTCTATTCCCCACAAAACACGTTCTGCAACACGGCGATCCATCGCAATACACACCTCGGGGTCGCAGACGCTACCATTATCACTGAAAACACTTATCTATCACTTCCTCAAATTGTCTGACCACTGTCGCGAATTATCCTAGGTTGTGACTTCACCCGGTGGCTGGTAATAAGCACGATACTTCTACTACATTCGTTCCGTTCCTTTGCATTTACATTCACAATAAATGTACATGCATAACTCGCGTTTACTTTTATATTGCCTCCCTTGTCTTAGACAAAAGTGAAAGAGAATATTTTCTCTGGCAGATTTTCAAAGTCATATTATATACGATATTCTAAGTACTTGTCAGTAACTATACGAATATTTTTTTTTGAACGTATTTAATCATGGCTTGTGTTTTTGAAAAGGAATTCTATATTGCGGACGCAAATGCAAGTTGCGACCTTACTAAGGAGATGAAAAGATTAATCAAGCTATAATGTTTCTAAAACTGAAAGACAATAAGCGTGAAAGAACTCTTAATATTCTCATCGCGCTACCCGCAATCAAATATACATGATTTTTATATCTTAAGGCACTTCACACGCCAATATCTCTCACTAGAAAGACGCGCTGCACAGGCATTTCATCCATATTACATGGGTATTCAACAGAAGTACGACGTCGGCACAACGAAATCACTTTTGTTTTCGCAGAGTTCAGCAGCAACTGATTCTGTTTGCACCACAGAAGCATACGTGACGCATCGGGTTGTAATATATTGTAGTCTTCTGGGGACTGAATTGTTTTAAACAACTGAATATCACGGCAAAAGGGAACATCTCAGAACTTTCACGCGCGATGCTATATTATTTATAAAAAAAATATTTAAAATCAAAGGGAGCCCAGAACCGATCCCTCTGGAACGCAAGACGTTGAAATAAAGCTGTGGGACAAACTGTCTACGAACAAATAGCTCTTAAACGAATTACATAATCTACAACTCTGGACGAACGCCATATAGAAATAGCTTGTGCAAGAGTAATTTGTGACAGACTTTGTCCAGCGCGTTGGCACAAAAAAAAAAAATTTATATATATTTATATATATATATATATTGCATCAATTTTTTTATTCGTGACAAATGACCTGTAATACTAAAACATAAAAGTGGACAGATTGGTCTCCACAGACCCACAGCTCAATAATTCATGCTGCAAAGGTGTTAATTTTTTACGAGAATAAAACTACCGCTTGTAAAATAACCTTAGCTAGGTATACGACCTTAGCTGGGCTAATGACGAGACATTCATTCGAAGCATCCGAAATCGGTCGTAGTTCTTTTTTATATATCTCACGAGAGCGCACCGGCTCTCGAGACAAAACCACGCGCTCGTGCGCAGCGCTCGCAGACTTGCCCGCCGGCCGTGTGCCGGTAGATACATCACACCCCTTCCTCCTTAGACGTGGGCACCGTATCTGTCCGGTGGTCGACGAGCCCGGGAGCTCACCCGCGTCGCGGTTGACAAGGCAGATCCCACTGTTGGTAATGGGCGAACGTCGTCGTCTGTGCTGTGCTGTTTAGTTGTTTGTTCTGGACCATTTGCTCCCGAATGTGTGCCATGGCGATCGTGTAAGCACATGTCCCAAACTGGTGGTGGCGGCTGTTTCTCCCAGCAGCTCGAATTCGGAGCGCGATGTCGAATATGATTTAGATGTCGTCTGACTTGACCCCGCTCTGTGTCAACCATCCAGGATCGTGGTCCCGCGCGGCGTGCGATGGACCCCGGCATCCACTTTCGCTCGTTTGGGAACTGTCGAATCCACACGGGTTGTCCACGAGTAAATTTGTGGATATCGCTGTTGTCTTCAGGCAACTGCTTGAAGAGGGATGACTTGAGTCGATCCAGTGCAGAAGGCAATTCTCGGCCGTACATCATCCACGCAGGGGTCTTGCCCGTTGTTGCGTGCACTGTCGTGTGTTGTTTGAACAGGAAACGTGACAACACGCACGACAGGTCTTCCCTTCCTTTTTTAGATAAAGCTTGTTTGAGCTCCTGTACCATCCGCTCAGCCTGCCCGTTGGTTGCCGGGTGGTAAGGTGCGCTCGTGACTGCGATGATGTTGTTCAAGCGGTAAAACGTCGCAATTTCTTCTGAGATGAACGCAGCCCCGTTGTCTGAACAAACCTTCCTTGGCACTCCAAAAGTGGCGAATAATCCCCGCAGCTCCTTGATTACAGCGCTTGATGCCATGCTGCTAACTACTCGCACCTCCAGCCACTTGGTGTATGCGTCTACAACGACCAGAAATACTTTCCCTTCCACTGGACCGGCAAAGTCCATGTGAAGCGTATCCCAGGCTGTTGATGGTCGTTCCCAATTTGTCATCGGTACTTTTATCTTGGTTTTCTGGTTTGTTTGACATTGGGCACATTCCGCCACACATAATTCAATATCTTTGTCAATTCCTGGCCACCACATGTAACTTCTGGCACAGGCTTTCATGGCCACGATTCCACGATGTCCTGAGTGTACAAGAGTCAAGGACTCAGGCCGCAGAGACGCTGGTATCACAACACGTGATCCCCATATCAAACATCCTCGCTGTGTCGCCAGTTCAGTGTCCTTGTTCCTGAATGGTTGAAAGATGTCTTCCTTAAGGCTCCTGAAATTTCCACTCTGAACTGCGTCGTACACACGGGAAAGAGTAGCGTCTTCTTTTGTTTTGTCTGCTAGTTTCTCGACAGTAATCGGTGGCCTGGTCAACGCTTCCAGCATGAGCACATCTCCGGGAGGCTGTGGCTCGTCGTCGCTTGCCGGTAAAGGTAGTCTGCTCAAAGCGTCTGCATTCTGATTCCGTTTTCCTGGTCGGTAGACAAGATCGTAGTTATAGGCCGTGAGCTTAACGCACCACCTTTTCATGCGTGGCGAAAGAATGGGCGGAACCGGACTTTGTGGACCTAGAATTCCCAGTAGTGGTTGATGATCCGTTGTGATGGTAACATGTCGACCGGAAATGTAGCGGTGGAACCTGCTTGTAGCGTACACTATTGCTAAACCCTCCTTGTCCAACTGGGAGTAGTTTTCCTCGGCCTTTCCCAATGTTCTAGAAATGAAAGCTACGGGAGACTCGTTTCCGTCTTTGTCTAGGTGCGCCAGTACCGCACCGATGCCGTATGGTGATGCGTCACACGACAATACCAGCGGCTTATTGTCGTCATAATGAGCTAGAACTGTACGTTCCGCGATGGCTTCTTTCAGTTGCAGAAACGCCTGCTGATGTCGTGCACTCCACTGCCATGGAGCGTCTTTCTCAAGTAGCCTGTACAACACCTTGGCTATTGAGGCTCGGTTCTGAATGAAGCGGTCATAAAATGCCAGGAGTCCTAGAAAAGACTGAAGCATGACCCGGCTGGTCGGTTCCGGCATCTCTTTGATTGCTCTCAGTTTTTCTTCTGTTGTGTGTACTCCCGTTGCATTTATCTTATGTCCCAGAAACTTCACTTCTTCGACACCGAAATGGCACTTTGGCCTTTTTAAGCGAAGCCCGGCGTTCACCAACCTGCTCAAAACTGCCTCGAGACGCTCAAGGTGCTCTGTTTTTGTGGTTCCGCTGATAATAACATCATCCAGGTAGACTCCCACGCCGGGTAGTCCTGCCAGGATTGTCTCCATGTAGCGTTGGAAAATCGCTGGTGCAGCCGAAATTCCAAAAGGCATTCGTTTAACCCTGTATAGTCCCTTGATGGTGTTAATGGTGAGCACATCTGCTGTCTCTGCTGTCACGTGGAGCTGTTGATATGCCTGAGTGAGATCCAGCGTCGAAAATATGGTGCCTCCCTGCACACTTGCCAGAAGGTCCGTTACAGTTGGCATTGGATACACCGTTGGTTTTGCAGCCGCGTTCACCGTGCTCCTATAGTCTCCGCACATCCGTATAGTGCCGTCCTTCTTTCGTACGATCACCACCGGTGTTGCCCAGTCGGAGTGCTGCGTCGGCTCGATTATGCCTTGGTTTTGGAGCATCCGCAGTTCTGCCTCGACTGCGGTTCGCATTGCGAAGGGAACCGGTCGAGCCTTTAAAAAGCGCGGTGTCGCATCTTCCTTCAGCTCCAGATGTACCGCGTGGCCCTTGTGCCCGTTTATTTCTGGATCAAAAACTTCCTCGTGTGTCAGCAACACGTCATGAAGGGTCTTGCCCTGGTCAAGCTGGTATATCCCGCTGACTCTGATATTGAGTGCCGGGAACCAGTTTCTCCCAAGCAGATTGCAGCCCGAACCTGAGGCCACGATTAGCGGGAGCAGATAATCTTTTGACTTGTGTCGGACGCGCACTTCTGCTGACCCGAGAACTTGTAGTTGTTTTCCTGCCCATGGTCGGAGCGTGATATGTTCTTTGTTCAGTGAAAAGGCATTCTTTGGCCAGGTTCTCCTGTATGTGTCTTCACTGATGATGGAACACGCAGCTCCGGTGTCCACTTCAAACTCCATGGGTCGTCCTTCGACTTTGAGTGAGACCATATACTTCTTCACCGACGTGGTATAATTTACGCTGTTCAGCTCGTATAAGTCTTGTGTATCCTCGTCATCACTCGAAGGTGCCGACTCATCATGACTAACCGCGTGTGTTGATCGCCGCCGTTGATTTGTTTCAATCTTCTGGTAACACGCCCTTTCAATGTGTCCGGTCCTTCGGCAAAAATTGCAGCGTGCCGTGCGGAATCTGCATGTAGCTGCGCCGTGTTGTTCGTGACAGCGATGGCATCGTTGTTCACTTGATACGGAGTCCTGTTTCTTTTGCTTGCCTAGGTTCCGGTTTTCACGTACTGTTGATTTTTGACCCTTGGTTACGACGTTAATGGTGGTCTTTTGAGCTTTGACGTCTTTTTGCTGTCTTGCAGCACTCTCTGCTCTCAATGCGAAATCATACGCCTTCTGGAATGTTAGGTCCGGCTCTGCAAATAGTCTTTGCTGAAGGTGTTCGTCCGCAATCCCACATACGAACCTATCCCGGAGCATCACCTCCAGTGGTAGCATTGTTGTGGACGATGCGGTGACAGGCTCATCGCCGCTCGCACTGGTGCTGGTGCTGGTGCTGGTGCTGGTGCTGGTGCTGGTGCTGGCTGTTGCGGTTGTCGGAACTCCAAAGTTGCAATCGACGGCGAGCTTCCTTAGTGCCGCAACATAATCGCTGATGGACTCGCCTGTCTCCTGGTCTCTCCGCTGAAACTTGCTTCTGCTGAAGAGCTCGGACGGCTGCGGGTCAAAATGGGTGTGCAGCATGTTCATTATGTCGTCGTAAGCCACTTCGCCAGGCTTCTTAGGTGCCACCAATGCTCGCACCGTTTCATAGGTCTTGGCGCCGCACAAGGTGAGGAGAAGTGCCCTCTTCTTCGTAACGACCGTTACCCCATTCGCTTCAAAGTAGAAGTTCAGTCGTTCTGCCCACGATGACCACCCGGCGCCGTCGAATTCTTCCAGCTTACCCTGGGTAGCTGGCATCGTGAAGACGTCCGAAGATGCGTGTTCGTTCATTCACTACCTCGTCGCCAGTGTAAAATAACCTTAGCTAGGTATACGACCTTAGCTGGGCTAATGACGAGACATTCATTCGAAGCATCCGAAATCGGTCGTAGTTCTTTTTTATATATCTCACGAGAGCGCACCGGCTCTCGAGACAAAACCACGCGCTCGTGCGCAGCGCTCGCAGACTTGCCCGCCGGCCGTGTGCCGGTAGATACATCACACCGCTTACGAACAACAATCTCAAAAACCTTAGGAAATTCGCAAAGCAAGGAAATAGCGCGATAATTTGTCACAACGGAGGCGTCGCCACTTTTCAAAGTCAGAAATATCACCGACTTCTTCCAAAGCGTGAAAAGAATCTTTGTTGTGCGGAAGGTTTCTGAGCCTGGCGAAGTTCCCAAAATACTCGACCTGTGACGATCGCTGAAATCCCAAAATACACCTAAAATTTTATAAATAAGTAAAAAAAGAAAGCGATTTTTAGTTTTGTTTTAGTGAAGAGTTTGCACAGAATATATATTTTGTTCAAAAGCTTTTGGGACGTCCTTTTTTTTTTTCCTGCACCATGTGAAATGAAATCGCGCATGTACCAGTTATTCATGCGGCTGCGTGACAAAAATTCAAACTTCACAGACTTGTCCAGCAAACGTAAAATTGAATGAAAAACATATTTTTACACCCAAGACAATGTCAGGCTGCGGACTCAGATCGCTACGCCTTTCTATATTTTACTGCTTTACCCAGAAAAATAAAGAAATCGCATCAGGGTACCCCTAATCGCGATGCCTAGCCACACTCGGTCCAATACTCTAAACATGCACGCTGCATATCTAACATCGCAGAAGAATACAATGTTTTCACACATGCTACGGATATTTCAAAACGGATGATCCGATCATTCTGAAGTACATTCCACCTCACGGTTGGGGTATAATCATTTTCTTAACATTAGCAAGAACACACCTAATAAGAACGACAAAAAAAAAAAAAAATCCCCGGAAACATTTAAGTGTTGTTTACATTAACTGAAGAGCGTGTTGGTAACATTGACTGGCAAAGAAAGAATGAAACAAACTTCTTTGCGAATCAAAGCTTGCTCAGTCGTTATTCCCGATATCAGGCGGGCCAACCGAATCGCCCCATGCCATACCTGTACGCAAATTCACTGACGTCTCCCTCACCGCCACATCAAGATATCTCGAATGTTTTCTCGGATACCTCCTCCTCGCCGCCAGCACCAACGTTTCCTGGGGGGGTGGGGGGGCGCACCTTCTCCAATCTGCCTCCAGGCGGCGGCGCCGTCGCGGCCAGCGGGCCAGCCACGTGACTCCGCCTCTTCCGACGTCCGCTTTGCGCGCGCCGTTGGAAAAGCTCGTCGCGTCGTCCTCTCCCCAGCGTGCGAGCTCCACCGCTCGGCCCCCGTCGCCGCGCCGCGCACGCGGTGCGCCAAAGAAGCGCGCCTCTCCGTCCCATCGCATCGCCGCTCACCGCGCGGCAGCGCTCCATCGGGTCGCCATGAACGGGCACCACGCGACACCGTACCCGCACCACCACCACAACGCCGTCGCACCCGGAACGGGCGGCCTCGACGCCAATGCCGCGGCTGTCAACAGCACCAGCGCCGATCCGGCGGCGTTGAGGCGACCCAAGTGCGCCCGCTGTCGGAACCACGGGCTCCGCGTGCCGGTCCGGGGCCACAAGCGACGGTGTCGGTACCGCGACTGCGTCTGTCCCAAGTGCAAGCTGATCGCCGAGCGGCAGCGGGTGATGGCGGCCCAAGTGGCCCTGAGGAGGTCGCAGGCGCAGGACGAGGCGATGGGGCTCTTGCCCACGCTTCAGGACGGCTGCGGTCCAGGCTCCGTGTCCTCGGCGTCGGACGTCGCCGCGCTGATGGACGTTAGAGCGCACCAGCGTCAGGCCCTGACCAACTCCTTCAGAACGTCGGTGGCTGCGGCGGCGTCTGCCGGTAAGTGCGACGGCGCGAGTGTGTGATGGACCGGACGCGGTCAGAACCTGCTTTCCCGTGTGGGCTTCCCGTGCCTACCTGTGTTTGTAAAACACACTTCCCCGTGGGAAACGGACAGAGCTCTGGGAAGCTGAGATGGTTTCTTTACGGGACGCCTATGTAGTCGTCGCGAGTCCCCGAGCACCTCACGATCGCTCCACAGCCTACAAGATTGCGGTATCCGCCGATGTCGGAAAACAAACCACGAACCAAGAAGCGTGATCATAATTAACGACACCCTTCGTTTCTTAAGCTGTCAATGATCACAGCAAACGCCCGTTCCCTCGATAAATGATTAACAGCTATCCGGGCGCGACGTCCACTGGCGAGTTGTGGCTTCCTCCGCCCTCCGTCCGCATACGGGAAAAAAAGAAAAAAAAAAAGAAAAACAGAAATCTGGCATGAAAGTATCCACGTGCTATTTTATTAACCTTTGTCACGCTTTTTAGTGTGAAATGATTCGATTTTGCTCGACTCGTTGCTTAAGAAGTGAGCATGACGATTTTCCGCCATCAGTGCTTGGGTCGCGAAACGAGAGCTCCCTATTTGTCTCAACCATGCGTAGCACGAACTGAACTTAACATGCCATAGATGAACTCAGGTGACCAATAAAGCAATAAAGAATGATATTTGGCCGGATTCGTCAAGCTTGGTCTCCTGGCTGTATAGAGAGCTTATAACAGAACGCTTTCGTCGACTTTTCCCCTCACTTAGCTAATCAGATTCATTCCACTTTTTTTTTAAACCTCCGCGTTTTATTTTTTTACGATTTTTTGTTTAATCTTTATCTGCGCGGCGAGCGAAAAGAACCCGTAACACGTGCGTGAACTAGATCACGGCCCCCAATGATGACCAGTCAATCGTGAGACTGGTCGGAAGCACGTAGGCAGCTGCGTCCGCCGATCGAGCGTCGGGCGGGGAAGCCGGCGTCGCAGGCGCTCGTCCGGGTCCATCGCACGTCGCTGCACCCGACACTCAATATGCGCATTTCAGGATCGAAGACAAGAAGGAAACACGTCAAATTCCCTTAAGTCGCGTTCACACTGCCAATACAGCATACAAAAGACAGTCTGCAAACAGATTCGAACGCGAGTCAGCTTCGAATGCCGCGTGGCAATGAGTTCAAGAAGGAAACTTGGGGCACGCGGCATTCGAACCACGAATATTGCGGTGACTCGTGTTTTCAGGCTGTCTTTTGTGTCACGTATGAGCAGTGTGTTTGCGGCTTTGCGACAAAAAACTGACGAATTTCGCCCGACGGCACACCCGCTTTGCGTGCTACGTGGCAGCCACAGTGCTAATGCTACGCGCAGAGCGAAAACCGCCGGGCAAAATTCGTCAATTTTTCGCAGCATATTCGCCCCATGGAGTCCAGCCTTTAGGGTGCCGTACTCTCTGTAGCCCGAAATATGGAAAATGTAACTCTTGAATCGCTTCTATTGAAGCTGTGAACACGCTTTAAGGTAATCTATGCCTGCTTGAGTTCATGATGACCCAAGTTTCGCTACTTTCGCGAGAAAAACAAAACAAAAACGATGACGATAATTTAATTATACGCATAACTCGCCAACGCTAATTAAAATACTTTCGGTTCATGACCCCGTTAAGCCTGATCGCGAAATTTCATTATCATTAAATACACATCTATGCATATACGACAGCTGAACTTTACAACATTGCTGAAGCAATTAGTTCTTCTGTACGATATTCTTGCACTCCGTTTATTTGCTCAGAATAGTTTTAATCGAGCTTCTATATTCATTTTTGTAGATGAACGTGTGATTCATTCAGTATTTTCAGCATCCTGGTCAATATTCCATTCCGACATTTTTTAGATACAATTACTGGCTGGCCCTGAAAACGTTTTGTGTATAATAGCTATACTCATGGGCATCCGGTGTGCTGAATTTATGGACGTTGTTAATAATCACTTTCATTCCACGCGGGACGTCACGTTCCACGTGAGCGTTGTGGGTTGTTTGAAATTCCCGCGCGAGGTCATGTGGCTCTGACGTCATGACCCTATCGACCAATCAGGAGTTTCCCGTCACGACGCCACCGACGTCGACTTTTCTGCACGAAAAGGTTAACGACCCTTGTGTGGGTTTCATCTTGTTTCCTGTCTGACGCAGTCTAAAGTTTGAAGGTAAACAAACACCTTGCATAATTTCTAATAGAAATCCAGCTTGATATTATTATTATTATTATTATTATTATTATTATTATTATTATTATACAAACCATCCGAGAACATCCGTGATATGGTTGGTAATCTGGCCTCCACGCTAAACATTTAGGAATTCCAACGCTCGGACGTACTTGCTGCTCATTGTCTGCCGACCCAACGGGATTCAAACTCAACTCCCCAGTCCTTGTAAGGTTCACCTCTGTAGACATCAAGGAGATCTGGATAACATCACGGGGTAAACAGAGAGCCATGGATGCTGATTCCCCCAGACTGTACTTCAACGAAAACCTAACTCGCACAAACAGGGAACTGTTTAAGAAGACAAGGACTAAGGGAGAAGAGAAGCAAAAACATCACAAATTTAGCAAAAAAAAAAAGAAGAAAAGCGTGAGTTTTTGTTTGTTCGAATTTCCTGTGTAGAGGACATTGAGAAGATAGTCTAAGATCATGAAAGAAAGGTTTCTTAAGTGTTCTGATTTCTTGTAATTTCAAGAATTTCTACGTCCTAATTCTCAAGATTCTTTCACGTTACTGCACATAAATATTACGAGTCGAAGGAAATGCTGCGACCAGTTTTGGTACTTGTTAAAAATTCTCGTACAGCTTTTGATGTTTTAGTTTTAAATTTTAACAGAAGTTAACATCGATGATAACTTGTGTGACCAATTTTCTGTCTCGTTACAAAAGCTTTTGCAGGCGGGAAGGGTCAAAAGGTGGAGGTATAGGAATCCTGGTGAGGGACGTGTGATTTAGCGAACTTACAGATATTCAGTTTGGTAACTTTGAGTTACTATGATTCACATGAGTTACTATGATTCACAAACGTGATTCACTCTCCAACACGAAAAGAAGTTTTGGGTAATAAAATAGTAACATCTTGTAGAGATCGGCAGTATGTATCACAGAGGCTAGCGGATCACTATTTCATAGCTTGTGAGATTACGTCCGAAAACTTTATTGAAGAAGCAACTCAAACAAAACGGCAAGTTGAAATCGTAGATAAAAAAGTATTTGACCAACTGGTTTCGGCTTTTCATTTGCAAGATCTGTTACTAAATGATAACTATGACGACGTCTACTATACTTTCCAACAGCTTTGGACTTCTACAAATCAGTCCAAAACATTATCACACTCGGAAAACGCCGCGAGGAATACGTTTATTCGGATTTCTTACTTGCCATCCGGGACAAAGACTCATTAGAGAGGAAATGCAGGCACACTCATCGAAATAAGGAATTACAAACTTAATTTCGCTGCGCACGTAATCCCGCAAATGCGTTGGTTCGGGCAGCCAAGAAAAATTACTTTAAAGACCAGTTCCGGCCTGCCAGATCTAATGTTGCAAAAACTTGGTCTCGTGGTGGACGTACTACAAATTCGGTAGATGAGGCGTTAGAAAGGGCATTTGGTACACTCACATGTTCACTTGCCGATAGGTTTATTACATTATTTGCGAAGTACTCAGGCGTTCTGCAGGATAACGATACCTTTTCAATTAACTCTGGAAGTGCAAACGTGGATTCAGCTTTCTTTCCTGAATTACCAGAGGACGATCTGAGGAGTATACTTTTTAAGTGAGTGATCTCCGTCGAAATTTTGGCTCCATTAAAAACCTCTTTATAGACATGCTAAATGGTTTCATGGCAGACCGAACAATTCCTAATATCCTAAAGAATGCAGGATTTCAGCCACTTCACAAAAGAGAAGATCGTCGGGAGGAGGAAAACTACCTACCCATTTCGATTTTGGCCTGTGGAAGTTAAATATACATAAAGAAACTGCTCCAAGAAGTGTTGCACGGAACGGCGTTCCTTGAACCTGTTCCTTTTAGGAGGAACGAACGAACGCCGCCGTTCCATTTTTCATCGGTGGAACTGGAACGGGAACTCGTTACATTTTTACTGGAACAGAAAAAGGAACGGTTCCTTTTTTTTTTGTCCAGTGGGGTAATTTTTATTTTATTTCTAACAGGGAAATTCTAAAAGTATAAAAACAATATCTTTACGAAGAGCAGGATCTCGTTAAGTTTTGGGTTGCTTATCTTAGGGTTTATTTTGTGTGGTCCTCGCTTGGTAACAGTCAGGTGCAGGACAGCTAGTGGACATCAATTCTTTTGAGTGCCCGAGACTACGATACAAGAAGCAAAACTTTTAGTTAAAGGAAAAGACACAAAAGAGGGATGTTTCAAGCTCAGCTACTTCTTTGCTTCCACGAATCCTCATACACCCAGAAAGCTAAGGCCGACTACAGCCATCACTGAACTTCCACAAAGAGACCTACAGTTACAACAAAATAACAGGTTACCAGACATTGAACGCACCCTTGTATCCCGAACATTGGTCACTTAAAAAATACACAAAAGTTCATCTTTATTTCTTCTCTTCTTGTCCCCCACCTTCAAACTGAACAACGTATCCAGCCTTCACTAAGAGGGACTTGTAGTTTTCAAGACTGACCTTCAAAAGCCCTACCCACTTCTCCACTTGCTCGTCTTGCGGACAGCAACATCGAAAATCAACTGTTTTTAAGTTCAAACAAGGGACTTCGTTAGATTGAAACGTATGAGGTTGTTGTGAAACGCTCGTGCAATGTGGGGTAACAGTACATTTGGCTTGTCTGAATCGTCCACCACAAACATGAATATTGTTAGAAGCTGAGATTTTTAAACTTGAATATATCAACAAATGAAACCCTGCTTCTGCTCGTTTTCGTCTCCTGGTGCCCTTCCATTACGGCATTCAAAATCGTATGTTCCCATTTGAAAAACCAGATAAATGTGTTTTTTTTTTAATTTAACTACATATGGTAATTAGCAATATAGAAATGAAACGTCTATGTAACGATACGTTCCATTTCTTTAACTGTAACGGGAACGAGTTCCTTTTTCACAGATGGAACTTGTAACGGGAACGCGTTCCAATAATCAGAAGGAACGAGGAACGAGCTTTCCTTCCTTTTTTGAGGTAACATGGACAACACTGGTTCCGAGTTACGAGTCAGTTTTTCGATAATTTTTCCATCGTATCCGACAAACAATACGGGTTTGTCAGCTGGAGTAGGACACTACCATTGCTGGAAGAATTTACAGATGAGTTGTATTATACATTTGAAAAGAATGAATCCGCTTGTGCACTTTCGTCGATGTGTCAAAAGCATTTGACAGTGTTAGCCAGGTCGTTATTTTACAAAAAACTTAATTAAGTTGGCTTCCGCGGTCCGTTTCTGGAACTGCTAAACGATTATTGAAATGGACGCACTCAATAAGTTTACACGGGAAAAACGCGGAGTTCACGAGTCACGTTAATATCCGGAGTTCCATAAGGGTCCTTTTTGTCGCCATTACTTTTCAATATATTTGTATGTCAAATTCTATATTGGCCTGCATACTTCACCAGTATGCTGACGATACTGTGCTATTATCACGCCATATAGGATATGAGAAAGCCATTTCTCTTTAAAATGAAACAAAACACCTCATTGACTGGTTTGAACTAAATGCCTGAAAAATTAAAAAAAAAAAAAAACTCGAAAACCCGTTTAGTATGCGCCCGTAATCCTTTGAGAGTTGTTATGTTTAATAAGCCTCTATTCCTACACTCTCCACCGTGTTTGTTATGTCACTGTGCCCCCGTTTACTGCGTTAACAATGTAATGCACCTACGTATCGAATTGACAGTGACCTGTCATGGAATTCGCATCTAGCAACTGTTTGCAAAAACCTCCGGCATCTGTCTAGTCTATTGCATAATATAAAAACTTTTGTCCCTCGTAACGTGAAAAACAAAAATGGTTATTAACGCATTAGCATACAGTGTCCTCATATACAGAAAAATAATATTTCAACTGTGTTCGTAATTATTGCACAAGAAGATCGATAATATTTTGCACGGAATATTTAAAAGGTATGCAGGTCTGCAACAGAAACAGAACAAGAAAACAAATTTCTGAACTGAATCTCCCGTTATGTCAGCCTATTTTTACTGGAACTGTTATCCTAAAGTATATTTGCAGCACCAGTTTCAAAATTCCATACACTGCACCTCGGACACTCGCACATACAGCTCGTTTTAAATAGCCAAGATTGTCAACAAGTTATGGCAAACGACTACGACGATTTTACGTGCCAGACATTTTCAGTAGTCTATCTGACAGCATAGTGGAGTTGAACTCAAAAAGAAAACTGAAACAAGCCCTCAGACTTTTATGGTGAATCTAATGTGCACACAAGAGCGGCATTCATGTTTTTAACTATACTATTGCGTTTGTATGTTTTATTTTTTCTTTGTATTTTGTGTTTGATATCTAAAAGCGCAAAAACATCAAACAAAGAAGAGACACATACAACACGCACTAATGCTGTTGTATATGTCTCTTCCTCGTCCGTGATTTTCGATCTTCTTAGTCCTCCAGATCATATTGAACCAACTAGCCCAGAGCAAAGTTTTGACACTTGTACTTCGTTTGAATTATATTGTGTTATTTTTCGAGCGTTCGCTGGCGGCTGGGTTTTAGTCCTACAAGTCAAAGGTGTTTACTGGCCCGATACGAAGCATTGAGCTTTTCGCAAAATAAACCTATTATTATTATTATTATTATTATTATTATTATTATTATTATTATTATTATTATTATTATTATTGTTGATGTTGTTGTTGTTGTTGTTGTTGATGATGGTGATGATGATGCTGATGATGAAGGTCTCTGCAAGGGGAAGGACTCATTCGGAGCCATTTAATACTCGTCCAGTGTTCATGATGACATTGCGTAGATTGATACCAGAATCAAGCAAAATACACATGTATCAGCACGGACTTGTCAGATCGTTGGACCCGTCCATGTTCTTTCCTTTTTCCTTGTAAGCGGTGCATAATATATATACTATTGCAGGAAAGTGCTGCAGGCGGGTGCCATTTTCCCAGTTAGTGCGTATGGCGCGTGTGTTTCTCAATTTCCGAAGCCACAAACGCGCGTGTGCTGGGCTGTGGAGACCGCACGCTCGGTTGTGGATTTGTAAACACTGGAAAGGTGTCGGGTGATTCTGCGACGGCGTTTCGAAATACATGCGCTTTTTTCGAGTACGGGCCCCGGGTTTCGTTACCCCCAAAGATGGCAGTGAAAAAAGAAGCCGCTTCCGGACAAAACAGGCGGCTCTTGGCTTAGGCTACGATCTATATCACCTTCCATGAAAGCCACTGTCCCATTGAATGTGGCAATTTGGGTATGCTGTTCGGGAGCCCACTATACTCCTTTTCTTTCTAAATCCCATATCGAATGAATTGTTTGGTTCGAAAGCTATTGCAATATACTGCTTCCTCGGTGTAGCTCGTGCTCGGGTACCGTGGTGGATGACAACTTTTACTTCCTCCATCGTATGTCCTTATGTATACAGTGGTGCCCTAGCGGCGTAGCTGTAGCGCTTGTTATGTGGCTGTGTCAGTGACGTCATTCCTACACTCGGTACAATTTATGTTTTGTGTTTCGTTGTTTGTGGATATTTAGAGCGTCGTCACTACAGAAGCGCGTACTCACACCCGTTCCGCGAATTCTCATTTCGTGAAGGAACCAGTGGTTCGTCTGCTTCTTTTTCGGGGGTAGTGATGACGTCGGAACGCGAGTTCTGATTGGCTCTCATTCGAGGATAGTGGGTATGGACCTCAAAGCAAGCTGCCTTGAGGTCTACCCTCTATCCTTTCCATCGGAACCAATCGAAGCTCGGCGTTCTGACGTCACCACAACCGCCTGCAAAAGAAGCGGACGAACTTCCGCTCCGCATAGGCCCCAGTTACACTACTCGTACATCGTACAAAATACATGGTGTTCCCTGCAGACGAGAGAGAATTGTCCGAGGACACGCCTCACTTATGTTCGAAGTTTGCAGACAGGTTTTGTATGACAAATGTGACCGTCCTATACAAGGAAGGAACACGTTTCAGACAGTCTCTGCAGACTGTTTCTTGTATGGTGTATTAGCAGTCTGACCGCAGTTATTCAGATGACACCATTTTGATGACGCTGTTTTGTAAAGACGATTGGATGGCAAATGCCTACGAGTCCTGCTTTTTTTTTGTATATTTTTCAGTTTTGTACGGCTCCCCAAATAATACCCTAAAATCATAACACGTCATCGCGGATATTTACTTTTATTATATATATATATATACATATACTAGAGTCCTGGAGCTTCCAAATTCGCTACATGTATATGGTTTTTCATAATTTTATATGCATGAACGTTTTCGATTGAAATATTTGATAGAAAACGAGGCGGTGTTTCGTGTTTCGGGAGGCGGGGTTTCTCATGCCGCGGAACAAATAACTGAACTACAGGGGAATATTGGAAATGTTCATATACCTTCAGAGGTATCCAAAGAAGTGGACGAAGGCTTTTTTTTTATTTTAATATATTAATGCTCTAGCAGTCTGTCAGACTTCAATATTTTTGACGGATCTGCGTTATAGGCATAGTATAGAGTTAATGGCTTCTAATGATTCGAATTCTATTCAATGGCCGTATATATTTTTATATGTTAAACTTTCCTCGTAATTTTTGCATGGTGTTTCGCCTAAATAAATATAAGGTTATGTATAAAAGAAGAAAAACTGTATTGACGTTTTGTTGCGCCATCTTCTGCGTGACCGAAAAGCTGTCTTTTAATGTTTAGTAAACCGTCGGGGCCGGCGGTGATGTCTCTATTATCATTATTGTTAATGCTTTTTCACGTGAGAAAATCGAAAATGCTCGCGTAATTTATTGGTAAATGAAAGGTTCTGGTAGTGCGTCTGATTAACAAATTTAATGTATTAGTAGTAGTATTAGTATTATTGATGTTAGTTTCATAATCTCTGAAAAATAGGACAGAAGAAATAATATCTCAGTTTATTAAAGAATAAGACATTTGAATGTCAACCTGCTTTTATCACGATCCCCAGTCACGAGCAGATAACAAGGGCGCGGCGTGCACGAGCAGTTGACCCGAGAGGTACCAGGCAACGTTACTAGATCAAAGTCAGTATTCAAGCTTCCTAGAACGCGTTGCGCCTACTCGTGGTGCGAGCGCTCGCTGGCGCTCGCTACACTATCAGCCCGCCCTATGGACATAAGTGGCGGAAGCGGTGAAGCGATGCATGCACGTTACCTGCGGTGGAAAGTGATTCTATTGTGTTTTTTATGGTAAACATCAAGTTCACTCTAACGCTGTCCCGCTAAAAGAGCGTCGTTCCAAAACGGTCCTTCTCCGTTGCAAGTGGAGGCGTTGTCGCTGGTGGCGCTATACAACGCTATCGGCTCTATCCGCCCGTACCTGCTCTCGTGCAGGCAACAGAGAAGAACCGTTTTCGAACGCCGCTCTTTTGTGGAACTTGTCAACCGATATATCTAAGAACATTTGGCACCAGGCGGCTCGGCGCTTCGTACGCTTAATTTCCTGGGAGTAGCAGTGTATCTCCAATGTGCCTAACCACCATCTCGGCCAGCTCGGCAAATTCCCTTTCGCGCTTCAGATTTAGTATGGCGGGCTCGAAGAGCAGGGAGGTGTGGCGATCGCTTGCTTTTCCCAGCGCCCGAGTGCCTTATCACCAAGCTGGCAGCACCGCCGTAACGGCAAAGACCAGTGAATTGTTCAAAAATTAAATTAAAAAACACGCAGCAGGCAAAAAAATTATAAGGGATTGTGTTCCCATTGATGACTGAACAATACCTTTACAGAGTGGAATAAAATGCTCACTCTGCCCATTTTTCTTAGCGTTTCCTTCTTTTCTAGCCCCGGAGTGGAAGGTGGCAATGCTTCCAGCATACGATTATCGAACAAAAAGTGAGGGCGCAAACAAGCTGGCGATGGTTTAACATTTTAGACAAAATCCCGAGACTGGGAGGAAAAGAAGAACAACACAACACAAAGTCTCAATATACTTTGTGTTGTGTTGTCCTTCTTTCCCCCCAGCCTCGGGGTTTTGTCTAAAATGTTATACCGATTATGGTTCTCTTCGTGGATATGAATCACGGGACCGCTCTAGTTCGTGTGATCGTCACACATTCCGTTCCAGCCCACCATAGCTCTATACTTGTTGTCCCATCAAGGAAATAAGAAAGTTTTGCGCATTATTCGTGCGCTGATCGAAGTAGTTCTTCCAAAATTTTGTTTTCGGAGAAAGAAAAAAAAAATGTTTGGTGTTTGAAACGTGTACGTCTTGATAAAATAACATAGAGATAATCTAAGGGGCAACTACTACGTAAATCTTAATTCAATAGACGAGAAAAAAATAGTAACATTGCGCGAGAAGCCGGACTTTTGTTTTTCTCAATACTACGACAATAGTACCAAGTAGAGTGGTACGAACAACACAACAACCGGCAGAAGGTTAGACGTAAGAATGTCCCCGTCGAACGAGCACTCGCGCAATGGGTGCCCTAGAAACCGAAGGAAAGGAGGAGGTGACAGCGTGCGGTGTCGTCACAGCGCCGAGCTCTGATTGGAAGGATGGTGGGTAGACGCAAGGACTAGCTGCCCATGTCTCTATCCACTGTCTCCGTTTAATCAGAGTGAACAAGATCATCGTCTACTCCTCGCACAAGGTCTGGCACCCGATTGCCGAACCTGGCATTTGGCGTTCGGCGTTTCAACACTCTAAAAAATGCCTGTGCGTCCACTTACCCGCAAAGCACTCAAAGAGCCAATCTCTGCGATCTACGAAATCAGCTCAGCGAATGATGAGACGGAACATCCGTTTATACCTAAAAATAAAGTCTGCGCTGTAGTATTACGCAATGCAAAACGCCATGCTTGCATTGCGTAATGCCACAGCGCAGACTTAATTTTGAGGTCTAAGCAGATGTTCCGCCTCCACATTCGCTGAGCTGGTTTCATAGATCGCAGAGATTGGCTCTTTGAGTGTTTTGCGGGTAAGTGGACGCGCAGGCATTTTTTAGAGTGAACGCCAGACCCTGCGCGAAGAGCCGACGACGCTATTGTTCGCGGCTCTGATTGGAAGATGATGTCACATTTAGTTGTCTTCGATGATGCCCACCAAGTTTCTAATTGGAACTATGTTTCTTTTCACAAATTCAAAAGTTAATTCATTTCAGTTAATTAGTTTACTACTTAGTCTTTTTTTTTTTTTGGTTATCCCTGACGTTTGTCGTGTCTGGCAGATAGTCCCCCTTATTTTAAGTTTTCTTTTTTTATTTCGTTGAAACACCCGGTGTATGTCTTTACTCTAGTATGCGTACATCACGACCTGGAGCAGGCCCGCCCCAATTATTTCAGATGCCCGGCCCAGAGAGGAATTCAAAGTCTTTCTCTTGCCACTTTGACGCTCTTCCACCGAACTGTCTTCTCTCTTCTCCCTCCCCTCGCAGGACAGAAAAGTCCGAACCCACCACTAAAAAATCTCGTCCCGCCGTTTTTTTTTTATTATAAATTAAACAACAAAAGGTCACCGGACGTACTGCCTAGTCGCCATTACAAGACGAACTTACTTATCGCTGCTAAACCTTCATGCATCGTTTTGTTATCACACCAGGGATTACGTTTAAAATATAATTTAGCGGAATCAAGAACAATTCACACAATCGACTTTTAAAACCGGGAGCGTATCTATGGCGCAAGACTAAATCCCTGGATACGGAAGAATCATTGGCGATGCGTGCTTTGCAGGGTAAAACGCACTCAGATATGTGACGGTACTGTTATAACATCCTTCGTACTGTTGAAGGCTGTTTCTGACTTAAAATCGGGAACCTCGAACTGGGATAACAAATAACTGGGCGGCATAATTCAGAAGAAGTAAAGCAAAGTGATGCTTCATTACAACAATTTTCTTTACCAGCGTTTTTTTTTTTTGTTTGTTTTTAAGATAAAACCATACATTGCAATTTATTAAACTGGTTCCAATACAAAATACAGTCAAACCTCGATGTAACGAAGTCGGTAAAATTCGGAATTTACTTCGTTACATTGAAATTTCGCTACATAGAAATTCGAGGCTAACGTTAAAGAAAGTTTCCACAAATGTTTCTCGGGTGAACCAAACTCACCGAGGACGCCTCTATTTCGGTTGAAAGTAGTCCATCACCTTTTTCTGAGCCACTCTTGGCATTATTATTGGCATCACACAACGTTCGCATAGCCAGACGGCCTGATAGGCACGCATCCAGGATTTTGTTTCGGGGGGGGGGGGGGGGGGGCCCGCCCTTGACAAAATGCTGTATGAGGGGGAGGGGGGAGAGGAGGTCCCAGCAAAATGGAAGATTTCGGGGGGGGGGGGGGGGGCCGGGCCCCATGGGCCTCCCCCCTGGATACGTGCCTGCGGCCTGCATTGCGTCTTCGTTTTGCTGTGGGATGGCGAACCGCATCAAGACATTCATCACGTTCACCATTTCGCGGTTACTGGGCACATCGCAGGTGTCTTGCTCATCAGGCTCGATGTCGTCCCAGTTTTGCGAGTTCCCACGAACATCGCTAGCTATCGCCTCGTCTGTCACTTCCTCCGTCGCAATGACAGCAGAGTCGCCGTATAGAAAGTCGTCGTAATCGACGTTGTCAGGGGCGGCTCCATCGCCTTCGAGGCTCCATCGCCCAGAACAACGAGAAACGCACGCTTTTAGTTAGGCCTCGAAACATACTACTCAGCGTGAACGAAGCCGACGGACGAAACGGCGGCCGCTCTACTGTCCTCTAGTAGCCGTTCTGTACACCACACTCGCCAGATTCGGCCCGTTTCACCCTTTGCGCTTTATCGGGGGCCCATTTCAGCGCATGTGCTTCCCAAAATCTCCTTTGGCACCCAAAAGTTTGTCACAAATTGTCCATGAAAGTTCGTTGTATCGAAATTTCGGCAAACGGGACTTCGTCACATACAGGTCAAAAATACATGGCGTGCATACACTTGCGGTTGGAAAAAGTTATGGACTTCGTTACATCGGGGGTTTCGTTTCATAGAAGTTCGTTACATCGAGGTTTGAGTGTATACTGCTTACTTTTTTTTTAACGCACCTATCGACATTTTAGTCTAGAGAAATCCCTCGAACGTTCGACGTGCGACTGGTATGACGTCACAACATCAACAGCATATAGTGCACCTTTTAAAAATAGTAAGTAAATTCATCATTAGGTATGGAGTGGCCACAGAGCACTTTTCCAGTTCGTTGATCTGCATAGTTTATCATTCTTTCAATCGTTCAAAAAATCTCATTAGTCGAGAAGCGAAAGCGGTGTAACCGAGACTGATATCATTTTACTGCGGACACAATTTTACAGCGTCGTAAACACCAGCTGCGGCCTCGCTGAAAGGCTTTAATAAAGAGAAAATCAACTAAGTACATTCTGGCAGCACGTATGACTTTTGCCAGACTTGGTGGGGCATTCAAATCACTTCCAAGTTCTGCCAGTTTCAGATATAATCTGTCGTTCACGCTTGACGTGTAACGAATATCACAGCTCGGAAAATCTCACGAACAAAAATTGCCTTGCAAAAACGATTAAACATTCGGTCTCCCCCCTCCCCTCCCCCTCCCCCCCCCCCCCCCCCCCCCCCCCACACACACACACACACCGAAGGGTCGCTGAGGGATTACGATTCAATTACATCGCATTGAGCCCATGCGAATATTTACGTCTGGACAGGTTTCGTTTTGACTGTGAGGGAGCTACGACTAGCCTATTTTCCGGACTGTAGTCCGCAAACTATACGAGTTATTTATTTATTTATTATTTATTTCAAGGTACCGTTAACCCCTCTTGGGGTCATTACAGGAGAGGGTAAAAAAATGTACGGTAATAAACAGCAGCAGCAAAACGAGAACACCGCATCAACAAGTATAATTTGCAATCATATTACAAAAATACAACATTATTAAACTAGCAAACGGCATGCACCACTCAATAGTAACAATGAACAAACTAGTTCTGCAAGCGCTTCAAATTATTTAAAAACTCTGCAGGGGAACTTGAGTTCACAATTTCCTGCGGTAGAAGGTTCCATTCATCTATTGTTTTAGGAAAGAGAGAATAGTGAAATACATTAACTCTACTTTGAAAAGGCTGGATTATTTTAGAATGGCTATTTCTTAGAATGCGAGTTATACGGGGTTTCAAATACAGGGTGTAGTCAATGTTGAAAAGATCATGATACATCATAAAAACATACTTTATAGTCTTGCATTCCTGCGCCGCTCGGAAAGAGGTATAAGGTCAAGCTGTTTTAACATGCCAGTAACAGAGTCGGTTCGTTTGTATCTGGAGAGTATATACCGAGCTGAAAGTCTTTGTACGTTTTCTAATTTCTGAATGGGATTTTTCTGATGAGGGTCCCGTATTACATTTCTGTACTCTAATACTGGTCGTATGACTGTTTTGTAGACCATCAGCTTGGCACTCATAGTCGCATACCTAAAATTCCTTTTCAAGTATCCTAATGTACGCTTAGCAGAACAGCAGATGTTGTTGACGTGGCTCCCCCCTTTTAAGTTATTTTCAATTGTTACACCCAGATATTTATAGCTATTCACATCTCTTAAAGGAGACTCGTTAACTACGTATACATAAGGTAGAATATTTTTTTCCTATTTGAAATCCTTAGAAGTACAGTTTTGTCAATATTCATCACCATCCCCCATTCTTGGCACCATGACCCAATTTTTCTGTAGGGCGCTGTCCAGATTAGTTTGATCCTCGCTAGTTTTGATATCTGTGTAAAGGAGACAGCCATCGGCAAATAATCGTACCGTAATAGAATCATCAAGTGGCTTGCGCAATGTCATTAATATATACTAAAAATAAAACCGGACCCGAAACGAAGCCCTGTGGGACTCCCGATGATAATGGTAAAACGCTAGATGCTGTGCTATTTATTTCAACAAGTTGTCTTCTTTTCTTGAGGTATGAACTTATTCAATTATCCAAAATATCTAGAAATACTGCATCAGTTTGTCCCCCGGCATCAATAGATTTGCAAAAGTCGTGAATGCATTCACTCAACTGGATAACCGTTGAAAGTTTTCGTCTAAAGCCGTGCTGGTTTTTATAGGGAAGGTTATTGTTTTCTAAGTGGTCGTATAATGATTTTGAGACAATGTGTTCCATTATTTTACAGCTGGTACTCGTCAGGGATATTGGCCTATAATTGGTTGGGGATAATTTGTTGCCAGTTTTAAAAATAGGCACGACTTTAGCGCATTGCCAGTCGGAGAGAACGGAACTTTGCGATAACGAAGCTTTAAAGATAAGCGTTAGATATTTTGAAACCCACTCAGCGCGCCGTTTTAAGAATGCGTTTGGAATGTTATCGGGTCCCCCAGACTTATGCACTTTAAGTTGCAAAAAAAAAGAGAAAAAATGCCTTCTTCTGAAATGGAAATATCTGCCAGTATAGGTCAGTTGTTTCCAACACTGCCTCTCACATCGTGACCAGGAAATTTAGGCACGTTACCGGAGAACACGGACTGAAAGAAAGTGTTGAATACATTGGCCATAACCTCTGGATTATTAACGACTTCACCGTCAACTTCAACATTTGATATGGGCTTTTTTGTGGGAGAGAGATAACGCCAAAACTGCATAGTGACAGTCAAATATTTTTGCTTTGATGTACGTAGGCTATCCTTTAATTTATCAGATAAACACGAACTTGCTTGCTTATTAACTAACTTCTTTTTACGCTTTCACTTTATCTCCCTTTTTAAATGCAAAATTTCCTGGTGATCCATGGGTTTTGCTTCTTCTTAATCAGCCTTAGGGGAATTTAACGTTTAATGCAATAGTTAACTATTCGTCTAAAGTCCTCCCACATCTCATCTACCAGCCTGGGGCGCTCGAACTCATACAAAACCATCTCAAGGTAGTCTAAAATGTCAACGTCACTTGCCATCTCAAAGTCCCTTACAAACTTTCCAGTACGTTCTCTTGATGGTCTATCTGAATTCGAATCCCAAGTCACGCTAACTAGATCATGATCAGATAGCCCATCGTACACTGAGACGTCATAATCTGATAAGTCCCTACTCAAAAATACCAAATCCAGAGTTGTGTCAGCAGATCTGCCGTGCCTGGTACTCTGATTCACAACTTGTGTAACATCAAACTTAAAGGCGATGTTGAGAATAATTTCAGAATGTTTGGTATCGCTAGCACCTGGTTCAAGTTTTTGCCAACAGATGCCCGGCAGGTCGAAGTCGCCTGCTATTACAACATGTGATTTATGTTTAATATTAGCTTCTACGTAATCGTACAACTTTTCCATGAATGATATAGGTGTACCTGGTGGACGATATACAGCAGCGACAGTGATCAAATCTATCTGATATCTGCGATCAGATCTATTTGATATCTGAGATCAGATATCATTGGTTATGACGAGATGTCATAGATTTTGTGAATGATGCGTCATGTTAATGATGGTTTCTGTATGATAGAAGCTTCTTCTTGCGCTAGAAAACTCAAGCACTTTTTCAACGTGGTGCTTTCTGTAGATTTTGTTTTACTTGGGGAATATGTTTTAGGTGCAGTCTATGTACAGGGTGTGGAATATGCGCTGGATGCGGAACTTTTTCGTTTAACTTTTTCTAGAAAGTCAAGACCGCGGAGCCAGGTGGACGATAGACGGCACGTATCATTAATTCGATGCTAGACAATTTTAATTTGTACCAAACACTTTTGATGTGAGATGAGTCTTCGATTTTAGTACAGTCACGATCATGCTTAGCAATTATAGCAACCCCACCACTCCAACAACCGCGATCTTTTCTGAACGTCTTAAACCCCGGAGGAACTATTTCATAATGCATCACCAGATCATGCAGCCACGTTTCCGTAATGACTACGATGTCACGTTCATGGTCAATTATAATATGTCCTAGGTCCACTACCTCGTTAAGCATACTTCTTGAATTAAGATTGATAATAAGAAAATTTCGTTTATCTTCAGTCGCATTGCGTCATACCAGTAGTGACAGCATGCCTCAGGATTCTCTTTCTGAGGTAAGTTTTACTTTATCATATGTGCACTCATCCCAGACGTACGTGTCTCCATTCATTTTTAGTTTATCATACGTGAGGACGCATCTTTCGCCATATCCATATTTACACGGCTGTTCTCCCACAGCTTCCACTTGAATCTCTGAATTTTCTTGAGTAGTCCTCATTAATAAAATTTCGTATTCCTTTTGAAGTTTTCGCATTACGAAGGATTGCAGTTTTATCGTCTGTTACCAAGTTTGTTTCGAAGCCGGCTGCCCAGTCGCTGTATCTGCTCACCACTGCCATCATTGATGCATGCCTAATTTTCTTAAGGTACATTATCAACAACATTTGTAGTTAACAAGGTGTGGGATTCGTGCGAAGTTTCTTCAATACCATATATTGTGAGGTTTTTACGCTTTTCTTGGTTTTCCACGAGCTCTAAATACGTCTGCAACTACCAAGATGTTTTCTGCACGCCCCTCAGAGACGTGTCTAGCGATGAAATCTGATTCTGTGCTTCCTGCAGTCGCTGTAAGTTTGTTACCAAAGTTTCGATTGTTTATAATCGTTTACTGAAGATCTCTTGGTTTCTCCTTATTTCCCCAACATCCAAAGCAATCCGTTTCTGACCTTCAAGTAACTTTTGCATAACGTCGTCAGGCCCAGGATTGAGTTCGACATCGCCACTAAGATGTAACAATAATGCACTAACAACCCCACATTCCGGAAACCTGTTACACAAGCTGCGTGATCTTGGCAGCACTATCAAGCTGATGCAACCCTCTTTAAAACACTTATAAAAGTATTTTCTACTATCCTGTACGTAGAACAGAAAACGATTAAGCATCCCTGCTCGGACGATGCTGCCGAGCCCACTGAAGCGAGCACGGTTCCAGTTACAGCTTTTAAGCGCAGCTACGGGCCACGCTTCCGTCGTCGTAGTCGATCCTTGGTGTTCGCGGACGCATACTTCCTTGCTCCGTCACCGTCGATCACAGGAAACGCTCATTGTACGTGTTCATTCTTACCTGTACAGGGGGAAGGAAACGTGGAAATCGTCAACGTGAGAAAAGAGCAGTCGAAGCACGTACGCGAAACATTCTACCCGACTCTTGGCCGAGTTCACTCGCAATCGTGGCGTCGTCGCTTGCTTGCTCTTTTCGCATAAGGTAGAAGCGGGTACACATCCTTCATCGGTTCCGGAATCGAAACTACTCCTGTCACTATTGCCAGCCGCTCGAAATGTTTGTTGGAAAAGAGCCGCGAGCTCATCTTACGCGGTAGCTTAACACACGCGCAACACGGGCCTCGAGGAGCCTGCCCAGAAGCGAAGAAGTGCGGCGTATGTGGATACGGGTAAAGCCTGGTTCTGACAGTTGCGTTTGACTGCGTTTGACTGCGTTGCGGCAGCGAGAAACCAGGACATTCCTCCTGCTCATAGCGCGTGCCAAGAGATTCCTACTCAATAATATATATATACATATATATATATATATATATATATATATATATATATATATATATATATATATATATATATATATATATATATATATATATATATATATATATATATTACTGAGTAGTAATGGGGCATTTCAGAAAGTCTATGGAGAGCCACATGGGAGTCAAATGAGATTCTGGCACGAGAGACATACATTCAAGCATGAAGCCTTAAGCATATTTTGCTATGCTCCCTATAGGAAGCAGAACGTCGCTCTGCTTCCTATAGGGGCTTCATTACAACCTTAAACAGAGCCAAAAACTACCACAGACAAGTGCCACCTCACATGGTGCACCTGATGCGAGTCTGCCCTGTTTTCACGAGAACCGTGACGCCGCCCTGACGCGAATACGCCGCACCCTCCAACTCACGATTTTGAGGGTCGCGGTCTCCCATGCGAGAGCGCTGAACTTAGTCACATCTTCTGACACTTAATCGAAAAACATCTCACCGCCATCGTCCCCAGTGGGCCATACTGAATCGTAACTTACCAGCACCCCATCGTTCATTAATCATTTAACTGGCAATACGAGAGTATACTTCGGCCGAGGGAACATGACCTGTGCACGTTTTGTGCGTAAAACTAAAACCAAACGTGTAATATTTCGATGGGACCACACGACCCGACACAGTATACGCAGAGCCCTGCGCGGATAACAGTTTGATCGTCTGTATCCGATCCGCATCCGCAAAATTACAAACCGCCTCGGACCCTCAATCCGCGCATACATTTTACGTCATAAAAGCAAGCATAAATAAGAATTAAATAAATAAAAATAAAAAGTGTGGATGGAATCCCTTAAGCCGTGTGCTTACCTTCGTACAAAGAACTCTTCGTCTCAGAATACGGTAAAAGTCATTTTATCGTATTCTGTTTTTTATCGTATTTATAAAATAGCTGATCACCCTTCCAGAGACACTTCGCATTGCTCGAAAGATTATCGCAGTTATGAGATCGTCTTGGGAGTCCGTGACACTGACACTCAGTCCAGAAGATGCGCTCGAAAGGAATGAAATTTTAATACTTATTTTTCTTTTTGCTTTGTAAAACCCACTTCAAGCGGACGCATATTTTATAAACATGAAAATTAACAAATGACAGACTAATAACACTGTGTCATTTTACTTAGGCCAAACAATAAAGAAGTGGGTACGCGCGTATATGTGGTAAGGCGCGAGTACACCACTGGGAAAATATCACAATGTTCAATAATGGCACACCTCCTATCCGTTTTAGTTTTAAACACGAACCCCGGAACCACATGCTTAAAAACAACTCGGTGCCAGCTGTCGAGAAAAATAAAACGCACACACACGGAACGTTTCACTCGTCGAGGTTGCTGTGTACAAGAAACATAATGAGAAGTCTAACTCCGTTGATACACTTGATGCCGGAATTACATGCACGGACTGCGCTACAGGAACGAAGTGCGAAAACTCGTGCTGGCGCAAATTCCACCACTCGAGAGGATCGAATTTAATCTCCTCGATCTACTTCTACTTCTTCTTCTTCTACTTTCTTTTGGGTTGTATGTTTTGGATCTTCTTTGCCCAAAGAACGTTTTCCGCTCTTTCCCTGGCAAGCAACAACACGCTTTTCAGGGACGACTGATGCTCCTGAATTCTTTACTTTTTCTAGGGACAGCATTTTTGGCGAGATAGAACGTTCTAAAGCGATCTTTGGTGACAATCAAATCTTTCTTGACGTAAAGAACAATTCTCTGATTGGCCACTTTTATCTAAGAGAGTAGCTTGCTCCCGTAACACATCGATGGTGCACTTTATATTCACTCTATTAGCGGCGAGATGTTTCGGTGGCGCCCTCGTTCGGTTACCTTTCGTGACGTCATTACCTTGTGAACAACAAATTCGATGGTGTTTTTCATGGGCATGGTGGAAGCCTGAAATCTTGGCGTTCTCAAAGCAACACTGCCAACACCGTCAAAATTGAAGTTCTTACATTCCTCTTATTTCTGTCGATGAGAAATTCTTTGCTGACGTCATAGTCAGCATTCGGCCAATAGGTGAGCGGCGTTTGGCAACTTCCGGTTCCTTAGGAAATTTTGTTTCACCATTGACAAGTGACGACAATGAGCTGCAAGCCTGTGCAAGCATAATTCTGAAACCTCCAGACTGTAGCTTTTAGAACCACGCTTAGACAGGCTTGCAAATCATCGACGTCGCTTGTCAACAGCTAAACAAAATTTCCTAAGGAACCGGAAGTTGCCAAACGCCGCTCACCTATTGTGGTGGGCCGACCACAGCGACGCTTTCGTTCGCTCACGTCGCCAATACTGTGCGGTTATACACGTTTATCGGCCGCCTTGGCACAAATTATAGATCCGGACCCGCGGATATCCGCACCCGATCTGGATCCGCAGTCCCTGGCATCCGCATCCGATCCGCAATCGCCAAATCTCATTCATTTTTATCCGCATCCGCCAGTTTGCTGCGGATACCCGTGGATGATCCGCGGGTAATCCGCGGATATGCGGTGCTCTAGTCTGTATACACAATACTTTTCAGGAGTCCTATGCAAACAAGGAAGCTGAGCTAGATTAGACCAGTGCCATTTGGTCTTTTAACCAAAGCAGGCGTAGCGCTCGCTTCGGTGTCGTACGACTTAGGTCATGCTACTGGCCTACAATTCTGGTCGGAGATTGGGTAATCACAGGCAACGATACATGCGAGAGCTACATGGTATAAACGGGAAAGAAATGAACTAAACGAAGATCGCACTTGCGCAAACTCTAGGAGCTTGACCGCCCTCGATTCCTGCCCACTGTACTTCGTTTCATCTTAAAGGGATTGTCCGGTGAAAACCGGAAGTTCTTAAGATTTAGTATGGTTACCTGGTGGGAGCCTAATGATTAACATAGGCCATTTTTATTCCATTAAACGACACCCCAATTTAGTGTAATCAACGACGGATAATTGAACGAAACTCCATGCCGAATTTCGCAAGTATCAACGGCTGCACTCCCATGCCTGACGTGACGTCACACCAGTCTTGCAATTGTCATATCCTATGCCTCATTCCTCCGTGGTAACACAGTGCTCCCGACGCACCGCAGCATTCCATATTACTCGCCACTGTAAATGTCGCGGAGAAGTGTGGAGCGTGACAACCGCACAACGAAAATACCCTTTCATTCTAAAAAAAAAAAAAAAAAAAAAAAAAAAATCTAGTGCAGCAGCGAGGGTGAACCACGTCGTACCGCTCACGCGGAGGACAAAATTTGAAGTGCACTTCAGTTCGGCGCGTTCTTTGCCTGATGTTACCTCAGAAACTCCGCTTCCCTGAAGGTGGAAGAGGAAAACGCCGTTTATGTACGCTTGGGTTAAAATACAATTACTCCTCCAGGGAAGCACACAAAATTCAGATTTGTCGTGGAAGATGCTCCACAGCCATTGACTATGAGGTCTAAATGTTTTCATGAATACGAAATTTGACCGGATAATCCCTTTAAGTCTTGGCAGCGACACTATGGGCTGGTGGGACCGATCGAACATTATTAAAAGCGCACCAACATGGCATGGCGTTCGTCATGTTTCTGTACGGGATCTATTATTTCTAAACCAATCGTGTACAGGGGAGGCCCAGTGACTTAAGCTTTTGACGCCGTTTGATTTGTCTCATCAGCTCGTATTGTTGGCTGCGTCCGGAGCTAATGTGAAACAAGGCCTAACATGCCGCCGAGCCTTTTCCCCACTGCACTACTGCGAAAGGTCAAACCCAGCAGAGTGGCATGCCAGGCCCTTTGCTCCATCATACATTGTCTCTGGCTGTACAACCCGAAAATCGACTAGCCAGCACTCCCACGCTCCAAACCCACGGTACCTTACTTGCCGAAAACGATGTGTTAAGTAAAGCACAGATATTGCGACATGCAGTGACGCCGCCGCCTATCTTTAACCCCCTGCTGCTTTACCCGGCCGATGTCCTCCCCTGGGTAAGTGCCAGCGACAGTGCACACTGTTTCTGCAAGTCGCTGATAGTTACTGTCACAGAGAAAATATTCTTTTGTTTACGAGCTGTTTTCATTTTTGGCTGGTCACCAATCGTTTTTCTTTCTACTTGTCTAGTGCCGGGCTTTCGCCAACTTGTCAGGCGGTTGTTAGTTAGTGTTGACTCATATGGTAAGTATAATTTCGTCTGGTTGTCATTCCAGCCTAAGTCCAGACGCAGCCGACGCCATTCATCGCCATGTATTCGTGGGCTCCGTCGGCCTCCGATTTCTCATCGTAAATTTCCGAAAATCGCTTATAACTTTTCAATTAGATAACGGCAAGCTCTGAAACCTTGACATCTGTTCTGGAGTACGCTACATTTGGGCGGAGTTCGAGCGTTTGAGAATGCGTAGTTAACTTTTGCAGTAAAAAAAATTAATAAAAAAACACGATATTTTTTTTTTTAGTTTGTCCCTGTATAAAGACGGGAGTGCAAGAGTCTCATAAATTCGTGTTAATGTCAGCTTCACTACAAAATAAACAGAAGCATTCGAAGCACGCGGTGATTTACAAGTATGTTGCAAAATTTCCTACTTACTTACGACCGTCATGTATCAAGTATCTGTTAAGGCTGGTTCACACTGCCCCGTTTTCTTACGTTAAGTTACGTTACGAAATATTACGTTGATATCCCCGGGACCTCTGTGCTTCATATTAAGCGAGGCTACCAGTTCAAAGAGAATGCATGACACGCAACATTCGAGACACGAATATTTCGGTGACTTATACGTAACTTAACGTAGGAAAATGGGGCAATGTGAATGAGCCTTTAGCCGTTGACGCTTACGACGACTGTTGCAAAGAACACGGAAGCTCATAAAGATACGGTAAAGGCAGACTGGTGAAAGTAAAAAATGATGACATTTACCCTCCGCGGTGGAAAACAGTACCATCCACCTATTTCCTCGCTCTTTTTTTACCCAGATTAATGTCACCGCGTATATTCATTCAGTTCTTTTTTCTTCTTTTCAATTAGTCGTTAGTGCGTTTAATTAAAAACAAATATATAGACCGTCTTCTCAAAACAGTCGGTTTGGGGTCGAGACCTTCAAAGCTGCCTGAGAACCTCCGGTGAAACGGATTTCTGCATCCCGATAAAACTCGGTAACGAAATTTGGATGGCGTCAGCCACTCAATCTCCGCTGAAAGAAACAAGCAGTGGCCACCAAAGCAACTTTTGAAAAAATAATCACACACACGCACACACAAAAAAAAAAGAAAAAAAATAGAAACGTGAGATGGGGACGGGGACGTCTCTGAGAAAAAGATTATTAGGAACCCTTTTTTTTCTTTTCTCGGGATCACCACCTGGCACGCACTCACGGCGCAACGCTATAGGCACAGACTGATAACATACGCGTTTCCAGTTGAGGCGATTACGTACTCGGTCGCATAGACAGTGCCACGGCGGTCGGAATGATTCCCGGCCTTGAGAGAGAGCTCAGACAAAGATGATGGATGTTGTTGTAACCCGTTGTTACTTTGGGAGACCCGTCGCTCCTTGGCGCAGCAGCAGACTCCATCACCCAGAGAGCCTGGGTTGAAGAGAGGCAGCAACTGAAACCGCGGAGAGTGTTTGGAATTGAATGGCGGATGTCTCCCGCGCAGATTGGTAGAGAGTACGCATGCGTTGCGTTGCCGCGTGGCGAGGTTGGGAGCGGGCGGAGATGTATATAGAGACGCTTGTAGACGTCCGACGCTTTTGCATGGAAGTGCCGCGTCATTTGCGCCAAACTGCGCCGTGAGCAAAATTGTGCTGCATCTTGCGCCAACATGCAATTTCTGCTAAGCAATGCGCCACACCGGCGCCGAGATGGGCTTAAACAATGCAAAAAAGTAAAAGATTTTATGATTCGTTGACTTCAACTGTTTAGATAAGTAGGAGGAAAGGAAAATGATACAAATATGTCTGTCACAGCGTCTGTGTACTGACCATATAGTTTGTTTCATCTTATGTAAGAGCACGGTCGAAGGCTCGAACAGATGCAGCCACGAACAGACTACTAAAAGCGTAAGTCGCGCGACATTCGCTCCACCTGGTTGGTATAGCCGATGACAGGACAGGAAGATGACGAATGCCATGAGGTCACGCCTGTACGGTGTTTGATCGGTCCCATTGGCTCGTAGCGTCGGCTGCGCGAAGTATGCTGAGCGTAAGTTGTGTGCTTCTTGCACAGGGGTTGCGATGATGTCAGAACGCCGGGCTCTTATTGGCTAATTGAAGAACAAAATAGTGGGTAGAACTCAAAGCATTTAGCATTGATGTCTACCCACTATCCTTCCAATCAATGCCAATCAGAACTCGGCATCGTTCTGACTTCACCGCAACCTCTACGCAAGAAGCCGACGACTTGCTCTCCGCATAGAGATTGTTCACCAACCGCGCTGGCCGGTTTATCACCGAAATCGCCTAAATCTCCAGACATGCCTTCGTGCCGTGGCTACAGTGTACCGTGGCACGTGGGCCCCCTCGTGTCAATTTTCACCGCTTTTCACCACCATGCCTGCGTCGAGCTTCACCGTTTTGCACCGGAGCGCTAGGAGCAGCGACTGAGCGCCTGGGTTGGCTATCGCGATGGGCTCGGAAATTGAAAGCAGTACTACTATAGGTATACCTTCTTTGACCTTGATTGTAGATTTGCCTGTAGTTTTAAGAAAAGAGCTGCGCCAACGAAGGGTGGAAAAAAAAAACAAAAAAACTCGGTTTTGTGTCTGGAGAATATGGTAATCATGGTAGCTCTCGTGCCGCTGTCGATCGTAAGAGCAGGAACCTTTAAGTTAACTCTGGTTCCAACGTCGCTAAAGAGCAGTGTAGCTTTTCAGGCACTCTTGCAGGTTTTCACATTTGTTGATGTTTTTTTTTTGTTTTTTTTTCCAGTGCATGATATTAGAGTCTTGAGTTTGGTAGGTTCACAAAACTTGGGGGACACAATTTTATTGATAGACGCGTCTGTTAGCGGGCATGCTTGTTTTTTCTGGTATTTTGCAAAAGTCAGGTTAAGAGGGGGAGGGGGAGAGAGGCTTTATTTAAATTAAAGTTATGCTATGATTAGTTGTTCAACAAATTTTTAATACCCATACCCTGACCAGAGCCTTATTCCTATAAAGAAGGCTCCGTGTTCCTTTTGACCCCAGCTATTCCTATTACAAAAGGTAATATGTAATATGCTTTAGTATCAAAAAGGAACTCTCAGTCATTATAATTATCAAAGGTGAACTGCATTTAGCGATGCAATCACTTTTTTCTTTTCAAGTAATGCAAGGTATGTTGGCATCTGCCCCAAAAGTGTCAGTGGCTGCTCCAAACCAATAGTTTGCCTGCTACAGAACCTGCTACAAAAGAAAAAAAAAAAAAGAAAAGGTCAAATGCCGCTTCCATGTTTTGCTTTGCAAACGCGGCCCATAAACCACGTGTTTCCGACGGAGCGCTTGGAAACACTCTGAAATCTGGGCACACCGCCACCACCGACTTCACAGCGCGCTGCTCCCGAGTATTGAGTTTCCCATCCTTTCGTCGAGCTCCGCCAACGACGCCCTCCCCTCAGATGGAGTCGACGCGGAAACGAATTGTTTACCGTCGACTGAGTTGCCGTGTTATGCAGAACGCAGGTGCGACGCACCACGTTGCCTTTGTAGCCTGTCTGTAGGCATCTTTTTGCTGCAAATTTGCTCGGCTGTTTTCTTCGCGGCGACGTTCGTTTAGGAGCTTTGATTCATTAGAGGAAGAGGAGGAGGAGGAGACAGTGGTGAAAAGCGACAAAGTGTCGACGGATGCTTTGCACCCTGTTTTTGACGCACGATATTTCTTAGGCAACTGTCGCGGCAACTGCGAAAACTGGAAGAGTCACATTGTCGCTTTTCAAGTCGCTCGGACTCGTGTGGGAGCGAGGTCGGTTTGAATTTCCGGAAAGACCGCGCAGCTGGTTCATTTCACAAAAATAAACATCAACATGACAAAAAAAAAAAAAGAACATGCACAAAAACTTTTTCATTAAACTTTCCTTTGCACTCATGCGTCTGGTTTCCCATAGGAGAGACGACGGGCAACCTGACCATTTGAAAGCGTCTTTCTGGAGGGTATTAGTTAAGCCATTTATTAAAAAAACCTGCGAAAATAGGGTGTAAAAATGCTCTAATAAAAGTTTAAAAAAATTTATTCGAACTTTTTTTGGGAGCTTCGAGAATAGTTATCTTAAAGAGAAGTCGGAAGCTTGACAGAGCCGCACAGTCAAAATATAAATAAAGCTGTAAAAGACACTTAAGACTGCTTGCATGTAGGAATGCGAAAGCATTCCTACACGCAGCGCATTACTACAAGCAGCGTGCCCCGCTCTTCCGAGGCGCGATATGGCTGAAGCAGAGCGTAAACATGTGAAACAGTAGGGCACAGGGAGAGAGAGCGGGAATATCCCGCTCCCCCCCCCCCCCCCCCCCCCCCCGGTCCGGCCTCTGCTCCGGCCACGCCTGACACGTGATCCGAGAAAAGGGAGAGGGGGACGCCATCCATCACTCTTTTACCGGCGTGCGGGCCGCAGCGCCAGGAGGAGGGCTTTTCTGTGGGGTGGCGTACCTAGGAACTATGACGCGTGGCAGCCATTTTAACTGCCGTATTTAGGAGCGGTTCTCCGCGGTTACAAGCAACGCCGGCTGCGCTCCATGGGGACAGTTAATGCTTTCGGATTACAAAAGAAATCCTGGTTTCTGGCCGTGTTTTGCAAATGAACTGCAGCGACAGCGGAGGTGGAGCACACACTTCTGCGCACTCTGCTGAACACGGGCTGCACACAACTACGCTGCACACTATCCATGAATTCGCGCGATGTCACAGCATCACGAGGCATCATAGTATGACGCGCTGTGACACTACGATGTCACGTGACTTCATGATGTGACGGGATACCGTAACGTTCGGCGGAAAATATTTCCTGCTACATTCAGCAATTTCTTGGTCACCGTATATAGGATAAAGGCGCTCAAAAGACGACGGACAAATTAAAAGCGCGACGAATACCACACAGCGCCACTTGCAACTGCGAGGAGCGTTCTGTGACGGTTGTCATCGTCCTTTAACTGGTCCGTCGTCTTTTTAGCGCTTTTATCCTACGGACGATCGCAATCATGGCGCCCCGGGTGGTGCCCCACGCCTGCGAGCCCGTGCAGCTTACGCGTAAACGCAGCTTTGGCAAAAGCTCGCCAATCCGCGGGCTTGTTCGCACGAGGAAAGACACGGCGGCGGCCAGGTCGCCTTTCTTGCAATCGCCTCTAAGCAACGAATGAATCAGCAACTAGCACATACCCTCGTAGAGTTCCCGGTCACGACGACCTTACAGCACACTGCTAATATATCACGCCAACACTGTCTCCAGACACTGTCTGAGGCATGTCTTTTTTCTCGTCCTGTGACATGATCGGCCATACAAAACCTGTCTGCAGGCATGTTCCAAGCATGTATGAAGCAAACATGCTTCCAACATGAGTGAGGCGTCTCTCCGCAGATGTCATCGCGTCTGGAGCGGACACACTTTTTTTTTTTCAATTTTTTGTATGACGTTAGAGCTGTGCGAGTGCGGCGTACAGGAAACACACCCAGGATCCGCTGCCAAGCCTCGTCAGTAAAGTCACGCTGCTCATACGTCACATAAAAAGACACGGAGGTCGCTGCAAACATGTTAACAGAATTATCTGCGGACATGTCTCACACACGTACGGAGCGCGTCTGTTTCATGCTCCGGACTTGTGTGCACACAGTTCTATAAACCATGGAATGCTTTTAAACAATGGAGGTAAGAAGTTTCTGGAGGCGACGTGACGCTGTGGAGGGGGACACGCCCCCAGCGACGACTACAACCAAGAGACTCTATTGGACGAAAAGGAGTTGGAGCCAAATCAGCTCTCGTTTTCGTCCAATAGCGTCTCTTGGTTTTGGTCAGCGTTGGGAGCGCGTCCAACTCTACAACGTCATATCAGCCTCCAGAAGCTTCCTACCTCCATGGTTTAAACAAAAACCCCAATCACAAACTTTTTTTTTTAATTTTTATTTTACGTATGTTCGTTCGTCCGTGCTTTTGTCGCTTAATTTTTTAGGAAAACTAGATTAGTGTTTAGGTCACGTGACGTCGATTGATGTCACGTGACCCGACATCACGTGATAACACACCGATTACGTTTCCCCGCCCTATGTCGGCAGGGAAGTTGACGTCGCGCGACCCGAAGTCACCTGACCTATGCAACAATTTAGTTTCCCCGCTGCATTTAGCGTGAAAATTGAAGCTACGTGACCTACGCGCCCAGTTTCCCCGCTCAGTGTAGCAGAAAAATTGAAAGAGAGTAAGAAAAAAAAGAGGTTCTTTTTTACTTTTAGAAACGACGGTTTAGTGTTTTCTAAATAACCGTATCGGTGGCTAAGCAGGCACGAAACATGTGAACATCTGCATCGCCGCCGATGCACCTTTTCCAGGACACGTCCGCGCAAAACTCGGCGAATCTCCCTCGCTGACAAAGGCGACGAGCCGATGGAGACAGAACCGTGGAAGCGTCGTAGCTTCCGAGATTGCGGTAACCGGGCTTTGCATGTCAACTTTGTTTCAGTCTGGCGATGAGACGCGCGCTGACAGATAGCAACGCGAGAAGAGATCGCGGCCCGCAAGTGCACTGACTGCCGCAGCGCGCGAAGGCAGCGAGTGCTTTGCAAAAGGGGAGTCCCTTATCCGCGCAGTTTAGGGTCAACAGACTCGCTGTTCAGATAGCGTCAGTGTTGCGGACCTCGTTCACTCGCGTATGCAACGAGCCGGGAAGCCGCGGTGGCGTGTGCGTACGCGCTACCTCTGAGCATGGCGTTGACGGATCACCGCACTTCACCCGAACGGCATGAATGGCACTGCGGGAGGGCGGACAGTGCCGCCGAACGCAGATCTGTACAACGACCCAAGTCGGTTTCTCAGCGCCACGCTCAGAGGTTGGAGCAGACAGACTTGTACGTAATCCGTTACAAGAAACGAAATTACTGGTAAGCCCTTACATTTATCAGTAATTTTGTAAGGGAATAATTACATATTTTACGAAGTAATTGTAAAGTAATCCCTTTACTTGTTTACGTAAGGGAATGATCGTAATCCGTTACAATTTCATTTTCATTCACGGGGAAAAAAGCGGACATATCAAACGCCAACAACAACAAAAATATAAAAAGTTTTAATTTCTTTTTGTTTCCTTTTGAGGGTAAGCTTTACCGGAAGCACACTGTCACATGCACATGAAGAAAAAGAAAACGCAAGGCCTGGCGTTCTTCAGGTGCTGAAAACCTTCCTTCACGTTACCTAAAACCTCAATTTGATTTTTTTTTTGTGTGTGTGTGTGTATGTGGTTTGGTTGTCTGCAAATCGTAACTCGTCAGCTTGCTCGCCCACGGCGAAGAGGAAGCACACTGATTCAAAGAACCGGACTGTTGGTGCAAACAATATTAGGCAAATTCTCGAAATCAAAATGCTTACTTCAGACGAAAACAAACTGTCAAAGTTTACGCGAGATTGTGTAGCGGATCTGTGTGCGCATTGTTTTTACAGCGAAGCTGTATATGACTCGTTGGTCAGGTTTTTTCGTGTCCGTCGACAGAACAGTAGTCGACAGAATAGTCGACAGAAAACCAGAGAACAATCGCGCCCGCCTTACCTCTTATCATGTGTTTTTAACACTTGTTTTGATAAGAAAACCACAAAACAAGTATCAAAACCACGTGATAGCTGATAAGCACGTAGCGCTCTCCGCATGCGTTTCTCGGTAAAGGTTGCGGTTGTATAAGCTGCCGCGGTAAGGGCAGCGAACGAATTCTTTCATATATAAAAAAAAAAAGGTTTGGTACAGTGCATTTACTTTCCTTTCGTCAATCATTTGGCATAGTCCCTTTTGGTGTTCACAAACATGAACTGCCACTCGCGTCCCAAGCGACTTCTGGTCGCACCGCCTTTGCAAACCTGTTGAGCTTGCTTACGTCACCAGTGCTATAAAGCATAAATGCTACGCGTACAACAAAGTTTTAGATTTAGCGAGGGCTTTCGACTGTACAATATTACATCTTGGAGGAGGCAAGTTGGTTTACAAGAATACTCGAAACATTTTAACAGATCTCGCACTCCTTCGTTCTTCTGGCGTTCACCTGGAGAATTGGTGGTTAAACGTTCCATCTACATTTCAAGCAGCGATGCCTTTGTTCATTCTTTTCATAAACCGGAAGTTCTCTAGGACGTCAAAGGCTGGAGCACCACCTGGTGGCGTTTGCCATAAAAAGGGTCTTTAGTGCAGTGGACAATCGTTGCACGTGATACCACAGCTTCGCTCTCCAACCATCTTGACAGCGTGAATTGGAGTCTTTCTTTGCCCGTCACTCCTTTTTTGCTTTCGAAGACGCGGAAAGGACACAAAACGATCGTCGACTGCGCGCCTTCCAAACGCTTGAGACATTTAACAATACCCTCCTTGGTTTTAGTGGCTACGACATTTCCCAGTTGTAGCATCCCAGTTGTCGTAGTGGCTACGACAACTGGGATGCTGCTTAACAGATATTAGAACACTTATCATCGTTGGAAGATACTAATATTTATTTGGGTTTGTGCTGCCTTTCACCTAATATTCTAAAAGCTTCAGGTTGCCAACATCTCTGTCACCCTTTTCGTGCGTCATGCGTTTTTTTTTTTTTTGTAATATTAGAACACGTGTTTTGTTTTACAATATCAGGACACGTCGTCGGCAATATATGGCAACCTTTAGCGATGGTGGCACCGCGGTGTGAGGATCGCGCTCCCTAGCTCCTGGATGATCGCCTTAAGAATGAAGGTGCTTGCTTACACCTTCCAGACGTGGAAGTATGAGATAAGACTCTTAAATAGCTCGTATTTCACAAAATTGAAATTGCTACTGTCGCTGTGGGTGACCCTGCTGTTGCCTCAAATGTCATTTAGCTGAAGAACACTGAGCTGTGGTAACGCCGACCCGTGCTACATGCTTTTTGGACGGCATCAAGGAATGGTGGCACGGCATACGTGCGCCTAGATATCCGTTTTATTCGACATTATATTTTTGTTTTCTAATGGATCTCCCGATGGATATGCTCGTTATATATATATATATAAAAAAAGAAACTCCATCCTCTTATTAATCGACGCCTCAACCAAGGCACGACGTGTGTTCAGACCTAATGAAAGATTGATACAAAAACATAATCCTGTGTTGTTATTTTCCTGTACCACCGTTTGGCGATATTTGCCGGCTAAAATATGTTTATATAATATATTTATATACAATGATTTTATTTGAGGTTTAATTATCTGTATTATATTTTTTTATCTTTGCGATTCTAACAGCCTTAAGCTCCGGCTGTGACAACGAAGTTTAGAGCTTTCTTCAGAACAGAGAACTGTTCCATTTTTCTCAAGACGCATGCAGTGAGGTCCGTCAGGCATTCGTGAGTGCCTCAATTGAAAGGGTGACGCGGCGGACGACATCTTCACTTAGAAACGAGGGTAGACGTCCAACAAGACTTTCGAGAGCCTGCTGTTGCTCAGGGTCGCAAAATTGACTGGTGGCAACAATAAACGCTTCCAAAACACTCTTGTGTTTTGTGTCTTACCCTAGGACAGTAAGGTAGAAAGTAACGCCCCAAAAGTAACCGATTACTTTTAATGCGAAAGCATTAGCTGTCAAAGTGGAGCGAAGCCGGTGGTGTCTGTAGCAGCGAAAAACGACACCTGAATTCCCATTTCGCCATTGGCTGAGCGAAACGGCACCTAAAGTCCCATTGGCTGCGACGCGTCATACCAGATGCTTCGTCACGGCAGCCGGCGTTGCCGCTCGAGGTCAGTGCGGCAACGCCTCAGAAATAAAACACAAAGAAAAGCACAGCAACGCAGGTGCTTCGTCACGGAAGCCGTAATGCCGGCGGGGTTCGCCGCGTCTGCGCAGTGGGGGAGCGTGCTGTCACCGCCAGGGCTTCGTGTGAAAAAGGAAGACGTGGTGCGCTGCTTGTAGGAATGCGCTGCATGTAGGAATGCTTTCGCATTCCTACACGTAAGCAGTTTTAAGTGTCCTCCTGTAATTTTTTTTGTGGTGATGGTCATTTACTTTTATGAAAGGGTAATTGTAACTGTAATTAGTTACAATTGAGCCTTCTGTAATTGTAAACGTAATTCCTTACTTTTTTTTATTAAAGGGCAACTCCGCTTCATTTTTGGTTTTGAAAAAACAATGCAGTCCTCTTCAGTATTGCCTAGGAAGACCACACGTCAAATATTACGACACAGTTCTGTCTAAATGTTTCTTAAACGGTCCGGCTAACTTTGCAACACGCCAAGTTGCCGAAATCGGCTGACTCGAGCGGGCGAATTCAGGCGCAACCAACAGCGCAGTCAAGGCTACGGCAGGGGCGGAGCCAACATTGAGCTAAACGTCATCGTCATGGCCCCCTTTTGCTTGTTTTTACTTTTCCGGGCGAGCGTAGCGCATGACGTCAGCAACGTTGCCTCTCGGCGCTCAGCGGTGTCCACGCGCAGCGCGCTTCGTGGGAGCCGTCCGGCCGCCCGCCGTGATCCCGCCGTTACCGCCGTCTTCCGCGTCACAACCACCGTCGTCGTCTCTCCGTTTGTGATTTTTGTCTCTCGGAGTTTCGTCCACATTACGGACACCACATGCGCAGACTTATGCCGCAGTTGTGCAGATGTCGTCGAATGCCGTAGACACCAAAACGTGGCGAAGAGTGCGGTGCAGACGACACTCGCGCCTGGCACACGCCCGCTCAATCCCGCCCGTCGTTGGGCCGAGGATCACGTGACATCTCGTACCACATGATGGCCATGTTCTTGGCGGCCCGAGGCCAATGTTTCCGGACGGAGCCGAAGTTTCGGTTTCGATTTCCGCTCGTGTTTAAAATTAGATTTAAAAATATATATCCCATTTTTCGCGAAGCAAACGACGTAGTGTCTTTTACTAGGGCTTTTTAATTCGAAATCACTCATTATCCCGAAATCTTCGGAATTGAGCGGAGTCGCCCTAAAAGTCCGGGAGCAGATATGTGCGAGGTGCCAACCGACAAGCACACGATAATTGTAACGTGCGAAACTTGTTCCACGCTATCATAGGAAAACAAGGATAGCTGCTGTACTTGAAACGCGATAAATATTTTGTTAAAACCATTTTATTTATTTTTTGGTACAATATCATACTCGCGTCGTAATCTAAACCTTGAGACAAGCCTGTTTCCTCAACAGGTTGCCTTTTTTTTTATTTTCCTTGAAATATGCACACCTAATTTGTTTTCTTTTTGTAAAAAGTATGAAGCGAACAATTTTTCATGTTAAAATTTTGTACAATATCTCGTTTTTTTTTTCTCGCATATTTGCTCCAGTTTTTAATGAGGCCATGAAACGACTTTTTCTACTTCCGCTAAATACTACTCAGAATCCCTCCATAACGCTATACTTCGTTTCACTTTATCTGCGAGCGAAGCCAAAGCTAGAAGAGCGAGATCCAGCGCTTTTTGCGTTTCTGCCCAGCTCGCGCGCTCGAGCAAAGCCTGAACGCACGGAGCTTTCGTGCTCGCGCTTCCAGCTTTGCCTTCGCTCGCACATCAGGTGAAACGAAGTATAATAACCGAATAAACTCGCTTTACTATTTCTTTCTAAGCTGATGGCAGTCGCCAAATAAATTGGAGAAATATGAGCACTGTTCATCCCCTGAACTTGGAGCCAGAACAAGCGGCCACGTGGACTGGTGCCTATCCTATGCCGCCAACGTTAATCATAGCCACGCTCTGGGGTTGGCAAAGTAGAAAACGCGTGCTGAGCTCCAGGCATTGTTAGAGTTCGGCTATTCTCATCACCGTAGCGGTTGAACACGAGCTACTACCCGAGTGTTTCCCGAGGCATTGATTGTTGCGAGCCGAAGTCGAGTGTTCACGCAGTTCTCGTGTCCAATAGACCAATCTCACCAAGCGTTCGGCGCATGCGTGACGCCGCCATAACTTTAGTTCACAGAAGGCAGACGGCCGTGCATGCAAGGGCTCGTGCCGTTTCGTGCTCCACACGTGCAGAGCTCCAGCGGGGTTGTCGCATGTGCAGAAAGAGTAAAGTGCCTAGGATGCATTGCGGCAGCGGTGGCGTAGTCAAACTGGCTGGTAAGATCGGTCTATTCATGAGCCGCGCTTGACTGTCGTCAGGCGAGTGGTTACGATCCCACAATTACATCATTAAGCTTTGCGAAGGCAAGACTGAAAGAAATAGTCCCCTTTTATCCTGGCAATTTCACCGCGACAAAAAAGCTTCTGAATCAGTGGCGGTCCGTGCGAGTATACCTGCAGCCAGGCTCCCAAGGCACACTTTCTCGGCCCAGGTTTGGGCCAGACTGGGTCAAACTGGCTCAAGTATGAGCCGGGGAAGTGTGCTGCTAGGGCTAGGACCAGTACGCATCTGCAAATCTGCAAAGTCATGAACATCCCAACCCGATATTGTTTCATGACCCTTTTAAACCAGCATCGCGCTATAATAATAATAATAATAATAATAATAATAATAATAATAATAATAATAATAATAATAATAATAACACTGTTTGAGGTCTCAACAAACGTTGTTAGGCAACTAATTTTCACGCCTACTCCGGCTAAAAAAAAGAAAACTTTTTTATAGTGCAACGCTCGTGAATATGTTTTTAAAACACCGTACCATTAATTTTTCATGACCGAGTAATGTGTATTTTGTCACACACGCGAACAAAGTCAAGCCGAAACCAAAGGACCAGTGCGAGGGAATGTGGATCAAGAGACTTCGAAAGTAACCAGAGTCACAGTGGGAAACATTTTTTTTTTTTTTTTGTTTTTTCAGTGGTTATACGAATTGGTGGATTCGATTATTTCATTATTTATAATGTGCTTCAGACAGCTGTAAGCTTTTTTTTTTTTCATCTTCTTTTTACTGTATGAAGCACGTTATAAACCGTATGCAGCACATTAACCTTATCCTTAAAAGGAATAAAAGCCAAAAGCTGCCCTTTATACGTGGTACTTATTTATGATTATTGTTTTAATATGTCTGCAGGCAATGTTGTCTTGTCAGAGATCACAGTGATTTGCCTTTTAAGTCTATGACTAAACAGTAAACAAACCAAAAATGCATTCGTTTTTTTTTTTTTTTTTTTTTGCATTCGCAGCGATATTCGTTTAGGAGAAAGAGTTACCGCAGATTCTAGATCATTAATTCCTCGCTTCTCCCCAACACGTGCGCATCCCCAAGAAATAACGAAAAAAATAAAAAAAAAAAGGTTTCACGACAGAGTTTCAATCTCACGACGTTCCTTAGCAATCACCGAAGGTTGTTTGCACGGGGTGCTACTAAATAAACCGGGTTTCTGTAAGCGCTGAATATCTTATCTTCGTTTTACTGCACGCACATTGGAAACGTATTTCTAATTGGCCTCGAGTTCAATCCCGCCTTAAGCGTTTTACGTTTCTCTCTTACTGATATCAGTTCTAAGGGCCCTAAAATAACGTTGATGGGTATACTAGCGCGCTGGAATGCGAACCAGCGCAGTTAAACGTAAACAAAACAAAGATTTTTTTCTTCTTCTTTGTTTGTTGTGTCGGTTGGTGACGACCTTGGTTTCAAAGTTACATGAGAGGTCCACTGAATAAACGTATTAAGCTGAGTCTGAGACGTCGTCTGACTGACCTCTTTCCCTGTCTCTTCTGCTTTCGGTTGTTTCAATTTTTTTTTTTTTATACCCAGACTCCGGTGTTTTAAGCAAAATGGGTATACCGTCTTCTGGGAGCTGCGCTGTGGTGTCCGTCTGCTTCCTCCTCCCCAGCCTTCCTTTCCCTCGCCAACTTTTCTTAACCTGCAATTGACTATAACCAAGGAAAAGAAAATTATATTTTGTTTTGTTTTACTTACGGAATTTATCATTCGTAAACGGAGCGATCCACACTATACAGTCGCTGACAGCGTAAGAAACGTAGGACGTGGCTTACACTGTCTGCGTAAGTCTGCAGATATTGTCTGTGGTGTGTTTCTTATGTTCCAGTATGACGGTTCTCTCACATTGGTTATACAATAACTATTTTAGAGCACAGCTCTTAGGCGCCCGTTTCCGGCTTGAGCGGCGTCGGCGTCAGCGTCGCCGTCGGCGTAACGCGTTGGCGTCGCCGTCGGCGTAACCGCAACGCGTGGGCGTCGCCGTAACCGCGCGGTGAATTATAGAGAACGTCCCATAATGCACCGCGGTGACGCGCGCGTTGCATTATGGGACGTTCTCCATAATGCACCGCGCGGGAGGGAGGAGGAGGAGGGAGCAGGAGAAGAGGGACAGGAGGCGAGGAGCACGGGAGCAGCAGATGAGGAGGCAGGGAGAGAGGGTACGGATGAGGAGGAGGGGCATACCGTCCTTTCCGTACCCTCCCCTCCTCCTCCTCAAGAGGTGCGCTCGAATTCGGCATTACAGGGAGTTGTAAACGTCTTTCATTTTTTAGACTTGTTCGAAGCATACATCGATGTATGTGAAGCGAACCTGCTTCAACCATGTTTGAGACGTGTCCGCAGATATCACGTCTGCAGCAAACACTATCCCCCCTTTTTTGTGTACGATGTATGGGCAGTGTGACTGCGGCTCTCAGTGACCGTGGGGCATGATAGACCACTCCAAAGAACGCTCGTGTCACGTCAAGCGGTCGGTGCCATCGTCGGGTTGGTGCGACATATGCGACAGATCAGAAAGAACCAGAAGTGTTCGTTCGATCTGCCGTGGGATCGATACTCATTTTTGGGACACACATGGCGACGAATATGAAACTTAATGCGGCCACCTAATTGTGTTACCGTTTTACGAAGAGATGACTAGTTTGCGTATTTCCGGCGTGCAAACAAAAACTGCCTTCGCCTTCGTTTCTCATCATGCAGCGTTTGCACGTTAACGGGGCTACGATGTTCCCACCGCGTGATTATTCACGATGGGGCATTCTCGTTCGACAGCGGGGTATTGTAGAACTTCTTAATTGCATTTCCCAATAAACACCCCCTTTTCTCCTTTTTTTACAGGAATTTAAAAAAGATATATATTTATATATAATTATGCATTTTTTTTTTAATTGTTCTGGAGTGTATTCGCAGTGGCGAAAACTAAACAAATTGCACAGCGTGCAATCACGATTGTTAAACTTTCCAGTGTCACCGGGAAATTTTATTGCAGTGTCAGCTGTTTCTTTGTGGTAAGTATGTTCAGATATTACAGTCAGCGAATCTAAAATGCGATCTATAAAAAAGAAAAAAAGCGAAACGATGTTTAAACTGCGTAGCGCGTTAGGTTTCTGGTCGTCACCATTCTATTCACGCTTCCAAGCATTTTTTCTCTTTTTGTGCTTTCACTGACCTATTTTTTTTTTTTGCAACTATTTTTACACAACAAATTTGACTTTTGACTATCGCCTGCCTGCGTAACGTCAATTGGGGTGTTCGTGTCCCGGCCGAAGTGCCCTCAATTTCACGGAGGCTATTATTACGTAGAATGCTCCGTGGATGTAACCGAGATTGCGGTTGCACGCTAAAAGATTCCCAGGTGGTCCAAATTAATTACCAGTCCTCCGCTGGGTCGTGCCATATGCCCTATGTTGATTTTGCGCGTAGACCCCGAAGTACGCTTTGTCTTTTGGCTACAATTGCAGCCAGAGCTTTTAATGCGCATGTTGAATTAGCGCTGCGCCTTCAGTGGAGAGTTCCACATTGACATCGTAGTGCCTTGTTCAACTTCGTCTGGCAGCGCACAAAAAAGGCGAAGAGCATTGAGTCCTTGTCTTCCACTAGAACCCCCGTGATTATTGCTTCTAAGATGCGGAAACGCTGGGGTATTGTATGCCATGAACAGCACCTCTACCGAAATTATGTCTCCGCACGGGTACGGGCCAGCCCGCAGGCCAAGAGCCGGGCTCGGGCTTCACGGCTACATTCACGAAGGGCCCGGGCCGGCTACGGGCCCGGGCCCTTCGGCTTGCATTCAAGTCTACAAGCCGGGCCGAAATAAACCAAACCAGCCATTACTTTTTTTTAGGTTTGTTTGGGGGGTTGGGAGAGGAACTACAGTGGGAGAGACCCAAATGCCGATAGCATGTGTGTTTGTACAGTTCGTATGTGTGTGGCAGCGAATGCTCTTCCAGAGCACTAGCGGCGCGGCGCTGATTTTTTCGTCACCGGCGGCGCCACCATCGTGCCATCGCTTCTACCCATCAAAACTCACACATATGCGCCTACACAATGCGCACCCTCGCCGGCGTAAACCATCTGTACGTACGAGTGCGTGCATCCACAATATGGGCAAAGAGTTTCCCCTGAGAGGCGCTTTTCCTAATTTCTCGCAGACCACCGCAAAGAACGGTGATATTTTTTTTTCTTCGTTTGTAGGCAGCGGAAATGGACAATTTAGAACTTTGTCCGTCTTTTGTCCAAACCCGTCGCGACGTTTCCCTTCCTTTTCAACTTTGACAAATTAATTTGTTGACTGCTGCTTGTAATTTTTGTTTTTCCGTCTTTCCCGCGCGGTTTTGGTCGCAGAAAAGGACAATCAGGATGATTTTTCTGAACGAGCTGCCTAGGCCCGCAGATTGGTTCAAATAAGAATAGCAGCAAAAAAATAATAAAAAAGTATGCTTACTGTATTGACTATCGGGTACCGTGATCAAGACATGTGTAGCAGTGGCAAGTGTGCTGCCATGCCGCGCCATTTGTGAGTTATTCATACTGTGCTAAACTAGAACGGGCCTCAGCGGGCCCGTAAAAATTAGCATCGGGCCGGGCTGGGCCGGCTGTCGGAAATGGACAGTGGGCCGGGGGCGGGTCCGGGCCCAACAGACAGCGGGCTGGGCTGGGCTGGGCTGGGTGGGCTCCTATATATCGGACCGTCCAGACCTCTACTCCAAGTATGTGCTTTCTTCGCGATACAGATGAGGAAAGTCATCCTAAGCGAATGTTTCTTGAATAGTGCGAAGGAGCAACTGGAGTATTCGCGGTGAGAAGCTCGCTAGGGGCGCTTCTGTTTTCCTCACTACGGATAGTGCACGTGCTACCCACGCTGTTGTTTTAATTTTCATAGTGCATAAAAGCTTGGCATTCCATCTGCTTGCACCAGCAGAGGAAGTTGAAATATCCTCAGTCTGGGTTGTGAAAACATTCCACCAGGCGTCGGTACCCAAACTTCTCGCCGCGAATAGCTTTGGCGGGAAGCTACAGTGTTGCGAACATTCTCGAGGAAAGCAGCGCAGATATTACAAAAGAGGACAATTAAACCTGCCATCAACGAGGTAGAGGGCCACTGGCAGCTGAAAGTGACACCCAATTGCCCGCCGCCATGTTGCACATTTTTGACCACTAGACACGTGACCTTATAGTTTTATGTCCAGATTTTAACGCAGTACTGCCTACAAATAATTGCTTATTGATCTTTAATAGCAGTACCGACGAGATAAGTTACGTTACGTTTGTATTAAGTCGAAAATGTGCTTTTACGACTAAAACTCGGGCAGCTTCGCAATGCCTCCGCTAGATGTCGTCAGCCGCGGTGCTGTATTTTCAGTTTTTATCGGAGCTAGACACTGATCCCTGGGGCTAACACTATTGAAGAAAAAATTGTTTATCATGTTTTTTTGTTATTGTTTTTTGCAGCGATTGCGGTACAAATATCGGCTCAGTTTTGCGTAAAAGCCTCAGGATTTGGTACGGTCACGTGTCTAGTGGTCAAATATTGTACAACATGGCGGCAGCCAAGTGGGGGTCACTTTTGCCTGGTGAACGGGATACCAGTTTATCATCCTAAGCCCCTCTACCTCATTGCCTACCATACGTACATTATCACTAAATACGTAAGCAACAAATATAAGCACAACTAAGCTACTGTCGTTCTGAACTCGAAATGAATACTTGTATGAGGAGAACACAAACATTCGAGACACGCGTGAACTATACATCTAACAGCACGGAATACCGAAAAGATTCTCACCTATAAACGGATGGGAAGCATCTTGAAATGTATAACTTCAAGATTTCAGTAAAGAAAAGAGCATAATCTGTATACGGCGACCTTTCCTCCGCTCGTCTTTATTTTTTATTTTTGTTATTTTACCTTTCGCGACGGTTTTAAAGACGTTCTATCGCCGTGCAATGGCGCTATATATCTCTGGGAAAAAATCGAGAAGGCTCGAACCTTTACAACGTTGCAAGATTGTTTCAAACTGGCTTGGCCAGTTCCTCTCCGGATGTCTGTTCGAGTTCCGTGCTCCGAACCCCAATGAGCACCGCGCTTCGTGTTTTCTGCGTCTTTATCCGAATATTGACTCGGACTTCTCTATTTTCTGTCTATCTCTTCTTCTGTTACAGAATACTGATGCTCTGCACCGGTTTTTTATGGTGTCTCGCAGGTCCCCATACATTATCCGCCGCATCCTTGCGTTACAGGGGGCATCCCACCGTCCCGCGTTAAAGACCAACCTCGTGTTATTTTTTTTTTTCGAAGACAACTTGAAGGAGAGTTTGTCTGTTCATCCCAAGCTGTCAGTGCAGTGGGAGCTACGCGCTCATGAAACCAATGAACCGCCTTTCTTTCATCACCTGACCTCGCCCTTTACCCGTGGATAATGGGCGGGGAGCGTGATGACGTGGTGAAAGACAGACGTACTGTTGGTCCAACGTAACGCGTAGCTTCCACCGCACCGCCAACTTAGGGGTGAACGGAGTACACGCGTGGCGACGCTCGATTTCGGGCGCTCCCGAAAATAAATCTTGAACTCTCATCCCACCGAGAAGAAAACGAACAATGCAGAAGAAGAAGACCGGTGATTGGTATGCGAGATCGAAGAGTAGATTTTCCAAATTTCGCGGGCATTACTTCTTTTCGATTCGCGGTGGCATTTCTGCGGCGGTGAGGAGGCGACCGTGCAAAGTTGGTTTGCCGGCCACGTCGCCACACTTTCAGGCTTATCGGCTCCTCGCGGACTGCGACAGCAGTCATTCTCAGCGCTGCAACATTTTGCGCTTATCGCGCAGACTCCCCGCCACGGCTAACCCCCTCGAGAGCATATACGTGCGTGCATGCGGCCGATGCACAGATCTCTGGCCAGTACGACGCCGCCGTCGATGACGCGTGCCCGCCGTCTCTGTCTGTGCGGTTGCGCGAAAAGTACGTGCAATGACCTCTACTTCTGGCCGTGGTCGGTCGTGTGGACACTGTGGTTGGATGTTTCATATATCCTCTTCTTTCTCTCTGTTTTTCTCTCTTACAATATGCATTTTTAACTTCAGGACGTGCCTCGTGAAGGCGAAAAGGTGCGTGACCAACGTCCGCTGAGCCAAGCAGAGCAGCGGAGATTATGCATATAATGAGATATGTGTCCAACTACTGACGCTCCCTAAACGGGCCCATAAAACGCGGCGAAGCAAACCTACGAAGACACTGTTTTGCGGTAGAAAACGTTGCTTAGCGATTTCGTGGTACATTTCCGGACTTACGTAAAGCGTCATGCTAGTGCGTCAGGGCCACTTTCGCCCAAATCAGTACACACCTTTCGCTCGTTATTTTGGAAGCCGTGTCGGTCAAGCTCGGTGGTTAAGCCTGTGCGCACGCTACAAGGGCGTATGGTCTTCCGACCATTTATCGGACAAAGCTAAATAACTTTGCAGTATGACTGCGCCTTTTTTCCCCGTGTCGCATAAAACAATTCACCGCGCTCAAGAAATTTAAAAAAGAAAAGAAGGGCAGGAGACAGGGCATTCCTATATACGCTGACGTCACAATACACTTGAGCGGCAAGGCCTCGCGAACACCTTACTGCCGCGAATAGCCATTCCTAGCTTCGGCCGATGTCTTCGCCGTCGCCGCCACGGTGGGGACAAATAACACTGGGCCCATAAAACGCGGCGAAGCAAACCTGTCGAAGCAGGAGCGCCGCATCCGAATTCCTTCGTTTGTTTCTCCGTCTGTACACCGGACGGTTATCCTTCTGCGTTTCCGGTCTACGCTTCCGGCACAAGGTCTCTCTGGGTGGTGATGTACGCGCCATTGTCCGATCAACATGGGCGTTCGCCGGTGGGATTTAGTGGGCTCGACACAATGGCCGAAGCTATACGGCCCCCGCGCGCGGTAGCGTGTTCTTGTCAAGTTCCTCGCGCGTCTTCCTGCAACGTTCGCTGCTCGTATGACAAGTGTGCCTCTTTCGCCGAAATGCCATCCTCCGTTGTGTAGTTTTCGTCTTGTTTTGTTTTTGCCATGGCTAGTCACTCGGTTAAGTCTCGCTACCGCCGTCCGAAGTATTGAAGTTTGGAACTATCTGAGCTCGCGTAGAGTGGCACGCCCACGGCGCTTTGTGAACACCAAAGAAATAGACGAGAAATGTTCGGGGCCCTCCCACTCGAAAACAAACAAAAAAAATTCCCCAAAAGTCAAGGTCACAGACTTCTTCGCTATGTACTGTTTAACTTCCTAAACGATAAACTTCATTGCTAACACCCAGTGTTGTGGATGCCCGTACTTTTGCGTGTCAGCTGTTCTGTCTCCTTTTTTTTTACATCCGAACTTTTTTTTTTGCATTATATTTATATATTGAAAAGGGACAATTATCATCGGCTACCCTTTTTTTCTGCTCTTCTGTTTTGATATTTTTATTCTATCCAACTGAAAGAAATGGGCTGAAATGTTTTTTTTTTTATGTTTTCCGCTGCAAGCAAACATTTTAAAAGGTTATTCTCAAACGAAGAAAACATTTAGTTTGATTTGGCAACAACAGAGACCTGGACATACGATAGTATAGGTGAGTACGCAAAGTGGCAACAGGAAATGATCGAAACGAGGATAGAAAATCGTAAAAAAGGCACAATGTGATGCAAAGTATGCACAAAGGTGTGTGTGTGTGTGTGTGTGTGTGTGTGTGTGTGTGTGTGTGTGTGTGTGTGTGTGTGTGTGTGTGTGTGTGTGTGTGTGTGTTGGCGCGTGTGTGTGTGTGTGTTTGTCAGTCTTCCGGCCGATCGTCTGATTTCCTTCTTCCGTTTTTCTTTTATAATATATGATTGATGACGCACGTGTGCAGTTACTAATATAATGAACAGTTGCTTTTTCCTGCGTTGAAGAGCAAGCTTCACTGCAAAGCTTTAGCGCCAGTGGGAAAGTCAACCACCCGCTAACAAGCACAATTACGATATAAAAAAAATATATAAAAAGTTTAGTAACGATAAAACATCTTATTGTAAAAAAAAATAATAATGTATTTAGAGAGCGTAAGTACTGAATTCCGCAACATGCACGACGGTGCCGAAGTGGTCGATGCACGTTTTATAAAAGTTCGGTCAAAATCGGGAGTAAAAAATAAAAAGTAAAGAAATAAAGGGTAGCTTAGTCGCCGAAGTGGCGACGGCGCCTGGCAGCCATATGTTAGCGTTAAGGTTAAAGTAACTGTCATTCTTTTTTTTAATTTTTTTTCTTTTTTTTTTTGGGGGGGGGGGGGGGGCACGATTACCTAAAGGTAAAATATAACTTTCAAAAATTTCGCGTCTTAGAAACACTCTTTTATGCGCCAAATCCCATGCCCACAATCCAACCGACTGCGGCGGAACAGGAGCAAAAAAACCATTCTGAACAAAAAGTGAAGTTTATTCACACCTAACATCGCTTATTTGACCGATGATGCTGGCGCTGACTATTACTCCCGAGTTTCGCGAATGCTTTGGCAATACAGCAGACCTAACACGCACGCTCGTTTTTCAACGTTGTTAGACGAATCGTGCTCCAAACTTCCCAGCATATTTATAATCTGCGCAAATCACTTTCTGTTTTCCTTAAAAAAAGAGAGAGAGAAAAAAAAACAGTCTTATATCCGCTGTGTTTTTTTGCTTTCCCCCTCCTTGCCTGCTTCTTAACGAGATGCAAATCCGATATTTACGATTGACTCCTGCCGCATCCCGCCAAACACGTCGCCAAATGTGGTAGCAGGCGCCCCTGTATTCACAGCTTCAATTGCATATGTAAACAAACAGAAAAAAAGAATCGTCTTATTAGAATGTTTATTTCGTGCGATGAAGAATTTGTTTCCTTATTTTCGAGCCAACTAGGCGTTTCTTCTTCCCTTTCACCCGGTCATTTAGAATCACGGGCACGTGATAAGCGTCTGAGGCTGGGCGCCCTGAGTGCGTGCTCAAAAGGGACAGATAAGACGCGGGTGCTGACGCTCCCGACGTATTGGCGAGACATCGCGAATATGCACGCAGTTAAGTACGCGCTACCTGGAACCCACCTTGTAACTCGTAATGAATCTTGTCAGAGGGACAAAGCCTGCCCGGGCACAAACCAACCGTGTCAATTTCCCCTTCTTTTTTTTTTTTTTTTTTCTGCCGTGACTTTTTTTGTAGCCAGGAATATCGGTCGAGTGCGTGTTGGTTCCAAGTGCGCGTCCTTTAGAGATGAAAAGTCCTAGAGGCTGCTCCGTGACCTTCGTCCGTTTCTGCCTCTCTTGATGTGAGCTCGGAAAACTCCAGAAGCTTGCGTGATCGAACTTTTTTCAAAGATGAACCGGGTCAAAACCCGCATTTTGCGTCTCGGTATTATGAGCGACTCGTATTGTGGACGATTTTTGGGAGGAACGTAAGCGTCCATATTAACGATACAGCACTGTATCGTTTCGAACGCGGACGCCTTTTTTTAATATTAATATTATTAGATTAAACGCGATCCCTTTAAGTTTCATTTCATGCAACAAAAAAGCAGTGACTGCGTTTCATAGCAGGCTGTTGTTAGCTCGTTATTACCCGCGGAAAAGAGCAAACTCGAACTCACTGAATCTCAAATTTCAATCTCGAGGAGAAAATTCCTCAAATGGCCACAGAAGAAAAAACTGCCATTACACAATTTTTGTGGTTTTATTTAGACCACATATGCACAACGCTTGTTTGGGTTTATACAGAGCGTTTGAACTACATGATCTTAGAAACTAGGAGCAAACTCGGTTTGGCAATGTTGGGTTGTTTGTGTTTTTCGGTGCGACAAAGCCAAACTTGCAAGATTTCTCACTATTGTGAAAACCAACTTAAGCCACGCTCAGTTTTGCAGCAAAGTGAGTCAAGCGATTCTTCCTCGCAAGCAAGGTCTGTTTTGGCGTCGCAGGTTTAGAAGCTTAGAAGGATCACTTGAATAATTTCTGCGTCCCGGGTTAGAAAGTTAATAGCCCTTGGCGCATGGTGTGTCATAAATAAATTTAGCGTTGTGTAGACGGTGGTCGCAAAACCGCTTTTGTTCATGATCGCTCGTTGAATCCTCCGAGCATAAGCCTCGGCAAGCCGCTCACATGTCGCAATGCTTACGTATGGTTCTCTGAGACTTCATGAAGAATGTAAGGGCATACAAGACATTGGAAATTATGCGTTGCGCCGTATAATTTCAAAGGCGTATATGCTTATTAAACACACCTAGAACAATCATGCATTACGAACAACAAACCTGCCGGGCGAATTCTTAATCGTAAAAACGCCACCACATAAAAAAAAAAAGAATACAAGCGTGTTTTCTAAGGGCATAACCGGCTGTGGTACTGTGTCACTGAAGTCTAATTATAAACTCGCTGAAGTTGACAGACACCAAGTTCTCGCGGTGGCACGCTGTTTCCACTGCAAGCAAAAATTGTTCTGATCCGGACATAATTGCTACAAATAAGACATAAAATAACCTGTTTCGTTTGCAGCATCCAGATCAGCATACGAGGCCGTTGACAACAATTGTACTTATGAGCCTTTTTGTTATTCTTTCCACATTATTACACGTTGAAGATGGAGCGACTCACGCATCACGTGTGGGCTGGGTATCGATCGAGGCCCTGATCCTCTCTTCCTATCCGAGTAAAGATGGGCGAACCACAACAGGCAAGTAAGTCGCACATTCCCCTGCACCCGACAACCGAACCTTCCAAATACTCCCCATAGCAACCAAATCCCACCCCTCGGACAGACTTAAAATTCGCCTCCTTAATTCTTTCCGCGACACTCCAGTAACCCGCTCCCGCTCCGTCTAGCACACAAACACACACGTACACACACACACACATAACAACACCCTCTGCCTTTCCTCCTGCGAACCCGTTTAATTCATTACGAATCTCTTTTCTCCCGCTCTTAGCTTGTCCCTAACTTCCCCCTTCCCCATTACCCCCCCCCCCCCCCACACACACACACAAAAAAAAAAATATTAAAAAAACTTTTTACGCGCTCCATCGCCCGACCAACCGGCCGGAAAAGTGTGCCTATAGATTTGGCTCGCTCTGCGCGCGATTATAAAGGCGCACATAAACACAGTTTGCAGTTTGTCTGTCTACCGTCTAAAGATTCACTAACTCTCCGCCCCCCTCTTTTTTTTTTTTTCCAGTTCCATTCTCCTTTAAACACACTCCCGCAGAGGAGGAAGCCACCCTCGGTTTCTTCTTTTATTCCTTTCTTTTATGCAAATACCGTCTGGGCAGCCTCGCTGGGGGCTTCCAGCCTCCGGTCTAGACAGTGTGCTAGACCGCGCGCCACTCTTGAGAATATACAAACACCTATAGGGAATATAGCTTGCCCTTCTTTCCCGCGGACTCTGCTCGGCTGGGAGGGAGGTTAAGCCAGGCCAGGCTGATGGGGATTGCTAGCGTGAGGTTTAACGTAATTGAAGGCTCTTCCTTCGAAAGATGGGGAGAGCTTCTTTCCGTCGGCGTCGGGTTCGGTTGCCAGGCGGTTCACGACCCGCTTACAGCGAACGAAACGTCGGCTATAAAGAGATCGGCTATAACGAGGGGTTTCCTGAAACCGCGCAGAGGCGCTGTGATTTTGGAGGTGCTAGCGATTTGGCCTTCATTTTCTCGTTCCAGAATTGTTATACTGTTATGAATAAAACGTCACGGTTTGTGCATATTAGGGCTAAGCGGTGCGTATTGTGAAACATTTCGCCCCACCGTTGCATTTGGACAAAATCCGGCTGATCGATATTAGGAAACTCCCCACCCGACACGAACACGAGTAAAGAAGCTGTTCGTTCCTCGCGGGACATTTGCTGCCACATCTGTACTCAGTGAGGTTGTCTTGCAACGGAGAGATTCAACTTTGAAGGTAGTGTGTATTAAGTTATTAACTTCCACGAGGTTATCTAGTTTCGAAACATCGTTTCTGTCTGTGCCTATCTGGTAAATGTGTCATCTTGTGCGACACACCGAATTCTTCTTTTTTTTTTTCTTTATGTCAATATATAAGGACAAATTAGGTAACAGAATGGTGTCGAAGCACCGTCAAAAGCTACGGGAGCTGGTCAGGGAAGCGCGTATAACAACAAATATAAAAATAGCCAGAGAGTGACCTATGAGAAAACAAAATGTGTACATCGCGTACGAACACAACTCTAACAGGTGTACAACTGAAGTGGAATCCGATATCGATTTCAAACAAGTGTACTGACATTGAGTGTTTCCTTCATCCCGACTTCAATTACTTTCAGGCAGATGGCAGGTTCCGAGCAGCTGCTACCTGCTGCTCGTTTCCACAAACGCTCGCATTAAAAAAGAAATACAAAAAAAAATAATCCTTTCCACGAAGACTTTTCGAGTTCGAAAGTCAACCAGGAGTTGCTTTCAGAGTTGATTATCATAACTACGCGTTCTTAATTATTCTCCTGCAACCGGATTTAAAAAGAACGAAACAAAAATAGGCCCCAAAACAAGTTTTCTCGAGTTGGAACAGACAGCCCGCGCGAGGCTGGATGCACTGAGACGACGTTGCCATCCGCGCCTTATGTGACACCCTTTGCCGCTTTATGTCCGCCCGGGACCGCTTGGTGAGCTTTGATCGATCGCGCGGCCGTTTTTCCGCCGTTCCGCGTAAGAGATGTGGTTATGTGTGTATTAGCCCACCTCATTCAACCGCCACCGGCCCCGCCGTGTCGCTCTTTTCTTCCTTCTTTTTTCTTGGTTGCTTACTTCGCAGGCCTCCATCAAACGCTTGTCTCTCGCGTAAATTAGGATTAAAGGCTTTCCCCTCGAGACTCGAAATTCTCTTCCTAGGCTTTCCCCTTTCTCCCTCGCAAGCACGCCGAGAGCGACGCTCCGATTCCAGCCCCAGTTTCGCCGCCGCAGATAAGCGACTATCGGGAACAGATTCTGCGTGCGCGCGGTCGACTCGTTCGCTTCGAGGCTCGGGATTTAACGAGAACCGCTGTCACAAAGTAGAATAGTTTGTCTTCTTTCTCCTGCGGATCGTCACTGTTGCTGTACCCCCCCCCCCTCCCCCCCCCCCCCCCTCTTTTTCTTTTTTTGCTCGCTGACATTTTCCCGGGACAACAGTCTGCCAAACTTTTTCGCTCAGATCTTTGGCCGGGTGTCCCAGGAGCGAAGATCTCCCTTCTCATTGTCTCACGTTCTCTCTCTCTCTCTGTCTGACTGTGTGCGTGCGTGTGTGTGTGTATGGGGAGGGGGACGGGGAAGGGAGGGGTTGTTGGTGTCTCGCTTGTTGATGCTGCAAAGTCATCTTCGAGACTCTTCCAAAGTTTAGGAAGCTCGAGGAGGCTTCGCGTCGCTGCCAACCTGTCGCGTCGTAAATCAATCAGTCGCGTTCGCGCGACACTGCGTGTTGACACCGCGCAAGTTATTTATTCAGTGTCGGTCTCCTCTCCCACGAAAGCACTCACCGCGGGCCTGATGATGTACCATGCAAATGTTTACAATTAAAAACATTAATTAAGAATAAAATGGCTCGCGACGTTTGCCCTACGTTCTTTGTGGGATGATGCGAAGAAATCCGGATGGCATTTCTGGTTCTTGTATTCGCAGTGCCATTCGAAATGGTCATGTGGTAGGGGTATCGCCTCCATTTTTTATCAGTGTTTTGTGACATATATTATACATGGCTTGATAGAGGAATCTAAGCCCTGTGTTTCGGCCCACGTAAATAAACTACGCATAGCACAAAGCTAAAACTCCGTATGAATGTTACGCGAGCGGTGGTGATGAAATGCGAAAGTTTTAGAACAAGATGTCACCTGGACCAAAAGATAGAACAGAAATTATATGTTCATGGGTCAAGAAAACCAAGAAATGCCGTTGCAAGAGCCTGCAACTTTTTTTTTTATATAACAAATTTATTAGTAAGAAGGGGTTTCACTAAAAATAAATGTCACAGCACCTGTGACATTTATTTTGACATTATTAAATACACCACAGCGTCATTTCTTGATTTTGAAAAATAGTGGGTTTAGGCGAACGTCGGCTCATTGAAAAATTGTGTATTTCGTTTTTATCTTCTTTTTTTTTTTTTTTTTTAGCTAGTGATCTCGGCAACGTCCCGGACGTCCTCAATGTTTCGGCTTCTACGAACACCGCTAGCGTCACATTCAACGGAATTTCAGCGTTGTGTGATGCGTAGTTTGTTATTCGGGACTAAATTAACGGGGTTTCACGTTCTCGGTTGAGCCCCGCAGTTCTACGTCGAATACTAGCCAATAAATAAGCTATATGAAGCTATTTACAAAAGTAAACAGGAACTTTTCATATTTTTCGACTTCATAAAAGCCAACAACAATAAAATAATTAAAACATCTTTATAATTTAAAGGCATGCTTGCTAAGTCGTCAGTTATGTCAACTTATTTCTATCATAGAGCTTGTATAGTGTCAACTGATATTTAGCGCGACGAGAGTCCACTTAGACACGCTGTACACACGGTTTCCTTGACAAACTTGGGCACCTCGAACATTTTCGTTCGATGACCTACATATAAAATCAGATAAACAGAGCTTACGAACGCGCACATGCCAACACGCAATCAGACATATGTGTATTGAAGTTAATTTTCTGGGACTGCTCAATAATTTGTGCATGTAAAACATTCATATTATCGCGTAGTTCATGCTTCTTTGGTTAGCAATATCGCTTCAAGATTGCTGTGTAACGAGTATATTATCAATAGGCCAGCGTCTGCGCACCCACACGTGGAGAGCCTTGGGCGTGTAGGACGGAAAGGCGTCGAAATATCTTTCTGTCGTCTAAAAATTACAGGAGTACACTTAAGACTGCTTACGTATAGGAAAACGAAAGCATTATAGTCCCGCGGGCGAAATGTTTTCGAGAAATGTTTCTACACGTATTAAAGCTTAGGACGACGTATAAGACGGCGTCCTAGAGATTGACGCCATATATGGCGTGTAGGACGACCTCTAGGACGACTGGGAACGGCATCTAGGACGACGCCGAAGACGACCTCTCGGACAACCTCAAGGACGACGTTTAGGACGACGTGGGGGACAACCTTTAGGACGACCTTAAAGAGGACATCAAGGACGACGTCGAAAACGACGCCTAGAGGACGACGTTAAGAACGACGCCTAGAGGAGGACGTCTAGGACGACCCCTAGGGCGACGTCTATGACAACTTCTAGGACAACGTCTAGAACGACGCCTTGAGGACGACGCGTCTAAAACAACATCGAGAACGACGCCTAGAGGGGATGTAGACGCTGCTGCCGATGTCGAGGCCGTAGATGTAGACGCGGTCGTCTCACAGTCCATCGCACGAAGCACAGAACGAGCACAGATGAGGTCCGATGCGCACCTTTTGCACACGGCACTCCGACGGTGACATCACGCTGACGACGTATGATGACATCACGCTGTGACGCTTGATGACGTATTTTTATGGCCATGTTTCGGGCACAACGCCGCCGCTTGTTTTTCACGTGATGTGACAAGTGAGGTCGTCCTAGAGGTATAGGATGACTTCAATGACGACCGCAAGGACGACGGCAAGGTAATCGGACAAGTAGGGTCGCCCATTGAGCGGCGCGTGCCGCTCAGTCGTATTTTTATCGGGTTTTTACGACGCTGTTTCGCTCAACGGAACAAATAAAGCTTTCGCCTTAATAAAAAGAATGTCTTTACCCCTATTTTAAGTCATAAAGAAATATGTTCCACTGTCTATTCAATCGTTTCTGAAAAAAAAAAAAAAAACACTGCGGGATTCGCGTTATCATAAACGCCAAATTCATCTTTCATGAATCAAATAAAACCCTCTTAATAGCAGCAAACATTAATTCAGTTAATACCAACCCGAGAAACGACTCGCAGTTTCACTTTATATCAGATCGGAGAGAAAGTTATAGGCACACTGAATAAAACTTTTAGCTTGCCGCAAAGCTTTATTCACGTATCCTGTCAAATACTTGTAAGAATTAACCAACAGGACGGGCAGCATCAATATATTCTCCAAAGAGTTTGTACAGATCGACAATAAATTCCGTTTTCCCGGGTCTTACAGCAAAGCGTGCTGAGTTAAGTGCAGAATGGTCCAGGCAGTTCATTAGAAAACTGTGAAAAAAGCCTGAAGCTAACTATTCCGACTTCAGTAATGAGCCGAGGGTTTGCTGGCACGATCAGTAAGTTTCAAACGGGCCTTCTTTTAGCGTATAAGCACGTATCGCCGCCACTTTCGCCGCTAATGAATGTTTTATATCGTACGGCACTAAATGACCGAGCTACATGTGTAACGCGGTACCTTTAATGACAGTCCTACAAGCTATGGTAAACACCTATTTTTAAGTTATTTAATTTTCAAAAAAAAGCGACTTCAAAAAGGCTCGGTGTATTTTAAATTACATTGCCAGATGAAGCTGCTTCTGAGGATTAGACCAATTTTGCTTGAGCGTAGTGCATCAGCTCTACGCACATAACGTAGGAAGGGTGTTAAGGCCGTTGCGCTGGTTTTTAGAAAACCCATTGAGGACTTAGTTTTTGTTTCTTTCTTTTTTTACTTAATGTGATCATGGTCTAGGACGTATCTAAGAATAGAGACGAATCTAACGTACCTTTATCGCGGAAATCCGATGCGGTACTTAAATGACCGTAATCCAAAGAAGGGTCCGGGTGAAGCGACGGAATTCCAGAGGATAGCACACAACGTCGACATCGTTATCCAAAACACCACAAGGCTGCTCCCACGAGCCACACACACACACACACACAGCCGCACTCCACCGAGCAAGAACACTGGACTAGACGGGGAGTCGTGCCGTTTTATACGGCATCCCAAAACTCCCTAGACCAGGGAGACCACGGCGTCGAAGCGTCGCGCTCCCCTAAGCCTTGTCCTGGTGCGGAGATCCGGCTTGGTTCATGGAGCCGTAGGTTCCCTATGGCGCCATTGGCCGCACGAATCTCCCTGTCAGGGAACTCGCTTCCCGCTGGACAGGCTCCCAGCCACTTAGCGCTCCCAAGTTTCGCTTCAGTTTGATTTTTTCGGTGTCGTGGTCGTGACGCTGGTGTGGTGCGCTTGCTTCGTCCCTTGGATACCAACGCGATCAGTGCTCTGGTTTACCCGAACGGAATATATTTGTGTTCCGTCGGTGGCGTGTGCCTTCAGCGCTGCGGTCGACAACGTTGTTGTGTGTTGAAGGGTATAGTTGCTTCATTACCGGTGAATTCGTTTTTTTTATGCTTCCTGCCTGCGTCAGCCTGGTGGATGTGCTCGTGTCTTTAGGCGCGTGCATGGTGTCACCACATGTGCATGAGTGGGATTGTCGGTTTCAAAGTAGGGAATCTCTAAATCCCCATGTCGCCTTAAAAAAAAAAAAAAGTGGCTAAGATTTGTTTTTGTGTCAGCCTGAAGCCTTGAACTCAATGGAATAGCTTAAGCTATAATTGAAATAACGCGAAAACAAATAAGATCTACATACGAAAACGCCCCCTCCCCCCCCCCTCCCCCCATTATAAAACTCGTAGGAAATGAAAGTTTTGATAATTTAGATGGGGGGTCTACCAAACGTTTTGGTTAGGGGGCCGGATTGGGCATCTGTTGCCGTCTTGAGCGACGGAAATTAGATAAAACAATATAAACGGGGAGATACTAAATAAATAAGCATTTAAGTACAGAAATCTAAACTAGAACAAAATTTAAAAAAAAAGAAATGTTAAGTGGACAAATACATATGCTATATTTTTATGTGCGATATTTTTCTCTTTGTAACATTACGAAATAATTGTTAACCCGAGAACTCACAAGACATAAATCAAAGTTCATAGGAACTTTGCCATATTCACACCGGGCAGAAGACTAATGAAAATGGTAGGTCATACCTGATCACTATGCACGATATACACGAGAACGCAAAGGATTTTTTTCATAGCACGGAACTACGGATAGTAGTTCTGGCGATTGCAATCTATACAATAAATAATATGCCGAGAAAGCCGGCGTTTTGTTGGAGTTAGTTTTCTTTCATTATTTCTGATATCTTTCGCGCTTTTGGTGCGTGTCGCGGCGGCGATTTTTACGCTTTTAGCGTTGGTAGCAGCGGGCTGCGGGCCGCCGGGCGGACGTCACTGGAAAGACCGCGGCCATCCGTGGGCCGGCCAGAACGCCTCCGCGGGACGGATCTGGGCTGCGGGCCGGGGTTTGGAGACCCGTGCTTCAGATTATAAAACCCCGCAAATTTTTAATAATTTTATTTTGCTGCCTGTTTTACCTGTTTCATCTTTTCGAAGCTGACATGGTTTATCTCGGAGATATTTACCTTCAATGGTTGTGTTGTGTGTATATTTAGACAGCCGGAAGTTAGTCAGCCTCAATGGGCGTCTGGTGTCTCAGCTGTAGATGAGAAATTTACCCAGTGCAGTACAACCGCTAGCTTGGGGTCTTTAACGTGCATCACGCAGTAGTGATACACGACCGGAAGCCCGTACGATGCTCATCCAGATCGAAACGGGCAAGGGTGGGGATTGAACCCAGGGCTGGCTTGCTACAAACAGCGCCTCAACTGAGACTGGGGGTAAAGAAAGCATTGCCAAAGCCAGCGCACGAGCTGAGCGGGACTTAAACCGCGTCTCAAGACGCTCGCGCGCCCCAGCCTTTGCAGTGCTTTCTTTCACCCAGTCTCAGCTGAGCCGCTGCTCCAGCAAGCCGGCCCAGGACCCCTAGGCTGTGTTCGAAATCTCACCCAAATGGATCCGAGTTACTCCGTCGGGTCGTGTCACATAATAAGACAGATTGAAAAGCGCTGGACGCGGGCACGTTTTGGAACGCCAAGGTACAAAACCCTTACCCAGGAGTAAGATCGAGTAAATTTCGGAACGCGGCCCTAGGCTCAGAAGCGCGACCTTTCGCTCCACGCGCTCCGAGCTACAATGCGTTACACCCCCCCCCCCCCCCTTTTTTTTTAACTTTACGCACTTGTACAGAGCTTCAGGCTGGTACAGTGTTTATTCTGCATTTCAAACGACGTCGAAAGCAGCGAATATCACAGAAGATATCGTTATATCGTCCCTGTTTTTTTTTCATCTTTTACGGTTATGAGCTGATGTCACCCCTGGGCCCTCTAATGCACGAAGAGTATTCGTGCCAATGTATAATGGTTTTATAAGATACGCTATTTATATTTCGTCACCAAATGTGCGTAGTGACCCAAGCAGCACAGAGTTGGCCACTCATCGGCCAATGGCTGGCAATGGTCCTTGGCCAAGTGGCCAGACAGTTGCCAGAGACTGGCCGGTGACTGGCTTTTCTCTGGCCAATGGCCAATTTCCACTGGCCATCAGCCATCGGCCAAGCATTGGCCAATGAATGGCCACTCTCTGGCCACTGGCCAAAAGACCATCGCCAGACATTGGCCATTGCTTGGCCAAAATCCGTGCTGCTTGGGGAGTCTCGCATTCATTTATGATTATATGTTTATTTGATGAAATGAAGAAGGTTCCCTTCTATTCAGACCGGCTATCTCAAAACAAATATAAAAATGTGAGTTGAACTATGGCAGTTCCAATGCGGAGCGGAAGTTCGTCTACTTCTTTTGTAGGGGCTGTGGTGGCGTCAGAACGCCAAGCTCTGATTGGCTCTGATTGAAGGATGGTGAATATAGACCTCGGAGCATGCTGCCGTGAGGTCTACCCACTATTCTTTAGTCGGAGCCAATCAGAGCTCGACGTTCTGACGTCACCACAAATCCTGCAAAAGAAGCAGACGAACTTGCGCTCCGCATAGGAAATCTATGCAAAGCCCTACAATAAGACCCAGTTTACTCGAACTGAAGCGGACATGAAACAGAATAAAAATCTACAGTAAAATATTAAGTGCACTAAATTCAATCAAATACGCATTGAAATATATTTGATAAACAACGACCACGAAGTGTGTATAAATTGTAGTACATGCAAAAACACAGTACACGTTAGTAATCATCATGGGAGCTGTAAAATGAGTTGATAAACCTACCGAATAATCAATTGATGCAATAACTACTTTGAGCAAATTCTTCACTTCTCGAAATAAACATTGAATTCATCGATTAATCGCGAACTAAGTTTCTAACAAATTGTTTAGCACTAAGTTTAGCCTTCTATGGGCTTGTCACAGGCATAGCCTTCGCCATACTTGTATGCATTGTTATTTTGTTACACAGACAATTAACACTCAGTCAAATAGGATTTTCTCGGTGTCTGTAAAACCTCGCTATTGTAAGCCCGACATTCTTTGCATTATTTTGCATCTTCCTGATGTTGACAACTTATACTGAAAGAATATTGGCTTCTACAAAAGGTGCGCTATACCGTCTCCCATTTATTGCTCCGAGACGTCTGGGAATCGTTAGCCCTAGGGGTGACCACCTCTTGCATGGATGGTCTTAATCGAATTCGTCGTGCGGTTCTTTTACAGCGAAGCTGTTTATGGCTTGGGTTCCATAGATTTTTCATATGCGTCAGAGAAAACTCAGGTACCGAATTTGATGCAAAATTGTTTCATTCTATGCAAAAGCTTATACGTCTCATCACTTGGATATGCATTTTCAGTGCATTAGTTATCAATAGGCACCATTTTCAAGATCAGTAGAGTCTCAGGCAGATAATAAAGGTTTTTCAAAGATTTGGCGCTGTGGGACCCGCGTCGGCCATGTCCACGCTCGCACCGCCCACTCTTTGTCGTCGTCCCAAGCCCCGCTTGCGTGCCTAGTTTCCTTTCCTTCCGCTCTTTCGGGGTGGCGCTCCCGTCACGCATGTCTACTTTTCGCCGGGTGGCGGTCCCGTCGCGCGTGTCTAGTTTCCTCCGGCTCCTCGGGGCGGGTCCGTGTCGTGTGCTAAACAGCTTCGCTGGTCATCCACCTTCAAAGAGTGAAATAACTCATGATTTTTTTAATCTTTTTTTCTGTGTTTTGCGGCGAAATGATAGCTTAATCGCCAACAACTTACAAATGACAAAAACATTTAGATGCTCGGGAATTGTTTTATTAATTAGAGAGGAGTTGCGCGATGATAGTGACCCCCTAGTGACAAACGCATCCGAAGTGCGACGTACAAACTACCCCTTTTTCTTCTTTTCTTTTTTTCAGATTTGCTACAAGAGTTGATTTTAATTAAACTACGTGAAATCATGGACGTAAGAAAAACTCATTCTGCATACGTGCGCTCTCTTTGTGCTTCGAGGTGGGTCATGTGACGATCGTGGTCGGGAATCCAACAACGATGACGTCATGCTTGGGCCTTCTCTTCTATGTCGTGTTGACTCGATGCAGTCGGATTGTTGGTTGTTGAACAGATGCATCACGTCTGTTATCCACCAATTGGCATACGTCGCGAAGATGAGGATTCATCTTTCCGTAATCGACGGGATGATCCCGCGTGTGGCAATCTATACACGCACCTTGACACGACGCTATGCAAACGGGTTTCGTGCACCGAAGGAGCGCTTCGTTGCGCTGCGTCTTTTGGCACGGTGAACGCACACCTGCTTATTCGTTTTTTTTTATTTTTTGTTCAAGGCCAGCATATTGCGTCTGCTGTGCGCCTTGCACGGGTTTGATTTATCTTTTGGAACGCTATATCTGTGTCCGTGGTTGGAAAATAAAATAAAATAAAAATAAATTAGGAGACGAAGTGTGTCCCAGCATGCCACTTCCTCCAGTCTGGTGGTACCCATCAAGAACCAGATAGACATGTAGTACTCACTTACTCACTAAAAGATACCTCGCAACGTGAAGAAATGTATATATATATCAAACGGCGCAGTGCGAAAACGTTTTTTTACGAGTCGGCGAATCGCTCTTTTAGCCCGAAAAAGCGGCATCCCCAAGAGAGCTCGGAGGATTCGCTCGCGCGACACCGAATTCGGTGACCTCATCTCGAAACACGGAACGGCGCTCAGACACCGACCGTCTCGCTATACTCCGTTTTCCCCTTACGATGAACCTCAGGCTCGGAGGACGCTACGAGCGATCGAAGCCAACCCGATGCCGCGCGAGTGTCACGTGGTCTTCGGGAAGGGCGCGGCGACGCGCGGACGGTCGGTCACGTGACCCTTGCACGGCGCTGGATTGGTCGGGACGGCTCGTGTTTTTCGCTGCGGTCCGTTCCGTTGTCAGGTTGAAACGGAGCACAGTTGCGAGGCGTTGCGGTGCTTCCCCGAGTCGCCGTGCGTTGTTGCCTGGTCGGCTTCTCTCCCTTCGAGACTCCTCGCCGCGTGCGTGTGACGCAATTTCGGTACGCGCCAAGCTGTTGCTCACGCCGCCAAACTCTCCCCAACTTCACAGACGCGCCGTCATAGACACCGCCGCCGCTACGGGCTTCCCGCGCGCACATACTGTCGCTACGGGCCACTCCCCGTTGCAAAGAGATCGATCCGAACGGCCGAAACGTCTCCACCACAGTCCAGACGCAGAGGGCGAGTGCGAGAGCCAGCCCTGCCTCCTCCTTCTCCGCCTGTCCATTTAACTGGGCTGAACACGACGCTCGCGCGCCGGCGTTGCCGACCTCCGGAGTTTTAACCAGAAATCTGGGTACTGAATCTCGTCGAGCGCCGAGAGAGGGAAGGAGTAGAGGGCGATGGATGGCATTAAAGGCGGACACGCAGAGCCTAGATGCAGCTAGGCTCCGTTTACTCCTAAGCTAACAGCGCGATGGAAGTTACGGGCTCGTTTAACCAGTCACACGTCTGCCTCGTACCACGTGATCACGTGGTGAAAGGTAGACGTAGCTGCCACCGCACTGACAGCTTAGAGGTGACCGCAGTCTAATACGCGAGCCGTCGATGTGCACACATCCAGTACTCCCGTCGTCGAGTGACAGAGCTCCTCCGCGTGTACGCGTTAGCGTAGCACAGAGAAGTGGGGAAGGTTTGCGTCAGGCGACGAGGACCTTGTTTCCTGGGAACGGAGATTGCTCGAGTGAGTATTGATGAGGGGGCTCTGTTGTATACGGTGGTCTCGTATCCGGACCTGCGGTCCTCTTCCCCCGACGCGCGAGCCGGCGCGAGCTCTCTCGGAAGTTCGGAGGTGTAGGGGCCGCCGTGCTTCCACGTCGTCCCGGTGATGGCTGAAGGACCGTAATCGCGCAATCGGAGAATATTTCTGGGAGCCCGCGACGAATGAGTTTCCCTAGAAGGTCTGAGAGCTCAACAGGCGGCGACTGTCCGAGGAGTTGGAGGGAGAGTTGGCGTCGGTTAGTCGGTCCGTCAAAATATTGGAGTGGGAGTTTTCGAAGGAGTAGTTAGTACCGTGTTAAGACGACTGCGCCCGGAACACGTCTGCGACTGGTCTGTTTCAGTTCCGCTTATGCATCGGTCCTGAAGTGGACACAGGAGCCGGTGTCATGCTGCCGGACGTCGCGATCCTGACGTTTGGTAGTAGAACTGCTGGCGAAAAAGGCGAGCGGACACAAGGGTCGCTGTTGTCGCGGGATCCGAACTCGTTTCTGCCTTGGTTTCCGTCGACTCTCCGACTGCAGAGGGACTTGCAGGAGAACAGGCATACACTTCCGCGGCTGTGCCACCGCAGTATCGCGACAGGCAACACCGTGACGCTTCAGTGACGTTATCAGCCTGAAATTGAGGTACCACGTTTGAGGATGCGTTAACTGCACCAGTCAGCGACGCACTCCAGATACCATGCTGAGACTAAAGGTTGATTCACACATATGCTCTAGGCTGTAACCGACTGCGTTACGGCCACCTGTGACCTCTTACGACAAGAAAACATTCTGCCGCATCTATCGGTTAGAGACCTAAAGCACTTCCGACGTGCGCGTATTTCCTTTTTATTTTATGTGTCGTTCTTTCACTGCGAGCTTGAAATAATTTTGACGACGCTATAAGAACGTTCAGTCTAGTGATACGCAGATCGGAAATGGGAAATGTTCCAGAAGTGCCTGAAAGGTGGCGCGAGTGCGACAGTATGCCGTCTCGTCGTAACGAGCTTGGTCAGACACAAGCGCAAATGTGTGAACCGGCCTCGAAGTCTCGCAACGGTACAGCACGCAGACTTATAGGGGGTATTCACTGGCCGCCATATTTGAGGTCACTGTTTCGAGCGCATGCTCAGAACGAGCTTGCATTAATAGGCTGCCAAGACCGGCAATCTTGATGGTGCGGGGTGCACGTTGCAAAATAACTGTGGAAGCTCGCCATCAGCACGTGCTCAGCATTAGCGCACACAGATATGGCCGCCAGTGAATACACCCTATACCGGCGGCTCGGTGATTTGGGATAGCACCACGCGGCCACCATCTTCGATTTTGAGATCACGCACATCTCACGAGCAAGCTTGGCTTTGAGCGTTATGCTTCGAGAGCTTACAGAACGAGAAAAGGCTCGCGAAATGAAAGTTGTGACTTGCCACTTCTTTCCGCAGGCCGATGCCGAGTCGTCCCGTGTCCTCTTCCCATTTCTTCCTCTACAACACAGCTTTACTGCAGAAGACGGGCTCCAGGGTCATGTTACCAGCAGCCAAATAGTACGAACCGGTCATTGTCTCGTTTGCGGCAATCTTTTAAAGTTGGATTTGTAATTCTATTCTATTGATGTGCAACTTTCCGTGGCGAATCAAAATTAATCTATTTTGTTTCTTTAATAATTGATAAAACATAACTAAAAAGGAGACATTGGCTGCTGCTATAGCAGCGCCGGCTACTCCTTTGAACTTGAGTGATTAGTATGCGTTTCCTTGAGAGTTCACAGTTGTCACATAAACTAAACACCGCACAGAACATCCTGCACTACACTCCAAGTTATAAAAGTTCACTTTTTACATCAGGGTGCCATGATTTGTCATGCTATTTAATATACTTCCTACACTTAAACGTACGTGGTGTACTGTACAATATTCACTAAAGGGGGCGGTATCCACATTAAATTATTCAAACACTTTTTACATTAAAAGCTCATTTTAGCGAGATAATATACAGCCAAGGTATATGAGTATAATATACAAAATTTCACATTTGAAGGATGTATGTAATGTAAATTTATCGTATGATGATGTTTCCACTTTGGTGCTGCGTTTCTGTTGTTCCTCTTGAAGATTTAGAGCTCTCAATAACTGTCCGCTATTTCAGTTTCCAAGATGAAATCGCGTTACAAACAGCGCCCTCTTTTGTAGAACTGGCGTAGGCCGAGATCCTAGCATCTTCTCTAGTGACAAGGGGTGGTCGTCAAGTACCTTGAGCCGCAAATTGAGCTCTTTTCGACACTTTACGAATCTCGAGCGTTCTAGTATTAGATGACTTTTATCTTAGACCAACTCTCCACATGCATATTTTGGAGAGTCTGCGCGATGGATGCGGTATAAAAAACTAGCGGTATAAGCAACATTGAGACGAAGTCTATTGTTTCTGCTGCGTGGGAGAGAAATGGGCACGCGGAATTTTGTCTGAGGGTCGATTTCAAAAAGAACGAAGCGTTTTGAGTGTTCGTCAAACCAGATAGAACGTATACACTTTGTGCGTACTATTGTCCTTAATATTTCCCGAGTGTCTCCACGGGAAATGGGGACTCATTGATATTGCCCGTCCCAGTGTGCCTTTTTGGCGAAGCAGTCTGCTGCTTCATTGCCCCGTGAGACCGCAGTGTCCTGGGGCCCACTGAAGTGCAATGTCGTGACCTGCCTTCATTGCCGCCGTCATTTCAATCAGAATTTTGTAAATGTATCCGCCGTTGTTACTCAATCGAAACTTCAAACTTTTTCCTGACCGAAAAAACCCAACCATCCCTCAGTGCGTCACAGCAGTGATCCTCCTTTGACTGCGACATTATGATCTAATAACGTAACCTGATGATGTCCCCTACGTCGCAGTGTTAAGTGACGTCATGTCACAGTGTCACAGTGTCACTGACGTCACGAGGACCTATAAATGATACGCATTGAGAGCGCCTGGGAAGACGTGGCCTTTATAATGACGCCACAGTGTCCTCTGTGACATTGTCGAGGCTATATCCGCGGGCACGAAAACACTAAGTGCAGGCCCTATAAAACGCTGTGTGTTACAAAAACAAACAAAAAACGTCGATACGAGTCCATATTTTCTTGTGAGAGCGCAGCGGCAATCGAACAGGGAGACAGAGACAGCATCCGCGACAATGGTATAAAGCACGAGGAGAGCAGCAACGGTTCGATCAAGTCGACTGCTCCCAACGTGTGCGGCACAGCGTTGCGAATGTCTGTCTTGTCTCCGGGGATCTAGGATCGGTAGTTGCAGCCGCAATTACAGGCTCGTCTCCGTGACCATTTGGGAGAAAAAGGCTCGCCCTCCGCTTGTTTCTTCCTTCCTCTTGGCAGTGCCGCCTATTGTAAGCGGTGCGCCCGACTGAAGGGGACAAGTCCGCCTTGCACTGCTTGTACATGGACACGGCCTACTGGCGGAATATACCATAACGAAAACGATCGTCTTCCTACAAGCTCTATGTTAGCGCTTTTTTGTTTGTTTGTTTGTTTGTTTGTTTGTGTGTGTGTGTACGTGCGTGCGTGCGTGTGTTTATTTTGTGTTTTTGTTCTTTAGCCATCCTGAGCTGTATGCCTGCGTTTTTTAGGCGAAAGCCGGAGTTTTTATGGTAGACTTTTATTGCAAGTTTACTCAATCGCACACGTTTAGAGATGAAAGGGAAAAAAGAAGGCCGCCTTTGTTTCTTGCGTCGGCGGTTGCGCTAGAATACCAAAGTGTTCGCTCGCCCGCGTGTTTGTTTGTTTGTTTGTGTGTGTGTGTCTGTTTTGTATCAAGTTTCTTTGGTTCAAACAGATAGGAATTGCAATTAGAAGATTGTAACATTGCTTTCGTGCCTCAAATAGAAACTCTGATATTTCTAGCCTACTATTATTACTTTTCTGAGAATTGATATGTTGAAATCGCAAGTTTCCAGTTGCTTTACGCAATATATCACTTCTTAGGCGGCCTGGAATGAAGACCTTCGTTTGTGTTTCTCCTGCAGTTTTTCATGACGTTTCGATGTCGTTATGTAAGAACCTTAAAAAAGAGCCACGAGTTTACTTGTTCTGAACAGGGAGTAAGCTAAGCTGCATTCTGATTAATTTTAATCGCTCGACTTCATATTTTAATGAAGTGTTTCCCTTATTAATGAATGAATTGCTAGCTAAACTTCATTTTGTTTTTTGTGTTATTTAATTGTATTGCACGTTTCTCCGACTGTCCCTTGATACCTAAAACTTTCCGTGTACATTGCGAAAAATTTCGTGTCCACATAATTCTGAGGAGGTATGAGATAAAATGATTCTAACCATTCCCTGTAAACTGACCGTTTATTTATAATAATAATAATAATAATAAAATAATAATAATAATAATAATAATAATAATCGTTTTTATTCTCACTCCAGAGCAGTGAGGGGGACAGGAGACAACGCTGCACGAAGCAGCCTGACGGGGCTCCACCCCTCCCCCCTATCACTTGTCAATATAGGCGCCACTGCAGAAAAAACAGAATAAACTATACTGAAACACAGATACTAGGAAAACACAAATCAGAGACAATACATACGAAAACAAGCTCTTGAATTTTTTTTAAAAAGAACAAAAATAAAAGCGAAAAAATATATACACATAAAAAACAAACTCTAACAGAGGAAAAAAAGAATGAAGGTAATGGAGAGATTGGCAGCCTTAAGGCCGGTTCAGACACTTGCGTTTGAGTGCGTTTGACTGCGTTGCGTCGAGAGCAGAAAGCCAGTCACCGGCACATCTGTGCTTCGTATGAAGCGTGGAATCCAATTCAAGGAATCATCTGGGCACGCGATATAAGCAGCAGGGATGTCCTGGTTTCTCGCTGTCGCAACGCAGTCAAACGCAGTCAAACGCAACTGTCTGAACCAGGCTTTAGAAACGGCGCCGGTAATACCCGTGCCACACGGGATATTCGAATGCCATTTACAACGAATGGCATTCGTGTGATCGACGAATCGGCTCGCGATCTGTCGCGCGTGGAACGCCCCACGCTCAGAGTGTCGCGCGCTGATTGGCCGATCGTTCAAATGTCATTCGTTGTAAATGGCCTTCGAGTTGCCCGTGTGGCATGGGTATTACTCCATAAAAACATAAGATCAGAAAGATTCAACTTTGCTTTCTCAAGATTTGAAAGATTCAACAGAAATTAAATATGAGATCAAGAACACCTTTTTGGGTATTTTCGGGACGATATTAATATCTGAAAGTTTATCTAAAATTGGGGGCAAGTTATACAAAACTGCTTGATCTCCGTAAGTTGTTTGTGACCTGGGTATCTCCCAGGTATATTTATAACGGGTATTGTATGAAGAAACATATGTACTGCAATTCAACGTTTGTAATACATTTGTACTTATTGTTCTAACTGCTGTTATGAAAAAAAAAACACAGGCTATACGAAAATTGTGCAGGGAAGAAGCAGGCGTTATATAAGTTTGCTAAAATAGTTTTGAACATGGGTAGCCAATGACACATTTCCAATATTGCGCACAGCCCTTTTTGGCGCAGTTAACACTCTATGCCTGTTTTTGTTTAGTGGTGGTTCCCCAATCACGAGACTAATTTATTTTAGGGAGAAACAAGGAATTGTATATTAGTATTTTAGTGATTGTTTTGTTACGACAGTGTCTGCTTTTATCCATAGATCCATTTATTTTATTTAGTTTAGCGACAGATGATTTATATGGCACTCTCATTTCAAATTGTGGCAAAAGGAGACGCCCGAACGATCAAAGCGCATATGAACTTTTGGCATATTCATTCGGGGCAAAATACTTAATGAAAATGGTAGATCATATCACTATGGACGATGTACGTACGGGAACGCAAATGAATGTTTTTTCTAGTTAGGCAGACACGATGCATCGAACTACGCGAAAAGTAATTCTGGGGATTACAATGTACAATAAATAATGTGGCGAGATAAGCGGCGTTTGGATGCAGTTTTCTATGCGTGTACGAATAGTGGAGTTTAAGTTGCAAGCGAATTGGAAGCGAATGGTGGTTTTGGCCGAATATTTTCGCATGGAATATCGAATAGTTTCACCAAACATTTCACTACCGCACCGTGCTTAAATGAAAACCGATCTTAACTCGTAAAAGTTGTTCCCAAGCTTCCACTTGTCCATATCAGAGCTAAGTTGTTTTTTTTTTGTTGTTTTTCTTTAATCTAGCTATTTTTATGGACTTTGAGCTCAAAGAGGTACAATGCGTACATAGGTATAGCAAGTAAATGATGCAGTTGACATAGCATAAAACTAAACCTACAGAGATGCTGAGCTCTACCTAATTCGGGAGATTTCTAAATATTCTTGCTATATGCAAATATTCTCCATTAAGTCTAGAATTTGAGAAAGTAAAAAGGACAATCATGAATGGAGAACGCAGGTTGTCAGGACATCTCTGCCCAACATACACTCTTACATAATAGCCGCAGTTTAATTTTGAAAGTTTTACTGTAATGTAGATTTTTTTCATTCACAAAGATCTCTTTCCTTTTTACATAGAACACGCGCGCGTGTGCACCATCCCGCTTTGAAAGTGCGCTTTCCTTTTAAGAATGTGACTGCAACATTTGTACTTTTCGAACTGTTGATCGCGGCGGGTTAGCCCCGTTGAGCCCGCTTCTTACCGAGCACCGGTGCACTGCGGAGAAGCAACGCCAGAAAACGCGGAGGGTCACGGAGCCTTCATCGCGCACGATGAGTTTGGCCGGTGATGGCGAACGCCCAAAAGAGAGTTTTAGGGAACCGTGCTCATCCGATAGGGTACGATGTGCCGTCCGGTACGAACCGCGCATATGAGAGGCTTCTGTGGTAGCGCATGCGCAGTGGGTACCGGAGGGCCCATCGTAGCGTATCGGATGTGCAGAGACAGTTTCCTAAAAACTCTCTAAAGACGACGTACACCATTACAATGCACTGGTGGAGCTGCTCGATCGCCCCTATCCATCGTTGCGCCTGCTCGCGCTTGAAGGTAACCTGAAACGGAGCATAGACGAGTATACTGCGGTCGTTGTATTTCAACTTGGCGTGAATGACTTTCGAGCTTTCTTAGTTTCTCCTCTGTGTTTATAACGGAGCCCGGGGGTGTCGGAACAAAACAAGTGACATTCCACCGACACAGAAAGTTTTGTGATTATAAACTGCTGCCAGACACCCTTCCGATCGATCGCCAAACTGCGCTTCGAACGAGCTCGTAATTTGGTCGCTTCTGTCGCAAGCGACCTAAGCGTGTGCAGAGGCGGCAGCGTTTTGGAGTTTCTTCCTGTTCTCGTTTAGTTGAAATCGATTTGCGAATTGTTCCGCCCCCAAGTCTCGGCTCGCGCTTGAGTGGGCTTCTGGTATTTGTGAAGTAATTGCATTGCTATTTTATAACGTAGCGATCTTCTTTCTTAGCTCATTTATTTCATTGTTCAACTGATTACGGCGCTTCACTTAGAAAATATGCTCGGCTTTTGATTCGCTTATGCATACAAAAGTCTGCCGAGTATGATCAATACATTAAAACAAATACCCTTACCGCTGCCTTAAAGATTTCGCGGGTAATCATCAATCGAGAAACTCTCGATGAACTAGCTTTGATTATAAATCGAGAGAGGAACTGTCGTGTCAAACATTTCGGAGACGGAAATTCACCAGAAGCAAAAAAAAAAAAAAAAGCCAACTTTATAACGCGCCATATTCAATCGAACTTCTTCGTTCGCGTATACGTACGAACAAAGAAGTTCGAATATATATCTCGCGCGTTATTTTGGGCTTTTTACTCGCTGATGAATTTCCGGCTTTGAAATGTTTGACAGAACAGTTTCAACAACGATTCATAATCACAGCTAGTTCATCGAGAGTTTCTAAGTTTTGTGATTATCCACAAAATATTTAAAGCAGCGGCACAGATAAGCGTTTATGTATTAATCGCACTGATTAGATCTTCATGGTTCTTTCAATCACGTATGGGCCACTCTGCACTGATAGTTGAGGCACAAAGGAACGCGGCAAAATACTAAAGCATTCATATTCGGAGATGAATGTAAAAATGCGCAAGCGCATACCCACGATGACAAACTACCCTCTCCGCTTAATGAATATGATCTGTTACGCTTATCTCTTTGCCTCTGCGACGTGTCAGCTACCCTAATCAGCGCGACGAAGGTATTTCTCATCTAAATGTGGCTTGTTCCCCCTCTTCTCTCTTTGCGCTTCTAAAATTGCGCCTAATCAGGGAAAGCGTCGTCATAATCGCTTTTTGAGGCCCGCGAGTTTCGTGTTTCCTCTCTCTAAACAAATAAAAAAAAAGAAGAAAAAAAGCGAGCTCGGTAAATTGCGTTAAACGACGCGGCGTTAATCAAATCTCGTTCTCGCATGGGGAACACGGAGCTTCGCCACTCGCATTCTGAAGTTTTGGCGCCATCCGTCTGTCGTCCCCTTTTAACTTTTGCCGCGTTTGTTTATTTGTATACCTGAACTAGACCTTACTGTTATCCGATGCTTGGCGTCACTGACGTCTGCTGGACGGATATGCACAATGATTGCGAATGCGACATCTCGCGTGATGGAGGGAACTGAATGCTTCTTCTAAGCTGCCACTGCGCTGCGGAAATCTTGACATTATGCTTTCTGATTTGGAGTTCATTTCTTAGCGGAAAATATCAAAAGGGACCGACCGATAAGATGACCACGGCATGCGGTGCGCTGTGCGTATTCGGGAGCATTTCTGGCAAGGAATTGGTGCTCGCGTTTACGTAGCGCAATATTTAAGCTTTAAAAGTGAGGAATTCAAATGCGGACCTAAACCAGCCTGTTGCATTGTTCACTTGTGGTCACTGAATTACTAAACGTGTCAAGACGACACAAAAGCCGCGCTTTTTGCAGACGTCTTTCCGTCTTTAAGCGTCTCACCCTACAAAAAATAGGGTGAACCTTTGCGCTCTCCTCGTGGATACACAAAGCAAGAAACAACTGTTACCCACGCGACCTTAGGTGTATACTCGGCTTCGATTTCAGAAGAAAAATACTATTGTTATTGTTTTCCTTTCGCCTATCACATCTTCATCGCGGAAAGTGAGCTGAGGCATGGGAACGCGAATGTCCCTTTTGACTTTGTTTGTATGTAACCCAAATTTTGAATAAGGCCGTTTTTTTTTTTAACATCTGTCGTTTCTTAAGGTAATTAGAGAAAACTACGATGCGAGAAGTACACCTTTACGTTTTTATCAACTCTTGCTTTTATTTTTCTGATTATTTATGGCAAGAGATTGTGATGCCACAAATGAAGGAAACTATAGCAAACACTGAATCAAGTGCCACAGAAACTGAAACGCTGGAAAGCGAAAAGTTTCGCCGTGTATGAAATCTTAGTAGTTCGTAAACGCCTTTTATTTTATATTTTCTCTCTCCCTCTTTTCTTTCTTTCTCTATCCTTTTTATTTCGAAAAAAAAAAAACTAACGAACAAAAAACCTGACCGTTGAAAGAGTTTCAAAACCCGGAGTGAGACAAAACGCACAAGTGTTTAGCTTTATCGCTCTGTTCCCTTTTTTGTGCCCTTACTACCTGGCCCATTTAAATCCGCATTCAACCAACAACGCACGCAAATAAGTAAGCCTAAAGGCCTGTTCACGCATGCAGCGAAGCGCTACAAGCATAGCGCTGACCTCGCTCTGAGCCTGTACTGACGGGAGGGTTCATCAGCTTGATATCGCACCGTCAAAACTGTTTGTTGCTCATGGCGAACGATAAGTAGCTGAAGACACATGAGGAGCGCTATATCAGCGCTTCGCGGCATGTGAGAACCGGCCTTAAGGGCTCATTCACACTGGAAGCGGATCCGCGTTCGCAAAGCGGTTGCGAACGCGGTTGTATAAGGATTCAGTACAATTGCACGCGCATTTGATGACATCAAATGCGCGTGCAATTGCACTAGATCTTTATACAACCGCGTTTGCAACCGCTTCACGAACGCGGATCCGCTTCCAGTGTGAATGGGGGGTTAGGCCAGACATGTACAAATTACTCAAAAAAGGTAGTTAAGTTAAGTTACTGAGTATCGACGCCAAAAGTAGTTGGAGTAGAGTAGAAGTTACGCATTTGTAATAGTAATTGAGTAAAATACTAACTACTGCAAAAAAGTAGTGAGTTACTTTGAAGTTACTTTCGAAATTACTTTTTATATTTTTGTGGCAGCAAAAGGAACAGCAGTTTTGATCAGTGAAAAACCCTGCAAGCCTGAAATAAATGCCGTCATTTTATGACTTCCAAAATAGTTTATTCGCTCGCAGAAGCAATTGCCTTTCAAAGTTGTTATCGGAGACTTTTCCCCTTTTTCTTCTAATGACGTCCTCAGTCAAGCTAAACAGACGTTCCACCGTGGCGCTGGATCCAAAGGCAGCGTTCAATTTCAAAAGCAGGCTGTGCAGGGTCGGGTGAGCGAGTGTCGGCATCTTTGGTGTCCATCACGAAACATGTGAGGCTTGCCTCGGCAAGAAGATCTTTTATAACAAACTCTCCTCCTTCTTCCTTTTTTTATTCGGCAACTTGAGATTGTTATGACTGGCCCCTCTTTATTCTCACGACGTTCGGAGAGTTCGCCGAGCGAGTGCACCTGACCGTCAAGGGATCAAGTCTCGCGCCACGACGATGAGATCATCCGGACGACTGCGCGTCTTGTTGCAATGTTAATGCTACGCCACCGAAAAAAAAAAAAATTGCTTTTCGCCGCTGACGTTGGGTCTAACAAAAAGATCTCCCGCAATTCCCGCCGGCGACTACGGTATCCTGACGCGCCTGACACGCCTGACAAGTACAACGTTTTCAACAAAGAGGAGGTCTCCCTGGCGTGGAACGTCGGAAGGACGTGAAGGATTACGTGAACAAGCGGGAAGCGGGAACGTGCTCCTATGAACGGATTATCCGTGTCTGCGTTTGTGCGCGGGGGAGTCCGGCTTCGGTAGGGAGTATGCGCTGACGACGAGGCGGCCTTGAGAACAGGCGCCCAGCTGCGAGGTCATTCCAGTGGAGCCTACGTGGAGCCCACCACTTGAGTCAGAACTCACTAAAGGCACACAGCATGAAAACAACAACAACCCTCGGATTGTCCCCGTCTTTCACGGTTGCAGCTGGAGGTGTGGCGCCTGCGTGCATTACCGGATTACGCCGGTGTTATGTTTTGGCTGCTCGTCGCCACCTTGGCCCCAGGACGCCGCATGTGAGGCAGTTTCTACGGCTGCCGAGTATAAGTGGGTGGGAACGGAATGTGAGGGGGGCCCTTGTTCGGGAATGCCACTTCATCTGCCGGCGTCTTATTTATTTCTGCGCTCAAACTTTCGTGATAAACAAAATTAGCACTAAATTTCGAAAGTAGTTAGTAATTTGAGTAGAAGTTACCTGAAAAACGTAGTTAAATTAAACTACTAATTACCCAAATAAAGTTGTAATTGAAAGTTACCAAGTTACTCGGAAAAGTAGTTAAACTACAGTAGTTTGAGTAGAGTAGTTGAACTACGTCCAAGTCTGGGTTAGGCTCCAAGTGGTGCCTCTTCCATTGCTTTTCGGCTTTTCACACAGGCTAACGGAAGAACGTGTTTCGTGAGCTAAAGTTGGCGGATGGCAGCACAGCTTTGATTTAATTATGTTGGCGAAAGGCGTGTGTTTGTTTGTCTGGTGAAACTAGCTCATTAGTGGCTGCACCCCAATATAGTGAGTGTTTTGCGTTATGGTTGAATTCGAAGACCGTTTCCGCTTATGAACCAAAATACAGCGGTATTTTTTTTTTTTTAGCTTTGAATATTGACACAGTTTTGCTGACTGTAACGTAATGCATCAGTGGAACATCTCGGAACCGAAACGGTTCTCATGCTGAGCCTCAACCGCAGTTGCGTTTTCAGCTAAGGGAAATGATACGAGAAATAAAAATAAAAAAGCACCGAACCACAGTGTTACGTTGTGGAATACAGTTATCCTCACAGCTTAGGAAAACAGGGAACGACACGAAAAACGCGCACCGCATCTGAGAGAGATGGCTGTAGTCTCAGGTTCACCACCAGCTCGCCCGCTTTCGCTCTCTTGTGGTTCGGCAGCGTCAAACAAAAAGACGGAAGCGCGAGACAAGAGATAAAAAATACGAGGCCCATGTACCCGAGACGACATTACTTCACGTGTGAATTCACGCGGTGTTTGTTTCCTCCAATTTCCTCGTCTCTGGAGTCTCGTTCCTAGGGATGACCGCGACACGTCCACGCAACCAGCAATCTCAACTGTTTTGTTTGTTTTTTCCATTAACAGGGACGTCGTAAAACCTGTCCCCACCATCTTAGTTCTACCGTTTGAAGCATCGCAGAAATGCGCACCTTCGCGGTGTTTTAGGCGCCACGAAACGTGACGGAACTGTCAAAACCTGCATTCATTGTCCCTTCGTTGTCACAATTATGTGTGCCTTTTTGGTTTCTGGACGTTTCAGCGCAACAATAAATCGATATCACCAGCCTGTTTTGTTACGCCGTCGCTGCCGGCATGCACCGTGGGCGCTGGGAACCAACGTTGCTGGGAACTGTAGTCTTTCTGCACGCGCGACAACATTGCTGCGAATTTGCGCGAGCAGAGCACGAGACGGCGGGAGCTTTTCTCGTGCGCTGCCGCCTGCCTCCTGTGCACTACAGTTAAAGCGGCGTCACGCATGCGTGAAAGGCTTGGTGAGATCGGTCTATTATTGGCGACGTGAGCGATCGAAAGCGTCGCTGTGGTCGGCCCATCACAATTGGCCGAATGCTGACTATGACGTCAGCAAAGGATGTCTCATTGACGGAAATAAGAGCAGTGTAAGAACTTCAATTTTGACGGTGTTGGCAGTGTTGCTTTGAGAGCGCTATGATTTCAGGCTTCCACCATGCCCATTACAAACACCATCGAACTTGTTGTTCCCAAGGTAACGACGTCACGAAAGGTAACCAAACAAGGGCGCCACCGAAACATATCGCCGCCAATAGACCTTTCGCTAAATTACCCAATCATCAAAGAGAATACTGGGAACGTTTATGCACGCGCTTCACGCGCTCGTCGAAGTAGATAACCAAAATAAAGCGTTTGTAAAACTCGCGTGCGAAGTTTCTTTGTTTCAGATTTTCGCTTTCGAACAGTTACAGCTGCAGACGACAGCACGCGCAACGCGTGTACTTACGTTCCCGGCATTCTCTTTAATGCTTGGGTAATTCGGAAAAAGGTCTATCAGAACGAGGTTAATATCCCTGTTACTCGGCCGGGCGCCTTTAACCGCGGTTAACTCAGCTTTAAAGGGATACTGAACCAAGTAATCTAGTGTCCATAATAAGTGGCGCACGTTCTTTCCACGAGCCAGCAGCCGCCGGTGTGCGCGAGCACACGCAACAAAAATGACGTCAAAGACCTCCATTCGCGGTTAAGATGACAGTGAAATGTGTGGGCTTCGGGCCAAAGGAGAATAAAGACAAGTTTTTGATCTACACAGTGGTGTCTGGTGTAAAAGGTAAGCGATTAATTGGTCTAACACGCACGTAGCTTTCACTTGTAGAGATGAAAAGCCTGTCTTTATTCTCCTCTGGCCCGAAGCCCGTGCATTTCACTGTCCTCTTAGGTGCGAATGGAGGTCTTTGACGTCATTTTTGTTGCGTGTGCTCGCGCACACCGGCGGCTGCTGGATCGTGGAAAGAACGTGCGCCACTTATTATGGGCACTAAATTCTTTGGTTCAGTATCCCTTTAACTGGGGGGGGATCGGTGGCCGAGTGGGCTAGCGCACACCAGCTCGGAGCACGTGAAGCGAAAGCTCGCGCTGCAGAACCCAGGGATCCTGGGTTCAATCCCCACCCCTGCCCGTTTCGATCTGGATGAGCATCGTACCGGCGTGCGGTCGTGTGTCACTACTGCGTGGTGCACGTTAAAGACCCCAGGCTAGCGGTTGTACTGCACTGGCTAAATTGCTCATCTACAGCGAGTGACTCGTCGCAACATTAAAAATGGCTGACCAACGACTCGCTGTATAAATATCCACACAACCCCAATTATTATTTTATCCCTTTAACTGCTGTTACGCGGCACCACAGTTACCGAACTATACTCTCGGACAGCTATTTCCGAAGTGAAGAGCTCGCGTGCACTGCTTTGATGGGTGCTCAAGATGCTCAAGCGCACGTTCGCCGATAGCTTTGACTGCATAGCCGCACAATGTTGTCCGCAAGTATTGTGCGCTAACTGTGTCTTGAGGCACGGCCACATTGGCGTCGCGGAGGTCTGCGGCGCGACGGTCGGCGCGGCCGGCTGCCGACCAAAACTAGGGGTGTGCGAATATTGAATTTTTCGAATACGAATCGAATACGAATAAGACAAAAAACGGGCTTCGAATATCGAATCGAATATCGAATATGTGTCTAGTAAACAAAAATTACAAAACAAGAGGTAACAGCAGGTTTTATTGCCTTTTTAAAATAAATCAATGCAACTGCATTTTACTTGGCTGCAGCAGGCTTAAGATACTTCTAGTAATGCACTCATTACAAATTATCGTGTAGGAAAATTAACTGCTCAACCTGTTCAGAAAATAAGCGCTCCCTATGCGCCGTGACATTTCCGCCAGTAGAAAGACCCTTTCACTCGGGAAACCTGCTAAATTTAACTAAAGTTTGAAGAAGTTCGTCTTATGGACAGTGTTGCCCAGCTTCACGAATATTTTGAATTTTGGGAAACAAAAACTTTAGAAAGTAATTTATTTTATATTTATAAAATGATTACCAATGTTTGCACCCTATAAAAGCAAAATTTGCGCTTTTACGCTTTCATTAGTTATTAATGTGAACCAGTGATGCCAATAAACCCAACACATTGTGCATTTTCCTCCCCCTGGTTTTGCCAACCGGTTTTTTTTTTTTTTTAATTTTGGCGCATGCGCACAAAAGTCGAGCTTCAGTCGAATTTTTGTCGACATCACGTTGAAATTTCGAAAAAGTCGAACTTGGTCGCACTCGAACCTGGGCAGGTTCGCGACATCCCTAGTTATGACTGCGCGGGAGTGGCAGGAGTTGTTGTCGATGGCGATGCAAAGTTCTGTTCGTAACTAGTTTTTTCTTTTTTTAATTTTCAAACATTTATATTAGATAACACTCTCGAGATTGGTTTTATATTTATATTTAACTCTCGAGGTTTATTTTATTGAATCAATTTATAGAACGCGCAATTACATCACATATTGCTATAAAAGCGCCACAAAACAAAGGGCTTTGTGAAAAAGAAACCGAAACTGATCCTGTCTTGCTGCCATCGGACAGATAGAAACGGAGCAGACCGATAGCGCATGCCTCACATGCCTTTCTCAGTGAATAAACATTCATAGGGGAATGCGTGGCAGGCAGATTATTCGTTACTTGCTCGAATATTCGCAGTTTGTGCGAATATTCGCCGCTTTTCTCGAATATTCGGCTTTGGAGGAATATTCGGGAATTTCCGAATATGCAATTTTCGAATCGAATACTTTTCGAATAAAGAAAATATCCGATTCGTATTCGAAATTTCGAATATTCGCACACCCCTAACCAAAACCAGTTTTCGGCTTCAGCGGCGCGACGTACAGCGCCGCAGAGCCAACCGCTCCAGCTCGCCGTTTCTCACAAGAGAGGATCCAATGGGAGGTGGCGTAGATAGTGACGTTGCGATGCCATGGCAACGCTCAAGCCGGTCCTCCGCGCGTTTTTCACGTTCCGAAGGACGTAGCGTTGTTTCGTGTCGTCTGCTATTCCTATTTCCCCCCGATGCCTTCCTCAACGGAGCGGTTCCTTGAAACTGTGCGACTGTTTTCCTTTTATATGACAAGACGCAGCCAGACTACCTAGAAGATAATGACGCTAAAAACAACCGCTGAGAAATTATAGGAGAGGAATTCGGAATTACAAGAGAGTTTCTCAGTGGCACTTGTTGCATGTCGTCTGTGTTGTGACGGATGTCGTGTTGATTTGGTGACACTTTCGAAAGTAGCCTTCATCTCTGGCGCGTCGCCGGGGCAGCAAAGCACTCACCTGTCCTTCGGTGTTTCGGTAGAACCAACTCGGCCGGACCCAAAACCCGTCCCTCCTTCCCTTCAGAGCGCGGCGACGTCGCAAGATCAACGAGCAGGCTAGGATAATCACATTCACGCTGATCACCAGGTCATCATGGGGACACCTACCATGTAGGCAGCGAGTGCGGTTTCGATGCTGACATATGCGAAAGATGAGAGCCGAAACGGAAGTATCTAACGAAGAGCAGACGACGAAAAAGCGGGAAATCCGAATGCGCGCGCGCGATCGCGAGAGCCAGTGCTGTCACGTGACGCCCGCAAAACGGAGGCCAATGTGGACTCCTCGCGTTGGGACGGCGGACGGCGGCGCCGTTCACGCTAGTGTGGTCAGGCCTTTAGCGTAACTGCAGTTAAGTGTGCCCGTGTAACAAGGGTATTAGTCAGGTTCACCTTGGTCAGGTTGCTGTGTTTTTCCGCGCTGTCGTGAAATAATTTTTTTTTATGCTTGCTTTATCTACGGTTATTTGTCTCGACTGTTGGGCTCACCTTGGTCAGGTTGCTGAACTGTCCGCGCTGTCATGAAGTAACTTTTTTTTATGCTCGCTTTATCTACGGTTAGATTTCTCGACTCTTGGGTTCACCTTGATCAGGTTGCTGAGATGTCTGCGCTGTTGCGAAGTAACTCTTTTTTATGCTTGCTTTATCTACAATTATATGTCTCGACTGTTCAGCGTGTTTGCTGTTGAATCGCCTCACTGTTTGAGCTTAACGCTAAATGCACCGAGCAACCACGTCAAGCTCCTGCTCAGAAACTAATTTTATTCGTTTATTTAATATTTCTCTAGAACCGTTCGCCTCCCGGTGACTTTTCCTCCGACTTTCAAAGCCAAATTTCTAGCCATTTTGATCCCAGTCTCGGGTAATTTTACAGCGCCGTTTTGGCAGGATTTGCTTTATGGGCTTCAAAAACAGTTTGCAAATTATAAAAAAAAAATAAAAAAAAACCGTGTGACTTTGCGCATTTGGACCTTGTAATTGCAGCGCTCTGCCGTGGCCTGAATAAACTAGGTCTGCATGCTGAATAGTGCACTGTTGACTAGACGCTGTTGGCACATTCGCGTTTTTTTTGTGCTTTTTATAATTTGGGCACTATTTTTAAATCCCGGAAAAAACAAACCGTGTTAGACGTTTCTTGATAAAAGCCACTCAGTTGGATGTTTCTGAGGACGCTCTAGAACTTTGTCATTGGAACGTTTGCTCTAAATTGAATATTTCAAAAGTTCATTAACTAATCTTAATTAACTAGTTAATTGGACAAAAAACAAAAATAACCTGACTTACTCCAAACAATGAACAAACTTCTTCGTTTGGTTTCGTCTTCCTAAAATGCACCAAAAATATTTTTAAGCCGTGGCTCAAGTTCCGTGGAATACCCTGTATATCCTTGGTAGTAGTAGTAGTTCGGATTACACTATACTCGATGTATGAGCAGTGTGACCCCGGCATTAGGTCACACTGTTTATACAACACACAAACGACAGTGTACAAACACGAGTGACCGCAATATCCCTCGTTCGAATGCCCCGTGCCAACTTTTCTCTCCTTGAACTCGTTGCCATGCGGCATCCGAAGCACGGATCTCGCGGTGACTCGCAGTTCGAACTTGTTAGCAGCTGACTTTTGTTTATCACTGCACAAGATGCGTGAACCTCAGCTGTCGGTTGTTGGCCGGTTGTAGGTGATTACGAAAATCCAGCGGTGCGGACCTGGGTTATCAACTGCACCTGGCTGGCCGGCGTTGAACACAGACCCGACACGAGGGCCAGCCGATGCCAAACCGCTCATTCGTCCTGCAAAAGCCAGTCTGTAGACGATATCCGAGGCCTGCTTCTTTCTTGCGTGAAGGTGCGTTCCCATTCGTCGTACACAAAAATTGGCAGAGACCTTTACCTTCAAAGTCCTATTACGCATATGAAATGCATGAGAGGGAATTGGTGTGCCACGCGACGCATATTTTCCCGCCAAATATAGCGGGTAAACTGAACGGATGTATGGGTCGGTCACACGATGTTAGATCACGTGACTTCGATTTCTCCCGCTAAATGTCGCGGGAAACCTTGATGCGCATCTAGGTTGCCAGAGGTGCATGTTCCCGCTAAATTTAGCGCGTAACTGAGTTGGTGTATACCGTAAAACCCTTATTGTTAGCGAGCCCTTAATTTTCGCGGATGGTTCGCGGTTGGGAGTCGCGTTAAATAAATATGTGCTTCACTGACTGAACGAGCTCAAGCAGAACGCTGCTAAAGCCGGGGTTACACTGCTCGTATACATCACGCCAACGACACGGAGCTTCTCCGCAGAGACGATGACAGAATCGTCGGCGGACACGCAGCATGTTCGAAGCCTGTTTGCTTTATGCATGCTCGGAACATGCCTGCGCATAGTTTTAAGGCATGGTTTTTTAAACGCCACCCATCAATCCCCAAATTTTGTCCGTCCGTCCGTGCATTTCCCGCTAAATTTAGCGGGGAAAAATGATATCACAAGTTCTATACACGAATTCAGTTTCTCGGCTACATTTAGCGGGAAAATTGACGCCACGCGACCTGACGTCACGGTACGTACAGACCGATACAGTTTCCAGCCAAAATTTAGGGGAAAACTTACGTCACCTGACCCGTACACCAATTCAGTTTTCCCCGCTAAATTAAAGTCGCGTGACACCTCTACACCTTGGGGAAATTGACGGCAAGAGACCTATATCGTCAACTCACTTTCCCGCTAAATTTAGTGGCAATATTCGCGTTTTGCGGCTGAAACATCAAATTCAGTTTCCCCGCTAAATTTAGAGAGAAATTAGGGAGTTTTTGTAGACCGCTTTTTCCCCTCCGCTAAGCCCCCCGCAGCGAAGAAGCCGCTACTACGCCTGCGTGCCGATGGCCTTGACTGTAGATTTCCGGGTATCGTAGCGGGTTGCGGAGAGCGTTGCGGGACGGCCAAAACCATCTACGAAAACTCCCTATTGACGTCACGTGATCTACTGTAAAATCCTTTATTCTCGCGGCCCCTATTTTTCTTGAATCGGTCACGCAGGACATCATCGCGGCCATTAAATTTCGCAAATTCCAGACGCCTGCATTGAAACTCTTAACTGAACCAAAGAATTTAGAGCTGATAATAAGTGGCGCACGTTCTTTCCACGAGCCAGCAGCCGCCGGTGTGCGCGAGCGCACTTCGGGCCAAAGGAGCATAAAGACAGGCTTTTCATCTCTACAAGTGAAAGCTACGTGCTTGTTAGACCAATTAATCGCTCACCTTTTACAGCAGACACCACTGTGTAGATTAAAAACTTGTCTTTATTCTCCTTTGGCCTGAAGCCCATGCATTTCACTGTCATCTTAACCGCGAATGGAGGTCTTTGACGTCATTTTTGTTGCGTGTGCTCGATCACACCGGCGGCTGCTGGCTTGTGGAAAGAACGTGCGTCACTTATTATGGACACTAAATTCTTTGGTTCAGTATCCCTTTAAAGACTGAAATTTTCCCGTGCCCTTAAATTTCGCGAATTTTTCAAATCGCGCTGGTCTGGCACTCGTGTGCTATTGTGATCCACGATGGCCACCTTTAGATGGCTTAGAAAACCCATTGTCATCTAGAGCGCGTTGGTAAAAGAGCCCCACACCTCTATCTTTCTTTTCTGTGTCTTAAAACGTAAGAGATTCCGTGTGAAACAAACATATAATCACCGTCGGGCATTGTGTGTATAGGCAAGATAGCGTTAAGGTAGCGTATGTCGAACGGAGGCAAAACTCAATTGCATCTGAAGATTCGAAGTGACTCTTGCCAGCGATGTAATCGACATACACATTCCGGCTCAAATCTTCACTCGAAATTACCATAAAGCAATTCTCTTTTTTTTTTTTTTCAGTTTCTAGATTATGATTTAAATTACGTCTGCCACGTTTGGCACCACGGTGGCACGACAATAGATTACCCTGGAATGCCAGGGAGTCAATATCTTTGTTTTTTTGCTACACACAACACAGTGTTTGGCGAAAACTTTGTGTAATGAAGAAATGGTTTCACAACATTAATCTAAATCAAGAACTACAGGGGAAACCGAGTATCACACAGACACTGTGCTACGCACCAGACTGTGCTCTTTCTTAAACGTTATTGAAGCCATCCAATTAATTAGGGGCATTTTGTATGAATCATGATTGTTTAGCTTTCTCGATAGATGGTAGGACAGGACGTAGTCAACCGTTTTTAAGCAAAAAGAAAAAGAAAGAAATAATCGATTTGAGTTTGAGAAGTCATGTTTCTATAGGGCGAGCAAGTTTTCGAAAACACGTCTTTGGTGCATCGGAACAAGCACTGGTGCCTGTTACTTTAAAAATGGAATGGATTACAATTAAAAATTAGCGGATAAATGTTATGGATTACAATTACAAATTACCGAGCCTCAAATGTAATGAATTACAGTTACAAATTACTTTCGTTGAAAAGTAACGGATTACTTTACTCGTTACGTTAAATCTTTACTCTTATGATACTTTTTGTCGTACACTTATCAAGAAAACAATGGAAGCAATTTTTAGGCTTTCAAAAATGTTCTGCAACATTACTTTTCATTTTTCATACGCCCGCATTATGGTAATCCTTGTAAAAATAAGATGTTGTATTAAAAAAATTAATCTAGGTGCACTCCGTTCATTTGTAAGCTGCCAAGGTAGCGAGAGCTGCAACCACACCCGCCATTCCGCTAGCTAACGACGACCAGAAATTATCCCTGGAATTCTTGAGACATAGCTAGCGATGCGCATGCTCAGTAACTGCGTCTACCTCCGCTAGTAGATCAAGAAGACAACGCCTCCTCGGCTTTGTCTTCTTGATCTTTTTGTTTCATATATGTATATGCTTTGCAACTTTTTCCAGTAGTTCTAGTGACCGATCATTAAAAGACAAAAAAAAAAACAGTGTCGTTCGGCTCAAAATTTGACTGGAAGCCGAGCGCTGACCCCAACTGAATCTGTGTACAGCGTTGGCCTTCTCTGACACGCCATCTCATTCAGCACTGCGGCTTTGTTATCTAGGAGGTGTTGCGCAGAGCCTCCTCCTCTCTGGCTCCGCACCAGCAGTGCGCGTGACTGCCGAAAACGAAAGGGCTCGTTTTGACGAAAACCCGGCGGTGTCTGTCAGTTTGTCAGCGCCGGGGAGAGCGGGAGAGGTTGACGCGTGACACCTCAGCGCTTCGGACCAATGGGAGCGTCGCACGCGACAACTGACAAACGAAAGACACCGCATTTTGTCAAAATGAGCGTTCTAATGATTAAAAAGCAGAAGGCCACGGTGCATTAACTGCGGTTGACGGGTTCAGCTGACGCTAGCGTACGTAAAGAAAGATGATCAAATGCTCTAACGCTGCACTTTTGCTGCTGTTTGAGTGACCCGATCCGCTCTCTGACTAAGGTGAAACGCGAAGTATAACAATTTACTCTCACATAAATACTTGCGTGCGTAGGAGCGCGCGCGTGCGTGCGCGCGCCTGTGTGTGCGTGCTTGCGTGCGTGCGCGCGCGCGTGTGTGTGTGTGTGTATGTGTGTGCGTGTATGTGTGTGTATGTGTGTGTGTGTGTAAATGTGAAGTCATATATTCATTGCAAGGAGTCGGTCACACCAAAGCCATTAGATTACCGTCAATCCCCCGTCGTCGGCCTTCCTGGATGGCGTCATTTGGTTCCAGGAAGGGCCTCTGTCACGTGGCTTATATCGGATGAGTATGAGCTGCCAGGCGGGCAGCGGCGCGGACGGCGTCAGCAGTTTTGCCTGCGTATACACACGTTGTATCTAGAGCAAGAACGCAACGCCGTTCCTATCTCTGTTTGCGCTCTCGTTTGTTTGTTTTCGGCATCGTGAGATAAAGCTTAGCAAAAGGCGGAAGAAGGGCAGAGAGACGAAGCGAGAGAAACAAGTGACATTCGCGGGGTCGCTCTCGGTCCTTTTATCTTGGCGCTCAAAGATGCAGATTTCGTGACACGTGAACAGCTCGTGCTGCCAACGCAGAAACACAAATGTCGTCGTGCCCTTTTCCGCTCTTTTTCAATTTCCACGTCGCTATCAGGAAGGCTACGTCCGTATCTCCACGGCTCGGTGGGTTTTCCTCTAGCATCTTGTCCGTTAGCCAGGAATTGCACTTTCGACACCGTGGCCTAAAACTTGAGTATTTCTTTGTTTTAAAATGAGAAAGTGGTTCGAAGCCTAAACGAGAATGGTAGGGCACATTTACTTTTAAGAGAGAGAATTACGTTATTGGTCTTTAAGGGACACTGTAAGAGGACGAACAAAACCAAATGCTGCTTCGAACGGCGCGCCTATCAGTGTCAAATACGAGCGTTCAGTGACGACATTGGTATAGAGTGTCGGGTAATGACAAGATATTGAATTCTAGAGGTAGGACTGGCTGAATAGATGCACGTGATCCCTTATAATTCTTTCAAGCGCGTGATTCTTTGCTTGGAACACCCGTAAATCGGTGGGGCGTTCACATCTTTATACCTGGATGGTAATTAAAACAATTACGAAGATCGCGCGTGGTTTTTGCATGTTTTTGTCATTTCGATTCTCTATTGGTTCAGACCAAAGACGTCATCAACAATAGAAAATGTTCTCCAAATTTTGAACTTCTTTCACCTATTATGTTCAAAATACATCCGATTTCTTCTTTATTATATTTTTAGCCTATTGTTAGTCTCACGCACTAGTTTGAGCGAACGCGATGCAAATTAAAAAATGGCCAGAGAGACTTGCTCCTGTGGGCAAAATTGCGAGAGCGAAGGGAGAGAAGAAAGCGGGGAACCAGATTTCTTCCTCGCAGAAGACGATTCTACAGGTCGGCCTTTAAGCGTCTTCAGCAGGCGGCGGTTTTACTGAAACAATCCCATGATTTATTTTAACCCCAAAAACTCCAAACTCTAATCCTACAATCGAAAAGCGCTCTTCCAATGGCTCGTTTCCAGTCCCTGCATTTTGGGCTGGCCACAGATGGCAACGACCTCGCTGAACGTCACGAGTTCAGTGGCCGATCCGGCTGAACACTTTCATAAATTCGAATGTTGATATAATATCTTCTAGCCCGCGTGAGTTACGGGACTATCTACTTTTGATATAAATATGTTGTTGTTTATCATTTGTCTCGTTTTAATGCGGAATTTTCTTGAGCGTATTTTTTCATTGTTGATTTCATGTGTAGTTGATGGCCTGTTAGTCATCTTCTTTTTGTTTTACCACAATAGCGTTTTGTGGTTGTTTCCGTTTATTTTGCTGTTACTTTTTCTTGCTTGTATAAAACTTTACCCCCGTTGTGTACCTGTTGAGGGGGCTGGAGACCCGTCAAGCTGCTTTGTCAGCTTTTTTCTCCGGCTCCCACCATATGTGATATAATGAAAAATGTTATTATTATTATTATTATTATTATTATTATTATTATTATTATTATTATTATTATTATTATTAAATGTATTCGAAGCGTTCAGAAGGTGATGTGCTGTGGCGCACGGTAGCAACACCAACGCCGTGGTGCTGAATTTTTCACCTCGCCATATTGAAGGCCAGCACCAGTCGCATGATGGACAAGAGCGCCGTGTCAGCGTTATTGGACGTGAGTTCCAGCCGAATGCTGATGTAACACTCGCGTTCAATACGTGCCACGCGCTAGCCATCAGTAGAAATGACATGGATTTTTTTTTTGTCTATGCTCTTATTTACCTCAAGAACCCTAGGAAAAAGAGGTCCGGCGCCTCGCAGAACGTCACTGATTTCCCCCTTCGTGTGTTGAATTAAGATATGTGAAGGTTCTTCTTAGATTAGCTATATGCAGTTATTTTATCAGGACGGGCACGTTTCAAACGCCAAAAGCATCGTTTTCTTTTTCCACAACCAAATCTTCGAAGAACTACTTCGCGCAGCGCATAAATTATACGGAAGACGTTTATTTTCTTCTTTTTTTTTTCCTTGATGTGACAACAATTAAAGGTGGTGTCGACAGTGTTTTCCGCGCGGAAGGAAAACGGTGTATAGAGCGAGGCATCTGCCGCCAAGGGTGCTTGGAACATGCGCTTTGGGAACGGCTCAGATTGGTCTCGTTGGCTCGTAGCAATCGCAACTGTACTCTTCCTTATCTAAAAAAAAAGCAATAAAAAAAAACCTAGCATATATACGAGCGCGGATTATACCATCAAAAATAGATTGGCAAACACTTACTGTTTAAATTTTGAGCCGTAGGTAAAGACCACATTCAATCGAGAATTCGATGTCTGGAAGAATGATTTGAAGGCTGCCAATCTCTTCATGAAGTATTTTCTCTCCCTCTCACACTCTCTCTCTCTGTCTCTCTCTCTCTCTCTTTTCTTGTTTTTTTTTTTGGGGGATTTGGTTTACGAAATCTTTTTTCAAGGTCGGGGCTTTGCGGCATAATTGGCCATCAAGGCGCCACTCGAAATCAACAAACTCACAATGTTTGAAAGCCTCTAGAGTAGCCTTTTTCGAGGGCCGCCGTCCTATCACTGTCGTTGACCGGCTTGCTTCGTCTAGTGGTTGCAACAGTGTTCTCTGACTGCTCGAGTGGTGTAAAGATGGAGGCGATTTCCTGCGGGGCCAGAGACACAAAACGAGGCCTCGTTTCCTCCTTATTTGCGTGTTCCCGGCCGGTTGCCTAATCAGCTCGCGCCGGCCAGACATTGTGGCGATAACCGGGGAAAACACGCCACACTTGCCAAAAAGTACTTGGACCATCGAGACCGCTTTGCATGCTCGGCGTTATCGTGTTCCGTTAGGGAGATAACGCTCGATCCGAACGGTCGAGGGGCGCGCCCTTATCTTAATCGCGGCGAGTACATGCAAACGACGTTGCGCGGCGGAGGTTACATGGGAAGAGCTCGACTATCGGACACGGTCGACCTCGAGCTGTCATCACGTGATGCGAGCCGGGCGTCCGTTCTCCACTTTATCGGGAAGGACTGGAAGAAAGTGCGCCGTCGGAACGCCCTATCCTAGCTAGGGTCACTTGAGAACTTAATTTGACCTTTGTGTGATGCTTCCGCCTGAAACGCATACATGTGCGCAAAACAAAAACAAAAAAAAACCGACAAACAGAACAAAATCGAAACACCAAAAAATTGTTCCACGCTATTTTTTTACAACAAAGATGCTTGTCGTTTTCACGAAAAAAAAAAAAAAAACTTTTCAGCGGTTGAAGCGAGAAGTGCATATCACGCATACAACATACAGCACAGCATTCGTTTCAATAATGAACAGGCACAAAACAAGCATCCGAACCACATAATTGATGATGAGGCGCTCCTGATAGCAATGCAAAGCACGTTGCGCTCACCGCATACGTTTCACGGTAAAGATTACTGATGCGCAAGCTGCCGCGGCGACGGCAGTTTGCAACGTGGCGAGTGACGTCACTATAGCCTACGGTGCATTTACTTTTCTTTCGTCGATCATTTGGTATCGACTCTTTTGCTGTTTACATACATGAACTGCCGCTTGTGTCCCAAGCGACTTTTGGTCACACCGTCTTTGCAAGTCTGTTGAGCTTGCTTATGTCACCAGTGCTAGAGAGCATAAATGCTACACGGAGAACAAAGTTGGAAATTTAACGAGGGCCTTCGGCTGTACAATGCGTTGGATGATGCAAGTTGGTTTACGAGTATACTCGAAACATTTTAACAGATCTCGCACTCCGTTTTTTTTTTTTGGCGTTCACCTGGAGAATTGATGGTTACACGTTTCATCTACATTTCAAGCAGCGGTGTTAAGGTGGCCTCTTTTCATCATTTTTATAAACCGGAAGCTCTCTGGGACGTCAAAGACCGGAGCACCACTTGGTGGCGTTTGCCATAAAAATGGTTTATAGTGCAGTGGCCACTCGTTGAAGGTGATACCACAGCTTCGCTGTCCAACCACCTTCACAGCGTGGACTGGAGCTTTCGCGTTTTTTTTTTTTTAATGCGTTAGCAGTAGAACTTTTGTTTTGACGAAAAACCGACGGTGTCTTTCGTTTGTCAGTTGTCGCGTGCGACGCTCCCTCTGGTCCGAAGCGCTGACGTGAGCATGCGTCAACCTCTCCCTCACTCCCCGGCGCTGACAAACTGACAGACACCGCCGGGTTTTCGTCAAAGCGAGCCCTTTCGTTTTCGGCAAAGTCACGCGCACAGCTGGCGCGTAGCCGGAGAGGAGGAGGAGGCGCCGCGCAACCCCTCCTAGATAACAAAGCCGTATTGCTGAATGAGGCGGCTTAATCAGAGAAGGCCAACGCTGGACACGGTATTGGACGATTGGAAACGAGAGTTACGTCAGCGCTCGGCTTCGAGTCAAGTTTGAGCCGAACTTTGACGCGATCGTCGTGTCCAATCTGTCCCCAGCGTTGGCCTGCTCTGATGACGCCATCTTATTCAGCATTGCAGCTTTGTTATCTAGGAGGTGTTGCGCCGCGGAGCGGGGGAATACGGGCATGCTAAGTTGCTGCTCTGCCGTCGCCGGTTGTTCTTCGCTCCCGGTTTCTGTAGTAGCGGTGCGTGGGTTGTGATATGTGTGTGTAGTTTAAACGATGGATGCGGTTCACTCCACCAGTGATATGGATGCGGTTCCTTCCACGACTGGTATGGACGTGGTTCTTTCCAAAAGTGATATGGATAACCGTATCCAAGGGCGTCGTCGTACTCTGACAGGCATTTTACATTTTCTATGCGAGAGCTAAAATGAATAAGAATAAAATTTGTCTCTGTACCAGCACCAAAAAACGGTTAAACAGGTTTAAACCAATCAAAAATAAATAAATAGGCACTAATATGACCAAAAAGAAAAGTTTGATATAAAAGACAATCAACAAAGAAAAACAGGGAAGCAGCGAAACTACCATAACTCTGGCAGGCATAGTACAAAATAAAGAGTGAAACAAAATTACAGGAAGATCCATTTGTGGATTCTTGAGGAATCCGTTAGCATGGCTTTTGGGAAACGCCACACATATCCCTCTTTGGGAAGGGAAACGCTAACACTAACCCCGTAAGGAGAAGAGAAAGCCAAAAGAAAAAAGTGATAGGGGTTATTTTTAGCGTTTCCCAAAGGGGGCCTGTGTGGAGTTCCCCAAGGGTCATGCTAACGCATTCCCGAAGAATCCACCAATGGATCTTCAATGTATTTTTTTTAATGAAGGTATTTATTGAATGTGCATCGCAAATCTGGTTATCTGGTTTGTTAGAACTTAAAATGCACATTTGCGATTCTTGTACGTTGAAAATCCTCGCGTGGTTTATTAAAAAAAGAAGAAAGTGAAGAGGGAGCTCGGGGAAAGGGGCTGGAACTTTTTTTTTTTAAGTTACGATTCTGGTGCGCTTTTTTAACACGTTCTAGATAACATAGCCGTAGTGTTCCATAAGGTGGCGTCTTCAGAGAAGGCCAGCGCTGGGCACAGATTGGACACGACGGCTGCGTCAGCGTTCGGCTCAAACTTGACGACGCAGCACTCGTTTCCAATCTGTCTCCAGCGTTGGCTTTCTCTGATTACGCCATTTCATTCAGCACTACGGGACTTGTTATCAAATCAATTTATTTTCTCATTTACAGCGAAATGGGGGGAGGCCGAAGAAAAAAGCTGATAAATCAGCTTGACACGGTCCTCGGCCACCCTACAGAGGCAGTGGCGGCGGCAATCGAAAAATGTACACTGAAGAGTTAAGAAGTAAAATATAGTTAGTGAGAATACAAAAGGGCGTGTCAGGAGCAATGGGTAGAAATATTGAACAACATTGAAAAACGTACTAGCACTTTCCTTATCGTTACACAAAGCTCAACGTTCCTTAGAAAGCCTGAACTTCAAAAAAAAAATCAATTCTCATTGAAAGTAAACATACTAAAAGAAAAAAAAAGTTGTTTACAGCGTATATCCTCATTGCCTATTCAAATTGCAGAAATATGTAAAAAAGAATGAACACAGTACGAGTGACCTACAATAAAATACACAGAAACAGCCAACATCCGGAAAACGCGATGGGAATACGGTATGTAATACAATACACTGCGAGGTAAACTAAAATACATAGTACAAACTGAGTGCGGCCGCACACAAAAGTGTGTGCGGCTCTGCCCGCACACACTTTTGTTTTCTGTCTTTCGCATGGTTGTAAAAAGTTCCGTAATTGTTTAAATGATGTGTTATGTATATCTAGCTCATTACTTGACAGAGGATTTAACAATCTTGGCAAGGTGTGCCTCAACATTTGATCTCCTGTATGCAGTTCTGTAAGTGGTCACCTGCCAGCATTCCCGCCTTCGTGTTTCGTACCCGGTTACGTTTTTCGTCAAGTGTGATAATTTAGGAATTGTTTCAATGCGATTATATGTTTGATTTTTGTACGTACAAATGAGCCTATAGCTATATATATTTTGAACCGTCAGTGTGTCTAAACTTCTAAAGAATTCTTCGTATGCTGAGTCGTAAGGGGCGTTGTGAATCATGCGCATCATTCTTTTCTGAAGTAGGTAAATTTTGTTTAGGTTAGTCATTGTGGTCGTGCCCCAGACGAGATGCGAGTAGTTAAGGTACGAGCAAAATAACGATCTCTATCTAACTTTCTTAACGAAGAGCGGAAGCACAAAGCGGTTTCTATACGTTAATCCAATGACACCACCTAATTTCGAAGATATACTTCTGACGTGTGAGTCCCAGGTCATATGCTCCTTTAAGATCACACCCAAGGTTTTAAAATCTTTAACCATTTCAATCGGTGAGCTATTTATCAAGAGATCGGCAGGGAGGCTACCTTTCTATTTCTAGGGCGGAACAAGATATATTTTGTTTTGTTTGTGTTGATTTTTGGATAGTTACTTTCTGTCCAGTCGTACAACTTACTAAGAGCGACGTTTGCAGTATCGATGATCTCACTGTAATCACTTCCTGCAAACAACATTGTTGTGTCGTCTGCGTATATCAAAAATTTAGCTGTCACGCCGATGTGCACTATGTCATTAATGTATCGATTAAATAGAAGCGGTCCTAAAATGCTGGCTGAGGTACTCCAGTACTTATTGGTAGTGTAGTTGAGCAGGAACTATTGATGTTAACGTACTGCCTGCGGTTAGATAAGTATGATAGCATGAGCGCTAATGCTTGGCGACGGATTCCATAAAAATCTAGTTTTTTTATGAGTAAGCTATGGTCTAGATAGTCGAAACCTTTTGTAAAATCTATAAAGACCCTCAATACCATTTCTGTTTCTTCAAAGTTTCTCAAGATAAATTTTTTTGCCTCAAGTAACGCGAGTTCCGTGGAGCGATTTTTCCTAAATCCAAACTGTGCATCGGTAAGCACATTATGTTTATCACAAAATGAAGTCAATCGTGCGCATATTATTTTTTCTAACCCTTTTGAGAATACCGGTAAAATTGACACCGGCCTATAGTTCGTCATATTATTTTTATTTCCTTTTTTGTGAATTACCGATACTTTTGCAAGTTGCATATTTTTATGAAATGATGCGCCAAGAATGCATAAATTAAAGATATGAGCCAGATGGGAGGCGATGCATAAATTAAAGATATGAGCCAGATGGGAGGCGAGCAAGCCTATGACGTATTTGACTGGTGCAATTTGAATGTTATCCGCATCACAACTATTGCTGTTTTTTTATTACCAGGAACACCGATACACTTTCATTTTCAGTAACAGGGCATAAAAATATAGAGTTATTGTTCCCTTGTCCATTTATTTGATAGGTGTGAGTACAATTAGATCCACGATTGGCGACGTTTGCGAAATAGTCATTAAATGCATTTGCCAGAGGGATACCGCCCAATTGATTACCATCACTGATTATGCTGCCAACGGAGGTTGATGTTTCTCTGCGGTTTAGGACTGAGTTTAACTTCTTCCATATTATATCAGTCCGCCAATACAATAACGAAAATGATTCATTGTAATATTTTTCTCTGGCTTTACGTAGCTCTTTTGTAAGTTGATTCCTATATTTTTTTTAATTCTTTCAAACAATGAGTCACGCGTTTTTAAAAATGCCCTATACATGTTGCATTTTATTCGTATTTTCCGAATCAACTCCTTGGTGATCCATGGTTTCCTGGCTTTATTGGGCGTTACCCATTTTCTTAAAGGAAAACTGCCATTGTAGGTGGCTCAAAATATCTCCAAAAACAAGTCGTATGCTTCGTTTGCATTTGTCTTTCTGTAAACCTCACTCCCGTCTATGCATGCAATGTTTTTCCTAAATATTTCTAATTGGATTGGCGTAATTGGCCGACTGTAAACAAATTTATATGGCTGTTTTATTGGGATGCTCTTTGTTCTTGCAGTAAACAAGTATTCTGGCAGGTGATCACTAATCGCGCAACTCATCGCTCCCGCTTTTGTAGATGACGTTGCGGAATTTGTTATAAAACGATCTAGAAGTGTTTCCGAAGTTTCAGTTACCCGCGTTGGCGTTGCTATTTGATTTGTACAACCATAGACAGCTAGAAGACTTTCCACATCGCATTTGTGAACTGAATCTGCAAGCAGGTTTATGTTGAAATCCCCTCCCCAAGCGATGTCATATCTATTACTAAGTTTAAAAAAGTTGCAATATTTCCTTCTGGAGGGCGGTAGAACACCTCAATAATTGTATTGTTTGTTACAAAGGATAACACTTCATAATCCCTATAAGTAATACAGTAGTCGGTCAATGGCTCAGAGTTCAAGTTTTTCTTTATCCAGAGCGAGATCCCTCCACCTCTGCTGCTGTTTCGGTTTATAACATGACTGTTATACATTGGTAGCTTGAAAATATCAGTTTCATTAGTGTACCATGTCTCAGAAAGCACAATAACATCAAATAAAAACCCAAACTGTTAAAATAGCAATTCTAGCTCCAAACATTTGTTTTTTGCAGAACGTACGTTTAGGTGAAAATACTTTACTGTGTCATTTATATCATTGCCAAGATATCTGCCTATCTCCGATGGAAGTAGGATATTTGAAGTAGACATTTTTTTCCGTTATTCAAAAGGAACTTGCAAAAAAAAAATGCTTCGTCACTCAAGCTTCAAAAGGTCATCTTTCGTGCTCGGCATAACAGCGTTGGTGCCTTGTTCCCTTCGCACAAACACCTTCCCGTTCCTGTGCCACGCGTACTGATAGTTGTTTACTTTTGCCCAATCCTTGGCCATCCAGAGCAGTGCTTTTGTTTGTCGTGTCATTTTCTCGAGAATGTATTCTTCGTTTTTCCCTCTCTTAAGTTTCCTTCTGCTGTTCAGCCACTGCTCCCTTACTGCTGCATTCGAAAAGCGAATCCATCTAGGAGGTGTTGCCATATTCTTGGCTGGAATTTCGCACTGTGTTGCGAAAGTTGGGTAGGGGGGGGGGGGGGGGATGGGGGGGGCTTTGAGGAAGAGGGTAGGTATGCAGACCTGCGTTGACTGCATGGTCGAACCCAAATATTTCCTAGTGCCCGAGAGCACATGACATCGAACGAGAATCAATCAACTATTCATTATTGCAACCGACAAATTCGAAGCGCCGTCAGGTGCGTTTCTGGGAAACCCTTTTGTTTAGTTAAGACGCTCGCAACTCAGACCTAGATACTACCAATAACAATGAACTAAAGGTCAGTGTATCGAAATCCTGTTATCGGGCCTGGAAACAGTGAATCTCTTTGAGTCCTGCCTATGTTCCTTATCTATGCAAAACGACAAGACTCTCCTCGTTATTTTCGTATGCCCGGCGATAGGACATTTTTTTCCGGAAACAAGGATCTGCAGCGACGGAAAGGTTGCCCTATAACGTGGGGCACGTCGGCAATATCTGCCCCGTCGAGGCATGCTTTGACTTTCTGCCCATGTCGGAGGTCTTTATTGCTAGGTTTTCAAAGCTGTGGATTGTATCGCGTGCACGCTGATATTATCTAGGTGCGATCCGCATCACCTGTGACCAGGCACGTATCCAGGGGGGCGGCTCATGGGGCCCGGGCCCCCCCCCCCCCCACCCCCGAAATCTTCCATTTTGCTGGGGCCTCCTCTCCCCCCTCCCCCTCATACAACATTTTGTCATAGGCAGGCCCCCCCCCCCCCCCCCCCGAAACAAAATTCTGGCTACGTGCCTGCCTGTGACATTGCCGAGGTTTCTTTGGCAACGCGAAAGGTGACAGCTATGAGGCAACTGGAAAGGGCAGTTACGGAAAAGGATATGGAGATCCAAGAGCTAAGGACAGCCGTAGATACTACTGAGCATTACTCGAGGAGGAAATATTAAAATGCATGGAATCAAGAAAGAAGATACGAAAACCTAATGGAAACTCTGCAGAAACTCTCTTCGAAGTAGCAGGTACCAATCCCGTCGCACGACAGCGTAGAAGTTGTGCACAGGTGAGGCCCACGGGAGGGGAAGACTTCGCCAATCATTGTAACTTTCAAGGAAAGAGCAGTTAGAAACCTCTGGATCTCTAAACATAAAGCTCTGACAAATTAAAAAAAATATATATATATGTTAACGAAACTTTAACAAAGGTGCTTCGGCAGTTGTTGTGGAAAACAAGATGTGAGCAAAGGAAAATGCCTATGAATTTCTATGGGTTAGTAATGGGAAAATTTCGGTCGCGGGAAAGTGTAGGATAGGCTATGATCCACGTCCAAACCAGTATGACTTGTCTAAACTACGCTAATGATGGCGAATTCATATTTATCTTTCAATCACTGGGATAATAATGTTCCGAGTGTATTAGCTGTTGTAGAAAATAGCACAGTTAACCCGAATTCCAATGTCTGTCTGTATGCGGAGACTGGAAGACGAGGTGGAGGAGTACTAGTGTTTATAAAAAAAAAAAAAATGGATGGATGTCCCATTGGTTAACAGTGACCTGGAAAGACGCGGAGGTTTCAGTGGTCTCTGTGTCTCATCAGGATGTATATTTTACTATTTGTGCAATATATAGGCCACCCAGTGCAAATGTTTGCCCTTTTATCGATGAATTGGTCGAATTACTGAACACATTTCTTAACAACTAGTTCCTGATTATCGCTGGCGATCTTAACATAGATATAATGAATGTTTCTAAGTTTAGGTGTTTTTGACTACCTTAATTTACTAGCGGGTTATGGATTAGAACATGAAATTAATGAACATACGAGATAAGAGTGTTTAGGCACCCGACTAACCAACTCATGCATTGACTACACTATTGTTCGAGGAAGTGTTCTAAAACTAATTTCAGGGGTTATCAGAAAAAAATTGGCCGGTCATTATTTTGTTACTTTGACTATATTGGGAGTGAGTTCGTCGGGATCCGAGCATGCTGTATATAAGCAGATTTTAAACAACAATATGATTGACAAACTGATAAGAAAATATATTTGGGTATCTTTGCTGAGTTATGATGATATCGCGGTTTACAAGATATTTGCTGACAAAATGAGGGATATCCCACGAAGCACGAGAACGTTCTGATCGAGAACATTCTGGGTATGTTCAAACGAACATAGGCAACATCTTAGAATGTTGCAAATTTACGTAAGAACATTATATCAACATTGTCAGAATGTGGCGCAGGCACTTACAAGGGATATTCTTAGAACGTTCTGAGAACGACATAGAACATTACCAGGACATTCAATCAACATTCAAAAATCCTAACAAGGTTCTAAGAACGTTCTCAGAACATCCAATGAGCTTCTGCAACATTCTCTGAGGACTATTCACAGAGGTTCCACAATTACGGCTTGCTTAGGCTACCGACCAAATGAGCCGTACTATATGATATGATAAAGCTCCTCACAGGGCGATGAATATTTTTTAATCGAATGATATTTTTAGAAGGCCAAGCACAAGCGATCTGCTTTCCCAGCGCACCAGCCTGAGCATGTACTAACGACAGTTTACTCCTACCTGTCACTTGTCAACTTCTTTCATTCAAAATGTGCTGCATACATTACCGATTGGCGATTACTTACTCTGAGCTTAAGAACAGAGACGCATGGCGTCCCACACTCAACTGGTAAATACCTTTTTCAAAGTTTTGAACCCCAGTGCTAAAGCCGGGCCTATTCAAAACTGCCCCTCTAATAACAGCGAGTGCCAAGTTCATTATCAAGTTTTGAAAACCATTGCTTTTCTCTTACACCATATATCACAATCCTCGGTAGACTAATATAAGATAAAACTGATTCCTTATGCTAAGTGTCCAGAAACTCCACTTAATTTGCATATCTTTGGCACAGAGTGGCATATAGTGGATGGTGTTTCGAACCAAGGGTTGCGTGAGAGCTCCGTAAAGTTGGCTTCACCTGTGAATATTCTAGCAATGTTCGCAAGCGAACGTTCCAAGAATGTTGCGCATATGAATGTTCGAAGGGGAACGTTCCGAAAACATTGTGCATACGAATGTTCGCCAACGAACATTCCTATAATGTTGAGCAGCTTACCTTGTAGGGAATGTTCGCATACGAACGTTCCTAGAACGTTCCGAATGGTGTTTTAACGTTTCTTCAACATTCAGAACACCCAGGGAATGTTCGCACGACATTGGGCGCTACGTGGGATATAATATACGACCAGCCAGTGGTGGTAAACAGTGAAACTAAAACAAAGAAAACCAGAAAATACGTGGATAGCCGAAGAAATAATGACTTTATGCCGTGCAAAGGGTACTTTGTGGGGGCAGTGTGAGGAAAAACCACAAGTTGCATTAATTAGAAGAGAATTTCGAGCACTAAGCCATAAAGTAACTGCAAACATAAAAATACTGGCCGAAAAACGTTATTACTCAAACCGATTTAAGCACTGCCATGGAAGTCCAAAGAAAACGTGGGGACTTGATCGGTCAAATTACGGGCTCCAAAAAGAAACAAGCTATTAATGATGCAATTCAAAAAGCTGCTGGTAGCAGCGATAATCCATTGTGCAACTTATTTAATTATACTTTCGTTGAGATGATTACGGACCGGAGAAAATTGGTAAGAAATAAAAGTGAAAGGCCAGGTGATCACGACAGTGTGTTCATTCTGCATACTTACGTCAGATGACAGAAACAGATCGTGAAAGTGTAATAGCTAATATGTCATTGTCAAAACCAACTGAGAATGTTCTTATTCATTTAAAAGACATTGAGGTTAGTTTTCGTAAATTGAAAGATGTGCTACTAAAAATAATAAATCGGTCACTCTCAACTGGACAAGTTCATGTAGAATTAAAAACCGCAGTTGTAAAAACCATTATATAAAAATGGAAATAAAAATATTTTATGAATTATAGACCTATTTCAATACTACCAGTTACAGCGCAAATTATAGAAAAATGTGTCTTCAATCTAATACCCTCATATTGTGAAAACGTTTGGCTAATACACACAACCCAGTGCGGTTTTCGCAAAAACAGGAGTACGGAATTTCCGCTCGAAGAGTTCTCAGGTTATATAACTTACAATCCTGACGGGAATCAAGTCGTTTTAGCTTTTTTTTTTTTTTAGATTTAACAAAAGCATTCGAAATTATCGATCAATCGACCACGAACTACTTTTATCAAAACTGAGTAATAGGGACTTTAGAGGTCCCTTGAACACATTTCTGAAAAAGTATATTACAGAACGATATCAGCTGGTTAAAATTGAGAATTTAAAAAATGATTTAATAGCACTTACTTCCGGGTACCACTGGGGTCAACTCTAGGCAGGCACGTAGCCAGGGGGGGGGGGGGGGCATGGGGCCCGCCCCCCCCCCCCCGAAATCTCCCATTTTGCTGGGACCTTTTCTCCCCCTCCCCCTCATACAGCATTTCGCCATGGGCGTCCCCCCCCCCCCCCCCCCCGAAACAAAATCCTGGCTACGTGCCTGACTCTGGGATTTCTTTTGTTTCTTTGGCATCTAGGCTGAATCAATTTGCAGATGACAGTTATAATCTTTAGACAGAATAACGAGACTATTGCACTTGTTGATTTTCAGAGGGATATTGAAACGTTAATGAACATGTTTTCAGTCAATATTTTTTGTTAATTTCAGTAAAACCAAATTGATGTGTTTCCGTAGTCCGTATGTAAATGTTTAAACCTGACCACACCGTTATTATCCAATTCACAAAATTAAAAAAGACTGTAGGCACTTACCATTAGATTATTTATGTTGCGACTACAAAATATGTAGGAATGTATCTTGACGTACATTTTTCATGGAACGAACATGTCAATATATTGACAAAAGCATGCATGTTTTTTCTGCCTATTTATACAGGATGCGTAGCGTGACAAACATTTCTTTGAGAAAAAGAGCCTACAATGCGCTGGGTGAGTCCATCCTCCGTTACGGTATTTCAATATACGGTGTGAGCTAAAAAAAAATTTAAAAAAATTATAATATATTTTATAGAATTGTCAGTAATGTCGCGTATGGGTCGCTTTATGAAGAGTCATAAAAAACTGAGAAAATATGTGCTTTGGGCATATTGACTGCTGAAAGATAGCACTGGCATGTTATATATTAAAAGCACGACTACACAAGCGATTTTGAAATAGTGTTAAGACAGGAACGAACACTTAGACACATTGAGGTTTTGTTTTTCCGAAGGTTTATACAAATTATGGAGACAAAAATCAAGGTCATATTACGTTGCCTCTTCTTACAATAAGCTTCCAGTAGCGGTTTTGAGACTAGATTCATTAAAGCTAGTAAAGTATGAAATAAAAAATGAAGCCTCCAGGTTGAGCTATAACTGAATTTACGCTGTTTAATTGTTTTTCTTTTTTTTTCTTTTTTGGGGGGGTTTTGTTTTGTTTCGTTGCATGCTAACAAGGCATGCTTAGTTAATAAGGTACTTTGCAGCCTGTTTGGATTGCCAGGCACCGCGTACAAGTAACTCATGCTTTTGCGTGCCTGTATATATGTATTGCACATTTTTGAAAAACCGGAGACATAACCCCCACCTGGTTGAGGTGCTTGAGTGGCTACGGGTATCCTACTCTCCTCTTAACCGTACGACGTCTCAGATCGAGTAGGATATCAAAGTAACACAGAGGTTTCTGCTTTCTGGCGACCATGACTGCCAAGGTCAATCCTCTCCTCGCTTGGTACTCTTGAGGAGTTTGGTGAATGCTTTAATAAAGTATTGCAGTGTTTTATCACCGTCACACCTAGTAAAACGTTTTCTTCGTCAGCCTTCGGTAAATGTGAAGCAACAGATAATGTAAGTTTCCGCATTCATCACAAGCGCCATTGGGATTCAGCGCTTGGATGCGCACTGAAACAGGTAGCAACAGCGCTCATTCAGAGTGCTTCGTGTTTTCCATTTTAATTTGTGGCGTTCGGGTGGCAGGCTCGGCAAGCGCTGCTAAGTTTGGTTCGGTCGATCTGGCCAAGAAAGCCTTTGCGAGGAGCACCGGTTTCGAGTACGTGCCCTTGTCTGCATATCGGAAGCTCATTTTTAGAACCGTCGACGGCGCTCTTTTTTCAGCTGCTCCAACAGCTGAGCGCCCGTCGCGCCATCTCTCGGAAAAGTAGGCGACTAGGCTCGCGTTCAACCCGTTCTGCTTTGGATAGCCAAGAGGTTGGAGTTGCTTATCGCAGGAAAGGCATAAATTCCTTGGCACCGCGAGGCGGCTTGGGTGTGCAACTTTGGTCATTTACTTTGGTACACTCCATGCCACCGAGAAGGTTCTAACGTTTCAACCTGTGTTGGACGCGTTCCTCCAATACAAGAACGAAGGCTCGTTCCTCGTTTCTTCTGAATTTTAGGACGAGTTCTCGTTACAAGTTCCAATGCTTCGAAAGGAACGTTTTCGCGTTACGTTTCTAAGATTGGAACGTGTCATTACATTAACGTTACATTCGCGCGTTTTAAAATATTGAGCCGCATAATCTGCACATAAAATAAAGCGAGCAAGTGAAAATATTCGTATCAAACTACGTGTCGTGTCGCTATAATAACATTTGTTAGTTTCTTTTTTGTTTACTTCTTTGGTTATTTCTTGGACATTTTTTCGTCCTTTGAAGTCGGAGGTCGAAATAGACGATAATATCTTGAATGCCCACTAAATTTTGATAAAACTGGAGATGTAAAGACAAAAAGAAGAGGAACTTTTTTTTTTTGTTTCTTTTGTTGTTTACTCGAAAACGCAACAAGTTCGCGTTCCTCCGTTCCTCCTAAAGGGACACGTCCCAGGAACGTCGTTTCTTGGAACGCCGTTCTGTACAACGCTGGTTTCAACTGACTACCTTAAAAAAAAAAAGCAACTCCATTCCAATTTTTTTTTTTTTTACTATTGCTTCTTTTGATTGCGGTCCGCATCCCTGCATTGCGTGGAATCACTCCATTTCTTTATTAGGTGCTGCGTACAAATCTGTCGATATCTGTACTCCGCGTCACCTTACGATGAACCGCAGTGGACGCTGCAAGCCATCGGGACCAATCCAGTGTCGTGTAAGTGCCACGTGATATTCGGGGGAACAGGGGCGGATCCAGAACTCTGTTTTGTTTGGGGGGGGGGAGCGGAAAATTTGTAAGGACACTATTCTCCCATTCTTTCGTGTGCACCGGGGGGTCCACCCATGTCGAATTGCCCTCTGTGAAGGGGGTCGGGGGGGGGGGGGGGGGGGCGACTTTGGTGGGGGGGGGGGCGGCCGCCCCCGTCGCCCTCTCCCCCCTCCCCCCTTGGATCCGCCCCTGCGGGGGAAGCGCAGCGATACGCGAGGCATGTAGTCACGTGACATGCACACCGTGTTGGATTGCCTTGGGTATGGCGTCCGCTGCTGTCCATTGTAGGGAAAACCGGACTTCAGCCTCAAGCCCTATACCATTGTCTTCCATGTCCCTCTTTGGTTATCGTAAAAAAGAAACACTTCAAAGTCAGGAAATCAACCGCTTAATTTTTTTTTTTTTCGCGCGCGCGTGATTCAGCGTGCGTGCACGGGCACGTTTGAAGACCACACCGTTGCGTTTACACGGGTGCAACAATAGCGCATCTAATTGAAAAGAATCCACGGCTAATGACGCCACCCTGGTCAACAGCCAATGTTATTAGAACAACTCAGTTGAGAAACTGCCATACCCTCAGGGCAATCAAGTTTGGTGTGACACGTTGCGCCATCTAGCTCAAAATATTTGCAACACTGGGAAAGCGCTTTCACCAGCCTGCTCGCTCGTGGGGTTGTTCACGCATCAATCTGAAGGTGTTGATTCGTCCGTTTTATTTTTAGCGTTGCTATCGGATGTCTCAGAAGAGCAAACGTCGAAGCTGTAGGCATTGTTGCGTACCTGACTGTCGCAACCCCGGAAGCTTAGCAGCCGTGAGGCTCCCTAGGTTTCCGTCAAGGCCGTGGAAAATACAACGCTGTCGGAGATGAATAAATGCCGTCAAACGTGTAAAATAAGCATTCCGGTCACATTGCCTGACTTGAGATGGATGGATTTCTAAATGCACTTATTTGACTCGTTATTTGGAATTAACGCGCTCAAAGCCCGGCATTGCCTTTGGATACAATGCGATGACTATAGAGTCAGATCAGTCCCTTGGCACTGTCAATGCTCTCTGCTTCGCGGACACATCTTGATCGAACGACGCTTTGTGAACGTTTGATCGTTGTTACCGAAAACCAAAGTGAGCGCTTTTTTTTCGCCTCGCCAATTGCAGAACGGACTGCGTTTCCGCCTTTAGCATGATCGCCTAGCTGCCCAAGATTGTTTCTCTATTTTGACCCGTGTCTATGCAGTTCTAACTTCGTCCTCGCTGCGAGAAAACAATCTACTCAAGAAATAATAATAATAAAATAAATTTACTTATCCCACGAGAAAAGATTATTCATGCGGCGTTTATTTGTGTTGTATGAAAAGCGAGCAGAATATTCAATTGACGAGAACGAGCACCAGCTTGCGGCGAGCAACTGCGTAAGACACCGTCAAAACGACAGTCAGCTTGCGCGAAAAACACATTCCTCGGACCAGGCACGTAGCCAGGGGGGGGGGGGGGGGGGGCATGAGGCCCGCCCCCCCCCCCCGAAATCTTCCCATTTTGCTGGGACCTCCTCTCCCCCCTCCCCCTCATACAGCATTGTGTCATGGGCGCCGCCCCCCCCCCCCCCCTCCCCGAAACAAAATTCTGGCTACGTGCCTGCTTCGGACACCATAATCTTCTTCAACACGTGGACGAGGGGACTCGAAACAAGCTGATCACCGAAATGAGGTAAACTATTCATGCGGGAAGAGCTCACTTGGAAAAAAAAGTGTGTGTGAGGGTGAGAGGGAGGGGGGCCGCTTTTAGTTATGCTTTTGTAGAGGAGGGAAGCTCGACAAAGTCTTCGCTTTTGTTATCTTGAGGCGCGCGCAAACAACGTAAAAACACAGAAAAAAATGAAGAAAACTGCCCTTTTCTATTTCCTTTCGCTTATATTTGGCCGTAATATCAGGTTCTGCTAGCTCCCGTTTTGGTTTCTTTCTACCTATCGAGGAAGGCACCTTCTAAAACTCCCTCATGATAGAACGACACAACCCCACACAAGGGCACATGAAACGAATTTCGGGCTGGAATAAATTAATTTAGATTGGGATTTTACTAATAGCATATCGTTTAGTAGGCCAAAAGAAAGAAGGTAGAAAGTCAAAAGCCTGATTTTCGGTACGCAAAATTTGAAAACACAGCGGACTATTTCGTACCTCCTTCCCTTCGAAAGCTCTCTGCCTTTTCGCTGTGATACATCGGCGGTACCAAACGCGCGTCGGCCGGCCCAAACGCACGTCACACGGCACCGTACATCACTTATTCCCTTCACCCCTAAGCTGACAGTGCGGTGGAAGCTATGCGCTTGCCGGACCAATCAGCCGCCTCCCTTTCATCACCTGACCTCATTCTCTGCGCGTGGGTATGCGTGAGGGAGCGTGATCGCGTGGCAAAACTGTGGCATGCCCAACAAGCACGTAACTTCCACAGCCCTGTCAGCTTCGGGGAGAACGGAGTGGGGAAAGCAACTTTTTTTCCAGTTTTGAGCGACGTGCTAATCTTCTGGAGAATGGCTGTGTCCGGGTGCACAAACGAGAGTCTAAGTAAAATTGGAGTCTCTCCTTTTCCTCTTTTTGAACTGTTTGGTAGAATGCGCATTTTGTGAGTTGAGAAAGAAAGCTAAAAAGGAAAAAGTTAAAAAATCGTTTCATGACCCCTTTAACGTTTGATAGATTCTTAAAACAGTCGGTAGTATAGCGCGCGACGAAACTACGCTCGGAGTTAATAATAACGTAAACTCGCAAGGTTATGCCGGCGGCGCTGCCGATTTTTAGCCGTCCCAGTGTTGCCTCATTTGGCCACGGTGGCGCTGATGATGAAACGACGATGGCGCTCCCTGGAACCCTGACCAGATCCTATAGAGTAGGGGTGGCCAAGCTGCGGCTCGCGAGCCGCATGCGGCTCTTCGCGTGTTAAAGTGCGGCTCGCGGCTCCCTCCCTTACGCCCACGGCCCACTCCCAATCCCAAGCCTCCCTCCCGTTCACAGGAGCACTTCCCCAAAAAGAAAAATGAAACGAGTTTTAAATCGAAAGACAGGTTTCGGTTTGATAGTCTTGTGCTACCTTATGTAGAATGGGACTGCTTTTGACTCGGATAGGTTGAAAGTAGTTCGAGTTTTGTTTATTGCTCTGAACAAAGTTTGCCCCCCCGCCCCCGCGGCTATTGGAAGTTTCGTGCTTTTGTTTACAGCTCTTAGGCCGGGTCAACCTGGCCACTCCTGCTATAGAGCCTGCTTTGAAAAAGTGGCTCCGATCCGCACTCGAGAACAGAACTAAAGGCGATCGCAACGCCGCCATTTCTCCCGCAGCCGCCACTCCGGGAAATGCACGGCTCCACGTATTGGTTCAGCTCGAGTCGCGCAAAGGCCGTTGGCGCCATGTCGCAGTGCCATTTCGCAGTAGCTGCATAAATCAACTTTCATGTTTGGACTCTTCGCTAAAAGGGGGCCTTGTTCTCGTGTATAGCTTGGTCTCGGTGGATGCGAGCGGCCCCGGTTTCAAGGGTGAGTTTCCCAACTAAGTGTTTTAGTAGCATTGGCAACAACGGAGAAAGCACGAGCTTTACAGGGAAAAAAACAACAATAAACGAAACATTGCCCAGCGTAGTTTTTAACAGCCGGTAATCCGCTGACCCAAACCCATCTAAAAGAACCGAGGCCCGTGGACATTCTCCTCTCGCTCTATGAAACGTTATCATTGTCGGATGGCGCCAACTCAGCGTTTGGACGCGAGCCCGATACAAACAAATAGCAATCATACCGATGTCGCGGGTCCCTCGACGTGTATTGGTCGCAAGTGCCGGCCGCACGCAGACGCGGCACTCGTGTTCAATCTGTGTCTGCGCTCGATCTCACTGTGAGCTCGTCAAAACTAGAGTGCACAGGCTCCGATTGTTCTGGTTTGTACGTGTCGACTGACGGCCCGCTTAAAATCCGATGATCGCATTTTTAATGCCGGTTTCAGTGGGAATTCCGGCGTCATTTTGGCACTACATTTTTGCCACCTGTCCATGTGAGAACCACGTTTCGACAGTCGACCTTCTGTATTCAAGTCGTTTTTGTTTCCACGATGTTTATGTTTGACATAATTTGGCGTCATACATCCACATTATGTAGACTTATTTTACGCGAGCGCGACTCTGGCACGTAAGCTACGTGTCAGAAATTATCAAAAATAAGCGAGCAGTGATGCACGGGAACAAGGAAAGCGGAATGAATAAACATAAAAATTATATATATATACTATACTTTTTGTTAAGCTTTACAGATTTGTTTAAAAAAGCCGTGAAAGTTACAGTTAACCGGTTTGTGCAGGTGAGTTATACGGCCAGGGGGACATAATGTGGGTGGCTAAACTTTGGGATAAGTCGGATAATTAACTAAACTTCCTTAATTAACTTTTTAATTACTAAAAATAATCATATGGTTTTAATTAGGAACATGCTGAGCATCATCAAAAAACCACCATATCAGTCAATTTTGGAACGACTTGAAGCTCGTGGGAAACTCGGGGGCGCACCAAAATGACCACTCGTGCAGCAGGCGCCAAGCTAGCAGTGGCGGAACGCGATGATAATCTAATCATCCGCGTTTTGCCACTACCAGCTAGGTCAAACAGTTCGACAAATATTGATTTGTGTTTTTCGGTAAATACCAAAAATCAGAAGCCACACGGTCGGCGTACTTGTTGAGTCCAATCAACATGTTAAGAAAAAAAAATATATAGATACTACGAATTTCGTACCAAAGTACAATCTCTGTAAATGTTTGTTTGATGTCAATGTTGACAATTAATGCTGAAATCAGAAGTAACGCAGAAGTAACGTTTGTTAGTTTTTGAAACTTAAGATAGCGGTATTTCGTTTGCAGGGTGTTAACGAATCTCGGCAACGCGTTAATGTTTGTCGAACTAACGAGTAACGCTATTTCCTTACTTATTTTCCGTAGCGGGCACAACACTGTGATATCCTGGTTACACGGCATCCTTATCAGAGGTCACGTCTAACCTCAGTCACACCTAGCTGTAAATTAGGGTGCCCGTGTAATAAGCGTATATGATCATTCTCTTGCTCAGTCGCTGTCGCAACTACAGTTACGACTATGGAGGAGAAAAATAACCAAACCACCGCAACACAACGTCACATGACGAGGATGTAAGTAACATTTAAGCAGAAAAAAAACAAAGTGTTTTTTTTTTCCTTTTTTTTTTAGAACGGCGGAAGGCGCATTATAAATTGGCAACGCCAACATCCTTCAGAGGCCCTGCTTTAGGAACTCTAAGGTTTCATTCCGGATTGGCATCGTCAGTATTTAACGAAATCAAAAATGGTTGCATGGTTCTTTTACTATGAAATGGAGGCGGATAGGCCAGGACGTCATTGCGGGCCCCATAAAAGGAGCAAACGCGTACGCTGATCTATTGTCGATGGCGGCACTATGTACCAGTCCCCGCCATAGCTTACGTGCGTTGGTCAAAGCTAAGGTTGGGCGGCATCCGCCCAGAAAGAAACGTACGCGCGGCTTATTATTCAAATTTCCGTTGGCGTGGCTGTAGGCGGGTTTCGAACGCTGTCTGACCGGCACAAGAAAGGGAACAGTGACAGGATACAATTCAGGGGCGGCTACTTTCAACCCAAAAACTCCGGAACTTCGCGTTTCGTGAGGTGTATGTCACCGCGTGTGACTGCGTGATAGTTCGGAAAGAAAGAAGAAAAAAAGAAGAAAAGCGGCTGAGGCATTCCCTTGTCAGAGATTCCATAGCAACGAGGAAGGGGAGCTCGGAAGTGTGTGTAAGTTATTCCAAAGGCCTGGCTCGACCGCGATTGTAGCCGAAGTGTTTTCTCTCTGCGTCGGCGACGCTTCAGACAAGGCAACTTGATTAGCGGCAGTCAAAAGAGCCTTCGACGAGCTCGCGAACTTGAGTTGAGGTCGTTCTTGCGAATCTCTGAATAGACCCTCGGAAGAATTGGGAGACCGTTGAGTGAATGCGCTTTCCAAGCGTGCAAAGAATTGAACGTCGTCTGGGGACGTGTCTGCCCGATTCTTTGTCGTTACGTAGAGCCTAATGTATACCTGTTGTCTTTCTCAGTCTTTCCCAACTCTATCAGTGCACAGATGAATCGCAGTGGCTGAACTGCCTGTTTAAACCACGCTCACACTGCTTACCCGTCATACGAAAGACAAGGCATTGGCTGCAGGCTTGACCACAGATGTATACGCGGACACGCCCCAAGCATGATTACGTCATACATATGTATGCTTCAAACATGTCTGGAGTTAACTGTGTGTATGTCCTGTGAGACCCTCATACTTGGAGCCAACACACCTCAGACCAGTGTTGGCGGTAACCTCATTACTTTTCCAAAAACAGTAACGCATACCGTACTTATGTTACGTAATTTAAATAACGGGTAACGTAGTTACGTTACTCATTACATCTTTCCACAAAAAAATAATAATTACACTTTCTTTTTGTTTATTTATGCGCCATGTTTGTTATTTATTTATTATTTAGGAATACTACTGGCTCCACTCAAGGAGCCATGGTAGGAGTGGGTACAAACATGTAAAAAAGATGCAGATTTATAAATGAAAACTCAATTAAGTATAAATTTAACAGCAGATACAAAATTAGCAGCAGTTGTGTTGACGACGACATCATTTGGTAACTCGTTCCATTCTTGAATTGCCCGAGGGAAAAAATGAATATCTAAAACAGTCGTTTTTGAACCTGTATTGTTTTAACGCTCTTGTGTGGTTTAGACGTGAGGACCCGGTCGATAATGGTTGTATATAGTTAGAGCGTTGAACATGAACAGTGCCATTACGGATATTGAACAGCAATATTAATCTATCAATTTTCGCTCTCATTTGCAACGGTTGAAGCTTCGCTCTAATAACTAATCACTTTTTTATTATCTACCGTAAAATCCTGAGAAAGGGTCTGCTCAAAATTTGGAGATGTGAAACTGGGGAATGGCGCTCCTTGGGTCAACGATATGTAAAGAAATTTATCCTTTGTGTATTTTCCGAACGCTACAAAAAATGAGGGGCGAAAGGGGTGGAATGGGCGGAAGTTCGGCGTTTTAGGGTACGTTCGCGTCTTTTCCTCGTGTGTATTCGGGTGGAACCGCGACGAAGATGAGGTACTTTAGTGCTAAGTTCCTGCAAGGATATAATGCTTCATGAAATATGGCGCTTATGCGTACCTTTAACGTCAAACGGTAAGACGTTTCGATTCTTAAATAACAAGTCAAGCGAAAGTTTATCGGTAACTGTAACGCGTTTCTTTTATCTTCAGGCAACGTAAGTCGGTAACAGGTTCCTGTTTTTTTGTGTGTGTGTGTGTTTTTTTGTTTTTTTTTGCCGGCAGCGTATTTTGTTGTTGTTTTTTTCGGAAACGCCTGACTGCCTCGGATAGTGCCTGCAGATTGTCTTCTGTATAATGTACTAAAGATAAACCGCAACTTATTTTTTTTTTAATAGACAGTACAATTGATATTGGCGTTCGCCTGTTTTCGAATACGAGTAATACATTATGATTATAATGCAATTAATTGCAAAGGTGCAAGCGATCCTGGATAGTCAACAAAGCGTTGTGGTGCCCGCATCACAACAAGTGTTCGAGCGCATTCGAACCGTGCGAGTATAGACACGCGAAGCACGCTGTTCTCGGCACACACAATGACACAGTTATCTTCGGCCAAGCCTGAAGTGTTTTCGAAGTGTGTTTGCTGCACACATATGTATGTACATACTTCGAAGGTGTCCGTAGAGAAATTTCGTATTACCTAGCGACGTGACAAGGTCGTCATACAAGGAAAAAACACGACGTAGATTGTGTCTACCTTGTGTTTCAATATATCATATTGTCGCGAAGTTATGCCTTCGCGGCTTTGTTGTTTTAGTTTTACTTACTTTGTTTTGGGGCCCCTCCGCGGGTCCCCCAGTGTAGTCGGCCGCTGGTCGCCGCCGCGAGGAGGATGAATTCTTTCCCTCGAAGAGGTTCATGAAGACCCCCGCTTCAGGTTTCAAGTAACACGGTCTGTGTCTCTCTTTGACATGTTTACGGCCCCCTGGTCCACGGACCGTTCTTCCTGAGGCTCTGGTCGTCGGCACCGGTTAACCGAAAAGAGCCAGATTCAGGGAATTTGGGAATGGTTTCCACGTGCTGAGTAGGGTTTGCTTTTGGTACCATATAGACTCGTTTTGTCCTTTATGTACTCGCGTACTTCCTCTTGGTTACTGACTTTTCGTGTACGCGCCTGGTCCCGTGATTGTGCCTTCGTACGCGTTTTGTCTTGCTTTAGCTGATCTTGTGAACTTTGTTCGAAATGTGTTTTGTCTTGTGTATGCGCTTGGTTGTTTTCGTCATGCTCATGTTTGCTTTGGACTCCGAGCCTTTTGACCGGTGCTTAAAATACCCTCTGTGATTGGTTGCCTGCCTAAATGGCTCCAGATTCCAGAATGCTGCTGAACCCAATATAACCAGCCGCCAATGGCCCGCAAAGGACATGGCTCCTTGATACAAAGTATTGAACATCACCCTGCCTATGGAGACCATCACGCACGTCCGCGATCCCTTTCGGCTGTGGAGTCTTCAGCCCGCTAACTCGCAAACTTGGGACACCTTACGGCTGTGGAGGAGTTCGGCTCGCCCGCCTTTGTGTGGAGCTTGGTTGTCGAGTTCGGCTGTGGTCGGGGCACCCGCTGAAGGTGTGGTCAAGGAGAAAGAGAGAGAGAAAACTCGGCCGAGGCTTCCCGGCGACCTCTTCCGCCCTTTTGACCAGGCGGGCCTGTAGGTCCGGGTCGGGGCTGCGAAGCGAGGCCTCCCACCTCTCCTCAGAAGGGATTTCGGGGAAGGGATCCTGAGGGCATGCCCAGATGATGTGGGCCAGGTTGGCATGGGCGCCACATAAGGGGCACGCCGAAGTTGGATAAAGGCTGGGGTGGATATGGGTCATGGTGGCCGGGTTGGGGAAAACTCCCGTCTGGAGTTGGCGCCAGACGTGTGATTGTTCTAAGCTAAGGGATTTGTCCGCCTGCGGATAGATTCTGCGGGAGAGGAGGTAGTAGGTGGTAATGTCATGATATCCGACCAGACGGTCCCGCGCGGACCGGGCTCCGTGGTAGGGATACAGGCTCGGATGGCAGGGAAAGTTTCCCTAGGTTTGAAGTATCCCCCCCCCCCCCCCCAAAGTGTGGTTTCTAAAGTGTGTATTCTAAGATGTAACATTATGTCAGTTCTTTAATAAATCTTTATTTGTACTAATCGAACGAAGTGTAAAGACCGCAACTTCTATTTGACAACATTTCCTCGCCAAGTTTAACAAATGGTGGTTGCGTGACGTTACCAGCGTGACCTGGTTCCGCGCAACGAGCCGATGGGATCAATCAAACGGCATCAAAAGTGCGACATCGTGCCATTAACGTATGTATACACGCTAAAAAAAATGTTTTCAAAAATAAATTACGTTTTGCCGAAAACTCATTCTCCACCCAAAGGTAGCGCTAGAGGTCCGAACCAGGTCCCAAATTTTGAGCCCGAATTGATATCTTCCTCAAAAGTCATAAGTGATTTCGTGAAAAAATTTCAATGGGAACAATGGGGCCCATTTTCGCCCGTTTTCGGTTTCTGCATGCCGTCATAGAACTTCATGCATTCGAAAGCCTCGTCGTTGCCATTTTCCCAAACGTTTCAGAAAATGACTTATAACTTTTGAATAAGATATCAGTTGGGGCTGAAACTTTGGCACCTGGTTCGGACCTCTAGCGTCACATTTGGGCGGAGAATGAGCGTTCAGCAAAGAGTAATTCATTTTCGTAATTAAAAAAAAAAAGAACAAGCTAGCGTTTTTTGGGGGACACTTTGTAATAGCAGTGTGAATGCGGCTTTGCGATAAAGTGGAGTATGCCCTGCGCGCCCACTCTGAGCAATGACACAGCGCGTACACTTTGCATACATATAAGATGGGCCTTGGGAAGTGGACGATATGTCAGGCAAACAGTATACAAACAATCGCGGTTAAAGGGCCCATGAAACGAGTTTTGGGCTGGAATAAATCAATTTATATTGGGATTTTACTAATAGCACATCGTTCAGTGGGCCAAAAGAAAAAAGGTAGAAAGTCAAAAGCCTGACTTTCGGTACGAACATTTGAAAATATAGCGGACTATTTGGTACCTTCTTTCCTTCAAAAGCTCTCCGCCTTTTCACTATGATACATCCGCGGTTCCTAAAGCGCGTCAGCGGTGCCAACCTGACGTCAGCCGAGCCCAGCTCACGCATTAGACACGAGAATCGCGTCACTCGGGCGTATGCTCTCGTCAACAATCAATCCGTCGACGAATATTTGGATTCGCGTTCGTGGCCAATGAGTGCCCTGACGGAACTTATCGTCACTGGCGAATGACAAGTTCTATGGTGTGCATAAAAAGCACGGTGGAAGCTAGGAGTCATCGCACCAGTGCCGCAGAATGTCACGACGACGTGATTTCACAATTCGCATTTGAGTTGAGGATTAAAGCTAAGGAGGAAGAAGTAGGAAAATCGTTTCATGACCCCTTTAAACCAGCGCTGAGATCGGTTTGGCCTATAGCGACTCGTGGAGCATGAGGTCACAGGGTGACATGGCACGCTTTTGGCACTATATTGGCTAGGATAGCACTCCGTCATAAGCCATCGTCACTCCTCCGGAAAAGTAGGCTTGTGCAGCAACTGGCGTCAGGCGAAGGGCGTGCGGTGAGCTGCCGTCCCGCTACTGTGGAACGGCAGCTCGCCGCCTCTCGTATAGTCTCGGAATAGTCTTTAAAAAAAAAAAAACTATACCGATTTCTCTTTCTTGACTTTCTTAATTCCTCTGCAACGCTCCCCTTCGCGCAATGGGACTAACCGACCGAGTTTTTGCACCGTGACTAGCTCGTCTGACCTTTTTTATTTATTTCTCTCCTCCCACCCTCCGTGTGCCCCACCATAGTCGTTTACCTAAAATATCATGTCCGCCGATACTTTTATCATCGTGTCCGCCGGGAACACCGTGGCTTTTGTGTGATCTACGAGCAGTGCATGACTGCGACTTTGGGGTATATTGACGAGACGATCGGTCTCCCTCTCAACCAAAACAATCGGGCGATTCTCCTCTCATGATGTCGCCGTTCTTTCAATACATTATGGAGGTTTACACAATCGGTGCCGCAAAGACGAGCTCTCCGCCGCGGCCTACACACACTACGTTCACCCCTAAGCTGACAATGCAATGGAAGCGAGGCTCTTGCCGTATACGAATCAACGTCTTCATTTTCATCGCCTGACTGGCCGGAGCTCTCCGCGCTTGGGATATGGACGGCAGCGCCGCGATCATGTAGCGAAAGATATGAGTGGTTCATCGAGGATGTAGCTCCCACCGCACTGTCAGCTTAGGGGCGAATCTTCCGCCGGCATCTGATGACACGAGCCGGCGCGGGACTCAGTCTGCCGGAGTCTTTTTTCTCGTGCATGGGAAGGTCCGCGAGCGGAACATCACACGCCCCCACGCGGCACCCCCGCGAGAATGTTCGCGTCCCCCGGCTCTTGTAGACGCAACGCGAAACCGTTGTCATCAGACGCTCTGGACGTTCCATTGAAACAAAAGCAATCGAATGGGGCTGACAAGGTTTGCCTGCCCCTGTCTCGTATTCTTTCCCGCTGTAACGCGACGTGGCCGCTGTTTGGCCGGATTCTCGTTTCAGAGCAGGTGTGCTTTTTGCTGAGGGTTGCCAGATCAGAGAGTGGCTTCCAAACCAAACTCTCATCGAACTTTCACCAGGTTTCACCGGACACTACAAGTTAACACAAACAAAAAATGGATAATAGGGATCAAGCACTTGTATTCCGAACATATATATTTACGAAGAACGTAAATTATCCCAATCAACGCCAGGTACCTTTGTGCGGGGCTAAGCGTGCTTAGCCCCGGCGGGTTTTTTTTTTTTCTTTTTTTTTTTGTTACAGAAGTTAGATCAATTTTTTTTTTTTTAATACATAGGTTTTACTTTTTGGAATGCTAGTTATTTCTGAATTCAAAATAGCTATTGAGAAAACGTCCAATGAAGGTGACGCCAAAACCAACGTTTACATTTTCCCACTCACTGCAGCGGGGTGACGTCAGATGTTGTACAACTTGAAGTAGAGCATGAAGCCTAAAAAAACACAATAATTCGCAAACTTTTTTTTTTCGCGAATTTATTTGGCATTTATTTCACACCATAAAACTTCCTGTAACGTATCGGGAACAAGTTATACTGTCCCCATGTTGTTCCATATTGCCAACTTTACTAGTTTAGCTCAGTTACGGAACAGCCCATAGACGCTGCCTGCACGGCGGGTCATGTCACGTGACAATCCAGGTAGAACAATGTTGGACGCGGGTAGGTTTTTGAACGCCAAGGTACAGTAGCCAAGCCAAGGTACCAGACCACGTTACTCGAGAGTGAGGTCGAGTCATACCCGCCATGTTCTTCCTAACCGGAAACGGAACGCGGAAACGGACCAATGGGAGAGCGTGTCGGCACATGAATCGCTGTCGCTACTTAAAGGGGCCCTCCAACAGTATTTGAGCGTCTACTTTTTTTTTGCGGTTTCTCCACGCTAGTGGTCCCGGAAACCCAGTGGACAACGAAAGAGTTTACAAATATTAGCGCATCATATTTTAATTTGACAAGTCGGAAACACCTCCTCCGACGGTGGCGCCGCGAGGTGCCGAATGCGCGCGCACAACGGCGCTCCCTTTCACTATACGTCACATTCACTGGGTTTCGTGATTGGCGAGAGCCGTCCCAGAAATTTTGAAGCGGAATAAAGTATATCACACGTTAACCGTCATTATTTCTCTAAAAAGTCGTTTTTACAGAGCTAATAAAGTTGCAAATTAAAGTTCAAAAAGGGCGAAAACAACGCCTCGTCGCTCGTCGCTCATGCGCGCCTCCCAGCGGCGGAGTACCTCCTACTCGCCGAGGTGGCTCCGGTGGCGGAGTTGGCGGAGTTGCGGAGACGAGCCTTCCGCGGCTGTCGAAGCGGACTGCGGCGCTTGCGTGGTGTGTCCTCGTACGGCGCGACGCCCAGCTCCGCACTCCTTTTCAAGAATTCGGCGCTCAAAATCCGATAAGCCCGGTAAATTCATCGATGATGGCAACCCGATTCCAAAGCTACGATGGTTGCAGCGAGGCCTAATGGCCGACCGGGCCGACGGCGGCCGACGGGCTATCAACCAAACTCGCGTCCAATTGGCCAACCGCTTTGCTCCAATCGCTAAACTGTTTCATTTTACGTCATGAAGCGCAATGTTTTGCTTATTTAAAGTTGTTTTCTGCAATATTTAATTTGCTAATAACTCACAAAATATTGCGAATTTCTGTAATATTTTTTTTCCTCGGTGTTCCTGCTTTCATGGAGCTCCGTTTCAGCGCGAACTTCAAACCAGTCAACAAATTGTTGGTGGGCCCCTTTAAGTCCCTGTCACACTGAGGCAACACGACGGCAACAGCAACACAACACGCTGTCCAACAGTGGGGCAACTTGTTGCTCGCTCCCCGTGTTGTCCGACAAACCTGTCACATCGCGGCAACGGCGGCACAACATGGACGGCAACTAAAACGATGCCTCGGTATGACAGTTTTCAGCAACAAAAACAACAACAAGTTGGCTTGGACAACGTGTGTTGCCCTGATCGCTGGCTGAGCGAATTTCGGGCCGGCAAGACGACAACACAGATAGCTTCGATGGCAGAGCTAGTTCCCTATCAATAACGTCTTACTCAAATAAAGGCTTGGAAAACGTTATTTAACAATAATTAAGGCTGGCGTGCAGCCAAAATAATTGGATGAATGTTTTTACTGCGTAATTACGGAAAGCGATTGTCGAAATGGTCACAGCTACGGTCGTGAACGTTCAGACAGGTGTTGAAATTAGAACTGCCGTGAGACCAGCTCACATTACTGCTAGTGAAATAAAATGGCATGCCTACTCACCCGCTGATAAAACATAATAAAAATAATCCAGGAAAGCGAAGATTAAAAAATCGAAGCATTAAAACGACCACTCTTATAATGATTATTGATGCTTGGAACTTGGAAACAGTGGCTACCAGACACCTGATTTGTTTAAAAAATATCCAGGACGTTTTGGGGAATGAAGCGATCGCATAGCAGGCGGTAGGCAAATAGACAGCGTTGAAAAATATTTTTTCCACCGATTGTTATGAAGGCCGATCGTGTCAGTGTCACAGTTTTCAAGCACAGTCAGTTCAGCTCAACCCCACGCTACAAAAAAAAAAAAAAACGCTTTGGGGTACTGCCGGTGCTAACTCAATTTTACAGTAGAAATAGAAATTGCATGAAAGGAAGAACCGTGCAGAAACACTTCATACGGTGGCGTAAATCCCGAACATATAGCAGCGATCTCACTTTCCTCGGTTAGGGCTATCTGCTTTGTCAGCGAATGAAGGACATTTTGATAAAATAAAAGGTGAAAAATACTCCACGTGTCAAGTTTTCTAATCACAGTCACTGGTTGATGTCGAACAGTGGTCATTTCCGGCACTTCGAACGCTACTAGCACTTTGTAGAGTCAGATTTCCAGCGACTCCGGGACGCACACCAACGAAGGTAAACAATCGAGACGGCGGGGTGTTCCCCGTGTTGTCCCCGCCGTCAGCGCGGTGTGACAGGGTTGTCGGACAACAAATCGGACAACACGGTGGCCGGGCGGCAGCAACATGTTGTCGGACTGTTGTTGTTGCCTCGATGTGACAGGGTCGCCGGCAACACGATTTCCTCGTGTTTCCGGATAGAATTGGCGAACTGTTGCCTCAATGTGACGGGGCCTTTAGCAAAGCGTTAATTGAGGGACTTTAGTTTCTTCCATGTAAGCTGTAACTTATCCAAGCTCACCAAAGCGCTTCCAGCCCTTTGACTCTGGTATCCCTTCCTGGCCCCAAATGTTTTCTTTTCTTTAAACCTTTTCGGGACCTTTTGTTTCTTTCTGTATAGTAACCCAGGTATTTGAGTTTAAATGAAACTGATAATTTTATAATGTTATTTATAAAGTATGTTCTTTTCTTTTTTTTTTTCTCCAGATATGTCGTTACACAATGAAAGTATGGTAGGCTGTTAGAAACATAGTACACCATACGCCTGTGCTTCCAACTTTATTGCGAACTGTTGTGCGACCTTCATTGCAAATTGTTGTGGCTGAGTCCGCAGTCTCTTTGCTGTGTTTGCTTTAGCCCCAATTCGCGTCCTTGTGAGCAGGCAAACAGCGGGCATGCTGCGATATATGATGACTTGTCGATCAGCAAGGGCACTCAATCCGTGGCGAATTCGATGACGTAGTCTGATTGATCGTGAATGTTAAGTTGTCTGATAAAGATGGCGTCCCAAAATGCCATCGAGCGACAGCTGATTAATGTTAACATTTCATCATAGTGAACCAGTCATATAAACAAATCTCGACGGATTAGGCTTTGGTATCTGTTTGGTTCGGGTTCGGATGGCTGGTTCCGGTTTCGTAGTCGTGCATCTTCTTGTGGCGTATATGGCCTACATAGACTGTTTAAGAATAAAGGGAAGTTTCATGAGTGTGCAGTGTCCCTTTGAACTGGTGATCATCTGTTTACTGCTCACATTCAGTGCAAACTCACATGTTTGTGTTGTGAACTCGATATAGCATATACCAGGAGTGGCAAAACTGCGGCTCGTGAGCCGCATGGGGCTCTTCTCGGGTCCAAGTGCGGTTCACGGCTCCCTGGTAAGCCGCGTGCCACCCTTTCTCCCTGTGTCCTCAAAACAACAAAACAAAAAGTTCTAGAGCTAAAAAAAGAAATGCTCACAGACTTGGCAGCTTTTTACTACACTAATTACATACAGCTCGACTGCTTTTTGACACATATATGTGAGATGTGTCAAGTGACTATGGTTCCTTTATTGTTCTAGAAAGAATTACGAACCCTATACGCATAACGGGCGTCACGGCCAGTGGCTGGCTAGCAAACCATGCATTCATTTTCGCTTAGCGGTTGAAGAAACGTTTTGCTGCCTGGTGCCATTTGTTGTAGTCGACAATTATATATTGTCTCCTTTGAAAAAGAGTGTTTCCTTCATATCGTTTCTGGTTAAATCCCCGCTCTTTTTCTTCTTCTTTTTGTTCTTGCGGCTCTTTGAATTTTTTCTTTAACTTTGTTTGCGGCTCAAGTTTTATGTCACCCTGGTCACCCCTTGCATTTACGTATATGTTAAAAAAAAAACACTTTATTTTTAGTCCTGTTTCGTTACAACCCGGTCGCGCTAAGGCACAAACCAAGCAGTCTATTCCGAAAGCTCCGCCGTCGCATAGTTCTGCTAAGTATCCAATTTTTTCTTCAAACTCACGCATCGTGATCAGAGCACTGCTATCAGTTTCGAAAAGCGTATACAAACAGGCCCCACTGGAGGCTCTCAAAAAGCCTGTATATGTACACACATAAAACGTGAGATCGGGGTCGCAGACGATGTTATTTAACGACTGTTGCCCTCTCGCGTACACAAAACGGCACGGCGAAGCCGTATACTGCTGTCCTCCTTTCCGCAACATAATCCAAAGCAAAAGCTTCCTTTTTCCAAGACGTGGCCTCGACCAATCTCCGAAACCCGCTCGAAACCCCTTTCGAGGCTTTGTGTATATACACACACTCGCGCGCGCGCGTGGCGCGAGCACATGCAAATGTGAAGCGCGCGCGGCCGGCCGGCCGGCCGGCTGCTTCAATGCCCGATTCGGTAGGCTTGGAAGCCTGCCCCCCTCTCCCGTACATGCTGCGGTTGTCGGGTTATTCTGAGCAACTTTCCGGCCGGAACTTCAATAGAGGAGTCACTTTGAAGCCGAAGAGACGCGCGTTTTTGTGTATATGCGCGGGGGCTTCGGGCGTGGCTGATTCGCGCCATTAGAGGCGAAGGGTTGAAGACGGCTGCGAGAATGTTTTGCTTCGTTCCTTCGGCGTCCTTTTCCGTCTTACGAAGGGAACAAGGGGAGCAGCAGGCGTCAGCGCCTCGGGGGAAGGAGGAGCGGACCCTGATTTCCACCGCGTTGGCAAAATAAACGGAACGTGCCGAGACGCAACAGACGGAGAAGTGTTGCCATTGCGCGAACACCTTTTATTTTGGGGGCATCGTATTACGCAACGCGCCGCGCTCCTGGTTTATGCAGCTACTGCCGGTGCGCCCTTCTGTCTCGTATCGGTTGCGATGGGCTATACTGTTTAGTATAAACAGCATGGCGGCGATTTGGCGAGCGACGAGACAAGCGACGGCGACCCGCTTCACTGTCGCTGGGTCAGTCGCGCGACGAGGCAAACCGCGTGAAAGCGACGGGAGCAAGCGACCAAGGCGATGAGCGACGTTTTTTAGAAATTCAAAAACCGAGCGACACGACTAGCGACAGTGAAAAATCTCCGTCGCTCGTCGCTGACTCTCGTCACTGTCGCCGTCGCTCGTCTGGTCGCTCGCTAAATCGCTTACGTGTGATTCAGCCTTTATGCCCTAGCCCCACTTGAGCGACAAGCAGCAACAACTAACACCGACCAACCAATATGGAGCCAAGGCTGGCGCCGTAGAGCCCTGCATATCCGCAGATTATCAGCGGATATCCGCTGTAAACTGGCAGATTCGGATAAAAATGAATCAGATTTGGCGGATTGCGGACCGGATGCGAATAGCAGGGGCTGCGGATGCGGATATCCACGGGTCCGGATCCATTTTTGCCGAGGTGGCCCATAAACGTGTGGGACCGTACAGTGTATACAGAGTGAATAAGTGAGCGATACTATGAAGTGCATCATCGAATGTATTACGGGGGCAAACTACTCTCCGAGATAAAAGGTGCCAATCGGGGAGAAAATTGTTCTTTACGTCACAAAAGACTTGATTCTCACCAAAGATTGCTTTAGAACGTTCTATCTCGCCAAAAATACTGTCCTTAGAAAAATTAAAGAACGCAGAACTATAATTCGTCCCGGGAAGCTTGTTCTAGTTTGGCAGGGAAAGAGAGGAAAACGTTCTTTGCGCAAAGAAAACCCAAACCGTATAAGCCGCAAGAAAGTAGAAGAAGCCCGCAAGTGTCTTCGTCGCCTACAAGTAGATCAAGGAGACTGAATTTGATCCTCTGGAGTGGTGGAGGCTGGCGCCAGCACGAGTTTCCGCACCTCATCCTTGTAGCGAAGTTCGTGCATGCCACCCCAGTAGCATAAAGTGCACCAAAGGAGAGAGACTTCTTATTAGCGGATATTAATTTAAGAGGAGTGAAAAAGTCTGAATCCGTCCACGGTGTCAATATTCTGTTTCTTCTTCACAGCAACCTCGACAAGTGAAACGCTGCGTGTGTGTGCGTTTTCTGTTTCTCGACAGTTGGCACTGAGTTGTTTCTTAAGTATATGGTTCCGAGCATACAGTTGAGGGTTCGTGTTTATAACTGTAACCGGTAGGAGGTGTTGCCATTATTGAATATTGTGATATTTTCCCAGTGGTGTACTCGCGCCTTACCATATATAGACAAGTATTTTGCTGTGGCGAGTGAGCGCCTCTCCTCTCCCACTTTTTATTGTTTGGCCTAAATAACATGACACAATGTTATTAGTCGGTCTTTTGTCAATTTTTATGTTTCTAAAATATGCGCCCGCTTGAAGTGGGTTTCACAAAGCAAAAGGGAAAGTAAATATAAATTCCCTTCCTTTTAAGCGCATCTACTGGACATAGTGTCAATGCCACAGACTCTCAAGACGATCTCATAACTGCGAGCATCTTTCCAGCGATATGAAATGTCCCTGGAAGGATGATCGCTTATCATATAAATACGATAAAATGACTTTCACCATGTTCTCGCACAAAGAGTTATTTGTACAAAGATAAGCAGCCGGCTTATAATGATATTATCAATATGCCTTTTCTAATTTTTATTCATGCATGATTTTACGATGTAAATTGAATGCTCGGATTGAGAGTCGGACGTGGTACCGTAATTTTGCGGAAGCGGTTCGGATGCGGATATAATGCGGATATAAAGTCTGTGGATGCGGATACAATTATTTAAGAACATTGCGGATGCGGTTAGGATGCAGATACGAAGTCTGCGGATGCGGATCGGATGCCGATAATCGAACAGTTATCCGCGCGGGGCTGTTAGGTCTAATCCACACCCCTGCCCGATTCGATCTGGATGAGCATCGTACCGGCGTGCCGGTCGTGGAAACATTACTGCGTGGTGTACGTTAAAGATCCAAGGCTAGGTGTTACTGCAGTGGCTAAATTTCTCATCAGCAGCGTTGAGCAGTGTTGCCACAAATCAAAGGCAGATATAACTTAAGCTGGGGTCACATTGCTCGTACATCATACAAAAGACAGTCTGGAAACACAAGTCAGAGCAATGTCCGTGGTTCGAATGCCGCCTGCCAAGTTTCCTCCTTAACCTCATTGTCATGCGGCACTCGAAGCACGGATCTCGCGGTTACTCGCGTTCGAATATGTCCGCAGACACGCCTTTGTACAATGTAGACAGAGTGACCCCGGCTTTACACTGTCTACAAACGGACGTCTAGTTTGCTTTGTGTCAAACCATGAACGTCTGTAATTCACTTTCTAACGACACTGTAACCGCCAATAACTACAATAATTTCCTCCATCCCAAGAGCTGCGTTGTAGCGTTGTTTCTGCCATGGTTGTTAGCACGTGGCTTTGGAGGGTTTGTGTGTTCTCGTAGGGGCAAAAGCACTTTGCGGGGTACTTCGCTTGCCTATGCCTTCAATGGGACTGCACACAATCTGCGAGATGGAAAAGATGAACATGCTCACTGTCTCAGACTCGCGTCATCACGCCTAAATTGCTTATTTGCGAGAATAAAGGGGGATTCGTCTTCTCAGAGTGCATTCACCGACTCATCGTTGCGTGCTATAATGCTTTCTATCTCCGCTTTTAAGTGATTACGTGCCGAAAAGGTTGGATAAGTGCCGCCTCTGGCGATGTGCATATGTCACACCAAAGGGCTGCAAAAAGTTCCGTGACGTTCCATGTAATTTCGCAGCTCCAGCGTTACCCAGAACAAGCGCGGTTACAAGACAAACGCAGCACGGTGACGCTTTCCACGCAGTGGCGTAGCCAGGAATATTTTTCGGGGGGGGGGGGGGGGGGGGCTGCTGCTGTGGCTGGGATGCGCATGACTTGGGGTGCGGAGTTAGGGGGAGTCAAAATACATGTGCATTCACTCTAAGATATGCCTCCGCGTCTATACTTACCCACGAAACACTCAAAGGCCCAATCATTGCGATCTATAGAAATCAGCTCAGCGACTGATGAGGCGGAACATCCGTTTAGACCTAAAAATGAAGTATGCGCTTTGGCATTACGGAATGCAGAGCGTCATGCTTGCATTGCGTAATGCCACAGTGCCGACTTAATTTTGAGGTCTAAATAGATGTTCGGCGTCATCATTCGGTGAGCTGATTTCCTAGATTGCAGAGATTGGATCTTCGAGCGTTTTGCGGGTAAGTAGATGCGCAGGCATTTCTTAGAGTGTAATATAGGGTCGGCTGGATTTCGGAAAAGGGCGGGGGAGGGGGGGGGGGGGGGGGGGGGGGCTGCAGCCCCATAAGCCTTCCCCCTGGCTACGCCACTGCTCCGAGTGCTTGATGCATGGCGGGCGCGGGTGTAAGCCGCACTCTTTTTCTCGTTTTTCTCTCTCGCTCTTCGACTTACCTCCTCCACATGTTAACAGAACCGTCGCTTTTTTTTCATATATTACCGCCGTTGGTATACGTTATGAGCTCGTCCTTTCCGTGTTAAGAAAATATTTCGACGCGGGTTTGGTAGCGAGCGTCTGCATGCTTTGGAAACATCGACCTTTCGGTCACGTCAATGCAGTCGTCCTATAAACCAACACTGTATTCAAATCAATTCAATTTAATTCGACATGTGCCGTGCCGACATTAGCTGTGTGACGACTGAGCCGCGCGTTGTGTCATGGAGCCTGGAACGCGTCTCTGACTGTTGTTGTTGAAAATCCTTTATTTCAGGAAAGATGGTGTGTTCACTGCCTCCTGAAATGTGGCCACACTCACTTTCCGCCTTATGAAATCATGTCTGCTGAACAGTCGAAAACACGCTCCAGGCACCGTGCATACCGCGTCCTTACACACACACACACAAAAAAAGAATTGCAGTAATATATCGATATTCTTTTTAACAGAAAGCAACGCAGATTTTTCACGTCTTTATCAAAGCTAGATGAGGTCTTGGAGCCGTTTAAAGGTCAATGTTTTTTTTTCTTGTTTTTGTTTTTGGTTGCATAGTTTTCTTTTTACCGAGTTGGTGACCTATGTAATGTTCCTTGTCTTTGTGTGTAGACAGTTTTAATCAGTGGAATTTCATCCGCCATCTTCGCTCCTATTTTCCCCCTTCACGAAACAACGAAACTCCGAGCGAAAAAGACTGACGCGACGGCAGACATAGCCTCCCCCCGTCTCGTCCCCTCCTTTCTCCCTCTCTTCGTCTGGCGGCCGAGGTGTGCTACAAGGCGGCGACATTCCCCGACGCGTAATCCAGACACGCGGAGCCTGCGCCAAAATGTAAATCCGGGGATTTACTTTTGGGAATACTCGGGCCGCCGTATATATACTTCCTGTTGTTGGTCAAGTTTCGGCCCCAACTGCGGAAGTTAACTAAAAAACTAGCCGGCGTTACTGCCCCCCCCCCCCCCTCCCCTCATTCTTTACCTACTGTGTGTTCTTTATTTTTATATCCCTCGTTTGCTTCTCTCCCCCGCAACCAGGCGCTTTGGGCGCGCTGCCGAAAGGGGCGTCTTTGTCCCTTCGGCCAATCAGAGGTGGGAGTGGGCGGGGCGTCCAGTCCCGAGGCGGCATAATAACTGCCCCGGTCACGTGACCTCACCCGAAAGAGCGCGCACCGCCGCCCGTTCCTCGCCCGTCAGGTTCCGGTTTCACCGCTCAAGTGCAGGCCCGCCTTTGTTTCCCAGTTGTATTTTGGTGATTCGCGCGCGCGAGAGTTATTTTACGAACGCGCGAAATATGTTTCCCGCTTCATGATTCCCAGGTGACCTCCGTGTTAACTTTTTCCTTATCTCTCTCTCTCTCTCTCTCTCTCTCTCTCTATATATATATATATATATATATATATATATATATATATATATATATATATATATATATATATATATGTGTATGTATGCGCGGCAGTTTTTTTTTTTTTTTACGTTTTGAGGGAAGCGTGAAAATTATCGCGTGTTCCCATGCAGGAAACGATTACATCGAAAGAAGGCTTCCTGGCTTGTCGGCGTAACGCAGTCTTTGCACGTATTGAAGTACCTATAGATACGTCGTGGGCGACCCCGACTGATGCAGTAGTTAGCTCAGTTTTATGTCGCAGTAAAAAACGCCCGCACACAAAAAAAAAAAAGAACACAGTACTGCAGAGAAGCGTTTCGAAGAAAACAAAGGACATCGCAGTGTCAGTTAAAACTCGACATATACCCTGGCCTGCTTTGGCTATAGGGGCCTTGCAATGAGGCTTGGTTGTACAGATGGAGCTAGCTATTCGCGACACGAACGGTCTATAGGTGGCGCCACACGTTTTTCAAAATGGCCGTTATAGCGAGGGTCGCAGATGCGTGCTGGGGCTCTAAACTCGTCAAACACAAAGTTTGGACCGAAGTTCACGTAGCGTATACCGTTTGGACTATCACGAGGATGACTTCGCGCTTTTGTCGCTGACGTCCAGTCGGCGTGCTCCGCGAACTTTCGGCTCCAACTTTTTGTTTAACAAGTTTAGGTGCCCTGGTGTTTCAGTGGCTGAGCCTGTCTAGTGTGCCTGCTTCACTGACCGACACAAATTATTCCCGGTTATACGAGGAAGCTATGTGTTAGTCGCGCCAGGTCACCTTTATCCTGGAAACAAGAAAGGTGTTTAGCGCAATATTTTCGCCAGGAGGCACGCTTTAATTCAGGAATGAAACCGAAAATAACTTCTATTTTGGATTCAATTTCTCGATATAGGTGTTAATTTCGGTTTCTCTCCTAACTCGAGATGTGTCTCACAGCGTAATTAAGCGAAATAAATTGTCCGCGGAACTTTATTATCTGACATACCTGTCCTATCCAGGCACTTCTTAGAGGTATAACATAGCATGTTATGTTTGTTCAAAAAATTCAGCGCTGATATTTTCGTGTTTTTGCTGCCTTTTCTCACTCAAGTAATTGTCTTGTGAAATAATGAACTGCGGTCCCTTTAGCGGGATTTCGGGGATTTATTGCTTTAGAGTTATTCCCGGCACAAGAATAACATCATTCATTCAAGTTTTACATCGTCACGGGTGATGCGTTTAGAATATGTTCACAAAACGTATAAGTTAAGAAACGCTGTTCTCACTACAAAAACTCAAAGAACAGAATCTGTGTCAGATAGCAGAAGTGTGTGTGTGTGTGTGTGTGTGTGTGTGTGTTTGAAGAGATTGCGTGACGCATAGGACTTTACATTACATCGAGTGTTTATGTTCTTCCTATGCTAAAAAAGAAAAAAAGTGATCTTTCTGTAAAGATTATTGTGGTTGAATGGCGTATTTTTGTGATTGTGGTGGTTATTGGGGGCCTACATTACTACAATTTGTATTAATTGTATTAATATTAATACAATTAAAATATGATAGGCATTTTTTCAAACTTTGGTATAATTGGTGTTTTATGATTTAATTTCAAACGCGCGAACAACTATGACAATCAGAGGCGGACTTCGCAGTATGCAGCCATAGGCACCCTTCAACAGGGTTGCCCCCCCTCCCCCTTTCCCTTGGAATTACAACTTTCAGAAGTAGCTAGATTTGGAGCTAGAATTCTGAAAGCAGCCAAATTCGGAGTTACATTGGGGGAGAGGGGGGGGGGGGGGCACGAACTGGCCGCCCCCAACATTCTGCCTACTGGAAAGCCAGCCCCTGATGGCAATCCAAAGTTGGCAAATTATCACCACTGGTGCCAATTGCAACATTCTTAAGTACCAAGGTGTACAATAAAGATTGCGTGAAATCAATCAAAACATCATAGCTAGTCTGATAAATTAACGTAAAATGGCATTAATTGTGGGTAAAGTACGTAGATGGTGCTATCCAAGTAGCGACTTCTGACAATCACCAAAACTTCCGAATTCGCCGCCAATCCTTCCGCACCAAACGCCCCAACATAAGAAAAAAAAAACAAATTCTGTTGTTTGTTTGTTTTTATTACAATACTTAATACGTTTATTTTATTTTATTTTTACGCATCGTCGTTTTGCCAATGTCAGCTTTTCCAGTTCGGAGGAATGCCTACCCGCTTGCACATCTGTTCGCTGCATTACGTTTCGATGGCGTCGGAAAACTGTTGAAACACTAGTGAGTTTTAGCATTGCGTACACGAACTAACGCAAGCACTGTGTTTGCGTTGCGTGTTCCACACTGCGCGTACGCGGATACCAAAATTGCAGTCTTGGTTGGCGCATGGCAACTTCGCATGTGCGGCGTAGGGCACGCAACTCTAACGCAAGAGCACAGCACTTACGTTTGCTTCTATACGCAGTGTTAACTCTCTCTAGTAAGGTACAATCGCGTGCCGGCTGCAACACTACCTTAGGACAGTGAAGAGTGATGTTCGCATTCAGAAATGACTGTTGGCGAGCCATGATCGCGAGCAGTTTCGCCGTGCCCGCTGACCAGGAGAACTGGGTGACCCTCACTAGAGCGCTTCCCGTTTCTGCCACGAGAGAGCGAGCAACGGGCTGGATCGCGAATAGTCTGTTGCACCATATGAATTGCAGGAGGGGCTCTTCACATAAACGCACACACACACACACCAAAAAAAAAGTTCCCCAATGCTCAATGCGCATAGTGGTTTAGTATTTGTAGAATCCAATTTAGAAAAAAAAGAAAAACGTGATCGACGGAAGATCTTTTCTTTTCATGATGTCAGAGGAATGGTGCGTTCGTGCTGAATGTAGGAGTGACGCCAGTTATTTCTTAGATTTCGGCGGCGGGTTCTGCAGTTCTCATGCCATAGTGCGCAATGCTCGCAATCCTGAAACATATCGAGGTTTCATTTCTTCGACAATCTCCACCCACAACAATACGTCGTCCTCTAGGACTCTTTGGGGGACGCCTTGGTGTGCACTGCCGTGTAATCGTCGTGGTTCGTCAAACCCTCCTCCCCAAGGTTAGCTTAGGACTGCCTTGGGAGTTCTTCCCCGCACGGAGGATAACCTTGCGGGTAAGCCCACACTTCGATTTTTCTACTTCCGTATCTGTCACCAACCATTTACAAATAAATTATTTGGCCTTGTTCACGAGGACCCGTTTGCTCGTTAATAAAGTTCAGTCTGGATTTTTTAAAGCGTTAATTGAACCACGAGGAGTGTTCAAATGAAAAGCAAATTGGCGAGTTTTTTTAGGTCACCAAAAACCTATGGATGCCACTTAGGAAGGAATGGAAGCGAATTACAAGATAATCACTAAATGTAAGTAGTTTTAACTCGCTGGCACGAAAAACAAAACAAAAAAGCCGCTAGCTACAGTTTTAGGTACAGGTATCATCGCGAAACTCCGAACATGTCTGCAGAAAGCTTTTGTACGACCAACGTGTCTCCAGACTGTATTTTGTATGAAGTATTAGCAGTAAAATCTCAACTTTAAACCGCGTTTTTTTTCTTTAATTGAGGCTCGCAAAAACGTTGAAGTCACTCGCCCAATTAGTCGACAGGCTGCGTTTGGGCCAGCGTAGGAAGTGAATGCCGTGCGTTTGTATACGAGAACATGGCCAATCGAATTAAGCGAACTCGGGTCGTTTCCAAAGCTGGACCATCTCAGAAGGCTCTATTGCGACGGAAGAAACTTTTAAAATTTCGTCTCAAGACCGTATAAACATTGCCCTAACCTTTTCCAGAATCCGGAAACAAGTAAAACACTCCCGACACTCCAGCGACAGCGGCGGCGCTCGAAACGACCTTCCGCCGTATCGGGGAAACCACCGCGTAGACCGTCAAGTGGGGCATCCTCAGAAAAAGTTCTACTCGACTTTCCCCGTTTCACCTCACGACGGACCTTAGTGGACGCTACGAGCCATTGAAGCCAATCCAGTGCCGAACGAATGTCACGTGACTCGGGAAGACTAAAGCGCCGCGCGAGATGCGTTTTTTCCAACGCGAGATCTTCGCAGGGTCTGGATTGGTCTGGGATGACTCGAACGGCGTCCGCTCCGCTCCTTCGGAAACTACCAAACAGAGTTTAGGCGTTATGGGACCAGGAAAGAAGGAGGACGCAACTCTTCGAGAAAACTACCGGAAGTAGCGCCGGCGGACCACGTCTGCACAGTCTGCCCTCTCCCACTGAAGCGGAAGCTAGTCATTGCGCGACACAGCGGCGCTTCTAATTAACACTCTCTATGCAAAGCGTGGGTCGTCCATTTGCCCATAAACTCGGCTTTGAAGTCCCCCCTCTCTCTCCCTCCTTCACCTTCTCTCTCTAGCCTCGCTAAGAAGTGCCCCTTTCCCTCGACGCCTTCAACCCTTATATACTCCTTTTCACCGTGTATACGATGTACCGCAGCGGACGCTATGCGAGACGTCGGAATCAATCCAATGGGCGCACGGTGGGTGCTGCGACGCGCCTAGATATACGTTCACAGTGCTGGATTGGCCGGGATGGCTCGTAGCCTCAGCTGCCGGTCCATCGCAAAATTAAGCGGAGTGCTCTCCCGCTTTCTTTCTCTCTCTCTCTCTCTCTCTCTGTGCACTGTAGGTGGGAGGGTGGGAGAAAGTCGTGCGAGAGTGTCTTTCCCGACCAGACGGGATTCCAGCGACGGACTCGTAAATATCAGGCTCCGGTTCGGAAACAGTCGGGCCTTTAAAGTCGCGGCGTCCCGATGCAAGTCAGCGTGAAAACGGCCGGCATTTTTTTTTTTATGTTTTGCCGTTTGGTTACTTTTTGCTAATTGATTTCGGTATGTATATTCGCCGATTGTCTTCGGAGACAAAAAAGAAAAAGAAACAATAAAAAAAGCGGAATTAACGAGATATGAGAACAATGCGCGGCAGGCGTTAAAATGAAGCGAAATCTATAAACTGGCGTTAAACTTTCGCATCTCACGCACGCGCGAATTATATGACACGCAACGTTTACTGGCGGGTGAAATCTAAAGTGAACGAGGCGATTGGGGGGGGGGGGGGGGGGGGGAGCCACCCCGTGTTAGGCTGCGGCATGGGAGAGAAAGAAGAGTCTGTGTTCTGACGGCTTACGGTTCCAATACACGCGCCCGTCTTCCGGCAGACTTCGCACGACCGAGAATGCCCATTTTTTTCCCCCTCGTTTTTACATGCCATCCTCGCTCTTCTTACGCTTGCCATTTAGCGTAGTTAAAACCACGCTTTCCTCGGATGTCTGAATGAGGGAGAGGGTGGGTTGGGAAGGGAGAGAGGAGGAACTTTTAAGTCCGCCTGATAAAAGTGTGCCGGTTTTTAATTCGGTAGCGACGATGTCTCGGCCTGCTTTTTGTTGCATGGTCTCCTTCCCCCCGTTGTTCTTACGTTGGCGGACGAGGCGTGGACCGAGCGTCGGATTTTTTACGCGTTCTGCGTTGTCTGGAGTGCGTCCGCCCGTCTTGCCGGCCTGCCAGCCCCGCTTGATTCGAGGGGGCTGCGAGTTAGCTCTTTTATCCGTCGAGAGGTTTTATTTTTATGGATATATATATATACATATGGACGCGCAAAATGGGAGACGGCGGCTGAAGAAGAGCGCCGGCAATTGGGAAAATTAATCGGAGCGCAGTATACCGTCCGTCCGTCCTGCCTCCGTAGTTCTCCTCGATTCCCTGCTCTGGAGTTTCTCGTTTAGTACTTCGGAATTATTTTTGTTACTGCCCTTTTTTTTTGTTCCTTTCGGTTCGTTTTCTTACAGTCTGAAAAGTTGTGTTCTTCGACAGACCCTTGGTTCGTCTAGACACGACCATTTTTCAAAATTTTGTTTCCTGCCGTTCTGCGTTTCGAGCTTTTTCTTTTTTCCTTTTTTTCTCGCAGGTGGCTTTGTCTGGTGTTGTTTTTACTCGCATTTTATTGATATTTTTGTCAAGTTAGCTTGAGGCATCCGGCGTCTTCATGGCGTAGTCTTGAAATATTTCCCAAACTTTATTAGGACGATTCGAAGATGTTAGAAAACTTTTAGGGGAACGTTCATGGTCTTTCAATGCGTTTAAACTTCGTTCTTTAAGCGAAATAGGTCGCTCGAGAGTAAGAGCGTGCCAAAAGTGGTTCGAATGGAATGACACTGTTATTTACGACATAGCTATTCGATATTCAACACAGAGCAATATTCGCACGCCCTACTTGAGCGGGATTATGATCACGTCTAACCACGGCTAAATAGTAAGTCGAGAGTTAGAGGGTAAGGAAGAGATATAGGGTGCTTTGCATGTAATGCTTACGCAAATACACTATATCCGGCATGGAGATAGTGTATTCGCGGTGAGAAGCTCGCTAGGGGCGCCTCTGTTTTCCGGGTAGTGCACGTGCTCCCCTCGCAGTTACATTTTATTTGTGATAGTTCATAGAAGCTTGGCATTGCACGTGTTTGCACCAGCAGAGGAATTTGAAGTTTCTTCACTCAGGGTCGTGATAACATTCTACCAGGCGGCGATACCCAAATTTCTCCCCGCGAATAGGCGTGCAACTGCAAGCTTGCCAAAGCTAGGCTCACGCGCACACTGCACATGCTTGCGCGCATGGGGAACCAGTGAGGTAGGTGCAATGCTTGCAATTTTTTATTGCGTGCAGGTTTGTCTCTTACTTACCGCTCATTCACACTGGAAGCGGATCCGCGTTCGCAAAGCGGTTGCGAACGTGGTTGTATAAAGATCCAGTGCAAATCACGCGCACTCGATGACATCAAGTGCGCGTGCAACTGTACTGGATCTTTATACAACCGCGTTCGCAACCGCTTTGCGAACGCGGATCCGCTTCCAGTGTGAATGAGCGGTTAAAGGGGTCATGAAACAATATCAGGTTGGAATGTTCACGACTTTGTAAAGGCGTACTGGTCCTAGTCTGGCCCAAGTATACTCGGACAGAGCGCCACTGATTCAGAAGCTTCTTTGTCGCAGGTGAAATTGCGAGGATAAAAGGAGACTATTTCTTTCATTCTTGCCTCCGCAAAGCTTGATGACGTAATTGTGGGATCAAAACCACCCGCCCGACGACAGTCGAGCGCGGCTCATGGATTGAACACGAGAACTGCGTAAGCGCTGGACTTCGGCTCGTAACAATCAATGCCTCGGCGGACACTCAGGTACTGGCTCGTGTTCAACCACTGCGGTGATGAGAATAGCCGAACTCTAAAGCCGGGGTCACACTGCTTCTACATCATACAAAAGACAGACTGCATACAGATTCGAACACGAGTCACAACGAGATCCGTGCTTCGAACGCCACATGACAATGCGTTCAAGGAGAAACCTTGGCGCGCTGCATTCAAACCACGGATACTGCGTTGACTCGTGCTCGCAGACTATCTTTTGTATGACGTATGAGCAGTGTGACCCCGGCTTAACAATTCCTGGAGCTCAGCACGCGTTTTCTGCTTTGTCGACCCCAGCGCGTGGCTATGATCAACGTTGGGGGCAAAGGACAGGCACCAGGCCACGCTGCCGCTTGTTCTGGCTCCGAGTCGAGGGGATGAACGATGCCCAAAGTTCTGGAAATTGTTTGGCGATTGCCGTTGCCTAGAAAGAAGAACTAAGGCAAGTTGAATCAGTTTTTAACGTTAGGGAGTGATAATAAGGAGTATTTAACGAAAGTAAAAAAAAAACGCCTTATTCATTTTAAAAAAATGTACGGGAGGAGTAAAGCTGCTTCTAAAACTTAAAGATAATCTCCGCGAAGCGTCAAAAATAGAAGCCGAGGTTTTGCAATGTAACTTTGCTTATTGTAATTGTGTTGCGTCTTCGCTAGACGGCGGAAAGTTAGTCAGCCCCAGTGGGCGTTCATATATCCGCTGTAGATGAATGAGTCAGCCAATGCAGTACAACCACTAGCCTAAGGGGCGGTGCAACGGTTTCAATGTTGAAAGAATTGCCAGTTTGCATTTTTTATATTGTTTATCCAAGCCCAAGTGACCGAAAACGCGTAACCTTTCCCCGAAAAACTGCCATTCTGCTGCGTAATCGCAAGGCAAAAAACGAATTATTTGCCGATCTGCAGCCGCCTGTGGTGGCACTGGCTACGGGAACTAAAATGACAGCGTCTCTGGGGGTACGCGGAAGTCAACAAACCCTGTCCCCCTCCGCTGCTACACTCGCAGTCAGCCCCGTGGCGATCCGTCCTTTGTGTCCATCGCGCGCCGCGACCTTCGACGAGGCTAATCCTTTGAAAGCCGACAATCGCGGAAAAAGCGGCTGGGGTCTCTGAAGAGAGGGCCCGAGGGGAAGCCACGTGAACCCCCAGAGTACGTCACTCGAAAGTGGGCGTGGAGAGTTGAGGCACTTTGACCTTCGATTTGTTTCATTTTTTTAAATAAGAACTAGCGCTCGCAAGAAAATGCGGTTTTCGGTTTTTCGTTTCATAGGTGACGCAGATTAATTTCCGCAGTTAATTGGCCAAAGTCTGAAAATCGTTGCACTGCCCCTTTAAACATGCATCATGCAGTATAGTGGTACACGACTGCACGCCGGTACGATGCTCATCCAGATCAAAATGGACCGGTGAAGATCAATAAGTATTCTTCAAACTGAAGCGAGAGTAAATGCGAGCGCTGGTTTAAGGCACATATTGTAACCCAGGGGAAGAAAAGAGGACGATCGAAAAAAGCTGCCCCTGCTTCTGCTCCCGGGTTAGCGTATAAACGAGTCTCTCAGCGAAACAACTTCTGGAAAGATATTGCAAGTGCTGCATTACTTACTGCCTTACGTATGTGTGAGGACACAAAACGATCTTCTTTATTGGCGAACTCACGCGAAGCTTGTTTCCGACATATTTGCCACGGTCTCATTTGTTTGGCCGCAAGGTGGCGCGAGCTTTTGTGGTCTTGGTGCTAGTTCGAGGCGCCAGCCGCCACCCGATTAAAAAGGTTCAGTCGTAGGCATCCTTGCATCCGACCCAGGTGCAGACGACAGTGAACCCTTCTCGCACTGGAGTGTGATTTAGCACGAAGTTACGTTGCCATTGCACAAAGCGTAATAATAGGAGCAGCCGTTTACTGATTCCCAGAAATGCACACCACCTGGCGTCCGAAATATTTAGCTGTGGTAGCAGTTAATAGCCGCTACACGTTTACGAGCGTATTTGACAGAACTCAGATGATAAACTTATTTAGAATGGAAGCAAGAAACGTCTTCCTCGCGGCATATAATTAAAGGGAAGCATAAGCGCTTCAGTACTTGGGTAAAAACAGTTATATCGTCTTCATTTGGCCTCCAGAATCACGAATATCAAGATGCTTTTTCATTTTGGTGCACGGAGCCTGCAGAAAATCATGTGAAAAGTACCGCTGAAGCCCCTTCTTCCCGGAGCGTTATTTCATAAAAGGAGTTTTCGGAATCTGCGCTCTCGCGCATCTTCAGCGCCTATAGACCGGCACGCTGTTTACAAACAAACCCGCGTTTGCCCACACCAGGTGTGGGCACTGCGCGTGCCCAGAAACCGAATTCGCGTCAAGTGAAGCGTCCACGCATGCGCAGTGCCGTCGACAGCGCCACCGCAGCTGCATGACGTCAGGGACGCGTGTTCGTCTATAAAAGCTGTGCACGCGCACAATTGTTATTAAAAAAAAAGGTCCGGAAAAGGCGTCACGACTGGTGTCAGTGCGGGGGAATATACCAGGCAAGCCGGCAATTACCCGCGCTGCCCACACGAGCGACACGCACTTGGCGGCTGAAATATCCTTTTATGGCGCAACGACTGGTCAGAGGCAACGTTTCTGATAAACTCAGTTACGAAACTGCACATAGACGCTGCATGCATCAGCAGTATCTCCCCTCACTCACCACGACGAGCCTCCCGTCGTTCGACGCGTGTACTTATACGGAATATGTACGCTTCGAAGCTCAGCGTCTAGATGGCGTTCCACCGAACACTATGGATCACACAGTTCGTAAACGAAAATCTAGATGGCGCTTCGAACGACCGGAGGCTAGAGTGCCTCAATGTTGCTTGCCGGCTGGCGGACTGAAGTGAGTGAAGGGGGCGTACCCCCTTCCACGGGAGTTCCACAACTGAGGTAATCTAGTAACGTTGGTCGGAGGTATTTCGTGCATTCTCGCGTTTAGCTACATGTTCGGCGTGTTGCGACTGGGAGAGGACGGTCTCAGGCGCGGAACTAGGAGTCGGGGCTGTGGCTCGCTGATCGCATAGCCCCGAGGATTCAGACCTGGAGCGGGATTACAGAAGTAGAACTTCAGAGCTCGGCGTTTTGACGTCCCCGCGCGGTCACGTCTCCCCCTCTCCCTTACTTTCTCGCCGCATAGAACTCAGCAAGCTCCAATGCAAATTAAAAAAAAAAAACAGTAGCCAAGAACTTTTAAGAAATTTCGAACTTTTCCAAATATTATCTCCGCGTGCACTTTTTGCACGCCTCTCTTCTCCTCACACAACGTGCATCGCACAGAAGCACCCGTTACTTCAATCGAAACGTCCTGATACGACCGGCGGGATCCACCGAGATTCGATCCTTAAAAAGGTTCTTTTCTCCGCTTCCGTCGCGTTCTTCGTATTTCCGGAGCCGACATCGAAACCGCATTCCCTCCTACCCGAACGAGAGACTTTCGATCAACATGGACCTCCTTCGTTGTTTGCCACCGCGTCGCTCGCTGTTCGCGTCAAAGTTGGCTCCAAGAATGGTGCTCCCTCTCCATGCGTTCTCCAACTTCCATACACGTGCATTGGGACAGTCTTGTCGTGGGCCCGCCGCACTAACCACAAAAACCGCTGCCGTGTATGCTTCGCTTCACCGTATACGATGGACGGCAGAAGACGTCACGAGCCAATAGAAGGCAATCCGATGATGCGTGAGTGTCACGTGACCCTCAGGAGAGGCACGGAGACGCGCGAGGCGCAGTCGCGTGATTCATTTCCAGCGCTGGAATTGGCTGGGATGGCTCCTGCAGCGTCGGTTGCAGTTCGTCGTAAGGTCTAACGAACTTATAGACATGGGCGTAAACACGCCAATAACCACAGGGTCAACGATGGAACAGGGCGCGGAAAGAGAAGAAAAAGAGAGCCCGGCTTTTTTTCTCCCGGGGCCTGCCCGTTTTTACGATCTTCATACACGAAGCGAGCTGCCTCGTAATTCCGCTGCTGGCCGCCGCTTCGCGGATACCAGGATCATGCATACGCGATGGACAACCCCTCCTAACCTCGCGCTCTTTGCTGGCATCGCTTCGCGTCCCGCGCGGCTAGAATCTACCGCAGCGAGGCCAGACGAAGGTTCCGGGAAAATAAAGGAAGAGCATCCAGGGGCGTTGTCCTGTGTCTGGAGCGAAATATTGAGGAGATGTTTGGAACCACGACCACTGCGTGGATCTGACATTATACTGACGGGTGTTTGCAGGAGGAAATACAATTCTTATTTCTTTTTCTTTCTTTTTCGTCGGTTCACACGCGTGTTTGGAAGTACGGCGACGGTCAAAACTACTACGATAACGTTTTCTGACGATGCAGGTTTAGAATGTAAAGGCCCGTTCACACTCTTGCGACCGAGTAAGACCGAGAGAGACCAGACCTGTTTTTAAGCCTCTTGCGATCTCTTAGGACCAGCTCCGCTGCAGCGCATCCGGTCCTAAGAAGTCGCAAAAGGCTTAAAAACCGGTCTGGTCTCTCACTGTCTTACTCGGTCGCAAGAGAGTGAACGGCGCTTAAGGATGCAGATCTATAACGACATCTCTCAGCGCATAAAAGAGAGGCACTTTTTCTTAGCAGGTTGTACCTTAGGCTACACCCAAACTGTTTTTTATTCGATGTTGACAAAACGCGAATGACAGACGTTTTTTCTAAGCGGACAGGACCGTGTCACACCTACAGGCTTTTTATTATTATTATTACTGTGGGCGATGTGATTATTTTACGTATACCAATAGAAACATAGTTTGCAACTTTTAATTAGCGCTTCTTTGCAACTTTTAATTAGTGCTTTCTCGGGGTTAAGAAACACTTGGAGTGGATTTTTATTGTTATGAGCACCCGCTATCGTCGGCGTTTTTACGGTTCAGTTTATCAGGTTATTTCCTAAGCTATCTTGAGGCAGTGTTAGTGTTGTATTCAGTGTGACGTACACATCGCGACACTGTTAGCGCGAACACGACATTGGCGCATTTTCGCATTTTACTTCTAAATAGTATTAGCGAGCACGAAATTTTATCGCTTACATTATAGAACTAAAGGAGCTCTTTCCGTAGCAATAATAACTTGGCTGACATCCCTTGGTTTCAAAGAGAAAAACTGGAAAAACCGGCGTTCTCCTGTTCGCGCTAACAGTGTCGCGCTCTGTACTTCTATCGTCATCCCTCATACTTGTATTAAAACGCGCTTTTTTAAGCCTAACACGTAAAGCCGGGGTCACACTGCTTACAGATCATACAAAAGACGGTATGCATAGGGATTCGAACGCAAGTCACCGCGAGATCTGTGCTTCGAATGCCTCATGGCAATGAGTTCAAGGAGAAACTTGACACGCGGCATTCGAACCACGGACATTGCGGTGACTCGTGTTTGCAGACTGTCTTTTGTATGATGTATGAGGAGTGTGACCCCGGCTTTAAGGTGCCCTGAGGAGATTTCTGAGATCGCCTAAATATGGCAATAATTCACCCTGCCGGCTCTAAGCATTCTATACTCTGTTTCATACTTAGCGTGCAACGCTGTCAAAGCTACTGGCGCGAGCGCGTGGCTTGATCCATGATTTTGTTTGCACGAGAACGCGTGCAAATGATCAACAAAATCAAGCCCCACGCTCGCGCCAGTAGCTTTGACAGCATCGCACGCTAAGTATGAAACAGAGTATAGAAATCCCCAAACCTTGACGATACCGGCCGAATGAAAGATTCGTACACACCCACTGATCTCTATGTCTATTTGCTGGATCGCGTTTGACCAGCTCCGCCAATGGACGGGAATGCGGCCACGGTCGGCCATCTTTTTGGTAGAGTTTTATTATCTCTAGCCATCATAGTAATATGGCGGACAGCGCTATGGCGGCAAGCTGCCATAAAATAGCCGTGGATCTAGTACACTGTGGGTGATATTTCGTGCTTGATTGAAGTTGTTCGACGAAGCAGATTCTTGAAACCCGGCGTGAACGATAGCCTCATCTTTGAGGACCCCGCGAAAGTTCTACGAAAGCGCAGCACCGGGTGAAAGCAGCGCAGCTCGCATCGAAAGCAGACTCCGTACCGGCGTCTGCTTTCGATGCTTCTTACGATGCGACTTTCGATGCGTGCTGTGCTGCTTTTCCCCGGTGCTGCGATTTCGTGAAACTTTCACCGGGTCTTCAAAGATCGGGCTACCGTCCACGCCGGGTTTCAAAAATATGTTTCGTCAAACAATTTCAATTAAGCACGAAATATCACCCACGCTATTTTGATGGCAGCCTGCCACCACAGCTGCCACAACGCTGTCTGCCATAGATGGATGACAGTGGCTGCAGCAGCTGTACCTTGGCTAGAGGTGATATCACTCTACCAAAAAGATGGCCGCCAGTGGCCGCATTCGCGGAGCGGGCAAACGCGATCCAGCAATTGTCATAGAGATCAGTGTACACACCGATTTCGTTCTCTGGCGATGGGAGGACAGCATGATCCAAAACCAGTGCCACTGTCAGTCAATAGACCTTTGCAAAAAGAGCTCTCTGACCGCCGCCATTTCGCGAACCGAGCGACCCCAATCAGCCAGAAACTTCTGCCACCTGCCTGAGCTGTGGAAACCCGGTCAGCGTGACTCCTCAGCTGCATTGTGCATTTGGAGTTCGCCAGCTTTTCTTGGACGTTTTTACTTCATTTGCCTGTTTGGGATGCTTACCCTTTGTGTGTTTCTTCCACTGTGAGAAACAGGGAATACCAGGGCTCGTAGCCTGCTCGGCCTTCGCAAGAAACGAACGAAGAGAGCGAACGTCAAGCAGCCCGCGGCGCGGGCAGTTCGACGTTCTTGGAGGATTATTTCCGTTGAGATAATTTTCAAAAAGCCTTCCCGGCTTGTGTTCCGAGTCTTCGCGAAAAATAGCTGATAGGGTCGGGTCCGGGGTGTGGGGAGGGAATAGACACGTTCGTTCATTTGCTTTGAAGCTGTGCAAAAAAGCTGCTCTCTTCTACATGTGCCTCCAAACACAACGGATGCTGTCCGATCTTCGTGAAGTGACTATCGTCGACACTGTATGTTGGATATGCTGTGTTATTTGAGACCTTTCTCAAATCCTGTTCGGATAACGCGGCACCGTCGGGTACGTACAAATATATGTATTCGATTGATGAGACTAATTGAATTTCATGTTGTGGGCGGGGAATATCCATGCAGTTTGGATATCCTGTGTGGTCAAATATTTTCGACGGTTAAGACCTTTGTAGATTGACACGGCTGAGTGTATGGTCCCGTAAAAAAATCAACATAAACTGAAACAAACATTTCAGTTGCATTTGTTCTGTCGCGCATGGACTCACCAAAACCGCTTTCATTTTTTTTTTGTTCCCAAAAATAGTACAATGCATTCTCAAAAACCCCGAGAAATTCTATTCACCCTAGAACACAAACGAAAAAATTGAACGCGGCAATTTAGACTCCACCAGCGTCCGGAAGTGCGCCTACGTAGGCTGCCACAGCCCACTGACAAGAAACTCCACAGCCCAGCGCAGTCGGGCAACACTGACGTACCCTCTCAAAACCAGAGACGCGCGCTGTAAATCGCTTCGTTCGAGACTGCCGCTGGAGAGGTCTATAGCGAGCGAAGGATCCTCGCGCCATAGAGTTATTATAATGTACGCTAGAGGTTCAACTGGCGCAAGTGTCTATGCGACTTTCGGGAGGCAAATTGAACCAAACAGCAACCAGTCTACTTTTGCGGTGCTCCTGTGGATTCCTATGGGAAAACGCGCTTGAATTTTGTCTCTTCGCCGGAAAATAACATGAATAACTTTTATTATTTAGGTTGTACCGGATAGTATGTACCTTCACTAATATTTTAAAAGTGTAATTGCTTTAATTACAGCTTTTTTCTTTACCACTGAACGATGTTAAGCTTCGCTATATTTCAGGACCAAACATCTGTTCCATGGCAGGTATGTAAAAACGAGCGACGATTCTAAGCAAACTATCGATCGAAAGGAACGTAGAGTGTGTTCAAGGTTCGCTAGCATTCCGGTGGCGCTTATATATTGCTAATATGCCCGTCCTTTCACTCTATAAAAATGACTCCATCGTGCATCTTTACGATCGGTTAAAGAACATTCGAATGTAAAAAATAGAATATCTGGGCTACGGAAGGTGTGTCTTTTTATTATTTCCTATGTCAGGCAGTTTTTATCCGGCACCTGTTCTCTGACTTCTCTCTATTTCCAAAAATTTGGAGCGTGCGGTTGATGATTTTAACCCAGAACATGCATCTTCTCACATATTCATGAGCAGAAAGAATAGAGCAGTACTTATTTATTGCAAATGGGACAATATTACGTGGCTTTTAATTTATTTTAATCGCCTGCATGCACAAGGAGTTACTTATCCAGTGTTACTGCGTAGTTCTTGCCGTCTCTCTCGGTTTTCCACGTGTCCTTCGTTCGTTTGACACGTATATCCCCCATGGTGGAAAGCGCCGACGCCGTGTTCGCGCTAACAGTGTCCGATAGTGCACATAAATACATGTACGAAGCGGTTTTAGCACCGTTTTCATGCCACGAATTTCAAATAAAAACGCCGTAACTGACCAATTATTTCGTCTGCGTGACTGAGAAATGTTCCAAGCTACCTAGTACGTACGAATTATTTGGGATATTTGCTCTTATGATCGAGCGCTGGGAGAAAATGCACTCACTTTTTCCCATAGAAATGCATTACCGGAAGTCAATTTCCGACTGGTTGCTGTCTGCTTCATTTTGCAGCAGCACACTAGCGCCAGCTGAACCTCTAGCGTACATTAAAATAACTCTATGCCTCGCGCCTCCGACAGGTGGAACCGCGGAGGGATATTTCGAAGGCGCGCGGCTCGTTGCCCATGCAGCCCGGACTACGATCGAACCGAGCGAGCGCGCGCGCTCGAGAACTGACGACCGGACACATCACTCTTGCAAAAGACCAAGAAAACAAAAACAAAAGCATAGTATATTGTTTTTTTTAGACGATTCTTCCTCTCCGCGGAAAAAGTTATTTTTCGACTACTCTTACTTGTTTTTATCATCTACAAATAATAATAATAATAATAATAATAATAATAATAATAATAATAATAATAATAATAATCTTTATTGGCTCAGGAGAGCCGTGGCACCGCTGACACATTTTGTAATAACAGCGTTTGCAATCTCAACGAGATGTCGTGTTTTCACTGGTCACATGTCATGGCTGCCGGAACAGTGCTCCTCCCATTGCCGAATCGTGGTGCTTGATATTAGCGACTTTTAGTAGACCGTATTCTAGAGCCGATCTTAGCAAGCGGAAGCTCGTGGCGTCATTTTAAAGCATGAATTGGGCACGCGCCCGCTGGGCGCCCGCTCTCCGCAGCATACGTTCTACGAAAAATTTCTATTTTAGAGCGTTAAGGCCGGTTCAGACACTTGCGGTTGAGTGCGTTTGACTGCGTTGCTTCGAGATCCGAAAGCCAGTTCACCGGCACATCTGCGCTTCGTATGAAGCGTGGAATTCAATCCAAGGACTGATCTTGGCACGCGATATTAGCAGCAGGGATGTCCTGGTTTCTCGCAACCGCAACGCAGTCAAACGCAGTCAAACGCAACTGTCTGAACCAGGCTTTATAGTTCACCGCACACTGAGGATAGCGGGCCCAGCGGGCCGGGCCGCGTGCTTGATCCCTGCTCTAGGATATGGTCTACTAAAAATCTCCTATAGACCTTTCCAATGTTTACAAAATCACAGTCCAGCGTGCGATCTTCACAGCCCAGCACGTGCGTGTTCGTCGCTTCGGAAAGCGAGCAAAGCACGCGCCATACGCACGAACGCTCAAAATGGCACCGGCCAAAAGCTCGTTTTTGGAAAGGTCTATAGCTATATTTCATTCTTACCAAGCGGAGCGGGGCAATGATAAGGGTAAGCGCGCATTGCCAATACCCCCCCCCCCCTTTTTTTTTTCCCTCCCCCAGAAAAAAAAACAAAAAAAAAAAAAAAAAAAACAAGGAAGACAAAGCCCGAGAACAGCCTTTTTTACCTCCATGGAGCGTCATCACAGTAGGATGGCGTCAACTCAGGAACTGGAACCGAGCCCGACGCCGAGCGTCCTTCGACGCACTGATTGAACAAGAGGTTCTGTCGAACGCTGACACCGCGCTCGTGTCCAATTTGTGTTTGCACTCGATCCGACTGTGATGACGTCAAAATCTTAGTGCACGGGCTTTGATTATAATATCTGGCGTTTGGTCGTAACTTTAGCGCAACGTTACTACACTCTAAGAAATGCCTGCGCGTCTACTTATCCGCAAAACACTCGAAAAGCCTATCTCTGCGATCTACGAAACCAGCTCATCGAATGATGAGGCGGAACATCTGTTTAGACTTGAAAATGAAGTCTGCGCTGTGGAATTACGCAATGCAAGCATGACTCTTTGCATTGCGTAACGCCACAGCGCAGGATTCAGTTTTAGGTCTAAACAAATGTTCCGCCTCATCATTCGCTAAGCTGATTTCGTAGATCGCAGAGATAGGCTTTTCAAGTGTTTTGCGGATAAGTAGACGCGCAGGCATTTCTTAAAGTGCAGAACACTCAGTTGGGAAACGTACCCTTGAAACCTGGGCCGCTGGCGTCAACCGAGACCGAACTGAATGCGATAACAACGCCACCCTTTAGCGACGAGTTGAAACATGAAAGTTGCCTCATAATGCTTCTGCTATAGAGCCACTGAATGTTCCCAGAGGACCGAAACTCCCAGGCTGGAGGTGCTAGGATGGCGGCTCAATCTTGTTTCTTTTCTGTGGTCACCTTGAGCTTTCAGAAGGCATGTTTTTGCGTAAAAACAAACGGAAAAAACTCTTTGTGGAAACTTTTATTGGAGTTTAGTACAAAATGACACGCGCGTGATGTTTACCAAAATCTTTAATTTACAAGGTTTTGCGGCACAATTAATATTGTTTTTATACATGTCTCACCGGTGATTTCAGGTCCTGACCTGAGTGAATCCTAACCTCGGTAGTAATTCGCGGCGCGTCCGCTTGGGAGACGGGGGTCGGCATCCCTGAAACCCCTTCCACCGTGTATGTTTCGGCGCCAAAATGGCTGATTTAAGCCAAAATAAAACAGTCACAGCGGACGCTATCGAATGCGATACTTCCGAAACGATACAAGCAGCCATGCAGTTCCCTGAGTGGCCGCTGCTGGAGAAATTGCGGCGATTGCGGCGTTGCGATCGCCATTAGCTCGATTCTCGAAAACAGATCGGTGCCACTTTTTCAGAGCAGGCTCTATGGCAGTTTCCCAACTGAGTTGTTCTAGTAACGTTGCGTTAGCGTTAGGGTAGTGCGGTCTGTATGAAAACCTAGAATGAAAGCTCACAGATTTTTTTCTTCTTCTTTTTTCTTTTTTTTTTTTTCTTGTATCGGAGCCGCCTGGTGGTTCGATATAGTTCTGATATACTTCTAGCGAATTAAAAAAAAAAAAACAGTAATTAAATTTAATCTACTTTTAAGAAAATGTGTCGTCCGCGAAACGTCGCAAGAGCGTGCACTTTCGAATCGGCTTTCCCTGAAACGTCACAGTGTCAACGATACATATATATGTACACAAAACATGTGTCGTTGAAACGTTGTCCCCAAGACATGTATCGACAAAACGATAAAGACCTCCTGGAGTATTTGAAAGTGCCGATAATTGCCATGCAGTTCATGTCCTGACTGAACGATAGTGCCAATTGTCGACTTGTGGTGAACCAATCAGAAGGAATAGTGTCATCGACGGCTGTAACATGCATGGCCTGCAGGTGGCAGAACGCCTTTACCGCAGCCGATCATGAAGCTCCGTTTTTCTACTTTATGAGGCTTTAATTTGCTGAACTTTGCAGTCAAATGGTGGCCCTGTCAATTTCACAATTTCCATACACAGCACACAAACGGCTGTTATTGATTCCAATGGTTTCTTTCTTCGCCACTAAGCATCAAATTACTGGGTGTTCCAAGGAGCGGCCAGGCTCTTTAAATTGACCGCAAAATTCGGTTTCTTAACCTATCGCGTTCCGATTTTGTACAGCGTTGGCCACAGATGGTGCATTTTTTCTGTGAAATTCGCAAAGAGCGAGCTTACCTGAGGAAAAAGTAAAAAAAAAAGAAAAAGGCTTAACTCCTATGAAAACGCAGCGAAGCCACCGGTCTTCAAACCATAGGGCGCCCCATGGTTTGAAGGCCGGTGGCTTCGCTGCGTTTCCATAGGAGTTAAGCTCCGCAGGTAAGCTCGCTCTTTGCGAATTTCATAAAAAAGAAATGCACCATCTGTGGGCAACGCTGCACAGAGTCGTGGCGCGATAGGTTAAGAAACCGAATTGCGCGGTCAATTTATAGAGCCTGGCCGCTCCTTGAATCACCCAGTAGAATGTACACTCTAAGAAACGTCTGTGCGTCTACTTTCACGCACAACACTCGGAGAACCAGTCAGCGCAACTTACGGAGGCAGCTCAGCGAATGACGATGCCGAAACATCTGTTTAGACCAAAAAACGCAGACTGAGTTGGGACATTAAGGAATGCAAGCGTGGCGTTTTGCATTGCTTAATGTCACAACTCAGACTGAGTTTTTTGGTCTAAACATGTTTCGGCATCGTCATTCGCTGAGCTGCCTCCGTAAGTTGCGCTGATTGGCTCTCCGAGTGTTGTGCGTAAAAGTAGACGCACATACCTTTTTTAGAGTGTACTGCTACAGCAGCAATATCTGCGAAATTATACGCATATCCGCAGAAAACACCAATGTTCCAAGCTGTGATTTTTTTATGTTACTATCTTTATTTCAGGATGAGAAAAATAAAATATGGGGCATTATACTTTCTGAACGAGCCTTATGTGTCTACGCCAGTGCAATACCAACGTCTCAGCTTTCTTCCATGCTCCTTATTCTATTGACGTCATTAAAAAAGAAAATTCACTTTAATAAGAAAAGAAGTCACAACTTTTTATTATTATTATTTATTACAGGCACAACGGGAAGGTGGAAGCTTATTACGGATAGAGTCCCGCAAGAAACCTCGCGTTCTTCCCAATGCCGCGGAGTCCCGCCACGACAGAACGCGGCGACGTCCCTCTGCCGGCGGTCTTTTTGCCATTAGCGGGCGCGGAACAATCCATAAATGCATAATGCCCGCATGGAAATGCGTACAACTGCCAAAGCGGGCCGCGGACGACGAGGCAGCGAGCCATCGCCCGCCGCGGTCGGCCTTTGAGAGCGGCGCCCGTAACTCGCGTGAGCCCCCGGCGTCGCTCCGTTCATCGCCGATCGGCCGCGGTCGCCCAGCAAGCCGTAACTCAGGGCACAGGCCTCACACCCGGAGCGCGCGGGTATACATACACACGCACGCCTGCATGCTGCAGTCGGCGGCGTCGCGTTTGCAATGCCGAGTAGCCCTGCCTGCCCGCTTCAGAACGAGTATGTATACGCGTTTGGCTAGCGTGTTCTCTTGCCTTCAATTGTTATACGAGTCTTACGACTTGGCCCGGAACTCAGTTCTTCAATCTTTATATGTTTTATTGATTTCTTTGTTTTGTTAAGTTGCTTGTTGCCGCTTTTTGTCGACGGAACCTGAAAGAAGGCTAATAAAGAAGGCGGCACGCGGCACGCTTCGACGCCGTCGCCGAGTTGCCTTTAGTGCGTGTCGCGCGAGGCGACGTGACGCGTTCTGATATACTTCTAGCGAATTAAAAAAAAAAGCCTAATTAAATTTAATCTACTTTTAAGAAAATGTGTCGTCCGCGAAACGTCGCAAGAGCGTGCACTTTCGAATCGGCTTTCCCTGAAACGTCACAGTGTCAACGATACATATATATGTACACAAAACATGTGTCGTTGAAACGTTGTCCCCAAGACATGTATCGACAAAACGATAAAGACCTCCTGGAGTATTTGAAAGTGCCGATAATTGCCATACAGTTCATATCCTGACTGAACGATAGTGCCAATTGTCGACTTGTGGTGAACCAATCAGAAGGAATAGTGTCATCGACGGCTGTAACATGCATGGCCTGCAGGTGGCAGAACGCCTTTACCGCAGCCGATCATGAAGCTCCGTTTTTCTACTTTATGAGGCTTTAATTTGCTGAACTTTGCGTCAAATGGTGGCCCTGTCAATTTCACAATTTCCATACACAGCACACAAACGGCTGTTATTGATTCCAATGGTTTCTTTCTTCGCCACTAAGCATCAAATTACTGGGTGTTCCAAGGAGAGGCCAGGCTCTTTAAATTGACCGCAAAATTCGGTTTCTTAACCTATCGCGTTCCGATTTTGTACAGCGTTGGCCAATGGGCATTTTTCTATGAAATTCGCAAAGAGCGAGCTTACCTGAGGAAAAAGTAAAAAGAAAGAAAAAGGCTTAACTCCTATGAAAACGCAGCGAAGCCACCGGTCTTCAAACCATAGGGCGCCCCATGGTTTGAAGGCCGGTGGCTTCGCTGCGTTTCCATAGGAGTTAAGCTCCGCAGGTAAGCTCGCTCTTTGCGAATTTCATAAAAAAGAAATGCACCATCTGTGGGCAACGCTGCACAGAGTCGTGGCGCGATAGGTTAAGAAACCGAATTGCGCGGTCAATTTATAGAGCCTGGCCGCTCCTTGAATCACCCAGTAGAATGTACACTCTAAGAAACGTCTGTGCGTCTACTTTCACGCACAACACTCGGAGAACCAGTCAGCGCAACTTACGGAGGCAGCTCAGCGAATGACGATGCCGAAACATCTGTTTAGACCAAAAAACGCAGACTGAGTTGGGACATTAAGCAATGCAAGCGTGACGTTTTGCATTGCTTAATGTCACAACTCAGACTGAGTTTTGTGGTCTAAACATGTTTCGGCATCGTCATTCGCTGAGCTGCCTCCGTAAGTTGCGCTGATTGGCTCTCCGAGTGTTGTGCGTAAAAGTAGACGCACATACCTTTTTTAGAGTGTACTGCTACAGCAGCAATATCTGCGAAATTATACGCATATCCGCAGAAAACACCAATGTTCCAAGCTGTGATTTTTTTATGTTACTATCTTTATTTCAGGATGAGAAAAATAAAATATGGGGCATTATACTTTCTGAACGAGCCTTATGTGTCTACGCCAGTGCAATACCAACGTCTCAGCTTTCTTCCATGCTCCTTATTCTATTGACGTCATTAAAAAGAAAATTCACTTTAATAAGAAAAGAAGTCACAACCTTTTATTATTATTATTTATTACAGGCACAACGGAAAGGTGGAAGCTTATTACGGATAGAGTCCCGCAAGAAACCTCGCGTTCTTCCCAATGCCGCGGAGACCCGCCACGACAGAACGCGGCGACGTCCTTCTGCCGGCGGTCTTTTTGCCATTAGCGGGCGCGGAACAATCCATAAATGCATAATGCCCGCATGGAAATGCGTACAACTGCCAAAGCGGGCCGCGGACGACGAGGCAGCGAGCCATCGCCCGCTGCGGTCGGCCTTTGAGAGCGGCGCCCGTAACTCGCGTGAACCCCCGGCGTCGCTCCGTTCATCTGCGATCGGCCGCGGTCGCCCAGCAAGCCGTAACTCAGGGCACGGGCCTCACACCCGGAGCGCGCGGGTATACATACACACGCACGCCTGCATGCTGCAGTCGGCGGCGTCGCGTTTGCAATGCCGAGTAGCCCTGCCTGCCCGCTTCAGAACGAGTATGTATACGCGTTTGGCTAGCGTGTTCTCTTGCCTTCAATTGTTATACGAGTCTTACGACTTGGCCCGGAACTCAGTTCTTCAATCTTTATATGTTTTATTGATTTCTTTGTTTTGTTAAGTTGCTTGTTGCCGCTTTTTGTCGTCGAAACCTGAAAGAAGGCGGCACGCTTCGACGCCGTCGCCGAGTTGCCTTTAGTGCGTGTCGCGCGAGGCGGCGTGACGCGGACACCGCGCTAATTCGCGTGCTGCCGGTAATAATATCTCGAGCCGCCGGCACAACACGTACCTACCTGTTCCTTTCCGTCGTATTTTCCGGCCCGTCGGCGTCTCGGCATTTTACTTGCGCTCGCGCGTGCGGCCGAGTATAGGCGTGGCTCGCGTTTATTGAGGGGAAGGCGCTTGGTTTCGTCGCGGTGGTGGCGATTGGAGCGGGCGTTTATGTTGGGCCGTCGTGGTCGTATAATAAGCCTATAGTTTGAGAACAACCTTCCATCATCTAGCTATTAGTGGGTAGCCCGTCTGACCAGGAACCAATCGCGAACCAGGGAACTCCGTCGCAATTATCGGAGCCCATGCAGTGAAATGCTCAATCAAACACACCAAGCTACCCTATAGTTTCGACTAATGAATACTACGCCATTCGCAACACCGAGTTTGTTTATATCTATACAACACGCTGTTGTTGCTGTTGTTGTTGTTGTTGTTGTTTTACTTTTAAGATTACCATTAAGCGACGCCCACATGGCATCTGAAATACATAAGCTTGGTTCTGTACTCTGCTTTTCTCAGTGGCGGCATATCAAAGCCGCGATGCCTTCTGCTAGCATATCATAAAAAGGCTTTAGAGAGACTGCCTGAGGTGTGCTTCTTCCTCGTATGACGTCATTGGTCATACAGAAACCGTCTGCAGACCTGTTCGAAGCGTGTATGAAGCGAACGTGCTTTGATATTTGATTTCTCAAATACTGCGAAACGTGCCGTCTAGTTTAGAAACGGAAGTGGATGGGGGCTATTTGCACGCTGGCGCCACCACGTTTGAACTCACGCGAGAAAGAGCGAATATACTTTTCCGTGCTCTATGCTGCACAGAATGTCTTCGTCCCAACGTGCCGCACAACCTTATGTTGTACCGCAGCGAAGGCTAGAGGCGCGAGCTCATTGCGTTGGCAGCTGCCCTTGGTGCACGAGAGCTTGTGCCGCCGAGATGTGCCATAGAGCAAGAAGCTTGCGCTTGTAGCCTTTCGTGCGGTACAACACAAGGTGAAACAAAGTATAGAATCGCTCGCTCGTGCCTTTCTATCTTCCCTTGTTTCGGCTATCTCTCGCGATCTGTAAATAGCCGCGACGATGATGTGTGGAGGGCAGCGACGATGAATGCGGTGTTCATAGTGAAATGGAACACTAGCGTAAATAAATCTTTCCCCGCACGGTGACCCCGCACAGACCCAGTGTTCAAGGTCACCAAGATGGGCTTTCTGTGTGCTAGCCACCACCAATTTTGGCAATTCGAAATTGTTAGTAGCGGGTAAAATGACCCGGAGAAAAGCTAGCGAGTGTTATCATCGTGAATCTTTTAGGTCTTCAAATACGGCGCTCCGTCCTCGTGTGGAAGAATTTAAATTTGTTGCGGAGCTTGATAAACGGACTAGTTACGTAGAAGACATTCTTTCTGCAGTGATGACATTATCGGGCGTGTCTTTAGCTAACGTATTTAATAACCATTTAATTAATTTACCTCAATTTAACTGTATTCTCATCTGAAAATATAACTTGAAAAAATAAGGACTCTCTTTTAGGTCCAGTAACCGATTCTGCGGTTTTCACGGATGATTTAACCTTAACCACCGTCTCACTTACGTTTTAACTTATATATATATGTCTCTCTACTGGAGCTTTTCCCGCATCGCATGCAAAGACCTTCTGTATTATATAAACAGGGAAATAAAACGAACTAGGCAATTGTAGACCCATTTCTATTCTTCCGGCTTTTTACAGGGGTTCAGAAAAACTGATTGATATTTGACTTTTTCCCTTTTTTTTTTAAATATGCATGATATGTTCAATAATGCTACAATTGGATTCAGGAAGAATCGTTCGACCAAACTTGCACTGCCTGTAAAAGACTAATATATTTTACTGAGTTTTGACGAAACAAAAGGTGGCGCTGGGCGTATTCATTCATTTCACCAAGGCATTTCAATAATTAAATCACTACTTATTAATTAAAAAAACTTTATATTTAGGGTTTTCGGGGTATAGCACTTCCGCTGCTTCAGTCATATCTGGCTAATCGTACCAGAGGCGGATACAGAACTCCGTTTTGAGGGGGCGGAAAATTTGTAAGGATGCTATTCTCCCATTCTTTCGTGTGCACCAGGGGGTCCACCCATGTCAAATTGCCCTCCAGGAAGGGGGAAGGGGGGGGGGGGGTGGCGGCCGCCCCCGTCGCCCCCTTTCCCTTGGATCCGCCACTGTCGTAAACAGTATGTTTATTTATATGGGTATTCATCTGCAACAAAGCCAATTGTCTCTGGTGTGCCACAGGGGAGCATTTCGGGGCCTTTCGTTTTTTTAACATTTGTATTAGTGATATTGTTAGTATAGATTCACGCCCTAAATTCGTAATATATGCGGATGACACGAGCCTTTTATTGTCAGCTAAAACTGGTGATGATCTTGATTACGCAAACGTGAAATTAACAGTGCTGCAAAATTGGGCTTCAGACAATGGGCTCCCAATCAGGCACGTAGCCAGGGGGGGGGGGGGGGGGGGGGGGCATGGGGCCAGGGCCCCTTCCCCCCCCCCCCCGAAATCTTCCATTTTGCTGGGGCCTCCTCTCCCCCCTCCCCCTCATATAGCATTTTGTCATGGGCGCCCCCCCCCCCCCCCCACGAAACAAAATCCTGGCTACGTGCCTGCTCCCAATCTTTACTATTCTCCGTTCACTTTTATGTTCAGACTACAGCCAAGGCTACAAGCGCGAGCTAACCCGGGCTTCTAGCTTTGAGACGTGCATTTTTATGGCGAGCGCTCGTTCAGAAGAAAAAAAATAGCGACCTCGTGCTCTCGTGCTTCTGTCATTGGATGCAGTCTCGGAGTATAGTAAAACAAAGGCAATCTTTCGGTTCAGGAATAAACAAGTTTTTACTACGCCTTCGTCTTAAACTCAAATATTATACAGGTAGAAGAGGATTCCAGAGGTCTCGGTGTCGTTTTTAATCAGTACATGTCCTGGGACAGTCACGTAAACTATTTGCTCACTACGTTGTCCAGGGTCATTGGACCCGTCTTTTCTAAGAGTTATATTTTACTTAATAGCGTAAAGCTACCTGTATATCAAACACTATTCATTTCGCACGTAAAGTACTGCCACCTGGTATGGGGAACAACCACTTGTTCAAGTTTAGAACAAAAAAAAAAATTTATGGGATAAGAAATCTGTTTGCCTCATTGACAATGCGTCATTGGTTTCCAGTGCCCAAGGCTTATATACGAAATATATTTCATCGCGTGTTTTCAATACATACAAATATAAACTTATGGTGTCTTAAGTTAGAAAAGAAACGAAATGAGAATATCTGAGCCAGCCTTGCTGAGCTAAAAGATCATGTGGTAACCTATCCAGCCCGCTCGGCGGAGCGATGGAACTGTGCCGTTTTGTCCTCCATGCAATCACTAAAATCCACACTCCCCACTTCACTTAATACGCTGCTAAACTGTAATATCGATCGATATAATGTTAGAGTGCAAGATGTTATGGAATGGGAAGAAGTTTTTTTTTTTTTTTAATTCTGTATTTAGATATATTTTATTATGTCGTTGATATGTTCCATTTTTTATGCACATGAAACTGTAAGGGAGCAAGGGGCTTCGTCAAGCTGTTTTACAGCTTTTTCTCCTTGTTTTTTGTCATTCAGCAGCTCGGGTTGCTACCGACCAACTCCTCCTGGAGTAGACTTCCTTCTCGTGATATAAACAATTGTGTTGTGTATAGAAGAAATTCGCCCCCACCCCCCTCCCCCAATTCCTAAGAGGAAAAAGAAAACCCTGAGGAACAACGAACTGCACAAAGAACCCAGGAGCCGCGTCAGGCCCTGCAACCAGAGAAGGTAGTCGTGCCTTTTGGTCGACAGGTGTCTATAAACACAGCACGCGTGAGTTACTGCTGAGGATGTTTTTTCTTGATAAGTTTGTATACGCCTTAATTCTGTTGCTCGTGTGATGCTATAACCGTCCATGCGCAACGACTGAAGAGCATTCCAGCCACTGAAAACAAGACACCGTCTCAATTTCCCGTCCTATGTCCATACGGCATCCAATGAAACTATACGTCTACTGCATAGTTATCATAGTCAAATAAATCTATGCATCGTACACATTAAGATATAGTATATGTTAACACCGTCTTAAAATGACATGGTTCACATTCTAATCGGAGAGAACTATCACGACGCAAATAATTCGCAGTGAAGAAGGAAATACTTGTAGGGATAACTAGCCAGCGGGAAGTCAGCCACAACGGACGTCTGATGTATTCGCTGTGGATGTGGGGCAAAATGGTCCCGGACAAAATGGTCCCGGACAAAATGGTCCCAACTGCAGTCCCGGACAGAATGGTTTTAAGTGCAGTCCCGGATAGAATGGTCCCAAGTGCAGTCCCGGACAGAATGACCCAAAGTGAATTTTAATAACTTTAGACACTCCCTAATGTGTGAATTGAATGCGACTCGAAAAATAATTTGTGTGTGTGTGGTGAGAAATTTTATTTTGAAGGCAACAAGTGTAATTTGTAGACAAAAATTGAGCAGTTGAAGGTCAGAAATTTCCAAAAACTAAAAACGGTTAAGGGGTTAAACAGACACATTGTTCGAAGAAAACTAATATCGTAGAGGCCTATGGCATAAGTGTTTAATAAATATACTATCGCATCTTCATGGTTCAAAGGCGTCCAATACCTTAATGTATCAGCTCGTTTCCGTACTTCCTTACTGCCTCATTCGCACAGATGGTCCAACCGCATTCGCAAGGCGGTTGCAAACGCGGCCACTTAAAGATGAAGTTCAGTTTCACGCGCAATTAACGATGAAAACGAGCGGATGCTCTTGTTCATTCACACCGCCGATGGGACTGCCGCGTTACATCTGCAACGAAGCGAGTGTGCGCGAACGCTTACAACTTCTCCGAGCTCCTGCTCCAAGCTTTAGTTCGATACGCTACAGTCACGTTTTGTAGGGACTTTTAGCAAGCCGTTACCGTGTTCCGCGTACCGCACTACCAAACAGTTGAAGCATGCTCTTAAGCGAACGCCCCGCAGTCACGGTATCGCGAGAGCGCGCGCATAAAAGCATGCTTCAACAGCTCCGGTAGTGCGGTACGAGGAACACGGTAACGGTTTGCTAAAAGTTCCCGCTGTTGTATTTTTACTAAAGTTCCGTATTAGCTCAAGAGAGCCACAAGAATATGTTCCAAGTGAAATGCATGCACCATGGATATGTACCACTAGCTTTTGATGTAGTGCGAAATGAAATGACCCTATTACACAAGTAGACGATCACTGTGCATGACCGATGCGTCAAATTAGTACTCTACCAGAAAGCTTAAAAAATAAAATCAGTGAACACATTCATATTTATTACGCACATGGACAGAGACGAGAAGATAGGTTCCTGAAGATTAAATAAGTGAACATGTTAGCGTGACCCACGCCCCTCAAAAAATCTTTCATGGGGCGCAGCCCCTGCACGTTTTGTGTGCAAAGAGTTAAAGGTCGCTGCTGCGTTTCTTTGTAAACTCTTTTCGGTCTTTTCCTTGTGGATGTCCAGCCAATTTTTTCACCAGACCTGTAGACTGCAGGGCATCGATAGCCTTCCAGGTGGTGGGGTCACAGTGGCCGATCATGTTTGAAAACTTTAGTTCCAGGCCTTCTTTAGGTTGTTGGTCCGGTGGTCTCCGGTCATTGTAGCAACGTGCATATTCGTGGAAATTTCGGCACACATCTTGGAAGCCTGACAGTGCCGTTGCTTGGGAGTATCCGACGAAAGGTACCGGTCACATACGTGCTGTCAAATTAATCAAGAAGATCTTCCGCGTCGAGAGGAGTTATTGTACGCAAAACTTCCATTCCGCTTGCGACGTCATCCAAGGGTAAGAATGCGAGCCCATTCATCATTCCAGCGAGGAGTCATAAGATGTCGCTTTCTTTGTGAAGAAACACGAGTGGCAAGAATTGTATCTTGCGCGATGTGCTTTGTCGAAAATGAAAATAACATCCTCGGGTGGTGACGCCTTCTCCAAATACAACACGGGCAGAGTTCATATAGCAGCTGTTTCAAAATAAGTGATCACGAGGTCTGGGTCAGGTGATGCTCCGGTTGCTTCCGAAGCGTCAACCATGGCGTTCAGAAGTCTTCGTATTATTGTTGAGTCTCGCTTTCCATAAAAGCATACACCACTGGGGCAGCGGTTTCTCCCACAGGGACGTATAAGGCGTCAACTTGCAGGGACACTCTTGGCGCCATAGCGAAATTCCCATTCATAAGCAGAGTATTGCTTCGAGAGAGCAGCCGTACACACTCCGCTGTTGCAAACGCGACGATTCAGGAGCAAGCTTGCTAAACATTATCATAAATGAGGAATGACTCAGGAGGTGGTCCCGCAATTGCATTCCAGACGCAGTCGACAACGAGATCGTCGAGATTTGCTGGCGTCGCTGGGATGAAACTTCTTTGGCGACTGATGTCCCTCCTGAGGTTTCCTTCGGCTAATACTTGAGCTCTTGCGGACTCCTGAAGGCTTTGAACCGCTTCTGCGCAGAGAGCACTTGGAGGACCATTTGTCTCTCTACAAGTTTTCTTCAAAGCCGCTGGAAACTTAGCCACCTCCTGTTAACGCTGTATCTGGTGGGTGGGTGTGTTGTGCAGAAAGTCGAGGTTCATGATTATTCTCTTTGATGAGCCCTTTTTCAGCACCTGGTTCTTTCTACTCGGCGCTACCGTATGTCTGAGGAAACAGCCTTTGTTGTACTGAAATGTCAAATAGGAAAAGCGCGTTGTTGAGGTGTTCTTGCACTTATTCGTTTTAAATTTATGTAATTAAATCAATGCGTTGGACGAGCACTAAGATTATCAACGTCCCTAATTTAGTTGCATTTTGAATCGACAAAAGGTTGAATCTGTCAGCCAAGTATAATCAAGATGCCTATGCATAGGGCGTTTTCACTGACGCAATTTGGTCCACCATTTTGTTGTCATGAGCTCTCTGGCGCGTGCTGAAGGCAAGTTTTCCGAAGATGCACAATACACCCTCAAATCGGTACCGCACAAAAGCCTATAAGTTTCATCAAACCACTTTTTTGTTTCGTCTGATAAATAAAACATTTTCTCAGTCACTCACTCTAACAACAAAATGGCATGCAGACGTTATGTGAAAACATTAGCACGAAGAAATAAGTGAAAAGTAAGTTCCGTCACGCACTTTAGAGCAAAACTCGCCAAGAACAATAGACCTTTTGAAATCTTGGCATAAAAGTTAGGTCCTCCTCGGTTTTTGCTTTTAATTAGTTCTGCACTAGACACGCAACTTAAATGTGCCCCGGGCCCGAACTAGCAAACGCAAATTAGAAATCATTCCGACTTCCATAGGCATAGGAAATACATAGGAAATATCAATTGTATGCATTCACTCACTCACCTCATTTGTCTCGAAGATGAGGAGGCGTTGGCAAAAAAAACAGCAATCCTTGTGACATCGAAGATTTACCAAGGGACAGTAATGGCGTTTGCTCGTTGCTCCTTGTACAGTAGCCTCGCACATTCACAGCAGCAAAGGACAACTTCCGATGACCTGTCCGAATACTGCGGGCAGGCACGTATCCAGGGGGGAGGCCCATGGGGCCCGGCCCCCCCCCCCCCCCCCCCCGAAATCTTCCATTTCGCTGGGGCCTCCTCCCCCCCTCCCCCTCATACAGCATTTTGTCATGGGCGGGACCCCCCCCCCCCCCCCCCCCCCCCGAAACAAAATCCTGGCTACGTGCCTGACTGCGGGTATAGCACCCGCGGCAGGAGGCCATCAGTCGCACGAAGCCATCCCGGGCAAGGTCCGTTTTGGTCTATGTTTCAAGATAGGAGTTCGAGGGATGCGCGTGCTGTTCGCGGAATTATTAACTAGGGACACACTTGTACGGGGCTCATTACAGGTAATGAAATTACTTGTAATCGATTACTTCTTGGAGTAGTTTTTGTAATCATTTGGTTACATTTATTATAGGAAGCAATCACAAGAGTACTCTGTTTACATTTCGAAGTACTAAAGTTATTTGTAGCCGTTACTATATTTCCCTCCACTTTCTAATGTCGCCCTTTGTATAATAAACAAAAGGATGATTTACCAAAATTGGTAGTTAAGATAAGTACGTTATAATTCGGTGATTCTAATAAAATAATGGACAGTACAAAAAACCCACCGTTTTCAAACTGGCAAAACAAAATCTTTAGATTTGAAAATTTGAAGACATCAGATTCCCGGTATTTAAAAGTTACCCATCCGGACTTGCACCACGATGCAGTCGCATATGCCCCCGAGGCTGTAACGCACCCCCGTGGATGGCGCGCAACCACCCCATAAATAAGAGTGCACCGAAAGGCGCGATACACTTTTTCTTGCTTTTTGATACAAGGTGACGGATTTATGAATGTCCCTATAAAGAAGCTGCCGACAGCGCGGGGGATACAGTAATGGCATGAACTTTATTGCTTCTCTTCCTCGGAGTCCGGTGTTGTTTTTAGATGGTGTGTTCTGCCATTTGGGAGGGGGGGTGTTATTGTTGGGCTTGGACAGCAAAACGTTCATAATATGCTTTCTCGAATTTTGACTTCGTGTTATATTACTTATAAGATGCACCCAGACTTCTCGCGAGCTCTGTTATCATCTGCAGCCTGCAGTAACATGAAGGCGACAGTATGTAGCACGTCGGATGGGATTGAGCGAAGTCCGACAGCAATCAGATGTTGTTTCAGTGATGTAAATATAGCCATCTCAGGGAAGCGTGGCACGACACGGATGTGCTATTTAAATGTGATTTGTCTAACTATCACGAGCATTCCATAAGTTCCAGAACGCCCTTAGTGACTGGGAGATTCGGCCATCAGACGCACTTCCGTGAAGAACTGAAGGGTACCGCGTTTTTGTTTGGCTCGGAGCACTGGGAAGGCTCCAGCACTGAGGTCAAACTCTCGGAGGGCGCTGATGCTGCTTTAAGTGGCTGACAAGTATAGTATAGGTGGGCCGACTTGCTCAAAACGAACGAAGCGAAAATCTCTCCTGGAGTCAGAATAAAAGAAATCGTTGCTACGGCTTTAGCGATGATAGTGCGTGGAGAGGCCACTTTCCGCGTTCCTCTTTGCTAACGCTTTATTGAACCATGTCCCAGTCGAAGCAGTGGACAAAGGAAAGTACGCGTCGCTTTGAATTGTCCACCAAAGGAGGCATAGACCGAGACGCAAGAGTGTGTCCTTTAGAAGGTGACTTTATTGCGCCAGTGCTCGCGCAAATGATGTACTGGTCAGAGTAGGACCTGGGCCAGAGCTGGTCTATCACGGCGCAGATTTGGTAGTGCTGCGCACAATGGGCCTGCTATGGCTACGCACTGGCGGCACCTCCGATTATTACACGATACCCGCCGTTTCTTCCCTTGCAGCCGGAAGGACGGACGAGGGAAAGCGGCAGCAAGCTCCGTTCTTTCTTCGGACCTAATCGTGTCAGCTATCGTCGCAGGGGGCGTGCTGTGAGGCGAAGAGGCGTTAAGAAGCGACGCCGGGTTGTGGTGCCAGAGTTCAAATTCAAAACTTGTTTTCTCGCTTTAAACAAAAATTACATTGATTAAACGTTCAGAATCAAAAGACAATCGATTGTTCTTCCAAACCCACCATATTTTGTATTTTGACTTGGACCACCTCAGGATGAAATAAACAGCTGTTTATGCGTCAAAACGCCCTTTTTTGCAACTTCCGGATTTTTGTTAGTGCAAAATATTTAATTGGGCGGTTTTAATTTTTTTTTTTTATAGATTATATACCTACAGGAAAGCCGGTAAAAAGTTAATTTAAGTCCCGGGAGCAATTATATATATATATTTTTTTTTTTAATAACAATATTGTTCACATTTTTAAAGAAATCTTTTTATATATACTTAAATTAAACACCATTGCACAAGCCCAACCACATTGTAAGTCGAAAGTCGTGCAAATATAAGAAAAATATATTGTTTCATGTTTCATTAAAAAAAAACAACAGATTTTTCATCAATTATTGAGTGATGCCTAGTTTCACGCTGTTTTTAAAAATTAAAACCGCGCTCACGTCATCATAACATTTTTTCGTCAAAAATATTTCAAGGAATTACCACGAACATTGCGGCAAAAGGCCATATCTTTTTTATTTTTTTTTATTTTTTAGAAATCGGAGATGGTCGAGCGCAACGTCTGGGACATTTGACGTAAAATGACCCCTAGGTCAAATAAACAACATACGGCAGACGCTGCTCTCATTCATGCAAGACACACCATATGGCAGGAACCCCATGTTTCTTTGTTGACGTAAGGGTTATTCCATGTCAAAAGTCCCTGACGTTGCGCTCGACCATCTCTGATTTAAAAAAACAACAACAAAAAAACATGGTCTTTGTCCGCAATGGTTGTAGTCATTCCCGAAAATATTTTTGACAAATTTTTTTTTTTTTTGATGGCGTGAGCGCGTTTTTATTTTTTTAAAAACAGCGTGAAACTAGGCATCACTCAATAATTGATGAAAATATGTTTTTTTTTAATGAAACATCCAACAATATATTTTTCTTATATTTGCACGTCTTTCGACTCACAATGTGGATGGGCTTGTGCAATCTTGTTTAATTTGAATGTTTTGAAAAAAAAAAAACCGCCATTTTCTTAAAAATTTTAACATTTTTGTTATTTTATTAAAAAATATACATAATTGCTCCTGGGACGTAAAATAACTTTTTACCGGCTTCCCTGTAGGTATATAATCTATAAAAAAATGTCTAAAACCGCTCAATTAAATATCTTGCAGTAAAAAAAAAAAATCCGGAAGTTGGCAAAAAAGTGCGTTTTGACGCATGAACAGCCGTTTATTTCACCCTGAAATGGAGCCGCCTCGGTGGCTCCGAGGCGAGAGCGCTGGCCTACGGATCCCCATGTGGCGGGTTCGAATCCCGGCCGAGGTGCCCACAATCTGACGGAGGCTTATTGCGGAGGAGGCACAAGACAGACAAGGGGAAGCGACAGTAAACTCTGTTCTTTCTTTGAACGTAATCGTGTCAGCTATCGTCTCCGGTGGCCTGCTGTGTGGCGAAGTGGCGTTAAGAAGCGACGCCAGGTTGTGTGCGAGAGTTCAACTTCAAAAATTGTTTTCTCGCTTTAAACAAAACTTACTTTGATTAAACTTTCAGAATCAAAAGACAATCGATTGTTCTTCCAAACCCATCATATATTGTATTTTTAGTTGGACCACCTCAGGGTGCTTATGCGTCAAAACGCACTTTTTTGCAACTTCAGGATTTCTTTTTTTACTGCGAGATGTTTAATTGCGCCGTTTAAACATTTTTTTATAGAATACATACCTGCAGGGCAGCCGGTAAAAAGTTATATTAAGTCCCCGGAGCAATCAGATATTTTTTATTAAAATACCAAAAATGTTAAAATTAAAAAAAAAAATCGTTTAAAAAAAAATTAAATTAAACAAAACTGCACAAGCCCAACCACATTGCAAGTCAAAAGCCGTGCAAATTTAAGAAAAAAATATTGTTCGGTGTTTCATGAAAAAGCTGATTTTTCGTCAGTTATGGAGTGATACCTAGTTTCACGCTATTTTTAAAAGTTAAAACCACACTCACGCCATCAAAAGTTTTTTTTCGTCAAAAATAGTTTAGGGCATGGCACGGATATTGCGACAAAAAGCCATTAATTTTTTTTTTTTTTTTTAAATCGAAGGGACGTTTGGAAAAAAATGACCCTGCAGTAAAAAAAAAAAGAAAAAAAAATTGCAGTGGCTTAGCTTGGCTATGCCAGGATATACGTAGCGTGCGCGGTCGTGCACGTCGCTCAGCCTCCTGGCGACGCCGCTTTGCAAGACGTTCCTCCCTTTGCTCCGGTGTCTCCGCAGCACGTTTAGCCTTCTTCTGTTCGTTCTTCCTACGCTCAACCGCTAATTGCCAGGCAACTACTTCGGGATCCGATGAGTTGAGCTTCTCCGCTCTTCTCCGCCGCTGAGCAGCAATTTCGCTCTCCTTCTCCATGGCTATACCACACTGGCAAACGCCCCGCTATATGTATAGGAACTGACTACGGTGACCGGGCCCCTCACTTTAGAAACTGCACTACGGTGACGGGGCAACAGCAACCGATACAGATGTCCAATGGATTGCCCATTCCGGAAGTGCCTCGTGGCGCTGTGGGTACAGCTTCGGCTTCAGGTACCTGGGGGTGGCGGTTCGAATCGCGTTCTGACGATACTTTTTTTTTCAGTGACGTCACTGCTCCTCGCACATGCGCAGCACGGCTCTCCAGGAGCCACGCGAAACTGCTCAACCTCGGCCAGTGTAGCTCACGCTACAAACCTCGGTTGCATAACGACGGCGCTCTTGCTGCCGACGGCTTTTGTTTGCGCGTCGTTTGCGTTATTTCGCTGTTCGGCTGCACCTTCGGACGCTGCTCCCGACGCCATCTATCAATACGTGCGCCAAATGCGCCCCGCCACTCCACTCGATTGTCTGCGTCGCCGTCCGTCTTGACCCTGGAAAGTTTTTTGGCCTCATTTTTTACTCAAAGGGAGCTACGTACTCTTTGTAATTTTACAATGTAGAAACCACCTGTGAAATACACCTTTGACGAAAAGTTTAGATTGCTACGTGTACACGTCGATTTGTTAGGCTTTTTTTATATCCAGCCTAGGTATTTCAGACACCCTATAGATTATATGACAGCCTTAGATTTAAAAGGAAAACGGGGAAAACGTGCGATTGCTTGTTCGTACTAACATTGCTGTTTAGTGCACACGAGCTCCACTGCATATGCTGGCGTCTACAGCTGTCACTGCTGAAAAGCAAAACTCTAAAACGAATGGCACGTTGCACGTACGTTCGATTTTGGCAATTTCTTTCGAATCTTTTATACAGAGAAGGCGAGCGCGAGATGCGCGTGTACTTACTTTCCGACTCCCGAGCATTCTCCTTTGTGCTTGGGTAATTTAGTGAAACGCATATTGCTTTTTTGGTATAAGCCGGTTGGTATTATCTTCAGTGGGTTGTGTGACTGCACATTTCCCGGATACAGGTTTTTACCTCGAAACGTGACGTGAAGCGTGTTCTGGCCAGACAGAACCGTATGGCCTGAGTGCCGCGAACAACAAAAATACTGCATTCCTTTGTGCCATAAGTTGGTAGCTTTCCGAGCCAAAGATTTCGTCGGCAGGTGGTAGGAGGTGCGGAGATGTGGGGTGAAACCTCCTGCCATCTGCCGGCTAGACCTTTGGCTGGAAAATGTACCAGCTGATGGCAGCTGAGAATAAAGTATTCTTGTTCTACGTGGCACTCGGGCCTACCATAGTGTATGGCTCTTCCTCCGCTGATCAAAACAAAACGAACATGCGCGAATAGACATTTTGCCAAATTACCCAAGCATCAAGAGTAATGCTGGGAACGTAGGTACACGCGCTGCATACGCGCCCGCCTTATCTGCATAAAAGGTTCGAAGTACACAACCAAAATGAGGCGCTGATCAGCGCTCGTGCAAAATGCAACTTGCGTTGAGTTTTCGCTTTGGAACAGTTACTGCTGGAGTCGCCAGTACGCACAGCGCGTGTAACTATACTCGCGTACGCTATTTGATGCTTGGGTAATTTAGCAAAAGTATGTCGACTTCGAGTGATACACGGGCCAAGACACAAGAACACAAATGTGAGAAACGTCGGAAGCCTTAATTGCGTCGCCAATGCTCGTTATGAGTATTTCGACCCGCCTCACCAGTCACTCCTCTCGTATCCGCGAAAACGCGTCTACGCGAAGAAACACCCAACCACGCGATTCAGGAAACAGCGCGCACCATACATCGAGGCGGGAGAGGAAAGAAAGAGGAGGCAGCGCATCGCGAATAAATCAGGGGCGCCCAAAGCATAGTCTCGTCGAACAAGAAAACGCCCGTACAGCAGCCAGCGGCAACAACATCAGCAACAGCAAGCGCAGCTTCCCGAGCTCGCTGGCCTCCTTGTTTGCGAGACTCTGCCGTTCTTCTCCGGGGCTGCGGTAGAAAGGGTACCCGAGGTCAGAGATGAACCGCACGCCGCAGAAGAGCGCCTCGCCATGCACTGCCTGCGCGTACCCCGTGCTGCCAGATGGGGCCCCGAGCACGTCCCTGGCATGTTTATGCAGGCGGGGGCCAGAGGCTGCGCCACGGGTACGGCCACCCTACCTCGTAAAGCACTCGCGGGCCTGATACTCTTCTCCGGACAACAGACCATCTCGCTCGACGGAGCTCGGTTCGATTCGTCCCGCGGCGCGCTGGAGCTTCGCTCGTCGCTCGTGAGATGCGCCAAAAGGAATGTCCAGAGAGATGCGAAAGTCGAGGCTACCTGACGCCAACGTCCGAAGGCAAATTGGCGGTCGCTATAGAATGAGGGGATCAAAGCTGTTCCCATAGTGTAGGGGTCGTGGCCCTAGGGACGTTTGAAAGTATACGGCCCCTGGGCGCCCCCATCTTGCTGCAGACCTGTGCATATCGTCTGATAGACAAGCCTAGTTGAACCATTTCTACGGTTGGCAGATCGGCGTCCGAGCAAAGCATTTGTGTTCGTTCATGGTGGCAAGACTGGTTTTTGAAGGGCGGCTACTTGCAAACGTCCATAGACCATTTTAGTGTTCACCTTCTAAACGCTGCCATCTTTGTGTATATATAGTATGCAGTCGGATGCGTTCTCGCCATGCGCAGTATAGCTCTCTGCAGAGGCCGCGCATGCGTCCAAAACCGAGTGAGTCATCATTTTTCGCATGGGTGAGTGGAAAGATGTATGTTTACAAGTGGAGAGGGAGGGAGGGCGTTATAGAGGTGCTCAGCTTTACTATTAGATTTGAATTTATGCCATAATGCCTGGGTCACACCGCTAGTAATACATCGTACGAAAAAACACTTTGCAGACACTGTTTCTTCTTGTATGACGATCACGTTGGTCATTAAATAATATCTCAAGATATGTCCGAAGGTATTATGAGGCAGACATGATTTGAACATATTTGAGGCTTGTCCGCAAATAATTATGTCATCGTGTCTCTGCGGCGGACACCGTGTCTTTTGTATATACCCTTTTCATGGCAAACGCCACCAGGAGGTGTTCTAGTCTTTGACGTCCCAGAGAACTTCCGGTTCATAAAAAGTATGAACAAAGCCCACCCTAACACCGCTGTTTGAAATGTCGATGGAACGTTTAACCACCAATTCTCCAGGTGGACGCCAAAATAACGAAGAAGCCCGAGATATACTAAATATTTTCGGGCCCTCGTTAAATCTCCAACTTTGATGTGCGTGTAGCATTTATGCTCTCTAGCACTGGCGACAGAAGCAAGCTCGACAGTCTTGCAAAGACGGAGCGACCGGAAGTCGCTTGGGACGCAGGAGGCCGTTCATGTTTGTAAACAGCAAAAGGGTCATAACGTATGAGCATTGTGACCGCGGCGTAAAGGGGCGAGGCAACAATTTTTGTACTTTGAATAAACACAGCTTAGAATTATTTCTTGACATTTATAATTTATACAACACACTTTTTTTCTTTTATTTTCTTTTTTTTCTTTTACGGAACGGCAGTGCAGAAGAACTCTGAGAAAACGCACACCGTTTACCCCCTCAACTTGCATTTAGAACAAGCGGCCACGGGGTGTGGAGCCGATTATATGCCGCCAATTTGTTTTGTTCTTTTTTAACATAGCAGTCAAGCGCTCGCTGAGTTTCACGCATTAAGGCGATTTTTTTAGCTATCCCAACTAAATACATTTTCTGAATCCCCAGGCCTTTGCCCTTTCCTGGATGCTATTTATTACTGTAAAATTCAAAATAGTTATTGTGAAATCGGGCAAATGAAAATGATGCCAAAACCAACATTCAAATATACCCTCGCTTTTCAGTGACGTGACGTCAGTGGCAGGCAGGCTTGCAGATCGAGCAGGCAGTCTAATAAATGGACTATGCCGAGCTTTTGTTTCGTGCTGCTGCGCGGATCATGGAGCGAGCTTCCAAATCATTCACTTGACACCATGAAACTGTTTGAAATCAATGGGAGACAAAATTCTACAGTCCAAAGAGTGAACCCCTGCCGTCCACTGACGTCACGTTTTCGTTGTTGCCAGTAGAGATTTTCAGTTTGAAAGAGGGTGAGGACCAAAATTGTAAATTCAATAACTTCGCGAAAACAAAAATTATTTTGGACTAATATTGGGGACAAATATTCCCGCGATGCTTGTTGGTGTGTTTAGCAAAATTTCAGACAAATCGGGGACTACAAAGAAAACACCGGAGTGGCTATTCCCGTCATCCCAGGGATTTGGCACGAGCCACTACCCGAACGCATGTCGAGGCACTGATTTTCACGAGCCGAAATCGCATGCCTACTCAGTGCTCTTGTCCACTGTTTGAGCCGCCCTTAAATATCGTAACAGCGGGGATCGCAAAGCTTGATGACACGGTCCCAGGGATCGCATTGTTGGCGTTGTCCCCGCAACTGCTTCATCGAGTTTCGCGAACGAGAGATTGAAAGAAGAGATCCGCTTTTATCCTTTGAATTCCATCTCGACAAAGATGCTTCTCGGTCAGTGGCGTTGCCTTCGAGTATTATTGGGCCCCACTATTGTCAGTAAGCTGGTGTAAAGTGAAAGACATTTCTACCCATTACCGTTGTACGGCCCCTTTAAGGTACTCGCACCATCGCGGAGATCGGAGAGGGGCTCTCAGACTGTCGCTTTTGTTATGTACTACTCCGATAGAGGGAGCAGACCGTTTTTCAGACTAAACAATTTTCCTCGCGTTGGGTTGCGGCTAGTAGCAATAAAAATAGCAAAACATTGCAGACAAAAAAAAAAAAAATAGGGTCGTTGTTAAGACTTTAGTTGCTGCTATGGACTTCGACTGCGGAACTTTGGTAGGCTCAGGCATGCACGAGGTTGCTCTCTCTCGCCGGATTTGTGGAACGTGATGTTTCGGGGGTTGTCTGGGGCTGTACTCGAGCAAGGTCATTGTACTAGAAAGGGCAACGGTCTGCCGCGTACAGATATTCGGTTAATGTAGATAGGCAGCGTTTTAATGTGTGCGTGTTCAGGCGCTTGTGTGGACACGATCTTCTTTTTTTCTTTTTTTATGTCAAGAAAGAAATATAACTTGCCCGCTTCAGACGGGGCAATTTCGCCCAGCAACTTGACGCCGCAACACCAGCAACACGGGTCGCCCGCGTTCACACGCAGCAACCAATTGCTGCAATTCGCCATCATCATCATGAAATTTTATATTTCTTGCACTATTTAGACATACAATTACGGGCTATAAACGTGTTTTTATGCATTTAAATCTGAATGAGAATGCTGATACATCTTTCTGAAACGATTTATTTTCAAAAACGGTCAATTTCAAACCAGACCCAAGTATTTTGTTGTCATCATCACCGGCACGAGGTATCACGTGACAGTATCGCGTCCCTGATTGGCTGCAGCCGCTTCCAGCGTCTTCGCATTGTTCCGAGTTGCTCGCTTGTTTCGAGCCGGACCCGGTCTCAGCAATTCGTGTCGATCTAGGGAAAGCTAGGGAACAACCCGCCAGCAACACCGAAATCGATGAGAAAGTTGCTCCGTCTGAAGCGGGCCTTAAGAGTTCCACGACTGTGACAAAAATATTGGTGGCTAGGCTGTGTCTCGATCAGTCGAAAATTACTGGAACTTCGCCTTTTTTATATCGGCTCAGCTTCGGATGAACAAACTTCTTCGAGCTTCGGGAAATTGAAGGTAGATATGTCCATTGATTCAGTCCGAGTTCACTTCGGTAAAATGTGGCCATTAAAACAAAATATATTTACAACGTACTCATCAGTAAGCATAATTCGACTAACTGATTTTCATCGCGGGATGTGCCAAATGATCGAGACAAGGATGAAAGGAAGGAATACGCGCAATTGGAAAACAAGGAACGTATATCGCACCATCCTTACACATCGACGATGTATACACGCCTATGTGTGCACCTCAGTACCGTTATCAGCCATAATCCTGTATGTGTCCGTATTTAACGAATGCACAAAGAAAATAAAAACACTCTTCGAGCTGACATGGCCATCAAACTCGGGTTAAACTTTCGAATCACGGGAGGAGAATAAAAAGAAAAATTCTCCGAAGCACAAAGTCGTCCACACGTTACAAGCACGCCATAAGGCAATGCAGGGACAAGGAACATCCACGACCGAAAACAAACAAAAGTACAAATCCCACACGTCCCCTTTTGGGCACAAAGACGATCGTAATTGGAACAGTGGCGCTCCCGCTCGCTGTTCCCCCGTCTAAGCGACGCACCCTCCCAGACAATGCAGCTCCCTCAGTGCAGTGTTTGTCTTTACAGCGAGACACCGAAGGGTCGCAGTGCAGCCATCTTTACAGGCCCCTCGCGCGCCTCATTCCAGGGTCGTTCGGACCGGTGCCTCTGTTGGGCGAACGAAGAACGTGTTCAGGCTTTTCCTTGTTTTCGTTCTTGAGTCTCGTTTCGGTGTCCCCCGGGAATTGGACAGGAGGCCATTGTTCCTTTATGTTTGCCCTTTGGCGCGTCTGGAGTCTCGGCCGACGCAGTTTGAGAGTGTCTAAGACGACTGAGACGCGACGTCTTCAGCTCGTAGACTCTTCCTGATGATGCATATACTTAAGAGAGAGAGAGAGAGAGAGAGAGATATGGAGAGACTATGGGACCACTGTGCGCTTTCTTTTGCTCACGGCAGCAAAAAGCGCGCGTGTGTGAAGGTGGCGTCGTTCCGTCGTCGGAACGAATACGTTGGGACGCATTAGCGAAGATATTTCGAATCCTACTGCCGGTCTTCTTCGAACTCTCGAACGCGAATGTAAGGGGGGATACGAGGTAAACGTGCGTGTCTGAACTTCGTCGTAAGCGCTACTTGAGATATGTTTTTGATCGGATTTCTTGAAAGAAGAAAGCGAGGAACCTGTTGTTATCGTCCTGTAGACGTCACTAACATTTGATGCCGGGACACGGACCTATCGGATTCATGATGTATGTCTGGCCTCTTAAATACGTCGACTGAAGTTGAAACCGGGCACACTACCTTCCGACAGTCGGCAAATGAGCTTGTCAGTACACGTAAGGAGTGCTTCGAAATCATAAAAGAAAGAACGTTCTGTACATGTTAAGCTTCTGCAATAAATAAACATGATATGAAAGATATGGCTTCTCACTGCGCGCTCTCTCGCTTTCTCTGTCACGAAAACACTGAAAGAGTCAACGTTTTTTCGTAATTTTTTTTTTTTTTTAATGCGCTCATTTAAACCACATTGCGTGTACTTCGCACGTTATGCACCCGAGTTTTGTCTTGCATATTTCTGTTTCACTGTTGGCTCATTTCCTTCGCAAATGCGCAGATTGGGTTTTTATACTCTCGTAATGAGCGGTTTGCGCAGTCTTTTAAGGGTGATGATATATCGGTCATTGCATTTTGAGACATTGGTGAGCGAAGTCTCGTTTTCTCACTATACGAGATAAGAAAAAAAAAAAGAAACTTGCTTGGAGGTTATTGTTTCTATTATTATTATTAATGAAGTTATGTGCTTTACTCTTCATCCGGGGTCACACTGCTTATACATCATACAAAATATAGCCTGCAGACATTAGTCACCGCGATATCCGCGGTTAAAATGCCGCGTGCCAAAAACTCGTTGCCATGCGGCATTCGGAGCACGGATCTAGTGGTGACTTGGGTTCTAATATGTTTGCAGACTGTCTTTTGCATGATGTATAAGCCGTGTGACCCCTGCTTTAGGAAGACTAGTAGCTTCACAGAACGTAAAACGAGATCCGCGATGCGAATATTATAAATCTTTCTTTGTTCCCTTCTGCAGGTTTTTTATTTATTTTGTGTGTCGAATTGGCAACAGCGGTTTGTTCTCTGGAGCGGCCATTTCGTACATCGAAGAAACCGGCGAAGGCAACTTATTAACACTTCGAACAAACAGAGATAAGAATTATTTATTTTGAATATGATGGCCCCTTATATATATATATATATATATATATATTAACACTTCGAACAAACAGAGATAAGAATTATTTATTTTGAATATGATGGCCCCTTATATATATATATATATATATATATATATATATATATATATATATATATATATATATATATTAATTTTAAGCTTAATATTTAAAACAAATAAAAATGACCACTGTGCCAACGCGTGATTCCAAACGGGTGAGTCGCACGTTTCGAATGGGCCGCCACCGCGTGATCCACACGGAAACACCCGGATAACACCCCGGAATGAATCACCGCCTGACATCACAATGCAGGCCACATCCAAAGACGGATTGGCGGAACGTCGCAATGAAGCGGCTGGCGTTCTTGCGGTTGCAAGCAGCAAGTCGTTGTGGCTTTCGGCCAATGCTACTTGTCCCACTTCTTGGCTACACGATTGGTCCCGGGGTGCTTATCTCAGGGGTGATATCAGAGTTCCGATGTCGGTACAATCAATTCGCCCAAGGAGATTCGCCAATAGCCGGATTTCTTTCGCCTCTTACCAAATATGCATACCTTGCGAAGCTTGGAAATGAAAATATGTACGCGCGGGCGATAATTACGGAAACAAAATGTATATTGCGCGTCTGGTTTCTTGCAGGGCAATCGGAGTGGCACTCGCTCTACGGATAAAATCGGTTAGTTAACAGGCCCAGTTTGACCCATATATCTAATCCGCACGAAAACTCAAAAATTGCACCTAAAAAAAGGTGTTGGCTTAACTTTATTTTGCAGAACACAGACACATCCAATGACGGCGAACGATAAAAGGATCTCAGCAAATAAAAAATCTCAAAATACGAGGGGAAAAAAAAAAGAATGTCTCGTGGGCAAGGACAATGCGCAAGTGAAATGTCATATGTCTTTGTCTCAGCCCACATCACAGTTTTTTGTCTTATCATGTTCTGTGCTTTGCCTCTCGCTGGGATCCTTCAATTGTTTGCCGTGATTGGCTGCCTTCCTGCTTTACAAAAAAGCAAAAAGCGGACTCGGATACTTTTCATGTTTTTATTTAGAGTATATTGCGTTTCGTGCGGGCTGTGAGCTCCGTGTTCGATGACGAATTCGTAGGTTTCAAAAACTCAGGCTGACGTCGAATTCCCCAGTACATGCGGGACGCGAAGAAGCAAGTGAGGGGCTATAGTCGCCGATAGTTTTAAGAAATCACACAGTGCGTTGGGACCTCTTAATGTCCATTACTACAAGAGGACACATTAGCGCCATCTATTGGGTAGCAGTGGAAACTTGGCGGTCATGCATATTTTCTATTTCTATCTCGCATCATCCTTTCTTTCTTGGCTCGAAAAACTTTTGTCAACGTCATAAACGACCATTTTGTGATAGGTACTACGCACATTTGACTTCGGAAATCTCACAAAACATTCGCTCTAGTGAAATGCTGTTCCAGGGTCACCGCATAGATGGCGCCAGCGTGACAGTGTGTTCTCTGGTCCTCAAAAATGTTAAGTACTTTCAATGCACTGGGTTCTAAGGAGTCCCAAGTGTGTTAACGGGCCTTTACGTTCACGCTTCGCGATTGGCCATTCGACGGTCTTATCGGCTGATTCCGCACGCTCATTGGCTGAGGAGCGATAATGAGATGCTCAAAACTCGCCTCGCCCTGCGTTGCTGATGCTGTCAGTGACTCTGACTTATTTACATGGTTAGTCCCATGCGTTCCAAAGGGCGTCTAGACGTCACGAACCTCCTGTCAGCTTTGGTAATGGGTCGTTGGTCGGTCTCCTCAAACTGAAGGTGTCAAGTGGGAGCGTACACGCAGTAGACGCAACACCCCGAACGTCCGCACCTGGATCGTGTGAAGTCCGGCGCGTTCCGCTGAATGTAGACGGCGCCGACGCCACTTAGCTGGGATGATGTGCGTTCCAACATGAAATGAGGACGTAAATAGATGCTTCTTTCGCTACCAGATCACACATGGTGAAAGGGTCGGGCTTTATTATTACCCCAACTCACCCGATGCTCGTCGTTACTGATCGTTGTCTGCACCAAAACGCCAGCAGGAGACGATATCAACATCTGTCATTTTCTTTGTTTCTGTATGATTTGTCGATTGTACGTAGTAATTGACGTCTCGCGCGTGCACAGCAGACAGTTAAACGGACTAACAAGCTTGAGAGCGTGACTTCCAGGATGATCGCTCCACTCTGTAAGAAAGTCTACTTGAGAGCGGGGGATCGGTGCCCGACTGAAACACGATGAGGGATCGGTACCATAGCTTTGTGTATTTTGTAAAGGCAAGCCTAGGTGGAGAAAGGATTGTGTGGTTGATTGTGTAAATCGCAGGGTCCCTCACGACCAAAACCTTCGGCTCTCTTTTCAGCGAGCCCGATGGACCTGCAGAAGCTGGGCCTGAGCGAGGCGGCGCTCTTCAGCGGGCCCCTGTACGGCAGCTACCCGTCGTCGCTGTTCCTGCAGAGTCTGACGGCGTCACCGCTCATGTACCAGATGCTGAGCACCATCCCGTACCCGTGCCCTCCCCCGCCGCCCTACCCGTACCGCTCCACCTGCTACCCGTACCCGGTGGCCAGCAGCTCGCCGCCAGGCGCCGCGGCCTCGGCCGTCTACGCCCCACACCTCCTCGGCGCACAGGTTCTGAACCAGCACTTCCTAGATAACAAGGCCCGAGTGCTGGAATTTTTACGTCATCTACGGGAAGCTAGCTTTACTGATATCTCGGTTTCCCGTTCTCCCTGGTGTCTAGAGAGCTTGTGTAACATAAGACACCGGTCGCGGCAACGCTCTTAGGATATGCAGCCTCGGGAAAGCTCGAGCTACCAAACGATGGGATTTTCGTACCGCGTGCACTCCGCAATTTCGACCGGTTTTGTGGGCCGCAGTTTACGTCTTCGCGTGAAGTGTTTTACCCAGTTTTAGGCGCTCAAGTTGCTTCCACGCAGGTAAATAAACACCCGGTATTACCTCAGCGAAATAAACACTTTTTTTTTTTCTTCCCGGACAATCCTGTAAACAAACGAAAGCTGCAAACCATGAACTCTTATCTTTACCTCATAAGTCCTGCCCCGTTTGAGGCGGGGACGCAAGCCAAGTGTTTCTACGAGGTATCTCGTAGAAACACTTGGCTATCTTGTTAGAGATACGAGGTATCTCGTATCTCTAACAAAAACGTTTTAGGAGAGCTATACGTTCTCTCGCGTACTCTTGTTTTTATAACCGTGCATACACAACGTGAGACGGAGTTTATGGGACGTCTATTCGTTTTGTCTTAAGTCCATGCAAGGGCAGCCGACCAAGCTCACTGAATTCGCCTTCCTTCTGTGCGTTCTCTTCCGCCGGCGATCATCCCATTGAGCGCAGGGAGTGGGCCGTGGCTTTTCGCCCTTAACAGCCCGTGTGTACGCGTGCCTGCGTGTCTTCTACGCTTCGTTCACATTATGACCGCAGCCAACGTTACATGCAATCTGATGGAGCCATTCTAATGGCGCCAAAGATGTTCCGTCATCAATTCATCAACATCAAGAACCAATCACGCGCAAAGAAAATGCGCCTGATCCCGACGCATTCACTCTGCCTGATATAGCCGGTGATAAAAGAAGAAAAAAAAAAACGGCACAAAAGACACCGAGCACCATGACGACACACTTTCGGCGCTGTTTGAATGGTTACATCGGATTGTCGCGTCGGCTCTGGTCGGGCTAAATGCGAAACGGAGTATGGCCTTTGACTTCGCGTGGATTATAATGAAACGAAAGTATCATAGGTCACACTCTTCAGTTTCTGCTCTCTTTAGCAAGTTCTCTCTCTCTCTCTTCTTGGGCCACCAGGGCGCAGGGACGGCCGTAACTTCGGGGTCGGCGTCGGCATCTTGTGCGTCCAGGAGTCCCGAGCTGGCGGTGGCCGACGTGGCATCGAACGCGCCCGTCTTCGGCGGCGTCTTCCGGCCCGTGGCTCTGATGACGGCACGGCAAGCCCCGCCCCCACCGCCCTTGGTTAGTAGTGCACAACCCGTTTCCAAGTTTATCCAATCGTCGTCGCTTCCCTTATCCAACTTTGTTTTTATTTTTTTTTTGTTGTTCTTAGCGCATAGTGGGTTAAACCCTAACGTTTTGCATTCACACTTACGCCGTTTGTTTATGGAAGATTAAAAACAAAAATTAGGGTGGCTTTAGAATAAGTGAGAGAGAGAGAAAGAGAAAATAGAGAGGGAGGGAGATAGAGGAGAATACGTTTAATTTTACTATTGTCTCGGGGCGTTCATACTTGGTGTTCACTCTATGGAGGCAGCAGAACGATGGCATTGTTGTCCACTTCCTGTTACCACTTCCGCAGCGGTAGAAACTGAACGGCGTTATCGCCATGGGCGCTACTGACCTCGGCACAGCTACGTGTATAAGCTTAAGAAACGCAGGGCGGGGCCTATTATTATAATCACGCTTCATTGCTTCGTGATTGGTCCTTCGGCGTTCTTATCGGCTAATGCTGCAATCTGATTAACTGCGGAGCAATAATGAGATGCACGGGATTCGCCACGCCCTCCGTTCCTTAGGCTGTGAGTGCCTGTTACCCCTGGTCAGAAGGATAACCATCGCTGACGATGGGTTTGCTTTGGCACTTTGTTCCATATAACACTTCGGATGACTAGATATAATATGCGCATAAAGAACGCGGAGATGCGCGGAGGGATGTCCGAACACGCCCGTAAATAAGTGGGTGCAACATATCAGCGGGCAAGAAACTTTCGAGCACCTCTCACGTGTTCTCTGCTTGAAGCAAGGGAAGATGCATTCGCTCGAGAGGGCTTTCTTGTTATGGGAACGTGACTTCTGAACGATTCTCCCGAGGTTGCGAGACCTGCCTCGATAAACACAGAACGCTTTAGCGTGTCTGGTAAATCTGAAGGTTACATGGCAAACACTACTGTAGTCGGTGTGATAAAAAAAAGAGAAAAAAAAAAAGGACGGGGATGGGGTACATACAAAGCCGGAAAAAGCGTGAAAAACAAACCGATACGTCGAGGGTCCCAGTAATGGGGTCATTCCTCCTGCTGCTTGAAATCCTGGTCTCTTTTTGTTTCTCCGGTTTAAATCATTTTAGGCGTTGTAGACTTCATCCTCGTAGCTGCGCATATTTCAAGGACCCTGCTTGAATTTTGCGAAGTCCGAGAAAACCAAAGCCTGGCACCACGCACAAATTCGACCGGGCTGGATAGTAACAGGGGTGGCGCAGTTACCATGAAGTCTCGTGAACACGAAGGTGGAGGAGCGTGACCGAGCAAAATAAAAATAGCAAACAATAAAAGGAGTTAAGCACAAAGTCTATGACGGGAGTCTCAATAGACCTGTCGTTTCGCCGGCCAAAAGTAAACTCGTCTAAACAGAACAGGCAAAAAGTTAGGATCCAGCAAAAATATAAGAGCGAAATTTACCCAAAAGAGACGGCGCGCTCAACGCGATTATTGGAGGGGTCTAAGCTTGGTCTATACACGATTGCAAGCAAAGCGACTGGCCACCGCCATTTCTCTGCTCGTGCGGGAAAGCTCATGCGATTTCAAGCTTGCCAAAGCTATCTTCACGTGCACGTTACACGTGCTTGCACGCCTGGGGCACCAGTCGTGATACAGAAAGTTGTCCCCGAGTACGGTGTCCGCACATTTGGCACGTGCATTTCCTCGCTTCCTCGAGTAACTAACTAAGCCGCCCTGCCAAGCTGAACTTGTCGCGTGTTAAGCTGTCCAGGCCGTAGTCCTAGATTTTCACGCTTGACTCACCGGAGGCGAGCGTCGTGCGCAGATTGAACACGAGACACTACGTCATCATTCGGCTGTGACTCGTGTCCAATCGGTGAGAACACGAGTTCCAGCCCAAGGTCGACGCAGCACTCGTGGTCAATCTCAATCTCGTGGTCGATCTCTGCAGCCTCCGGTACGATACGTCTGGAAAACACAGCACTACGGCCTTCTTATCTCTAGGATGTCTTGGCAGTGCCTGGCTGCAACTTTGTAAGTGTCAAAACCGCGTTCACGCAGTCGGCGACGCCTCCCAACGACGAGTCGAGCGACCTGTCGGAAAACGAGCGGCTCGGCGGGCCCAAGGAGGCAGCGCTGGTCGCTGCTGAGGCCACCGCGGTTGCGCTGCCTCTCAGCTTCGCCCGGCCGCACCCGAGGGACGTCCGCTGAGCCTCAAGCCCGGGACCCCCGCGAGCGCCGCCGTGCGAACCAAGACGCGCGCTCAGGCAAGTCTCTCTTCACTGAACCGTAAATGCCTACTTTCCTGCAGATGTATACAGACTAACAAAATATCGCCAGAGGCGGATATGAGACAAATGAAAAAGAAAGTCATCGGGAGGCTTCCAGGAGACTCCTTTTTTCACTTGCCTCATACCAGCCTCTCGGCTTCACCTTAAAAAAAGGAACAACAAGAAAAAAAAACTAAAATGAAAGAGAAAATGTTTTTTTAAAGGTAATTAATTGTTCAACGAAAAAAAATCGTATTTTTCGCTTACAATGTGCGAAGAAACGAAAGCTATAGCTGTAGCACGGTCGTGCAATGGAATGGTGCCGTCACGTGCCTGAGGACGGAAATGCGACGTGGTTACTTCTCATGGCCGTCGTAGTTGGCGTCGTGGATGCCACTGACGACAGCCACCAGTGCTCGATGATTCGTAAAGTGGGTAAACGCGTTGGAAGTTTCTAATGCCATCCAAAATTACGCGTAGCAACTGGATACTGCCAAAGTGGGATTTCGCATAACGCGAGGAATGTTTGTAAGGCTATCGCTTTAAAATTTCGCGCAATCTTTACGCCGTTAGACGCAGTTTAGGCGGAGATCACGGCCCGCTATAAGCCCCGCCCTCAGATCAGTGGCCCTGTCCATTACTACTGCATGGGCCTGGCAGCTCGGCCGAATACGCTCGCAAGCCTAGTGTCTCCCTGTCGCAAAGTCCGGTGCGTCTAGTTTGGCGTCTGACACCACCTGCTAGTCGTGCGAGCAGACGCGCAGCAGCCTTCACATCGTCTGCTATTCCACCACCGTCTCCCATCGTCTGCAACGCTCGTAAAATGGTATTCATATTAGGTATTCATATTCATATTAAACGCCAAGATGTTTAAAAACTTGCTCTCTCTCTCCCGCCCCCTTCCCTCCTCCCCCCAACACTGGTGACCTTTTGTACTTAATGTTGATGCACCGTCATTTTTTCATGTTTACGGGTAAAACAGCGCGAACAAGGACACAGGACAGAGAAGATGCATGTTCACGGGTTGTACCTGTAAACGTGCTTCACCAACTAGCCCAAATTTCAACAGTAGTGCACCGTCATTTCTCTTGTTTTTTTTTGTTTTTTTTTGTCGATGGTAACGGCGCCCTGTACGCTAAAGAAAGAAAGAAAAGAAAAACGACAAAGCAACAACAACTATTCACGAAAAAGACTGCCGGGCTTCGTTCGCAAAAAAAGCTCCTACTATCTGTCAGATGGCGTCGCATGTTACAAAACTCTCGCACTCCACGCGGCGGACAAGGGAACTTGGCGGGCAAAAATGGGTCAAAAAAGAACCCAACACAATCAACATGGAAACGAATAGGGAGGCCGCGGAACATCGAAGTACAAATAGCAACGTCAGCCATAAAGAAACAGATTGCCCGACCCGTGTCCCAAATAGCAAAATCAAATCTGCGTTTTATTATTCGGGGTCTCTGTTGTCTTCTGGATTCTCTTCGACGCAATAATAAAAGGTCAGGGCGGGCTATAGCAGCAGTACAGCTGCGGGCCACACGCCGTAAATTACCCAACTCTCCAGGGTTCATTGTACAGAAGGAAAAAGCCAACGTTGTTTTCCTGCGCCGTGTGCGTACACGTACGAAACGTCGGCCATATCGTATATTCGTCAAACGAATCGCGGGGCCGACAGTCGAGAAGCGTGCGACGATTTACCTTCTCTTCGCGAGCGGCCAAACTTGGGAACCTTCCGACGAGAATCGCGTTTACCCGTGCATGCAGAACGCGCGTCCCCGACGAACCGATTACACCCTCCAGCCGGCCTCTACAGGCCGCGAGACTTCCCATTGCCGTGCTCGCGCGGCGCCTTCCTTTGTTCTCTCGCGGGAGGACACCTACCGTGGCCGTCCCATCAGGAAACAGACCCAAGAACAAGAGAGGGGGGTCGAAAAGAGTGCGAGCGCGCGCCCTAGACTCAAAATTTATTCCGGCATAACTTAGCCTCGAGCCGCGTTAGCCACAGGGTTAACCGCGAACCTGGCCTGAGCGACTTATGTGATCGCGTGCTGCTTCCCCGTGCTCTCACGTGCAACATAAATAATGCCGCGTCCCCTCCCTCGGCGACGGCACAATCTCGGCTGACCATTCTCCTTCTTCGCCCGTTCACTTCCCGGAAAGACTTTGAGCGCTGGAGCCTCCAAAGACGGGGATGTATGCTAGTATATGCGACGCGGTCCGTCGTTGGAAACGGGTTAAAAGCGGGTGTCTCGCGGCAAAAAGGAAAGTTACATACTTTCCCGCCTTTGGGAGAGATCGCCTTATTTATTTCTCGGTCGGTATTTCAGAGCCCTTCGGCTACGATGTCGGAAGGAAGCGCTTGAAAGTGAGCGCCTCTCTCGCCCTGAGAGGGCTTCGTGCGCGCGTGATGTGTGCTCCCTTTGAACGTGCGTTTTCGCGTGCTTCCTCTACGTGTGTACGTGCCCCGGGGACGCTTCTGAGTCTCGGGGGACTTTGCTCGAGAACTTCGTTTATCGTTCTGTGCCGCTGCCAGATTAATAGCTAATGACGCACGCATACAGGTGCTTGCTCAGCGCTGCGAACTATGCTTATACTTTTTTTATATTATAATTTGCTTTTTTGGTTATTGCTCGTTGATGTCGCCGTAAATTAATTTAGGCCTGTTTACACACAGACCGCAGCACTGGAAACGGCGCTGATTTTGCTGATTCAGCTATGACTTCGAGGGATACGAACTGATGCAGTGCTGATAGCCCTTCTCTGCATCGGTGATAAGCTAGATTCGAGTCATTACTGCATCAGCTCTGTTCCGTCTCCAGAGCGACACCCCGGTTTCCGTCATGTGTAGGGTTGTGCGAATATTTGAAATTTCAAACAGTAGTTTCTAATAACACGCTATTCGATATTCGCTTCGAGAAGAACTGCACTATTCGCATTTTTCGAAGTGTTGATTGCGGCGGGCTAGCCCCGTTGAGCGCCGCTTCTTGCCGAGCACTGGTGCACTGCGGAGAAGCAATACCTGCGGAAGCGAGGTTCGCGGGGGTGTATCTGAAAACGTCCCATTCGCATTTGAACTTTGCACATTTCGTCCCATTCTCATTTGGTCCTTCTCGTTTGAACCTTCTCATAAGATCCAAGTTCTATTTTTCGCAACTGGACCCATTCTCATTTCGCCGGTTCGCGCTACGACCGAATGGCACTAGTTCGGCATGCTTCTAACGTCATTATGCCTTCGCGGCTTCTTGATGAGCCTTACCTTGCTTGGGCCCCCAACATACATCAGATATATCATATATGTTATGTGTAGAGGTACACACTGAGAATGGTACGATGACGCCTGCTTCCCTTCCTCTAAGCAAACGAAAAAAAAAAGCGATGAACATATAATTTCGGAACTTTGTTTGAACAGAAATAGCATACATAATAGCAGTGGTTCTCAACCATTGATGTTTCGCGGACCCCTTGTAGAGAGGCGGAGATGATGGAGGACCCCGTTTGGGGTGAGGGGAATAGAAAGGTATAGTTTATCATGATAATGATTTAATAAATGATTATAATTGCTAGTGTGAAGTAGACTTATCTCATGGACATACACACGAGAGTACTCACCCGAAAATTGGAACGTTTCTTCTCAACGTGAAGAAAGACAACTAATATTGCCGTGCTTGACTGATGACACAGGGCTTCGCGGACCACTAGGATGCCTTCGCAGACCCCCATTTGAAAATTACTGCATTATAGAAGTGGTGGCATTGTCCCAAGTCGAGAGACCTCAAACAACGTGACATTTCGGAATATGATCTGGCTGCGATAAATAGTAGGTTTGTTTTATTGTCAGCTAGTAGCTTTTCACGACGACCTCGACGCACTGCTAAAATCCTTAGCAGCGAGAGTATGCCTGTAGCGTTTCACACACACAGACACACACACACGCACAAAATATATCAGTGTATTTATTATTATTACCCTAAAAAACGATTTTGAGCGAGATATTTTTGAGAATGGCTATTTTGAAAAGGGCCATGTGAGGAGGGCGAAACGAGAACGGGCCCAAATGAGGAGGGTTGGAATGCGAAAGACGAAACGGGAAAGGGCCAAATGCGACGGGTCGAAGCGAGAAGATAATTTTTGAGAATGGTTGTTTTGAGAAGGGCCAAGTGAGAAGGGCGAAACGAGAACGGACACAAATAAGGAGGGTTGAAATGCAAAGGACGAAACGGGAAAGGACCAAATGCGACAGGTCACAGAGAGAAGATCTTTTTGGGAATGGTTGTTTTGAGAAGGGCCAAGTGAGAAGGGCGAAACGAGAACGGACTCAAATGAGGAGGGTTGAAATGCAAAGGACGAAACGGGAAAGGAAAACACGCGACAGGTCCAAGAGAGAAGATCTTTTTGGGAATGGTTGTTTTGAGAAGGGCCAAGTGAGAAGGGCGAAACGAGAACGCGCTCAAATGATAACCACCCGGTTCGCGAATGTTGCTTCTTTGCATTACATCGATGCTCGGCGCGCTGAACGGGTGGTAACCTGCCGCGATAAACACTTGGAAGAGTATGAATATCGCGATTGCGTGCTTGGAAGAAAAGCATACATTCAAAGCGAGATGGTGCACGCGTGCCGGCTGTATTTGAAAATAAATGGAAACTTTGTGAATGTGTATATGTACATTTTAGTTAAAGTTTCAAAAATTAAACTGACTGTTATGCAAGAGTATATGTTAGACAGAGACTCCATTATAACCTGCATTCATCATGCGGGATTCTTTCTTTTTTTAACCCGAGATTAAAAAAAAATAATGTTTTATATAGCAACATTTGTAAATTCACGCAATTGGGTAGAGTTGGCCATCTCTATAGGATTCATTTTATATCACATCCGTCGTTTACTTGCCATCCCATGACATCAGACCTTCTGAGGCCACAGTTCACAATTATAGATAGATTAAACTTATACCCGTGCCACACGGGCAACTCGAATGCCATTTACAACGAATGACATTTGAGCGGACGGCCAATCAGCGCGCGACGCTCCGGGCGTAGCGCATTCCACGTGCGACAGATTGCGAGCTGACTCGCCGATCACACAAATGTCATTCGTTGTAAATAGCATTCGAGTTGCCCGTGTGGCACGGGGTATTAGCTTATAAAGGAACAGATAGAACAACCTTCACGAGTTTAGCTGGTTTTCGTCTAAGCAATGTAAGCACGATGCTACAGTAGTGAAAAACGTGGAAAAATTATTCGATATACGAATCAAAAATATTCGGCCAAAATTACTATTCGCTTTGAATTCGCTTCGAACTCGAAATCCACTATTCGCACAGGACTAGTCATGTGTCAAAAGCAAAGTCAGGTTTCTGACGAACCGAGCAATCTTCCGTGGTCCTTGTTCATAAGGATGTGTGGCCGACGTTGTTACGCTCGAGGGTATCGATAGACCTTTGCATCGCATATCACCCGGGCAAACAATGCTGAGTCACTGAGCTGTGGACGCATGCGCAGCATCTGATATAGCGCACAGCAGAGCAACAGCGCATGCTCAGAAGGCGTTGCACAGCCCAGCAGACAAAAATGGCAGTGCGCAGAAGGCGATTTTTGCAAAGGTCTATAAAATAACGTCTTTGCGCGTTTTAGACAGCCGCGCGTTGGCGGTGTCCTAACCGACCTCCAACTTTTCTATCCTTATATTAAATTTGGTTCGCATTACCAATGCTAACACGGCAGCGGGTATAGTTGTATTTACATGGACGCCAGAGGCTTCTTGTCTCCAACGCAGGATTTTGGGTAGGTTCGTCAACGTCAGGTCAGCAATGACAGCTCTAATCTGCCACGCGCAGAAAGCGTATGTGCTAGTGTAGCTGACGCTTGTATTGCACGAGCGCGCGCGCGAGACAGGGATGTCCAAAAGCTCGCTCTTATAGCTTCTAAAGTCAGCTTCGGCTTTGATCTTCTTATGCTTTTTGTAGGGCCTCGCTATCGTATTTCCGCCTTTGGTACAACCTCGAACACAACTTGCGATACGACCTCAGAACATCACGAAAAAAAATTGGTACTTGGAATGTTTGGCTGGAAGACAACTGCCTATGACATGCTATAGCTCAACCGCCGCCACAACCGTTTAAAGGCCATACCAGCAAACATGATTTGTTCGTCGTAAATTTGAAACCGCTATTGAAATCATAATTTTTGTAACTTTATTGATGTTCCAGAAGAAACAGACGAATATCCACTGAGCAAAAGAGAATTATAATCATAATAATGAAAAGGCCCGACGAAGAGAGCGAGATTGGTGCGTACATTAAACAACTGCGTTTGGCGAACTTTTTTTATGCCTATAGTAAATTAAAAGTACAATATGACGTCGTTCCTACAACAAAAAAAAACGCGTTTTTTGTGTTTTTATTTGTCCAATGTTTAGTAACGATGCACACATCGAGCCCAAGTTAAGACCCTGCACAGAAGACGATACGACGCAACTTTGAACTTACGCAACGCAGTGAACCGCAATAAAAACCCGCAAGCAAAAAACACGTCGAGATAAGGAACATATGAGGCGACATTGATTCCGCGTTCGCCTTGTGTTAACACCACAAACAAATAAACACTCTTGGAAGGCGTGTTTCATGCCCAGCCATCTGGAAAAAAATAAGGAAATAACCTCGACGAAATGTGGTGCCTTCGAACGAACAAAGGAGGCGAGTGTGGCTACAGATTTTCCTCTGGGCCCAACATGCATCGCTGGGTATAGAATGGTTGATCGTGGAGCGATGGCTGTTATGTGCTTCATCGTCTGGGATTATTTTATAAGTTGTTCCGGTTGATTCGTTTCGACAAGAAGCGGCACCAGCTTGAGCACATCATTCCGCAATCGGTTGCAGATTTTGATTTTGTATGGGTACTAAAACTTATACACCAAACACTTCGTAGAATAATCACATGGTCAGCGCGCGGATGCCGCATGGGCGCTACCCCGTACAATATATAATTTACTCCCATAAACGGCATGAGTGTTCAGATAATCAGACAGCATAATATACGTTTGCATTATTTTATTATTCGCCACCGAATAGCGCAGCTAATTATATTGCGTTTTGCCCTAACACCGAGCCACTGCTTTCTTCTGGCGATCAAAGCAATGCAGGAGGAAACGGAGGTGCGTTGGTCATTTTTATAGATTGCATGTGGGAACCGGGTCAGTACGTTTCTTCAAATATTTGCGACCGCAGTGGACGCGCATGCGAGTCGACCCAGAGCAAATGTTCTGCAATTCACGAACCTGAAACGAGATAGCACTCAGGTTGTGACATGTGACGCACTGAGCAAGCTTGGAGCCTTATGCTTTGCTAGGGGGAATACTGAACATTTGCCTTCTCTGCGGGAGACGAAACTGTTACGTATTCAGTATCAGTATTCAGTATTCGGCTGCATCAGAACCCTTTTGGATCAGGGCGGTCGCTCCCGAAGGAGCGTCGTAGGCGCTGTTAAAGAAATAGTAAAAGTACAAAAGAAAAAAAACAAACAATGTCGTGTCACACACACACACGCGCTTCACATCCGATGAGGGGGAAGGGAGGATGGGAGGGCTTGTCCTCGCTCCAGTGTCCAGTTAAATGTGCCCTGTCTGTGTTCTGACGGTTTTTAAAAGCCCAGCCGGCCCAGCTGACTGAACTCCCGGGAACGCTTTTCCCATCATGTGAGGTCGCGCTTCGCCGCCCCTCCCACTGAGGCGGCTGTACTGGCTGGTCGTTTCCGGCCAAGTTCTCGGTGTTCTTAATAAGTCCCAAGACTTCATCAAGGTCTCCTCTCGACGTATCGCTGGGTTGCAGGTGCGGGCATCTGTAAAAGACGTGCTCTAAATCCTCGTTTTCGAGGCCACACAGTCTGCATGTCGCATCTTCGCCGTAGAGCTCCTGTCTCCTCTTTTGTGTCAGCAGGGCGCCAGTCGGAGCCTGGAAGAGGAGGGCACTTGCTTTGTCTCCCCGGTACTGGTGGTAGGAAGCCGGTGCGTTCTTGTGCTGTCGATATCTGGCGAGCGACTGCTTCTTGCTCATAGCCGTGGTCTCTGATCTGTCGTGCTGACCCACTGTTTCTCACAAGTGGTATGGTGTCGCAGTCTGTCCGCACTTAATTTTGAATCTATTCTATGGCCGCTATTTTCCTGATCCACCCCGTCCTGATTCCCCGATATTTAATATGCTGGTAGATTCGCCTGGCGTATCTTACACTTTACAGGAGCGCCAATCGCCCCAGGTTTTGGTCTTGGATTTTGCCTCCCTGTCCTCATAGGTCGAGCACCCCCTCTCTCCCGTTATTGCTGCATTAGCAGTGCCGCAATTGGCCCCCAGGCGCCACCTTCCATTTTCAGTTTGATGTCAGTCGAGAAGTTTAGAATAAGTTGGCCCGATAACTATCCCATCATTTGCATATGTGGCGCCATCTGTCGCCACGACGACAGCTATTCCGTAGGAACCGGCGGGGCAGCGACAACTTATTCACTGTCACACAACTAATAGAGCTAAAAAATCTAGATAGGTCACCACTCTATCTGGCTTACCTTGACTTGGAAAAGGCCTATGATGCAGTGCCCCATGAGAAGATGTGGGCGAAGTTATAAGCGATGGCACTGGATGTTCAGACAGTATCGCTCTTCTGAAACATGTACGCCGGATGCAACGCCAGATACAGTTTGGGAGAACATTTATCAGGGTAGGTGAACATGATTGTGGGTCTGCGCCAAGGCTGCCCCCTCTCTCCAACCCTGTTCGACATCTACATCAACGATCTCATTCTGAAGCTGCAAGCCAAAGGGCAGGGTGTTTCTTTCACAACCATTACCTCCAGTATGACATGGAAACAACTTATATTCCAGTACTGGCCTTTGCTGATATCCCGGCCGAGGTGCCGCAATCTGACGGAGGCTTATTGCGGAGGAGGCGTCGTGCAACCGAGCTTTCGGTTGCACGTAAAAAGATCCTAAGGTGGTCCAAATTAACCCTCAGTCCTCCGCTGGGGCGTGCCAGATGCCCGTCGTTGGTTTGGCACGTAAAACCCCCAAATTTGACTTTGGCCTTTGCTGATGACATACTCCTGTTACCAGAGGGAAACTCACCTTCAAGACATGCTCGATATCTGCACTCGAATTGGGAATGAAGAGACATTCAAATTCAGTAGGGAAAAGTCAAAGTGGAGGGGCTATAATGTTCACGAGCCTAACCACACGTTTAGAGTACAGGAGGTGGAAGTAGAACATACCAAAGGAGTACAGGTATCTGGGAGTGACCCTTCAAGAAGGCCCGCAATACTTAGAACAACACGAGAGAAACACTCTAAAAGCCTCCAACATCCGAAAAGGTCACCTGTGGAACATGGCAAAGTATTCCTATAACCGATACACCCTTGCGAGGGCACTGTGGAAGAGTGTCGCAGTACCGGCGGTCACCTACGCTAACGACGCAGTGGTCTTCCAACAGACCACTCTGAAGACACTGGACCGCCATCAAGTGGAAATCGGGAGGTGGGCACTGGGCGGAAACGGGGCGACTGCAAACCTGGCCGTCACGGTAGAGATGGCCTGGTCGACATTCGAGCAACGGGATGCAAGGGCCAAGCTTGGATACCTCGGGCGCCTTATCCACATGCCAGATGAAGCGTACGCCAAAAGGACATTCTACTCCGTTAGATACCGCAGCAGCAGGACGAACTGGTCAAACACCATCGCCAGGCTCGACTCTGTGTACAGCAAAGGGACAAGGCGACATGAGGCCACATCGGAGAAAGGATGGTTCAAAGCTGTGACAGAGGAGGTGAACGCGATTGAACTTGAGGCCTGGAGACAAGCGGTGAGGCAAAAGCAAAGCCTCCAGAGCATCTACGCGCTCCACAAATCAGAGCCGTCTCCCTGCACACGGGTAGGAGCGCTGATGACAAACTGCCGACGTGCCCAACTCTTCGGAGACAACGACACGGCCTGTCCCCTGTGCGGGCAGCCAAGCGAGGACGTCCTCCACGTGCTGCTGTGGTGCCCTGCCCTAGACCACTGTCGACCGCCCTGGGCGACCAGCGAAGAGAGGATTCCCGAAATGCTGGGATTCGGGGAAGGGGCCCACGGTTCACTAGCAACCAAGCGCATTCTCGTTGAGTGGGAGAGACTGCGTGTGATCGCCAACCAGTGAAAGTGCCCCAAAAGTGGAAAAAGCTAGAACAAAACAAGAAACTAAAACTTTTACCCGTGTCGGCAATCTGAACTTTTGCTGACCCCCCCCCCCCCCCCCCCCCCCCGTCTCAAAAGGGGTTAGGTATCGCCAACTAACTAATTAACTAATAGCGCTAGTTTTCGCGACGAAACATCGCCGCGTATGAAGCCTTTCTGTTAAGCGGCGTGCCAAGTATTTCCAATGATTTGTCGCATTGTGCGTGAGAAGACATAAAACATTGTAAATAGTGAATACCTTTACCGAACACAGAGGTTCCAACTTCCGAAGTCCAGGGTACCTCTGCGTCCGTTAACGCCATCTCTTGGCGTCGGAACAAAGGCACGTCGCCTCCAGAGCCTTTGTAGTTGTGTTGGCTCTGCCGAAGCGTAAACGTCAGAAAAATTCAATAAGCGTTCGCGTCACTCCACGGAGGAGATCGTCATACATGGAACGTTTTCGGGTCGATAAGTTCCGTCAGAATCGTTTATGTACCGAGACCCAAAACCGCGGCTTCCAACGCGAGTGCGTATTGCATGTGTTGTGGCGATTTTGTCGGGAATGACCGAAGTACTGCCTCTACCTTTGTTAGTGCGTGAGTAAACGACAGTGCGATAGTGTCGAGATGCTTTGGTTTACTGTTCTTGACTAGATTCGTTGTTTGTGATGGCGAGGATGCCGGGTCTTCCACGTTCTGGCGACCGCAGTTCGTTCTCTTCTTCAATTTCTGCTTCCTCCACGCTTAGAACAATACACTGTTTGGGACGAAACACCATTAGTTGTTGCGATGGTCACGTGATCGCTTGTGTCAGCCAATGGAAGTAAAGGTGTCACCCTAGAGGGATCGAGCCGTGCTGACATATAGACCAACACGCGGCCCTGACGTCATGCAGCTACGGTGGCGCTGTCGACGGCACTGCGCATGCACAGACGCTTCACTTCACGCGAACTCGGTTTCTGCGCACGCGCAGTGCCCACACCCGGTGTGGGCAAACGCGGGCTTGTTTGTAAACAGTGTGTCGGTCTATACTGTTCCCTCGGTCGTAACGCTTAGGCGTCTTGCTTTCGCATCCCGCCTATGCGTCACACCTTTGTGTGATTCTTTTGCGTCGTCGCGCCTTTACGTCATGCTTTTGCGTCACGCATTTGCGTCATGCTGTTTCCTTCCATTTCCCCCAAGTTATTCTCGCCAAAAGCGCACTCTATGCTCTAAGGAAAAAAAAAAAAAGTCTAAGTTCACTTTTTTGCAAAACGCGAAGGCGGCGCAAAATGCTACTAAACCTGAAAAAAAAAAGAGCGATGTGCTTAGGGACAATAAGCAAGTGAATCAATGTCCCTGCGCACATTGCTTTTTTTGTTTGTTTTTTTTTACTTTCTTATTTGTTGAGGTCCTTGTAATTGTTTTCTCGTGATTGGTTGTCTCTGTCCTCCGGAAAAAAGTAGTTGCACAGACTTTCCTTTTTTATTTTTGGTGTGTGTGTGTAGGGGGGGGGGGGGGAGGGGGAGTTAAAATAACCGGAGTGGCGAACACGCAAGGTGTAGGCGAATGTTGAATTGCGCCAACATTAAAAAAAAAAATAATTTTTGCGAGCTTTTAATTTTTTACGATTTCTTTCGCGAATACCCGGATTTCTTTTTTTGTTGCTTTTCAATGTTTTAGCGCGTACGACAAAATTCTTCATAAGTATGACTGAACTTTTGAAGCTCACTCAATCCCGCCAATTCCGATAAATAGTACTGCTTCCGCAAAACCCATAATTGCATAATAAAAAAAACACTTCTGACGGCAAGTATTATAGTTATAACTTTTGCAGTAATTATAAGACTCCACAACTCGGATAAATTGATTTCTTCGGGGCTATCTTTGTGCAGTAATTTCTTTCCAACGAAGAAATTTGTTTTTAAATAACATATTAGAATCAAGTTGAGCGCGTATCACCGAGCGGTTACCTTAGTACATACTTTGTGGAGTAGCAAGTTCATACCATGCGGCGCTCGATTCAATTCGTCTCGAACATTATGGACACAAAAAAGTCGCCCCGAAAACCGCATCGTGCGAAGCAGGCCGAGTGTCACCGACAGCGTAAGAAATGTAGGACGTGGGCGATCGAGTCCGTGCGTCCCAATATGGCTCCGCATCCGATGAAATCGCGGCACTAACCAATAAGGACTCCGAAGAACGAAGCAAAAAACGTGACTACAACTTAAGCCTCGCCCCGCGTTCATTTCAGCTCTCGGTGGGGAAACGGAACAAATGGTCCCGGAACTAATGTTCCCAACTTCAAGGTACTAAAAAATGGTCCCACTTATATATTGCCCCTGTAAAAGCCTCAGAACGGAGCTCGTGCCACTTGTGGCACTATGACCTTCTAAAGTCCGATAACGGAAAAGGGAATGTAAAGAAGAACGGGGGGGGGGGGGGGTGCGCTTTCTCATTTCGTTGGTGATATAAGCGACAACACAGGCATTCACGATTGACCGCATGATTTAGCTTCAGTTAACGAATGACGCGTGAAAGTGCCACATTTTCTTCCGGTCGCCCATTTTCGAACGGTAAGTAATTTACTGTGCTCTTTCAGACCGCGTCACTATATATAAATGTTAATAAGCGTCCCACTCAAAATATATCGTAAGTAATGATTAGTTCCAGACTTGCAGCTGTAGAATCTCTCCGCGAGTACAGCCAGGGCGCGAAAACCATGGCTGACTTCCTTCGAGGTGTGAACCGAACATGCATTCGGTTCTGATCTTTTCAGACGTAAGATTTTTGTATGTTTATCTATGTGGAATCAATAAAATGTTTGAGTTTTGAACTACTTCCCGTGAAATATATTTCAACCCAGGTGGTGTAGTTAATGATTTGTTTGGACAGACAAGAAGGAGCGCCACTCGTGCATACGCACCCAATGCACCTCAAAAGGCAGCGAGCTCCGCTCCTAATGGGGGCCGTAACCAAAAGGCACGCGGAGATGAATGTAATTGAAGTCGCATAGCACCAATGACATAAGTAGAAGTGCTCATTTTGCTTATCAAAACAAGGCATTCAAAAAATAACTAGCAAAATGTTCGTTATAGGGTAAGAGAAGTGACCCGTTCAGTGTACGATCACTAAATATTACAATAAAATGACACTGTCGCTTGTATTGTCAGACAATATTCCGGCTATTTTAAATAAAAGAGTTATAGCGGCGTTACCAACTTGCTCTTAGGTAACCGGTCTCAAATTATAGGACCAAGTTCCTCATTTCACCAGCAAACAAGTACGTAGAGATCATAAAGGAATAAAGTGCATTGAGTGTGTTATACTTTCGAAAAGATCTCATTACGGGACCATTTTTTTCTACCTTGAAGTTGAGACCATTAGTTCCAGGAACATTTGTTCAGGGACCATTTATTCCGGGACCATTTGTTCCGGGACCATTAGTTCCGGGGCCATTTGTCCCTACACCCCTCTCGGTGACTAATGCAATTTTACTTTGCAACTAAGAGGCGGCAAGTTTCCTCGGAACGAATAATACTATAGCGTGCACTTTCGTCAAATAAATAAATAAATAAATAAATAAATAAAAACGCTCAAATTGGGCGCAGATAGTTTTTTTTTTTTTTTTTTCTCCTTCCTTTTCTAGTGTAAACCGATCTCTGCAACCGTCTTTTCGTGTTGAAATAATCCGCCGTCTGGGCACTGAAACCGTCAAGTTAATCGTCCCCGATTTGGAGCTGCTGTCTAAACAAATCGTGCCGTCCGTTCTGCACATATTACTCGCCTCCTTCTCACGTCTGTTTGTGTGTGCAGTTAATGTTGCTCGCGCAGTCGCATCTTTCAAACTTTGGAAACCACACGACACAACATCCCACTCTCGAATCCACAAGGGGTGTATGGGGGAAGAAGAAACTAAAGCAAAATCTCTGTTTGCCAGGGCGCGCACTCGCAAGGCGAGCGCGCGCGTAATTGAGTTAATAAACACACGTCAGTGCATTCGAGCCATACTTTAATCAACGACCGCGAACGTACACAGACAGACGCGTCTGAAGAGGAGGAGGTTGAAGAGAGGAGGGGAGGAGGGAAACAGCGCGCGCAGACTGTGGCGGTGAAAGCGGGAAACTTGGAAGGCTGCGCATGCCTGCAGTATGGTGGAGGGGCTTCGGCTCAAAATGCCGTTTGCGCGCAGCACAGTATACGACGACCGCTTGCGCGGCTGTCGTTTTTAATCCACGTTTCTAGAGCGGCGAGCCCCGGATAATCCTAGACCTCACCCCCATTAGAATAAAAGGCGTCCGATAACGTAAGAAGGGGGATTAGGACGCCGAGGAGGCGAGCGGAAACCTGGGAACACTGGCTTCTTTAGTATTCATTTTCTTCCTATTAGTATTTTTTTTTTCTTTTACTCGGAGTTGGTAGGAAGAGTAATCTCTCGGTAGACAGTCTCGATCACGGTTAGAAACAGCGGCGGTGCTTTTGTTTGGGGGATGGATGCCGCCGCGTCTGTCTTCGCCGTGCGTCAAGCGGCATGCCGTTTGCCCCGCCCCCTCTTCCACTCCTGGTATTGTTTAATTCTAAAGATTTTTTTTTATTATTATCTTGGAACGTCTGGGAAGGTTTTTCAAAGTGTGTTCTGTTTCTCGTGAAACACAACGTGCCGGAGGCGGTCATTAGAAATGCGCAGACACCGACGGAGGTAGAGGGGCCTCCAGCACGCCGCCTTTCCTGGCGCGTCGAGACGGATTGTTGGCAGTAGTTTACGTGTTTTCGTGACGCGTTCGACCACTTCTTTCTACCTTACATCTCTATTGTTTTGTTGTTCTTGCTTTTCCTAAAAAAACATTGGGCTATGGAGTGAGTGTTTAAGCGTACTCAGATAGAAGAGCAAACCTAGGTCGAAAATACGGGTAAAACAAGACAGACTGTACTTGTGCATTGAGTAGCTCGTCTGGCTAGAGTATAGTTTTCCTTTTCTTTTTTTGCTCTCGTGTTGCGGCCGCGAAAACAGATTTCCTTTGTTTTCCAATAAACATACTTAAGAGATAACTTCTTAGCAGTGTTTCGCTTTTTATAAATGAACGAAGATAAAGGCAAAACGATATTCTATGATTTTAACTGAAATGTGTTTGTTGAGAGCAGTTTGGAGATTCCGTGTGTGTGTGTGTGTAAATTAATACAGCCTGAAGTTAGTCTGCCTCAACGAGCGACTTATCTCTCAGCTGTAGATGTGAAATTTAGCCAGTGCAGTACAACCGCTAGCCTGGCGTCTTTACCGTGCATCACGCAGTAGTGATACACGACCGCACGCCGGTACGATGCTCATTCAGATCGAAACGGGCAGGGGGGGGAGGGGGATTGAACCCAGGATCTCTGGGTTCTGCAGCGCGAGCTTTCGCTCCACGTGCTCCGAGCTCATGTGGGCTAGCCCAGAGCCGTATTTGGGGAGAGTTTTGGCAGTCTATGATCTCGCCGCCGTAACGCCCCGAGCCAATCAGCTCGCGGCGCAGAGCGAGAGTCTTGAGCGCATGCGCGTGAACTCCCGGCTGCTCCCAGCTGAGCGGGGAGGGCCGCCATTTTCATTCATTCGCCCGGCGGAATGCATGGGATCGGCATCAAAATTTCGGTTATTTCCTTTTATATCGCTGGCTCTGATAAGAAATTGATATGCTGTTATTCCTCGGTGGGAATTAAGAAGCTAACAAATGAAGTTTTCTCGACGTATAGCCACGAACTTTTATTCAGGCGAAAAAGAAACTTTTATTCAGCCTCAACAGTGCTCGACGCCGACAGCGTTGCGTGAAAATGGCGGTCGTCCCCTCTTTGCTCCCCTCTTTCTCTCTCGCTAATAGGGCGCTCTCCTCCCTTTCCTTCACTTTTGTCCTCTCCGGCGCCTTCGTCGCCACACCCACTGGCCAAACTCTCCCCATATCTGGCTCTGGGCTAGCCCACTCGGCCACCGATTCCTTTGAAGATTCTGAAAACGGCATGTAGTGTATAATTGTTTCTGAACAATAAATACACGTTCAGTCCCCCTGGTATGTATCGTACGGGTTTACTACGGTTGATCGAATGCCATTTCATCGAAGCACGTTTTAGAGAGCGGGCACATTTTATCGAGGCACGGTTTAGGGAAAGCAGATCCTCAGTTTAGAGAAACGCCGTTTATCGAAAAAGGGACGCTTTAAAAAAAAAAAAAAAGGCTTTCCTACTTCTCGCGTGTTATCACTGGTGCGCGTGTTAACCCATGTCCCCCGCTGCTCTCCCGCCGCTTCGCGGCATCAGTCTGCGGTGGCTCATTATAAAAATGTTAACTCAACTGATTTACCCGTAAACGCCGCTTCGCGGCGGCCGAATTCGCTAAAAGGAGGCTCATCGCCATTTTCTCTAAACTGGGTTCTCTATAAAGGCATTCGATAAACCGGGGTCGGTAAAACGGCGTTCGCTAAAACGAGCTTCTCTAAACCGCATGCCTTCGGTATCGTACTGCACCTTGTTTTCGAAATACTAATATGTCTATAGTTTGTTTTCGACTTATCAACCTGTAATGAAAGCCCCAAGTTGTTGTTGTTTTTAATCCAAAATGATGACCCATGTTCTTTCGTATTCGTCGAACACTTCCCCGTAACCAATTAATTATTTTCATTTCCAGGATACTGCGAGCCACGGTATTGTGGCCCAAGCAGGAGTTCGTGCAATAATTATACGAAACAAAACTACCAAAATTATACAGTGGAACAAAAAAAAAAAAAAGAAGAGGGGGAGAGGTGAAAAGTTAGTATATATATATATATATATTTATATATATATATATATTTATATTATATATATATATATATATATATATGTGTGTGCACACAACCAAAAGAAAAATCAAGGACATTTCGTAGCACCACCCGACAATTAAGATGGTTTGTTTGACATTTGCGAACGACTTTCGCATGAAACGGCGAACGACAAATTACTTCCCACTCCGTCGAATCTCCTCCCCCTTCGTACTACCGTACATATCTTTCTAAAGAACGCTCGAATCGTCAGGAAAATATCCGCTCAAAATGCCCTGGATATGTTTTTATGAGAACCTCTGTATATATTTACAAACGCGTTGACACGCGTACGCATAGAACAGCGCGCTGGTTACAAATTCGATGTTCTTTCTCTGTTCACACTTACAACAAAGCTCCCTATTTTTTCTTCTTGGACACACATTCAGGGGCCGTATATCTATCACCCACTTTTCCTTTCTTTATTTATTACCTTAATTTCGTTTTGCGGTTGAATCTTTCAGCGGGACGACCAGCTGTGGGCGGATAAATTACGCGCGTGGCTCTCACCTTTTTTTTTTTTTTATTTCTTGCGAACTGTTTCGACGGCTTGAAACAGTGTTCAGTTTCTTCTCGCTTCACGAAAAGACGCCCCCACCCCCCGAAATTCGACGAAACCGTTTTTGAAAGCAAGAACGTGCCGGCGCATCTATTTCTTTCTTGCCCTTTTTTTTCTTTTTTTTTTTTCCCCTCTGAGTATACTCCGATTCACCTTACGGTGGACCGCAGCGGAAACTACGAGCCATTCCGGCCAATCCAGCGTTGTTAGCGTATCACGTGACTATAGACGCGCGCCACTGCGCCCCTTCAGAATGTCACGTGACACTAACTTGACATTGGATTGGTTCCGATTGCTCGGGGCCTACGCTACGGTCCAGCGTTGGGTGAAACGAAGTATAGCCAGTATAGCAGCGGGAGCCAAGGAGTTCGGCCACATTTGAAGTACACCGCAGGACGGGATGTCGCGCTCCCGTGTAGAAAGAACGCGATTTCCCTTTAAAAAGGAGCATTGGTCCCGTTTAAAGGCGCCGCCCGTCTTCTTTTCCATCTTCCCACACCAGCGTGGACCGGACCACCGCCAAATCACGCCGCATTTCTTTTACGAATTATTCGTTTACGCGCCCTTTTTGTCCCCCTTTTCTCTCTTTTCTTTCCCTGGTTCGTTTCAGAGAATAAGCACGCATGCTGCGATATATCCAGAGGCCGTAAAAAGAAGACGGTCTTCCTCTCTCTTCCCCCTTTCTCCCAAACTCTTGTCTTTCTGCTGATCCCGGCGTAGCGGAGCGGCGTCCTACGCGAGTGGCGCCCGCACGGCACGTATTACGGGCCCGTGTAAATCATGCGGAACTTTCGGGGTTGCCAGAAATTATTGCTGAGCGCCTTGCGGTTCCTTTTCCTGCCGCTTTGATGTGGCCGGCGGCGGTTTTGGCGGCGGGGAGGCGCGACGCCTCGTGCTCGCCTGCCGATTCTATGGAACACTCTAGCGATTTTGGCGGGCATTCATTTTTTTTTTTGCTTTTCTCGTCAAAACAACTCGTCTCTTTCTGCAGTCCCGAGCTTTTAACGCGTTATTGCGTCGGGATGTATAAGAACTTGTAAGTGGGTAGATATCGTGCTCCCTGACGAACGAGGTTCCGTCCGTGTTCCACGCCATGTCCGTCTGTCGTGACCTCCGAGTTTATATCATCCTACAGGGATCGTCGGTACACTTCTGGCGGGGGCGGTGAATAAAATGTTTTTTTTTTCTTACTGCACGCGCCGTCGGTTGTGCGTGAGTAGCGATTCTGTTGCACTCCGCCTCCAGAGCGTTCTTTGCGATACACTTAGTGTACAAAACCCGATCGTGACTTACAATCGTGCCGTAATGTATAGTGCCTTATAGCTGCACGACGAACGCTCTATATTTGTTTAAAAAACAACCGGATGTTGGTGAAATACGTCATTTCCGTCCGCCAAAAATGACGTGCGCGCGAAGAAGGAAAAAAAAAAAAAAGAAAGAAAGACCGATGTCGAGTGTGTCAGAGAACAAGCCTCGAAATAAAAACCCCAGTCGCACTGCTCGTACGACATTCAAAAGTCACGGTGTTTGGTGCAGACATGACGACAGATGTGGGGTGCACACGTCAAGGAATGCATACCTCCCCCCCCCCCCCCCTTTTTTCTTTTTTTACGCGCACGCGTGTTCTCGTAAGTGCGTGTGTATCTGATCCACATAGACTTTGTAGACGTTCAAAGTGTGCTAATCCTCCCCTGTAAAGGACCCAAAATAATGGAGAATCATCTTCGCCTTGTAATTTGTGTGACCCATACGATGAACCAAAAATAGGCATGCAGGCGCGGACGTCTAACCAGTTGTCGTCCGGCCTGGTGATTAGTGGAACTCATTGTCGGAGCGAATTCCCTCGGGCATTTCTGTAACAGGCGTGGTTGCGCTGAGGTCTCCACGGAGCGCGTGCCATTTGGGGACTACTCATAACGACCCAGAACTAAGTTCAGTATCGAGAAAAGGAAACAGGATGTTTTTGACTACACAGTGACAGTAGTCGTCAGACGCGTCATACCCTTCTGCGCTCCCCCCTCTTTATGGCTACAAGCTGCAACTATAAGGCTAGTAAGAATGTGTTAAATATTCTCACACATCTAACTTTGGGAATTAATGACTCACATTAACCACTACTTAGAGATCCATGGCGCAGCAATCGGATCACTGTTTCTCTATCACATGCAAGAGAAATGAATTTAGGAGTCGTTCCTCCAAAATTTTCATGTAAACATGCAGATGTTAGAGGAACGTATCAGAAATTTATTTTCACACAAACCACCTTTTTATGTACGTTTTCTCGACGTTAGATCTATAATTTGGAATAAAAGAGAACACAAACTTCTCAAGTTTATTAATTATGCAAACGGTTTTAACCCACACGTTAAATATACATGCAAGCACTCTAACACAGAAGTAGACTTCCTTGGTGTCTAACTGATGATTGTGTCAAATAGTTTAAAAACGACATTATATAAAAAAATAGAGATAGACGTCAATTCCTACATTATAAGAGTTGCCATACTATAAAGAACACGAAAGATATACCAGGCTTACAGTCAAACGCTTATATTAGGACGGCTATGTTCAAACAAATAGAACTTCGGGGTACAAGCTAGAACATTAAGGGAGATTTTTTTTTTATTAATCGGTGATATCAGATGCAGTTAGTAAATAACTCAATATCGAAAAGCCGCGTTGATAGTTCAACATAAACACCAAAGGGATATAATTATAAATTACGGCTCACTTTTTACCCCGTCGGTCACAACACCCAAACAAAATAATAGCCTTAGACGCCATATGAATATCCTACATGGACACAACTAAAAACTAAGAATGCACAACCGGCATGTATCGCCTTTAGGAGGTCACATAATTTCATGAACACGTTTAGGCAGTGTAGAAGAAGAAACAAATAGATTAAGGCACAAAATGAGTACCATGGAAGTCCATCTGTGCGGAATCACCGCCAAAAGCAGCCCTCGATATATTCCCTGTTACTTCTGCCTTTGTTCTTTTGATTCGCAGGCCACGTGTACATTTACGAGACATGGAGGATGCGTTAAGAACCGCTCAACTCAGGTCTTGTGTCATTCGTTTCAGGTGTCCACATCGCGGCATTTGGGAGCCCTGGAAACATGTCTCCCGGATGCCTGGCCTGGCTAATGGGATGCTAGTAGCAGGCGCCCACAAGACAAGCTGCATCTGCATCTACGAGTTCTTCACGAGGCCTCTAAGCTGGTAGCGAGTGCGCGGGGAAGTGCTCCCATCTGGTGATTTCCATGAGACTCACGTCACCTGGCCGCACCTCTTTTCGACCAGATCGAACGTGGACAGCTGTTCTATGTGGACACATTATTCACGGTCGACAAAAAGTTTGTTCAGTTGTGTGCCGAAATGTTCATCGGCGATTTTTGATGTCACAAGTAGTCCTTGTCAGCGTAAAGTTTTCTCCTATTTTTTTCTTCTTTACTTTGCACGGCTGGCTGTCCATCCTTGCGGAGGTAGGCCAGTCACTCGCAGAAATGTGTTTTTAACGTGCGACAACTTAAAGCGATGTACCGTAATTGGTAGCAATCGGGCACCGGAACGTGCATGCCCATGGACGTGGTTTAGAACGGTGGTTTATAGACACGCCCGAAACTAAGCAAGGATATATAGAGCGTTCTCGCGTATACGAAGAGAGTTGAACGAGTTTTGATACGACAACAGGTAGTCGAAAAATGTCGAAGTCCTGGCGCAACCTTTATAAATGCAGAAGAGCTTGCTCAAAACGTAGTGGTAAAAAAAAAAAAAAAAAAAAATCGGTATTAGGGAATTTTAGCTTGGCGTTACTGCAGTACCGTTACCGGCCCGCCCAAAACCGGTCCAGAAACATACCGCGAAGAAAATGTTTCAGCCAACCTCAAAAATTACCGCAACCTTTTTTTATTTTTTTATTTTGGCAGTGCGGTATAAAATGACGGTTGGATTGAACGTTTACTTCGCGGTACATTTCCGTCCCATTTTTGACACGACGGTAACGGTATTGCGATGACGCTACGCTAATATTTCGTTTTACCTGACGGGCAGAGTGGGACTTTAGCTCGTGCCGTGTAGGTTGCAAGATAACTAGTTTTGTATTGTCGCACTCAACAATTAACCAAAAAAAAAAAAGAATGTTATAAAAGAGATGCTGGAACGGCGCAAGCAAGAGATGTGCCCTTATGTTGGCGCTAGCTGCACGCAATGCGTGGAAGCAAAATATCTGCCGGAAGTGTGCTTGCTAAAGACTGCCTTATCGATTCCAAAAAGGACGTACCGTAAAATACCGCGCAAGCGCCCATTTCGTTCAAGCGCCCACTATTACCATTTCCCAATCTTGAAAATTCTGCAAATTATTCAATAAGCGCCCGATTCGACCGGACAATCGCCCATGTCTAAATATACCTTCTTTTTTTTGTGCGTGTGAAAGAGAGTTGGGCGCTTTCCCGGTATTTTACGGCAGATCATCCTTACATGGTTTGTATATTTTTTACGCCGAAGTATCATCGACGTGTTGGACAGGGGCTAAAACACCGCACGAGATAAGATCAGCTTGAAGGCTCATGCACACTCTGGTGTTTGACTACTTTGCTAAAGGGGGGTTATTCACTGGAAGCCATATTTGAGTGCACTGTTCACCGGGCATGCTCAGAACGAGCTGACACTTGTAGGTTCCAAAGACAAGCAATCTCGACGATGTGGAATGGACGTTGCGAAAGCGCACTGTATAGAAGCTCGTCGGAGGAGGAGCTACGCACTCAGCTATTCGCGACTCCAGCGAATTATAGGAGGCGCGCTGTTCAGGCATAGTGGCGGACAAAAGGAGGTCGTTTTCGTCGTTCAGCACGCGGACCTTCATAATGTTTTGAAACCCCAGCGTAAAATTGGTGTTACAAGTTAAAAGCAAAGCGATTTTTCGACGGTAAAAACCTTCTTCTAGTCAGTGCGTAGGAATCACACGGCGGAAGCAAAGCAATAATTACTGGAAACGATGCACGTTTCTATGCTGCCCGGGAACCAGGCAGCGATAACAGACGACAGAGTCGAAACGACCTCCTCTCTCGAGCTTCTCGGCGTTGCCGCTACGCGGCGTCGATTTCGCTTAGAGTCGCCAATATGGCCGCCAGTGAATACCCCCTATACTCCGTTTCGCCATAAGTCCGATCGCAGCCGACAGTATACGGTCCGGTGTAGCCAATCAATCGGCACCAAAAGTGTATCGTCACGGCGCTCACCTTCTTTTCTGCTTTTGCAATCACCGACTAAACCAATCAGGCACAGCGAATGCATTGCAATCCTGCGCCGCGCCTTTCTTTCTTTTTCTGTGCGTGATTTGTTTGACCGGTGATATATTAAACGCAGAAGAGACACGAGCTCCGTGATGATGCACTTTTCGTGCTTCTTGACTGTAGTGTCGACCGCGGTTTGACTTGGGGTGAAGCGAAGCATGTAGTGACTGGCAGCTTAAGAAACATGGCGCGGCGAATCCTAAACATCTTGTTATAGCTCCGTGGCCAGTGACATCGGCCGACGAGAATGCCCGAGAACGAGTCACCAAACAAGAATCTTCAGCAGTCACGCCCTGCGTTTCTTAAGCCGCCGTCATCGACTATGCGGAGAGCAAGTCGTCTGCTTCTTGCGCAGGAGTTGCGGTGACGTCAGAACGACGCCTAGCTTTTATTGGCTGATTAAAAAAAAAAAATCGTGGGTATATCTCTGTGCTAGATACTTTGAGGTCTACCCTCTATTTTTTTTTTTTTTTCAATCAGCCAATAAGAGCTCGGCGTCGTTTTGACGTCTCCGCAACTCCTGCGCCAGAAGCAGACGGCTTGCTCACCGCATAGGCTTCAATTCGTCGCGGTGCTGCGAGATGCTGATGCGAGTTAAGGCCCGTTCACACTCTTGCGACCTCTTAAACCTGGGTTCCTTAAAACTTCTTAAACCAGAGGACACACTGACATTGTGGCGCCATCTATGCGGTGACCCTGGAACTGCATTTCACAAGAGCGAAGGTTTTGCGGGATTTCCGAGGTCAAATGTGCGTAATACCCATAGAAAGGCTCGTTTATAACATTGACAAAAGTTTTTCGAGCCAAGAAAGAAAGGATAATGCGCGAGAGAAATAAAAAAATATGCCGGACCGCCGAGTTTACACTGCTACCCAATAGATGGCGCCAGTGTGTCCTCTGGTTTAAGAAGTTTTAAGCAACCCAGGTTTAAGAGATCGCAAGAGTGTGAACGGGCCTTTACCACATAACAGCCAAGCGTTGCGTCGCTCGCTCCGCGATAATTCGCAGTCATATATCTCGACGTAAGCAGCCCGAAACATAGTCAAACGTTACTGATTTAATGAGCCTTAACTAACTCCGTCTCTGAAGACTGCCACAAAGTGAAGCGGCACGGTCACGTTATCGGACGAATAGGAAGGACCGTAACCCCCCCCCCCCCCCCCCCCCTTCCCACCTCCACTTTTTGGCTTCGATGCTTAAAAACGAGTTACAGTCCAGTCCCCTGTCGGTTGCGACAACGTGCCCGCACCGTCGTGATTTCGAGCGTCTGTCCAATCAAAACAGCTGTTCGATTTTATATCAGGTTAAAATTTCCTTTCGCCGAAAGGCAGTCATCGTACAACTAACTATACTGCATTTCATGGCGCAGTTCGATTAGGAGAAGAAACCACCAAACATTCTTGCGGACATCACAGAAACAGTTTTATTTATTTTGGCGATCAAAACAGTCTTAACATCTTTACGCACATGTTTCTTTCTTTTTCGTGACGTGTAAGGTTTCTATACGAAGGTGTGTCCAACATGTCCGCGAGCAATGCCTCTTCATCATTCGTCTAGTTGGACTATCCAACTAAGTGTTTGAATACACTTAGTGGGTTAGTCCGTAGCCCCGTTTCGGCTTCGGCACTTATAGATTCGACAGAAATTATTTAATTATTATTCTAAGCGCGACTAAAGTAAACGTCGATAGACAGCTCGGTGCGAACGGATAGTCCTGAAGTGCGCTTTCTTCTTCGGCAAGAGATATTGTGTAGATGATGATCCGGTGCATCACTAGTGATCTCCGGTTACCAGCAAACCGCCTTCCTAGTCACTAAAGAGAGAGTCCTTCCAAGAGGTTAAATTTTGAAAGAATCGGGCTCGCGAAGTGCTTTTGATAGAAATATATAGGTATAATAATAAAGTCCCAAGAAGAACAGTCGTCTTAACTTGAACATGCTCCTTGAAGAAAAAGAAAACGGTCAGACAAGTAATATTCTATCATTTCAGTGGACATATTGTAACAATGGTTCGACATAGCGTTGATGGTATCGGTGATTAGACAATTGAAGCGCAGATTTGCGCAGGTCCGTTATTTCTGCAAGTCGGCTGTTGAAGTTCGGTGGTGACGACTGAACAAAGCAATCTCTTGAACTTGGGGGTGCGAGTTCAATGTGCTGACCAGAAGTGCAATTTTGAGCGGAATGATGGTATGTATCTGAACATGCTTGAAACCAGGCTCCTCGTGGTGGCTTCTTTTTCGCCTAGGTAGTTGTTAGCAGTTATTACTGAGCTTGTTTACACTTATCTTTTGAAACAGCATCGTTAGCGAACTCCAGCGGCTACAAGTAGTAAAACAAAAGTAGCCCATTGAGTTTCACTAACACGTGAAAAGTTTGCAATCAAGATCGTAACTCTTGGGCTCTGACTCGTGAATGTTTTCGGGTCGCCGTTAAAATCACTATCTACTTACATGTGTATCGTATTGTTTGTGGGGATCGGGCATTTTTTTATTTCGTGATGCGCAGTTCCGTTTGCCTTTTTGTGTCTTCGTAGGAACTTCCCACGTATTTTGCTTGAACATCTTAGCTTCCTTGCAATCTGGTGTATTTTCTCACTTCTTACTTCCAACTTGAGTTTTGTTCACGTCGCCTTATGAAGTGCCAAAACATCGTCTAATTACAAGAGCTAATTAAATTAACTCTGCTGCTGGAACAGAAGGTAAGCCACGTTTGGAGTAGGAAATCATATTTTAATTATCTTTGGGGCTCACAAAGCACTCCTAAAAGCAGGCGTCTGCCTGTTCAGATGGCACCATTCTGTGTGTTATGCTTACGTATAATCTTAGCATTTACTTTTTACATTACACGTGCTGTGCAGCTAATCACGCTGCCCCGAACTAGTTTGCCATATATCATTCGACAGAATGCAGTTTAGTGCAAGGTTTGAGCAGAAAACTTTGGTCGCCCCATTCTGTGCCATTTGAAGAAACCACAATTCTTGAGCAACTAATTAGTTAAGAAGAACTCGAGTGTAAATTTTTTTTCTTTCGGTTTTCATGTCAGAAAACGTTGTGCAGGTTCTGCTGTAGGTACCGCAGATGACTTTCGTTGGTGCTAACTCCTTACTGATCAGAAAGAGAGAGACCGAATGCACGCTTTGTGCAAGTCAGTAGTAAACCAAATATTGGGAACATGCATCGTGAGGGGTGCTTTGTGAGCCTAAGGGATCAAAGTCTAGACAAAACCAGTATGAAAGGCGTGTGCTGACGAAGTGTGTGAGCGTGAGTGCGTTCGGCCGCACACTGGTGCGAGCCTCTGAGCTGTGATAAACGCGTAGGAAAACAAAATGAGGCAAACCAAGACCACCCACCAGCGCGGGGTTCTGTTCCCCGTCAAGAGCTGGAGAGTAAAGGAACCGTGCGGAGCGAAGTAAAAAAGAGGAGTGCGTTCAACAAAGTCTTCGCGTTAACGCCTATGCAGACGGTGAGGGGAGATGTTCGGTGCAGCGGTGTAACTGTGATAGGAGAGTCTATACAGAGTCATATTATAGCGTTTGGAAGAAAGCTTTACAGGTCGGAGCTATGCACTTCTCTCGTCGACGAGTGTTGACCAGCGTGTGATGTTGTATCGTTTTGTAGGAGTGTTCCAAGTTCTGCGTATGGCGTTCGGAACCTCGGCTCCGACCCTGTGCTCGAACTCGCGATAGCCGATTGCCTGTGCCTGTGCAGCAAGCACGGAAATATGTGGTGTCTACACTCGTAAACAAACGGCTGTTGACGAAAAGAAGCCCAGACGGCCACTCCCGTGATGGAGTGGTGTAGCAGTTCCCTGTCAGTAGGGGATGTCGCAGTAGTGTTAATTTGCTTCTAAAGAAAGTACCCCGCTCGGGCCCCTTCTTGTAGACAGCCCTTCATCGTACAGATGACGCAAATATCGTGCCGGATATGTTGGTGTCTGGGGCATCGATGTTAGCTTAGCGCATGAAAGGTTGATTAGACCATTTCTCACATGATCTATCGATCGGCACAATGTTCGCACAATCGACTTTTTTTTTCCGTACCATTATAAACGAACGCAAAAACCAAATGTGACTAGCTGGATTTTGTTTTGAGATCACACTGACGATCATCCTAATCCCATCCGAGAAGGAACGACGTTCACGATCACACCGTCTGGCGAGCACAGAAGCGGTCCCGGGCTCTCCAAAGTTTGTAATAAAGAAAGTAAGCCAGCCGTGGTCTGTGTTGCTATGTAACCGCCGTTAAGCGCAATCAACTTTCGACATGTACTTTAATTGTAGACACTAATGTGTATTGTATATGCTGTATCTAACGCTTTGTCTGCTCTGTGTCCTGCACGGCGAGCCTGTGCGGAAGTTTCTTTCCATTCGCGAGCCGGTCAGGTTCGCTACTTTGCCTGTATACGTATATTACAGTGAGGCTGCGTGTGCAGACAAGTCATAGACCTGTGTGCCACGCCCGATGTCTCTTTGTACTAAAGTTTTCAGTCTAGCGAGTGTCGTGTTTCTGCCGACAATTCGAGCTTGTGCATATCAGCGCTGTCACAATCTGTACGCGGTTCACAGATGGCGTTCGTTGTTAAAAGTTAGCAAAAATCAATATTTAGATTATATTTTGAATTGTATAACAGGCACATTGATACTTTAGACCCATGTTGTTGTAAACAAAAAACTATCTCCAGACTTTGGTTTAAAAACATGCTTTTCGTGTAAGACTTTTCAAGTTATGAGCGCCTCATAATTTGACGAGCCTTACACGAAAACCGTGTTGTTGTTTTTTTGTGTGTGTGTGTTTTCTTGCCATCCCGCGCCTTTTTTTTTTTTAATTCCGTAACATGGGTATAAAGTATCAAACTGCCGTATAACATTCTAAACTATCTCGTGTTATGGACTCGTAAGCTGTCGTTAGAGATTATACAAGAAACAAAAGGAAGACGATCGAAGTACGGTGAAATGGAAATAAAGTGAGCTCAATATTTCTTTCATCGGATTTTTAGAAACTAGTTTAAATATATAGAAATCGAAGTAGCTTCTTCCTCAGTTATCAGGGTGGCTTCTTTAAACAAGTCAAAAATAACAGGACCTGTCATTTATCTATATTGAGGCTCGCCTGGCTGTAACGTGTAAAAAACAATGAAGCGAGTAACATTTTTACTGAACTTTGGGTGACCGAACGATCCATCATGAACCTCATAACCGGGTCAGTTAAAATTTCTACCGAAGACAACCAAATAATTTACAACAATTCGTCCTGCCGGAACCCACAGAAGAAACGATATGCTAGTGATGAAACAATCAGCACCCATGTGCTAGGTCTAAGTATGGGTACATTTTCAAAAAGGTATTGCAAATATTGTGTGCGTTGTTATACGATGGTAAATCGACAGCTTTCCGCTAAAACCACGCGACCACTGCCCCCAGCGACTTTACGCTTTGTCCGCTCCGGACTGCTTTCGATGTCGTAAACTTCCTTAACGTTTGCCATTGAAATTGATCGCCAATGACTAGTTCACGACTTCAAAAATTGTGCTAGTTATCTTCGGACAAACCAGGGTGTTTTTATCGCGAGCGTGTACGACTCGTGTTTTCTGGTGTACAGTTTCAATGCGTGCTTCTTTCTATGCTAATCAATCGTCCTGGTCTCAGCACTGGATTCTGTGTGTGTACGCGTGTGCGTGTACGTGTTCCTGTCCGTCTGCGGGGGATGCCAGAACCGTAAAAATCGCTGAACCAGGTTCGTGGGGCCGAGAATTCGAGCATAAACTGTTAAAACTGTACGTGTGAAGCGTTGAACTGCGGAAAGCATTTATGTTCCGAGACTCTTTTATTTTATTTTTCTCCTCCGAGCGACGCAGCATATTTTCTACAGCGTTGTTTTGAAGTCCCGTGGTTGTGTTTATGACATGTATCTACTACCGTCTGGTTGCTGTAACATAAATTGAGTAAAACGTGGTGTTTGGTACCATGCAGTTGTCTCGTGAGCCCCGGCTTTTATTTTATTTTACTTATTAATGCGTAATTGCATTCTTACTGAAGCTAACTCTGGTTTAGCCTTGAAGAGTGAAGCGTACCAACGTTGGCCGGCAACCAAACACCTGCGCCGCGAGCTCCGCAGGCCGCACAACGAAACTGTGAAAGAAAAAAACAACAACAAAACACCAGGCAGGAAAGAGGACGACTGAAGAAGACTTCGCCGGCTGCGAAAGCTTCGGGAAAATAACAGAAAGACGGTACAAAAAGAGAACGTGACGACGCTAGACACTGAGTCGCGTGCCTAGAAGCCTGAGACTGGGGTTAGAGTCTGCTTTGTTTTGATCAATATAATAAAATACCAACCGCATTTTTAACATACTTTATGTCGACTAGCACATGTAGGCGCAAAGCCTACAATGTAGTTTCTAAAAAAGGTGGAACATCTACTTTCCCGCAAAGTGCTTGGGAGAAGCAATCGCTTCAATCTACGGAGGGAACTCTGCGTGTGACGTGGTTGAAATTATGATTATACCTAAATAAACAGTGCGCTGTGACACTGAGCGTGGTATTTTACCATGCCTAGTGTCACAACGCAGACAGTTTTTTTTTTTTTTTGTCTCATCTAATTTGTATTTTTGTCGTTTGTCCAGCTTCCTCACTAGGCTACAGCGTCGTCTCCAGTGTTGCCGTCGCTCGGCGTCAGAAATCCGTCAGATTCCGCTAAATTCTAAAATATATGTGCTAAATTTCCCGCTAAAACCTACTTTGTTAAAACAAAAAACAGCGAAATTTTGTATGATATAAACCATTATCCTTCTTAAAAGCTCCCAAAACTGTCAGAACTGAAATAACATATTGAAGAGTATTAAAAAGAGGGAAGCTAAAATACTAGAGGCTTCAGTGCAGCGGTTGCTGTCAACATATCACAGATGAGGCTAAAATATATAAATGTTCACACTGATAGAAAAAAAAAAAAGAACTTACAGGTCACAGAAAGACATATCCGAGAATTTCTTCGTCACCGCTGTCGTCGTCTGACACCATCTCCCCAGGACCGCTGGTGCTTGTTGAGGGGCCAGGAACGTCACTTGGTTGCACATATGTTGCAGATGTCCCGATTGCACTTACAACCATATACGAAGTTCGTAATGACAACTTTTCTTCAGTCACTAGCCCCGCTCTTACGACGAGGGTGACATTTGTTGTTTGAGGCTTCAACTTGTTCCTCAGTTTGCATTTTACTATGTTTAGCTAACTAAACGTCCTCTCTACTTCGGCCTCTGAGTAGGGTAACACCAGCATCGACATGGAAAATTCGGCCAACTCGGCGAACGGGTTTTCAGCACAGGCGTCCTTATACGAGTGAAGTTCCCAAAAGAACGACTGGGTTGAGGATATTTGCTCCCAGTTGATAAGGGGGGTTTTGCTCCACTTGTTTTAAATGTTTTTAGACTTCTTCAGGGGGCACTGCCACTGTTTCCAGCAGAGGAATTAATGGCTTTACAGGACACACAAAGTGTTTTGGACTGATCAAACGGACGTCTTCTGGAGAACTTTGACGTTTTCGGAAAGTCGCTGTCTGATTTGATATACTAGTGTGCTAATAAATCTTACGCCACTTTCATCAGCGAGAGAGAATCCGTCGATCTTCTGTCAACGTACGTCTCAAACAAGGTAGTCCAGATATGTCTTGGGGTCTAAGTGGTCTTCAAGTCTGGACGTCAGAACGTCCACCCTGCTCTGTCGAAATTAGGACTTCTTGAACCAAGCATGAAAGCAAGGTCTTTCTGCAGCCTTGTTTGACCCCATCTTTCGCGTCGAATGCCTCGTTAACTTTCTGGACACCTGTCTGGATGGGTCTCAGTATAAGTACCCCAGATTAATCTAGCCTTCTTACATACCATACATCAATTCTGCCGCAGAACACTTTTCAGTGCGTTTCGCCATTTCGAAGTGCGCCCTCAATTTGGTCCACTGCTCTACGATCCTTGATACAGCTGTTTCAAGGGACACTTGAGCCAGCATCAATTTTTTTTCTGTGTTTTTGGAGGACACGGAATATGTGTTTTAAAGGACAATTTTCAGTTGGTGCACTGCGTGAGGTATCCGCCACACACCCGCCATGTATGAAAGTGACCCGTCAAAAAATCCTCTAGCCGCAAAACTCAAATGTTTTCTACAAAAAGAATAAAAAATGCAAGATTTAGCGGAAAATTTGCTAAATTGGCATCACTGCTTGTCTCTTCCTAGTGCTTTGCCCGGGAATAGACGCTCCAGCTATCATGTAGGTGGGGACAAGCAACGAACAACATGGCTAGCAACGTACGCCTAATGTCTAGTCTGAAACAATCGTGGAGCTATGAGGAACAACGTACACGATATTCTGTCACTAACACATAGAAAAAGGGCACATGCACCACATTTTGAAGCGTAGTATAGGTACTCAACAACACGGAAAGCAAAGCGAAGCAATGCATGGAGGTATGCCGTTAGGAATTGGGCACGAGAACCGGCGTCCTACGGTAATTAACGATGTAACGGTCACACTATCCCAGCCAGCAGGCCGACACTGGGCCAGCGTCGGGGGAATGTTGCGCACAATATTGGCCCGGTTTCATGTTTTGCACCATGGTCCAGTATTGTGCCAATATCGGTTAACGATCGTTCTAAAAGTGGGCCAGAATCGGCGGTATCATTCGAGTTCTTGGCAGAGATGGGCGAATATCGGTTAACATGGCCGCGGCCACTGCGGTGTCATCGCTCAGCGGACTTGGGCCAACCCAACGTTAGTATAGAATTAACCGATCAGTTGGGAAACTGCCATAGAGCCTGCTCTGAAAAAGTGGCACCGATCCGTACTTGAGAACCGAGCTAATAGTGATCGCAACGCCGCCATTTCTCCCGCACCGGCCTCTCGAGGAACTGCACGTGACTTCTATTTTGGCTTTAATCGGCCATTTCGGCTCCGAAACAGATAGGGTGGAAGGGGCTTCAAGGGTGCCACCCCCGACTCCTAAGCGGACGCGCCGCGAATTACACTCCAAAAAATGCCTGCGCGTCCGCTTACCAGCAAAGCACTCAAAGAGCCAATCTCTGCGATCTATGAAATCAGCTCAGCGAATGCGGAGGCGGAACATCTGTTTAGACCTCAAAATTAAGTCTGCGCTGTGGCATTACGCAATGCAAGCATGACGTTTTGCATTGCGTAATGCTACAGCGCAGACTTCATTTTTAGGTCTAAACGGATGTTCCGTCTCATCATTCGCTGAGCTGGTTTCGTAGATCGCAGAGATTGGCTCTTTGAGTGATTTGCGGGTAAGTGGACGCGCAGGAATTTTTTAGAGTGTACTGTCGAAATTAAGATGCGCCTAGGTCCGCTGAGACATGGTTGTATAAAAACAATATTAATTATGCCACAAACCTTGTAAAATAAAGATTTTAGAAAACATCACGCGCCCCCCGTTTTGTACTAATCTCCAATAAAAGTTACTACAAAAAGAGTTTTTCTTCCGTTTGTACGGAAAAACCCAGGTCCAGCCGCTGATTGCCCGGCGCGGCCCGGGGCAACAGCGACGGCCGCCGCGATTGGCCGGCGCGATTGACCGCAATTCAATATCGTTTTAGAAACGGTCAAGAATTCCTAATACCGGCCGATATAGCCGGTTCAGACCCGACAAACTACCGGAAGACGGCGCTGGATTCTGTATATCAGCGTGGCGTTGGCCGACCCAAGTGATGTTCCGTCGACATCAGACACATCACGGTAATACTGGCCCGGTCTTTACGATCCAGCGCCAATATCGGCAGTATCAAAATGATATTGGCCCGATTTCTCCGATCCGACGCCAATATTGGCGCAATACGGTGTGCTGCCTGGGATGCTGAAACTCTCAAGCTTCACCAGCTAGCCTGTCCACTCGCTCCTCTCTTGAGAGCTTTATTTCTGCCTTTCATCCTGCCTCGCAGCACAGCGAAGGGAAAGGATGTGAGGTCAAGGCCTTAAAACATGCACGCGCTGCACGGTCCTACAATCTAAACATGTTATGAAGGAAAATCTAAATAAATGATGAGCTGACGTTTTCTCACCGGCAAGGTCAGAAAATCGAGTTTTTAATTACAATTTCTCCTTATATATATAAATGACGTCCCCACCTGTTCATATGAGCGGGGCTACTTAAGTCAATTAAACGGTGATTTCGTCGTGTCACTGGGTTAAAATTAAGGTCCAGACATATTAGCTCCTAAACCAAGTTCTTCCGAATCGAACGCTGCCTCTGTAGGAGGAAGCCTAATTACCATTACTCTCATTATCAGAAACACAATGAAGACCAGCTCTATGAGAGTGGTGCATCAAGAAGGTTGCTCTCATTTAGCTGTCGTTTCTGTGAAGTTCAAGCATACTCGAGATTTCCAAACACCGAATGGCGCTGACCAAAGTTCAGCTTCGGTGCAGTGCACGCCTGCGAGACCGCGGAGCCAACCTACAGCAACAGTGTCCGAAGAACCTCTTTCATCATACCGCTGAAACGACCAGACTTTTCAGCAGCACGAGCGCGTAATCACTGCTGTGTGATACGCGTTAGGCCTCGGGTTATCACTCGTACTGCACTGACTAAACTGTCTACTTCAGCGAAGACACCCGATACCATTTAAAGGCAGTTTAAGTTCCCGCTGCCCAAGACTCGGCACAGTAAATTTGACTTCGACATTGTGGTTGATGGAAAAGAGCGCTGCCTTCTGGCGTTGTATCGCTAGGCGGGGGAAACAAAAAGCCAACTGATACCCAACATAACCAAAGCAGCTTTTTTTTTTTATTAGTATTTTGCAGGCCCATGCAGGCATCACCAGTTTCGCTTGTTCGCCGACGTGTTCTTTGGTTTTCTCTTGGTAACGTTTAAATGTAAAAACGATATTGCTAAAAAGAATTGGTGTATGTTTGCCACACAACCTGCAGGCGCTTTCGTGATTCGCTGAAACGTCGATTCGCTCAAATGTCGCTGTTCGCTAAAACGGCATTCGCTCATGTGATATCGACCCGCCAAGGGGACATTGTTGAGGTACCCGATACTTTCGCAGCTTTCTAAACTAACGTTCTATACAATTATGTAAAGTATTGGGCGGTAAAATGACTGAGACGTCATCTCACCACAAAAGCGCACGTGTGCGACCTGAACTGGCTCCACAATGCCATCTGCCGTCGTCCGACTCGTCCCGAAGAAAGAAAAACACAAACAACCGCCCCCCCCCCCCCCCCCCCTTAATGAATGCAGTCACCTGATGTACGGCGCGCAAGCAACAAGCGCCGCCTTTTGCCTTAAGGCGGCGACTCCTGGGGCCAGATGAAACGGGGAGGCCGCCTAAGCGGCGCAAACAACCGAGAAGCCACGTCCCAACGACCGTTGGTTGCGTGCCACCCACGGCCAACGGCGCCGCGGCACCTCGCAGGAGCTGCGACGCTCGGTGCCGCATGCCAACGCCAACCACCAACCAACCAGACAGACACTTTCTTGACGGCAGCCAGCAGCGTCGGCAGCGCGAAACGACGACCGTAAATACCGAGGGCCACCCCTCCTCGCCGCGCGTCCTATGGTTCCCCGCCGCCGCTGTCATTAGTGCTAGTTCATTTTTATAACCTTCCGCGCGTTGTGTTTTGTTCCTGCGTTTATAGCTCGCTGTCGATAAGTCACGAGTCAGTTGAGGTCATGCACGTCCGCCCCGACGCGCCCGCGGAGCCGGACCGACAGCGCTGTAAGTCACAGCGCCGAAAACAAAACGACGTCCACGGTTGAAAGAAGACAACAATTACATAAAAAAAGGCCTCCAGAGAGAGACGAGGCGACAGAGCGGTCATACCGGCGCGTGTGATTTACGACGCCCGCTGAAAAGGGCCACAAGTCTGAAACCGCCGAGCAACAGTGTCCAGGCTGGACCTCTGCCAGGCAGCGGGCCAGACCGTTGTGTGCAACGGCGTCTGTCGGTTGGACAGTGAGACTGTGGGCCGAGTTACTGTCCCACGATGTGCGTCGCCGAAGAACTGCTTGGGCTGTTGACCCAATCGGCTTCTCAAAGAGTAAATAAAGAGGGGGGTAAAAAACGAGCGATACAATGCAATGACAACCGCGTGACTGGTGGCTTCTTACAGAGGGGGGGGGGGGGGGGGGGGGGGGGGCGTGGGGCGTCGAACCACAGCCGTCGAGAAGACCTGAGGTACGAGTTTGTCACTGCATCGCTCTGAAAGCAATGACAACCGCGGGTAATCGCTCTTACAAAATGATCATTGTAGTTTCAATTGACTTTACTCACTTGGAATGCAATTGAGTTTATCATTAGAAACTCAATATCAATTCTAATGAATTTACTCATTAGGGATGCAATAGAGTTTTATCATAAGAAAGTCAATATCGATTTTATTGAATTTACTCATTAAGAATGCAATTGAGTTTGGTCATTAAGAACTCAATATCGATTCAATTGAATTGACTCATTAGGAAGGCAATTGAGTTTGGTCATAAGAAGCTCAATATCGATTCTATAGAATTTACTCATTAGGAATGCAATTGAGTTTGGTCACAAGAAACTCAATATCGATTCTATTGAATTTACTCATTAGGAATGCAATTGAGTTTGGTCGTTTGTGGATTACTGGATTACTGCACCGAACGATTATTGCTTGTACCAATGGTTTTCTATTAAGGGATAGAGTCCAATGACGTGGAAACACTGTTTATCATTTATGAGACTTCCAAGGAGGAAATAGCAAACTGGGAACCTTAATAAATGCTGAGGTGGTCACCGGCCAAATGAATGCCTTTCTTATGTAGGGTATATAAGGCGGTGGGGTAGTCAAGGAGAGTACGACTAGTGGGTTGTGAGTGCTGAGTTATGATGTTTGTGTTCGTTTCCTCCATGTGCTTTGTTTCCTTCGTGTTGCATGCTTTAAGGAATTATACGAAAAAAATTCTCAACCAGTTGCAAATTTTTTTTAAACGCAGTTGCAATAAATTATATTGAAACACGTTGCAAAAATTCAATTGAAACTCAATTGCAATATTTTTATTGAAACTTAATAGCAAAAGTTGTATTGAAACACTATTGCCAAAATTCAATTGAAATACAATTGCTAAAAATTCAATTAAGACTCAGTGGCCAATACCCTGGTACGGTTCAATAGGGACTCATTAGAAAAAGTCAATTGAGTTTCAATTGAGACTGAATGCGGTCTATTGAGTGAGTCCTTTACATTTCAATGGAAACTCAATTCATTTTTTGTAAGGGATGCCGAGACCATTTGGCTTGATTACGCCCAGGAAATTTGTAGGCGCAACAGAGACTGGCATTAAGAAGGGGACAGGACAAACGCTTGTCCGTGTCCCGTTCTTGGTGCCCGTCTCTCTTTGCATCTACAAGTTTCCCGGCCGTCATGCACAAACTTGTCTGACAATAAGTATTATAAAGATTGACTACAAGATGGACGTCCTGACCTGCATATGCATATTATACCAAGAGGGTGGTACATAATTCTGGATCAGGCTGGGTGAAGTCGGTCTGGAAAGACGCTGGGAGCAGCCTTGTATCCACTTTTGGAAATGCTTCTAAGCACGTGATGAGAACAGCTTAGCAGTCCCAATAAAAACCCAAACAGTGCCAGCTGTTACCACCGCAGGGACATTGTCACTGTCAGTGCTTATGTGCTGCAGCGGTTTGGCCTTGCTGCTGCCCGTAGGGAGGTACGACACCCGGAATCCAGTTCAACAAGACAAGGGTTTATTACCTTTCGGGCTCCCAGCGGCGACTGCCGCTGGGCAGAGTTGGCCTGACTTATAGCGGGGTGTGCGGTGCATTCACGCCCCCCTCCCGCTTGAGCGCGCGAGCGCCCCCACAGTGCTTTGGTCTTTTTGGCGAAGTGACTCCTTAGAATTGGCAGGTAAGGTTTCCGTACCGGGGTACGGAAACAAAATGACGTGAGCGCGATCCTTCTACCCCTCGCTTCAAGGTCGGCCAACGAGAAGCGCAATGTGTACCGCGCTCGTGACGTCAATAGTTCATGCACCGCCCAGGGTACTGTAGCTGCGAGCCTTGGTGGCTTGTTGGCATAAACGCGTGACAATCTCGCCTTTTTATAGTAATAGTATCTGAGGACTGTACGCCTTATGACATAGCTTGCTCGTAACGTCATTCGCGGCCATGCCGGTATTTAAAGCGCCAGGCGCGTTCGGTTCCCTCTCTCTGTTTCACACCGCAGAAGTAATAGCTCGAGTGAACCAGTAAGTAGAAATAACCGTCAATACCCAGCAATGGCGAGACCTAGCAAGACCTGGAAGCTATGCATTTAAGGTATTCACTGGATGCCATAGTTGAGCACGCTATTCACAGCATATTGGGGGGGGGGGGGGGGGGGGGGGGGGTGTATGGTTGGCTTGGCAGAGGCAGAGGTCCCCACATCCTCAGACACAGCTCCTACTTAACGTCTGCAAAGAACGGCGAACTTGTTGGTGTGGAATGCACTTTGCGGAAGCATTGTGGCAGCTTTAACATATACGACGTAGTAAACGCGTTAGCGTTCACCGCCAAGTCACATTCAGAAACTAAGTAACTCCACGATTGAGCCATAATGCCGTGAACTGGCGCTGCTTCTTAGGAACTCATGACGTAACGGCATTCCAACGGAGCTTCACATACCGCCACCAGACGCAATTTTGAAATTTGTTATTGCGTTTTAAAATGAGTCTTGACTTCTCTGCAGGCAGCTCAGAAACAATAGTCTAGGTCAGGGGTGACCAGGATGACCCGGCCTAAGAGCCGCAAACAAAACCACAAAACTTCCAAGAGCCCCGGGAGGGGGGGGGGGGCAAACTTTTGTTTAGACCAATAAACGAAACTCGAACTACTTTCGATCTATCCCAGTTAAAAGTCAAGACTACCAAACCGCAACCTGTCTTTCGATATAAAACGCATTCCATTTCTTTTTTTGGGGAAGTGCTCGTGTGACCGGGGGGCGGGGGGGGGGGGGGGGGGGGGGGGGGAGCCGCGAGCCGCACTTTAACACGCGAAGAGCCGCAGCTTGGCCACCCCTGGTCTAGGCGATTGCTTCTGGGCTGCCGGTACAGCATGGACCACATATAAACAAAGAAATAAGTGCAAACATTTCGTTTCCGTACCCTTTTAAAGGCTGGTTCACACAGCCACGTTTTTTTTACGTTACGGAAGCTTACATGTGCTTAGGCCACAAGTGACCGGGACATCTGTGTTCCATGCATGCTAGGCGTGGCTACCAGTTCAAGGAGAGCCTGGCACGCGACATTCGATACCCGAATGTTTCGGTGACTTATACCGTAAACAACGTATGAAAAACAAAAAGGTGCTGTGTGAACCGGCCGGTCAAACAGCTATAAGGTAAAATGCAACCTATAAGCACTCATGGGATGGGAAGGGCAGGGAGGTTTTTCATTTGTCCCACCTCCAGCTCCCTGGCCTCGACATCGCGCCTCGTGAGCTTCGAGCTTGCACGCGCAGCACGGCGGAAGGCAACGAGCACGTGCTGGAGGTCGGGTATCCCAAAGAGACGCCATGCCGTCCTCATCCTGTCAGTTGGCGACGTGCGCGATCGAAAGCGTCGCTGTGGTCGGCCTGCCATGATTGGTCGAATGCTGACTATGACGTCAGCAAAAGATTTCTCGTCGACGGAAATAAGTGGAATATAAAAACTTTAATTTTGATGGCATTGGCAGTGTTGCTTTGAGAGCGCAATGATTTCAGGCTTCCAGCATGCTCATTACGAACACCCTCGAAGTTATTGTTCGCAAAGTAATGACGTCAAGAGAGGGAACCATAGGAGGGCGCCACAAAAACATCTCGCCGCTAATAGCTGTCAATCGGACGGCTACTCGTAGAAGTTGTATTTTAAAACTTCTACGGCTGGTAGGGTTATCATTTTGATTTTCTTTTTCAAATACAAGACACGTGCGCGTGCACCGCCATTCTAAATACTGCACTAGGAGAATACTCCGGTCATTTGCCTTAGACAGCGCGCCTACAGCAGCAAGTCCTCCCCTAGCGGCATGTCCACGCTTTCGTTCTGCACCGAGGGAGAGGGCTGCCGCCGAAGCACCGAAATACCGGATTCGCCAAGAGAACAGAAACGGCTGTCTCCGCTACCTCGAAGGCTGTCCAAGACGATAGATGGCGGCAGCGAGTTGGCGGCAGCCACATCTCCCGATTCAAAGGGGAAACCCGGAGGCTGCGCTCGTCCAGCTGTTCTAACTGCGCAAAAGCTGCGGGAAAATGTGGCTCAGTCCTGGACACGTATTCAGATTTTACGATAGCGACGAGTCAATTTCGCCACCCGGGTCCAAAATCCACTCCGCCTGCGCGGATCCGCCCTCGAATCCGCAAGTCCGCAAGTCTGTTGTACTTTGCGAAAATCCAATGGCTTTATAGCGCGAACGCGCCATAAAGCCATTGGATTTTCGCAAAGTAAAAACAGTGATTGATCTTTCTTTTTAAAGATGTTCTCCTCTAAGCACCTGTTCGACTGAGACGAAACGAGCTACGTGAGATCGAGAGGTCTAATTTGCGGGTACCGCTTCTCCGCAGTGCAAGGATGCGAGAATGAGCGCTGAGAAGCGCACTCAAAGGAGCCGACTAACCCCCCTGAACAGACCACGAGCTGCTAACAATATTATCTAACTTCCGAGCATCGTAAGTATTCGATGCAAAGATCAAATACAATACTCCGTTATTGTAAGCAATAATCGAAAGTTTTGAAAATTCCCAAAAGCCTTCCGCTGCGATCCAGCAGTGCAGCGGCACTTGAGCCCAGACTTGTACGTAATCCGTCACAAGTGACGAAATTACTTGTAATCCCTTAGATTTATGAGTAATTTAGTAACGGAATAATTTCATATTTGCTAGAGTAATCTACCTTTCGGCAAATATGTGCTGCCACCTAGACAGGCGACTGGGTTCGAGACTAAGAGGCTAGAAAACAACGCGCGCGCAAGGCCTCTCCCACCCGTTCGACACCTAAAACGTCAGCTAGTTAGCCGCTGTGACCTAGATACGGCTCCTCCACTCGCCTTTCTCCCCATCGTGGGTTATCTTGTGCCCCGAAGTCGACACAAAGAAACTATCTCCCCTCTCTGCTCGGCTAGAAGGAAGAGAGAGAGGGTACTAGATTCATTTACTCTCAAACCGATGTTTCTACAAAAGGTCCATTGTAAAGTAATTCCCTTAAATATTTATGTAACGAATTGGTTGTAATCCCTTACAGTTTATTCATGCCCCCCCCCCCCCCGGCCCCCGCCCAGAAAAAAAAATATATTGGTAAAGTCGAGCGCAGTCACACTGTCGCATGCATTGCCCAGCACAAAGGGAGGCTTGGCAATCTTCAGTTCTCCAAAGCCTTTCTTCACAACGTCAAGCCCCTGAATCTATTTGAATCGATTTTATTTGTTTTTTGACTCGAACAACAATGTCAGAAGATCCAAATGGGTACTTCTAAAAAACAAAAATTGGGGGGCAAGCTACATCTGCCTTTTTAGGCCCTTTGTTTTTTTTCTTTGCGATCGAAGACGGGGAGAGGATGACACCAAGTGATTGTGTGCCTCTTCGAGAAGCTCGAGGCGGTAAGTGGAGACAAGAATGAACAATGCCCTTCTCGGTTATAGTGACTACGAAAATTTTTGATAATGTCACAACAGGAGAAAACGTCGCTCCGTCTATGCTAAAATCCACTAAAAGAGATGTGATAATATGTGAACGTGTTATTGCCACAAGCATCCTCGTTCGTTGCTGCACACTACTCATCTTCTCTTAAAAATCTGGATGAATTTTTTCTACAAAACAAAAAACAGGATGGATTTTTCACCTTATTTGATTTTGTTTTAAAACCTACTTACTTTTTTGTAGTCCAACTTTTAAAGGGGCACTCAAGCGGTTTATGGGGAAGCTACTTTTTGGTACGATGGCGTTAAGGAAGTGTCAGTGAATGAGTATCTTCAGTTTTAGAAGGCAGAACCGCCTATTAATCACGCAGGAATAAAATACGTGCGGACTCTTTTCTGTTCCTGCGCCGACCAATGAAATTATCGTATGTTTGAAAATTTTGGCGGCCTTTCTTTCCCCGCTGCGTTGGAAACAACCGCAGCGACAGACCAATCACAGGTCGAGGAGAACTGGTTGCGCGCGTTGCATGCCGGTCGTGGGCATGGCGTCGGTGGTGGTCGTTGGCGTGGTCGGCGTGGTGGAAGCTCATCGTTCCGCGTAAAAGCGCTATCCTTGACTGTGAATTTTCGCCGTGTGTCGCTATGATAACCCAGCACGTACTAGAAGGGAAGATCCACCTACTCGTGCGGTGATGTCGTGGCGGCACTCTCAAGACAGCAGAAAAGCCCGTGCCGTCGTGTTTGTTTACTTCGACTACAGTGGTGCTTTCTAAGCATTTGTGTCCTCGAACATCGCCCGGATTTCTCATTTGGCGCATTTCATGCGTGTGTTCAAGTTATTACTGGCGCGTACCGTATAAAGGATGCGAATTTTCATACGTTTTCATCACCGGAGAAAAATGATTAGTGTTAGCAATCCTGAACGCTCGCAACGTCTATCTGATCACGAAATTGTATTTCTACGTTGCTATGTCGCTACTAAGGTTACATCGTCTTTTATAATCGTAGAAAAGGCGTGTGGCGATATTTGTACTATTGGCAAAGTCGTGTATTAGAGTCGTGATCGTCCAAGACGGCTTACTGAATCTTTTTCTTTCATCCACTGTACCCTGCAAGCCTATCATGAAAAAAAGAAATAAAGCTTTAGGCTATAGAAAACTGTATGTCTATATTCTGTTACGGCATTGAGTGGCAGTGCGTCCCCTTTTTAGAGGCGCCGCTGAAACAGCTGACGGCGGCGTAGAAGCGGTCGTCGTGCTGACGACCCGCTGCGCTTGTTGCAGTGGTTGCTGGTGTGTGTACGCGCGGCGCAGAGCGGTCGTTCCGGTTGCAACGGACGCAGTCGTAGGTAACGCGCTCGTTGCACATGTCTGAACCAGCCTCCTCCCGAGGCGAAAGTCAACGTGGCGAGATCGTTTGACATCACGTACCAGAGGTTACGCTGCGATGCCAAACGTTGGTTTGGTTACGACTTGCCCCAACCGCAAATCGAAGAACGCCCGAAAAGGCCTGCGTTTCGTCGTCCTCGGAACTCGAACACGACTCCGAAGCGCTGCTATCGTCCCCATCGCACGTCGGAGTGGCGTCATAGGAAATCATCCCCAGGTCGGCTGTCCGCCGAAGAATTTCAACCTCTAACGGCGACAGGTCCTCGAGCGTAGAGAACTCCGCCATGATCGAAGCTCGAATGACAAAGAAGTTCGGCCGGTGCGGCTTCCTCGGGATCACTGCGCGACGGAACGTCGTCCAACGCCATTGGCCCGAGATCCTTTTGATAAGCGTGCGAGGACCAATGAGAGTGGTTTCGTTTTCGGATGGATCCGAGGTTTGGCGGCCTTCAATTACATTTTTATTAAAGAAATAATCACCGTATGACTATATTTTTTCGTTTTTAGGGATACTTAGGGCGTCTAGATTCAGTTGTCATCATCAGAACACGAACTCAAAAAACACTTGAGTGCCCCTTTAAGGTTAGCCCACTTTATCTGTGAATGCCAGACAGGTTATCTGCATCTCAATCGCCCTTTTTGTGCGTCAGCTTTTGGCGAGCACTTCGAAAATGGTAATAGTATTCCTTTTTTTCTGTTTTTACCCCAGGAGGATGCATCTTACCTCAAGCAGAGATTTTTACAAATAAAACAAAATGATGGCTGACGTAGACTTGAGATTCTGGGCTTGAGGAGAGGGTGAAACTCGTGAGTGGGGCCATACTGCGGCATAGTTCTCTGCCCTTCGCTGCCCGTGGCATCAGGGGACGTCTATCTGGTGAACACCGGAATCTACTGCAGTCGGTCCGTGATCCGCACGTTTTTGAACGGCCTCAAGAAAGGCAGTGCCCACGGCAAACGTGCGTTTACATTTCTTTGTTTTAACCGACGTTCTAATTCTTGTTGTTATGACTGTCCTGGCGTTTTCTTTATTAATATTACTTATATTTATATATTGAAAACGTTCTCTTATTCACCAACGTCTCAACCGAGGCTCGACCTGTTCAGAACCAAAGGAAGAATAATATTGATCCGAACTTTATTAATTTATTAATTAATTATCACATTACCGTTACCAACTATGTTTTGCTATTGTCTGGCAATATATGACGGGTCAATGTGGCGATGCAGGCGAGTTGGTTCATGATTACAACTGGTAGCAGCGCGGAAGAACACAAGGACAAAGGGAGGAATGCACAAGACCAGCGCTCGTCTTGTGCATTCCTCCCTTTGTCTTTGTGTATTTGCGCGCTGCTACCAGTTGTAATCTATGACGGTATAGTAAGATGTACATAACTCAATTCTTATTAATTCGAAAGCATTAACTGTCTCATGGAGCGAGCTGACGTCATCAGTGTGAAGTGCGAAACGGCACCTAGTTTCCTTCGGTTCCATTGGCTGGCGCGCGTCGACGGCGGGGCTTCCATTGGCCGCTGCGTTCGTCAGTTTCCATGACCGCTCACCCCATGGCGCTGCGTGTCCATCAGCGTCCAAGGTCACCGTGCCCAGGGGAGCACACGCGCTGACCGGCGACGAAAGGTACGCAGCAGACGAAAAAGGTAGCGGACGAGCGGCTTGCATGCTTTCGTCACAATTCATAAAAAATGCATACGTGTATTTCGATCTTTTTCCAGTTTTGGCTAGTTGTATGACGATTTCTACGGAAATAGAGAACTTAGTAGATCGTTCCGTTGACTCCGATAACGATACTCGATACTCCGCCGCCGTCTTTGCGCGTGCATCATATCGGTATCGGGTACCGTTATCGCGGGTATCGGAGGTATCGAAATGATCTACTAAAACTCTCGAATATCAGGCAACGGCTGCAACGACGAAGATTTGCTTTATCTTCGAGGTAAATAGTACTTCCAATGCTTCGCTGAAGAAGCTCAATGCAGAGCATGAAGCATTCGTGAGGCACAATATGGCATGCCCATCCAGCGCCTCAGTTCAAAGGGTGTTCAGGCATCTTCAGTAAGAAATGACGCCTAATGTCTGACGAGACTTTCGAGAGTCAGCTGTTCCTCAAAATACTCAAGGTCAATAGATGTGACAGGTGGCAACAATAAGAACTTGGATAACGCTCTTCCCGTTGTTTCTTACTTGAAGACAATAATATTGGTAGTAACGCCATTAAAGTAACAAATTAGTTTTAGGGGGGAACGGTCACTTACTTTTATAGAAGGGTAGTTGTAATTGTAATTACCGTATTTTCCGGGTTATAGTCCGTAGGGGCAAATTTGGGGTCGAAAGTAAAAGTTCTTGCTTAGTCCGCACCCGGTGCATAGTCCGCCTGCCGTGCATAGTCCGGACCTGGTGCTTAGTCGACACGAAAATCTTCTCATACACGGCACACCTTAACAAATGTCTGCTTTCTTAGCTCACAAAGACGCTCGATTTATACACAAATCATCATTAACATACTCTTGCATTCACAGAATCCGTCACGTCTCGTCATAATGAACGATCTTGAAAAACAAAATTCCTGTATAGTCCTTAATAATGTGGATGCTTGGGCTCTTTGGTAATTCATGCTTAAATGTTTTTTTTTTTTCATTTAATATTTATCATTATTTACTTAAAAAATTATTTATCTTTTAATTTAGTTTCATTTTTTCTTTAAATATAAAATTTAGTACTTTTTTAAATTTATTTTTAATTTTATTTTAGTTGTCATTTTTTTTATTATTTATTTATTTGTGTTTTTGGCTATTTAGTTTCTGGTGTTTAAAATTTTAAAATGTTATTTTTAACGGCGAAGGAGAAGAAGCTGACGATTTCAGGAAGAAGAGATATGTCACTGAATCAGCTCACATGCGAGCTATGTATTCGACTATTCGTTTTAGTATTGAGAAAGTGACATTAACTTTCGGCACGATGTTGGTGGAAATTTCCGGGTGAAATGTAGGGCAGGATAAGCACTTTGGCGCGGTTTTGCCCGAGTGGTGCGGCGATCATGCCACGATTCTGCGAGCGAATGTCCGAGTTAGGAGCAACAATTTGATGCAGAATCGTTGGTCTACTTGCTCAGTTACCGTGAATACGACGATGACGAAGCACCCCCCTCATTTAACGCCTCCTGAATCAACACCTTCTAGATATCAAAGGGCAGAGGGGGGAAAGAACTGGCAGGAAATCGAACCAGGAGCAGGGATGTATGCTGCAACCTCCATCTTTGCAGGGCAGCACAACGTGAGGTAATGTGGACCAGAATGGCCTGACCAGTTAGTCCATTCTAGTCCATGGGCTGAGAGATCCGTTTCTGACCACTTCTCTAGCAGTTCAATCAATTTCAATTTCACTTAAAAAAAAAAAAAGGCAGCTATAGTCGATGACAGTTCAAGAAAGAAGTGGAAGCTCCTCCCACCTCTTTTGCCTTTAGCAGAGCAAACGATGGAGAGGAGGCAACCTCCTCTCCAGCATTCACTCTGCTAGAGTAGAAAGAGATGGAAGGAGCTTCCACTTCCTTCTTGACCTGTCACCGAACATAGCCATGTCGAGTGCATACAGGGTGTACTTTTAGCCTTTATAACTTTGTCTAAAAGAAGCCATAAAAGCTACATTAACTAATCCACTCGCTTTCGCTATGCAGGTGTTTTCCTCCGTCATCACCCGTGTGCTGCTTCCTGCTCTAGTGTTTGCCTTCCCGAGCATCACCTCGGAATGTGTGCTTATAAGTGCTATGGACGCGATACCGGTGATTGCCATCTGTCCTCCCACTGCGTGACGGCACGTGTGGCAACGCCTTCGATCGGGAACTACACCCTCGACCCTGCACAAAGAGCGCCATCATCATCGACGAACCCAGCCATGCCAACTATAAAGCTACGACAGCTTCCCGCGCGGCTCTGTGGGCTCGGTGGCTGTGCTGCGACACAGTCAACTAATCCTCTCTCTTTCGCTATGCAGGTTAATAAACCGTATGTTATTTCTTGTAAAAAAATCAAGTAATTACTTTATCGTACAGCTGCTGAGCCCGCAGTGCTGTGTTCCTATTGCCATTGAGTGTGATGAAGCCATGCATTGCTTGTTGCTGGTGTTGTCCGGCGACGTGAAGACCAACCCGGGACCTACCGTTCCATTAGGGTCATAGCAGAGAGGGAAATAGAGAGAAAAAAAATGCCCTCCCCCTCTCACCCGCATGTCGTCTGCACCGCCGAGTGGGCTGTATCTAGCATCCGGCTGGCGTGCAAACTCTGTTTAAAATCGCGTCAATTTGGAAATTTCAAGCGCAGATGCGCAGATTTTGGTATGCCAGTTATCGTGTAATGCTATGCTCGATAAAAAGACTAACCGGGTCCAAATGCGCTGTTACCTGCGTGCAAATAAAAAAGAAAATAGGGAAAACTGTGTCAGATTGGCCGGTCTCTCCGGCGAAAAGTAAACCCGGTTGCTGTACCTTTTTTACTATACAAAGTTCGTACTGGTGTAGGCCTTTAGCGACCATGAGTGGAAGTATGAAATCATAAATAAAAACGTGTTCTCCTGCCGCAATACACGCAGTAGTTGAGGGTAGTACTGCCGGCTGACTCAACTGCTATTTAAGTAACGGAAAAAAGATATGCTAGTTGATCATTTACTGAAATAGAACAACAGAGAGCTATAGGCTGATTTTGGAGTAGCAATAACTATTCTAAGAACGCGAACCACTTCACAACGGCAGCCACGAGCGAGAGTTCGATGATCCATACAGCCCGCCGATACAGCCCGCCGATACAGCCCAAAGATGGAGAATGGCAACCTCCCGGTTTGTCGTCTGCTAGCGGAGACGGGCGCGTGGCCGTGCCCTCTCTTTCGTTTTACCCCACCGAACCACCGAACCCGCTGAATTTCCCGGATGTATGGAGAGGGCGCTGTTGTCGAACAAAATGGTGCCGCCCAGAGAGCGCCAAATGGAATGGTCTATACTTGCTGAATTAAAAAAAGCTGTCTGTCGGGCAAGCTCAGATAATTTCCAAGGTACAAGACCTCAAAGCCCAACTGCAAACCACGGACAGAAATATAGCCAACCTGAATGAGCGAATGGCCGAACTAGAGGTTCATTACAAAAAAAAAACAGGCTCGAGGTACACCTAAGTACTTCTTATGAGTTGTGAATGCGAAAGCATGAATGTCGTTCTTGCGCGCGTTCTCGTGAAGTGGCCGCGCCGCGCTCCGGAGTATGCTCGAGCAGGCTCTCTCTGGGAAGCCCCGCCAGCCAAACGCTTCCTTTTGCCGGCGCGCTCTGGTGCGGCTATCTGGCGCGGGCACGTGGCGCCATGGGGTGGCTCTCCTTGAAACTCACGCGCCTCGGCCAATGGGAGCCTCGTTCCTTGTAACCATGCGCGCGCCAGCCAATGGCAGCCCTATCCATGAGATTTCGGCTTCACTTGGAGAGGTGAATTTATTTGCTGTTTGGCTTGGCTTTTTGCGCGGCTTCAAAGCTGGGATGCCTCAGATCGCGGCTTCACTTCGCTCCATTGGGAGAGGGGACTTTATCTGTGTGTTTTATTTATTTTTATTAGTGACGTCGGCAGTTAACATGGTGAACTGCAGGCCGACGTCACTGACGCTAAAGTTCTGGCTGACTTGCCAAATTTTCACCTCTTTCGAAATGATCATAAAGGCGCACGAGGTGAAGGTGTACTTATTGCCGTTAGCCAGCGGCAGATCTGTTCTCTCATTACCATTCCATCTGATATTGAAGCATTGCGGCTCCTCTGTCGGGCTTCTCAACAAACAGTTGTACAGGGGTGCTATGTTGCGCTTTTTGGACTCCCAGGAGACTTGGAAGAGGGAAGTGACGTCAACGACTAGAGAAACGCAGATTGGATGTTGACAGAAGAAAACAAAATCAACATCCAATCTGCATTTGCTGCGTTGTTGACGTCACTTCCCTCTCCCTAGTCTCCTGGGAGTCCAAAAAGCGCAACATAGCCCCCCTGGACATCTGCTACAGACCACCAAATTATAGTAAGGACTTTTCCCGTAAACTAAACGACCTACTATGTCAACTTTCTGCAGAACACACAAATTCTTCTTTTTGGTAAATTTAATCTCCCAAATATTAATTGGATTGGCCCAGCGCCCTTAACTGTAAGCAACTCAGAAGCCAAATAATTCATTGAGGTTTGTCTCAATTTTTATCTCACCCAGATGGTAACAGAACCAACGCGCGTTGCTTGCGAATCTGCGAATATTTTAGGTCTCATATTAACCAATCATCCTGACAGTCTATCATCTATAAACTACCATCGAGAGATTAGTGACCACAAAGTTATTCATGCTGTCTTTGAGCTTACCCCTGCAAAGAGTCATACCAAAAAGAAAACAATTTGCCTGTACGATAAAGGAAATTATGAAACCATAAATTAAGAGCTGAACACCCTCTTTCCAGTATTTGAAGCAACATTTCACAACCGGTCAATTCATGAAAATTGGTGGATTTTTTAAGAAATAAGTTAAAAGTACTTGCAAATAATTTCATCCGCTTGTTCAGTTTCCACTCAGATCAACAAAAACCGTGGTTCACTAAACCCTCAAACGATTAAAAAAAAATAAAAAAAAACGTCTTTTCCGCTCAGCCAGGCTGACCCTAATGCATAGGGAAAATACTATGCGGATGAGGATACATATTTAAAGGGGCGATGCAACAATTTTTGTACTTTGCGCAAATACCGTTAAGAACGGATCCCTGACGTTAATGACATATGAAACACGCGTTCGTTTTTCACCCCACGCAATAGAAGTTCCAGAAAAAATTAAAGAAAAACGAGCAGCGTTCACCCCCTCAACTCGCAGCCAGAACAAGCGGCCACGTGATCCGGAGCCGAGAATATGCCGCCAATGTTGATCATAGCCACGCGCTGGGGTTGGCAAAGCACAGGACACGCGCTGAGTTCCAGACATTGTTATGGCTCAGCTAGTGACGTCATTGCAGCGATTGGACACGGGCCACTACCCGAATGCTTCTCGAGCTAGTAATTATCACGAGCCCAAATCGAGTGCCCACGCAATGCTCGGGTTCAATCTATGAACCGCATTCAAATATCGTCATTGGGGTGTAATGCGATCCCCCCGTTACGTCATCAAATTTTGCAAAGGGGAGATTGAATGAAAATGATCGCTTTTGTCCTTAAAATTACACCGCAACAAAGGAGTTTCTTGGCCAGTAGCGTTGCGTGCGAGTATCCTTCAGTCCCACTGGTGCCAGTAAAGGTACATTTATACTCCAACGTAACGTCATCGGGCGCCGCGTAGCGCAGCGCGCGCAGGTACTTATTGGTTGCAGATATCGAGTTCCTGGTTGCCGGCCAATAAAAGGCGCGCGTTCTGCGCTACGCTGCGTTCAGTGCGCTCAACGTCGGAGTATAAACAGCCCTTAAGCTCGTGTAAAGTGAAAAACATTTCAATTGAATATCGTTGCATCACCCCTTTAACCGCAATACGAAACGCCAAGTACTCTTTTTTTCCACGTGGACTTACCAAACATGTTGATTAAAAACGTCCGAACATTTTGGCAAGTGATAAACCCTCAGCAAATGCGTACTGTGGCCATTACCAATGAATCGGGCGAACTTGTGAATGATGCTGAATGTGCAAACGTTTTTAACACCACGTTTTCATTGGTTTTCACTGCAGAATCTGATATGTCATTTATGATGCTACCTACTAACACAAAGTATCCAATGTCTCCCAGCACTTGTTTGCTGATGGTATTGCGTCAGTAACCGATAACATCAAACTGTCATCCTCAGCCGGCGTAGACGAAATCAGTTCCAAATTTCTAAAAAATACTAAGCACATCTCTGCAGCATATTTGTCCTTGTTATTCTCTCAGTCACTTTCAACAGGTAACATACCGGAAGACTGGAAGGTGGGAAAGGTCGTTCCCATCTACAAATCAGGTAATAAAGAATCCCCATTAAACTACCGCCTCATCTCTTTAAAGAGCGCGCCTTGCAAAATCATAAAATGGGACACGCCATTTTCTCTCAAGTCATGCATTTTCTGGACTCGATCAACTTCTTCCATTCTTCGCAGCACGGCTTTCGTAAAGGATTCTCCTGCAAAACTTAGTTAGCCCCTTCCTTCATGATCATAACATACTAACTGATGCCATTTTTTTTTATTTTTCAAAAGCATTTGACAAAGTACCTCCTAAGCAATGCAGTGTGCTAAGGTTGTCACTTTCTTTAAAGGTGGGGACAAGGATATGTTTAAAAACTACAGACCTGTTTCTCTTCTATCCATTTTTTCTAAAGGTCTTGAGAAAATCATTCATGAAAGACTTTATATTTACCTAGAAAAATTTTAAATAATTTCTAAGAGTCAGCACGGTTTCCGGAAACATCGCTCAACTGAATCAGCACTGTTAGTACAAAAGCAACAAATTGTAGAATGTTTTGAGAATAAAGAACTCATCATGGGTGTATACACGAACTCATCTCTGTGACGTCACGGCGCGGTGGTGGCGCGTCGGTAGCACTTCCGGTCTGGGGCTGTGGGCAGAAGTCCCCATGCCAGACGTGTATTCTTGCGTTGTTTTTAAAGGAACCAGACAAAAACCTGCCTTCTCGTCAAAACGCCGCGACTGGGGCCGTACCAAAAGTGTCGAGAAAGGTTTGAAGGTCAGTTTTCACGTGCTCGGTTCGTCCGAGAATCTGGATATGTGCCGTGAAAAGGGAAAAGCAGACGCCGTCGGACAACGATTGCTTGGACGGGAAGCACTTCGGGTTGAATTCACGGATACTTGTGGTCATCAGATTTATTTGTTTTGTTCCAACATGAACGCCAGAAAACTGTCAAGTTGTGCGGACCACCTGCGGACTACGTTTAGTGCGTCTTCAAGTTCAAACGGCCGCCTGATTGTTCGAATTGTCGTCTGCTCTTTCAAACGTTTCTGCTTGTCGTCTGCTCTCTTAGACGACGCCGGTCCGTAGACCAAATGTTGGCCCGTTACTTGCGATAAGAAGTGAGTGCAGGCCCCAAAAGACTTAAATTTGAAGGTTGGTAAGCAGGCTCCATGTAAACAGTAGATACAAGGAGATGTTGGTTATTGTTACCAGTGACCAACACCGACTTGTTATGCCTATTTCAGTTGGTCCGATTCTGCTTGCGATTTTCAGTATCGTCGTCGACCATCTCAGCTACGGTTCACGCTTTTGCAGCCCGAGCGGCGTCGCGACTGAAAATTCCGAGCGAAATCTCATCATGCGAATCAGGCTTTAGCGTACAATCTGCGGCGTCCACGCGGAATGAATCGCCACATGTCACATTATTCAAGCGAAGTTTTGCGGTGTAACGAGCCTCGGTAATTTCGCTGACGCCGCTCAAGATAGTCAGACATCGCCAGGAAGACGTAGAACCAACAATTCGAACGCGAAAAAGGGCAGGGGGACTCACACCGACGCCGACAACATCGCATTTCAATGGTTTGTTTATGGGCGACGGCGAGCTTCTTGCCCACACCCCCATCGCGCATGCGCGGCGCCGGTGGCGTCCGCTAGGGGCGCTCCGGTTTGTTTGTAAACATGAGTTGGTGTATATATTGACTTCTCCAAAGCGTTCGATTTAATTAATCACAAAATTTTGTTCATGAAGCTAGAAAATTACAGTATACGTGGAACTGCTCTAGACCTATTTAAGTCATACCTACAGTACCGTACGCAGTTCAAAAAATAATATTAACTATATTTCAACTATTCAAAAAATGAACTGGTGTACCTCAGGGTAGTGTGCTCGGGCCACTCTTGTTTATAATCTTTTTAAATGACATTGAAAATTGCGTACCGCATGCAAACCTTGTGTCTTATGCCGATGATACGACTATTTTTATTAAAGACGGCTCAGCAGATGATATAGAAAGGAAAGCAATAGGAGTTCTTTCAAACATTGACTTGTGGACCAAAGTAAATGGACTAAAAATAAATTCTGAAAAGACTAAATGTGTGCTATTTCGATCTCGAAGTAGACAAATATCTTATTCGTTCCAAACACCTTTAGGCTCATCAACACTAGAGGTGGTAAAGTTGGTAAAAACACTGGGTGTACTTTTCACTGAATCATCATGAAATGAGCACGTTGAATATGTCCATACAAAAGCTAGTAAATCCATTGGTCTCCTTTGTAGAAACAGTTATGTCTTTCCAACAAGTGTAAAATTACTTTTATATTACTCTTTGGTTTATACTCACTATGTACAGTCAGCACGAAATGAAACCAGAACGCCGGAGCGCATGGCCGTTGATACAGGCTGCTCCACCTGGAGGGCCCCTGAGAACTAATGAAAATGCGCCGGAGTGTGAGGGTGCGGGTGCTACTAAGATGAGCTCGATCTTCGCGCGGTGCGTTTGGGAGTTCCGCGTTTCGTCGGTGGCGCGCTGTAAGCGCCGTCACATCTGATGCAAAAAGCACTGTCACTCGCTTTGTGTATCGGATTCCCAGCGATATCTCTTCAGCGCTGTCATTCATTATCGCTTTGTGTATCGCAAGGGCGAAATGAAAGTTGAAACATTTCGTACTCAGAAGACCCGTAGTGCTTGATGACGTGTCACCGGAACCATGCTGGGGCTCCGGTGAATAACGTGCCACGCGCGGTTTCTGAGAAATAGTAAAATGTCACAAACGCGACCGGGTGACAGAAAAGCACCTTGAGTGACGAGTGACGGCGCTTACAGCGCGCCACCGGCGAAACGCGGAAGTCCCAGACGCCCCGCGCGAGGGTTGAAAACATCTTATAGCATCCTCGATCATCCGCACCGGTGCGCCCCGTCGTCTTCGCTCAAGTGCACCGGTGCGCACCGGACGTCCTCGATCAACGGGACGCACCCTCCCGGTGCAGCTTTTCATTGCCCCAACGCGCACCGAGAAAATCGACGGTGCGCCTGGGTGCAGTCCCATCAGGCATTGCGGCCAGGGGCGGGAATCGAGGAGATGGCGGGAATAGCAGACGCGCAGTCTGTCGAGGTGGCGACCTTGCGAAGACGAACACGCCTCGCAGCTGCACTCGATTAATTCCTCAGCTCTTCTGAGAGCGAGACGACGATATTCTTACCATCGCCGCGATTACCGTCGATTGCTGCGGTGGCAAGGAGCGCCCGAAAGGTATGAACTTCGTGGAAAGCGTTGCGAGGTGTTTCGATGACACCGAGGAACGGCCATTATGTGGTGGTTCTCTTTCTCGAACCAACAATGATGGGCAGCATATACCTGTGAAATTGTCACCCGCTTCGTGACCCCACCGACAACCACGTCCACGATGTTCATTCGTGTGGGACCGCCAAATCCGCGAGTAAAAAAACAGGAGAAATTGACAGCAGACGGGCACCGCGCGCGGACCTACGCAAGAAAAAACGAACAAAATGCGAGGTGACGCATGGTGGAGCTCGCCGCGGTGCACCGCCACGGCGCAGTTTGTCTTCGATGTCGCACCGACTTCGTGCTGCACGACCGAGGAGCGCTGTGCACAGTCCAGGTTTCAGGGCGATTCCGGTGCGAGTTGATCGAAGATGCTATAGACCCCTTTCGAAATACTGCCCTCTTTTGGCAGCTGTAGAATCCCTGCACAATGGCGGACTAAAGCCTCAACGTCACGGCACACTTTATGTGTTTGGTTGGAGCAGAAGAAAAAAGAAACCCACAGAAGAAGGTGATTAGCGCAGTGACGTTGCACTTTCGACGTTGTTTGATTGGGTGGTCGGATATTAGCGTTGGCCGCGCTCCGACGTTCGCTATCATATGGAATGACTTGCACGTTTCACGACGCCAGTTGCTCCGCCATTGTGCAGTGGTTTTGACCTTCTAATAATCGCCACGTGAATTTCGAAAGGGGTCTATTAGTAGGACCCGCACCCTCGCACCCAGGTACATTTTTATTAGTTCTCAGGGGCCCTCCAGGTGGAGCAGCCTGTATCGATGGCCACGCGTTCCGGCGTTCGGGTTTCATTCCGTGTGACTGTATATTGTCATTTAGTTTGGGGCCAAACAACAAAACATAACAAGACTACTACTAACCCAAAAGAGGGCTATTCAAATTGTTTCAAATGTTTCTTTTTTGCATCCTTCTAAGCAACTCTTTTTCAAGCATCGTGCAATTCCTATTGAACAGCTGCACAAGTTTTGGTTGTTGCTTAAAACACAATATTTTTTTCATTTCTGCACTGTCATGTTTAACTAAGTTAGATCATAAATATGTTACCCACCATGGCGAGACCTGGAATGTTTAAACAACCCGTACCAATTATGGTTTTACATTATAAAGTATGCGTTGCCATCTTTACTAAATGAACTTGTAGCAAATCATGTGTGTATATTTGGAAAGTCAAACCGAATGTTAGCGGACATAGGTACTACCACAATCCCATTTTCAATATGATACCGTGTAGTGTCACACATGTGTTCTGAAATTGTTTCTATGTGAGTGGCATGTCTTTTAGTTATCTTTCTACATAAACAAATATAATGATTGGAGTGGTGTGCTGGTGTATATTTGATTTTTTGGGTCTAGTGTATTTTTATTTTGCGCTGTTTTTCCGCCAAGGTGTGTATGGGAACTAGGGCCTCGTCAAGCTGCAGCTTTTTGCCCTCTTTTCCATCTTTTTTCGTTTTGTAATGAAAAAGGAAAAAAAAAAGATTATTTATTATTATTACTAAAACTTGCTCAGTTGAACTTAGACCATGATATCTTAACATGGATTAAAGAATTTCTTAACAACCGCTCCCAATCTGTTCTAGTTAATAATCAGTCCTCTAATCTCATACCAGTCACATCGGGCGTCCTCCAAGGGTCTGTTCTTGGTCCGCTTTTATTTTTAATATATACTAATGATTTACCGCAACATTTATCCTGTCATATTCGCATGTTTACAGACAACTACGTCATCTACCATTCAATCACTAACGTATCGGACCAATCTGCCCTCCAAAACGACCTTAACTACGTGCTACAATGGTGTGACCACTGGCTAATGTCACTTAACTCTAATAAATGTAAAGTTATGTCCTTTCAACGCCGCCGCAATCCCCTTTTCTTTCCTTATACCATCACTACCACCCCCGTAGAATTAACCGAATCATATAAATACCTTGGTGTTGCCCTTTGCAGCGATCTATCTTGGCGTACGCATACTACTAACATGACCTCATCTGCTAACAAAACCCTAGCACTCCTAAAACGTCACCTACGCCATGCCCGTCAGGAAGTAAGACTACTCGCATAGAAATCGCTAATAAGATCAAAACTTTAGAATACGCATCCGCCGTCTGGGACCCTCACCAAGTATACCTCGTCAACGCACTCGAAACAATCCAAAATTGCGCTACTAGAGTCATTCGTTCTTCATACTCGTACAATACCAGCGTATCGCCCCTGAAAGCTGAATCAGGTTTACTTGGTCTTGCTTGTCGTCATCACATCGCCACCCTTTGTTTGTTTCACAAGTTATATAATTCCCCCCTCTGAATCTCGCCTTACATCATACCTCCCACACGCATATCTCACTGCACCAGTCATCTTCTTCCGGTTGCTTGCCCACGCGCTCGCACTGTCACTTTTTCTGTGTCATTCATCCCCCGTGCAGCTCGACGTAAATGGCCTTCCCTACCACACTGCTGTCATCACCTGCCCATCAACCTTCTTCGAAAATGTTACCGATCATCTCTCACCCTGAAGACTAGCATTTATGTTTGATTATTTTTGTAACCCCACCCCTTATGTAATACCCCCAAAAGGGGGTCTTTAAGGTAATAAAGTGAAGTGAAGTGAAGTGAAGATTCCCATCATGCATACGAGTGCCAACAGAGTGTGCATGAAGTTCCTCAAGTGATCAATAATCAACTCAAATCCTTACATTTTTTTGCCTCGTGAATACTAGTTTATAAAAGTACAAACACACCACTGCACCCCTTCACTCTGTTTTATTACTTCATAAGAAGCTTTAAAGTCAGACTTGTGCAAATGTTTGCAATGCTATGTACACACAACTTTCTCTGCCACCACACCTGCTGATGGGAGACAAGGCACAATAAAACCTACAGAACGCCGGCGCTCCTCCTGGCAGCGTTCTTCTGCCTGAAGAACTTCTTGCCAAACTCGTAGATGCTGATCATGACTGCGCACGCCGGTGCAACCTTGGAGATCCTTGGTACGATCCCAGAAAACAGGCCTTTGACACCGCGACTCTGGTAGAGATCCCTCATTATGGTGAACGTTGATGTGGACCGCCTCTCTGCATAACAAGGTAGCACAATTTCAGCTTAGTCTCTTTTCGTAAATGGTTCCTTAATGCACCTTCATCATGTACGGTCGGCAAAACCATGAGCTGCTTTAAAGAAGCGGACGACCGGAGAAGAGGAAATGCCACACGGGCTGCTGTACTCATGGTCGTGGCAAGAGTGAGGCTAAGCAGATGTTTACCTTTCTCAACTTCGAGGGAAAAGGTGAAAAAAAAATTGAAGGAAATTACAAATTTTAACACAAAATCTGTTCAAGGACTGTAGTCCTCGAGGAAAATGTGATCGAAAGCGACAAAAACTATTACAAAATATGTAACACATACTTCAGAGGACGATCTCTACAAAAAAAAACAAAAAAAACACATAATTGGATGCATGTGCGAATAGTGGATTTCAAGGTCAAAGTGAACATGAAGCTAAGTGGTTTTGGCTGAACATTTTCTAATCGAATACCAAATAGTTTCTCCAAGCCTTTCCCTACTTCAGCATGCTTAAACGAAAACCCAGCTGAACTCATGAAGGTTATTTCGAAGTTCCACTTGTCCATTTCTAAATTAGGTTGATCTTAATCTAACCATATTTATGGACTGCGGCTTGAGAAACTCCAATGCTTACATTGGGATGGCAAGTGATTGATGCATTTGACATAAAATTAAACCTATGGAGATGCCCATCTACACCTAATAGAGGGGATTATAAATTTCCTTGCTACATATGCAAATGCCCTTTCTTCAATCTCGAATTTGAAAAAAAAAAAAGACAATCAGTAATGACAAACAGAGGTTGCCAGTGTACCTCTACCTAACATATACTATGCGCCGAGCAACTGAGGGAGAGGAGGAGACGAGAATGCACGGGGCTGTCAGAACGCCGAGCTCCGGTTGGAATGATTAGTGGGTAAACATAAATCTAGTTGCCTATGTCTCTACTGCACACATAGAATATGTTCAAATTCGAGTGCTAAACGCACGACGCCAGTGTTCCACGTTCTAACGTGTTGGACGAGGGCAGTGGCGACAAAGGCAGCTAGCTTTAGGTTTACTCACTAAACATTCCAACCGGAGCTCGGCGTTCTAACGTTATCGCGCGCTTTCGTCTCCTCTCCCTCAGTTACTCGACGCATAACGTAATACCAAGTTTAATTTTGAAAATTTTACTGCAATGCAAATATCAGCATTCACAGTGTTTACGTTTCCTTTTAGATACACCAGGCGCACGTGTGTGCCACTCCGCTTTGAAAGTGCTTTTCTTTTGAAATGCGCTACTGCAAGATTTGTACGTTTGAAGTGTTGATCGTGGCGAGTGAGCCCCGTTGAACGCGCTCCTTACCGAGCACTGGTGCACTGCGGAGAGGCAACACCCGCGGAAGCGAGCTCCGCGGGTGTTGCTTCTCTGCAGTGCACTGGTGCTCGGTAAGATGCGCGCTCAGTGGGGCTATCCCACCGCGATCGACCCTTCAAGAAAGTGAATATCTAATAGGATATTATTCGAAACTACTATCCGAAAATTCAAACATTTGAACAGTCCTACAGAAATTAGAAGAAATAGTAATTCATTGAAAAGAAATAACGCAAATTTTAAACGAGTCCCGACACAGAAGGTGAGCAATTGATGGCATGGATTTCCAGCTAGAACTGTCGGTGCTAGGAATATCGGGTCAACGCCGATTTTCACGTCAGAATCGCTGCCGAATTAGTTAAAGTATGATTTTCATTTGCAAGCGCAATAAAATCTGTTTTTAGCCCAAATGTAGCGTACAGCTTTCCCAATAAATCCACGGACACAGTATCTTTGATGCCATGCACGTCGAAGCACTGTATGTGCACCATTGCGGGAGGTCTTAACGGCGGTAGCAGTGGCGACATGTCTGGGCCTAGCGGTACCTGGAGTACCTTGTACAGAAGCTCCAGCGCTGCAAGAACTCTTCGTGCAGTGAGCCGAGGGCTGCATCACCTACCATAAAATACCGCAGAAGCGCCCACTTCGTACAAGCGCCCACTATTAACATTTCCCAAACTTGAGAATTCTGCAAAGTATATGTTAAGCGCCCACCCTCTCCAAAGCGACAGCATCAGCCGGAAATATTCACCCCGTTGCGGCAGCCATGAGACCGCCAGCGGCAATGAGGGGGATATCCGCCTTCTTGCAATCGAAAGGGAAAAACTACTTGTGATGAGAACACTGACCTCCTATTCTGCACTGACTCAGAAGAGTCGTTTTTGGGTTTAGTGACAATGAATAGGTTCTAGTTTATTTATTTTCACATGATAAATGATAAGGGGGACCCCATTATTCATCGTGTGAAAATAAATGTGCTTGCTCTGATTCCGTTCATCCTCCCTACCTTCAAAGCTTTCTATTTACCGCCGTCTTGGTTTTTACTGATTTGACTGGACAAGCGCCCATGTCTAGATTAACCGAGTTTTCAGTGAAAGTGGAGTGGGTGCTTCCTCGGTATTTTACGGTAATTGGGTAGTAATGTTAACCACGTGCCTGCAGCGCAAGTTCCCCGCCGCGATGATGCAGCTATTACCGTAGACGGTATCAATTTCTTTCAGTTCACGAGAAACATTCGGTGGATTTCACCACCCAGATCGAGATATCAAACTGAGGGTTTCCGTCATCGGCATTGACGACGCCTCGCCGCCTTGCTTGGCATCGCCATTTTTCGGCGCGCAGCTGGTCACAGGGCCCTGCACGCATGCGCAGGTGCTGCGCTTCCTCGCATTCTGTTGGTCCAACGTATGCCATTGTAAGAGTTCACGAGGAAAAGTCAAACCGAGCCCAACTCCTTTCGGGATGTTATGACGAGCCTCGCGTCGCTTGGTTGCCGTGGAAACTCGCCGTTGATCTCATCATAATCAGACACAAGCGCCCGTAACGTGACGCAAGGAGATGGGGCTGCATGAACGGGCCCAAAGGGTACAACTTGTGACATTCTCACGAAAAGAAGTCCTACTGTTTCGAGGTGCGTTGTGTACTGATGGCAATCAGAAAAAGTCATCCTCAGTCTACTTACCCTTCATAATTTCCATTTCACCCAGCTCAATTTGCTTGTGGGTCTTGACAACGTCAAATGGAAGCGTGACGACTGCAGAAATCTGGAGAGGAGAGAACAAGGCGAGACGACTGAGCCGCAGCACTCAAAATATGGCTGTGTACGTGAAAAGACAAAAGAAGTTATTTCTCCACTGTGCAACCCACTCATAGAAAGCTCTACAATTTTGCCGAATGTGTTGATTAGAGCATCTCCAATTTGTTTTATGTAAAAGAGCATTTACAAGTGTTTTGTTTCCCTTAGACTTCAACGATTTGCCTGGACAAGTTTGTTTTAACTATGACATATACAGTAAAACCTCGTTAATTCGGATCTCATGGGACCGGCAAAAATGTCCGAATTATCCGAAAGTCGAAATATCGAAAGGACAAAGAAAACTGCGCGATAGCGTTTCCCTGTGACATACCTTTATTTTGAGAAGAAATGTATTATTACCACCTGCTTTCTGGACGACAATTGGACGGAGACGGGAACTTTCCTTAGCGCGGTCGAGTGCTCCATCGCACTCGCACAGTCGGAGCTACGCATCCCGCGCGCTGACGAGTTAGCACAGCAAGGCCTCTTCTAGTTTCGGGTGCACCACCGCCCACGGCCGCTTTCTTTTCGCGTTTGAACTTCTCGCTCTCGAAAGCCCGTAGGATATCGGCCTCCAATTTTCACACATACGTGGCCAAACTGCTTCTCTTGACGTCGTAACTTTCAATCACTTGTATAGAGACGCCGTCCTTCCAGGCCCTAGTATTTCCACTTTCGTAGCGCCCACCCTCTCCAAAGCGCCAGCATCAGCCGGAAATATTCACCCCGTTGCGGCAGCCATGAGACCGCCAGCGGCAATGAGGGGGATATCCGCCTTCTTGAAAACTACTTGTGATGAGAACACTGACCTCCTATTCTGCACTGACTCAGAAGAGTCGTTTTCTGGGTTCAGTGACAATGAATGGGTTCTAGTTTATTTATTTTCACACGATAAATGATAAGGGGGACCCCATTATTCATCGTGTGAAAATAAATGTGCTTGCTCTGATTCCATTCAGCCTCCCTACCTTCAAAGCTCTCTATTTACCGCCGTCTTGGTTTTTACTGATTTGACTGGACAAGCGCCCATGTCTAGATTAACCGAGTTTTCAGTGAAAGTGGAGTGGGCGCTTCCTCGGTATTTTACGGTAATTGGGTAGTAATGTTAACCAGGTGCCTGCAGCGCAAGTTCCCCGCCGCAATGATGCAGCTTTCACGTAGACGGCATCAATTTCCTTTCGGTTCACGAGAAACATTCGGTGGATTTCACCACCCAGATCGAGATATCGAACTGAGGGTTTCCGTCATCGGCATTGACGAGGCCTCGCCGCCTTACTTGGCATTGACATTTTTCGGCGCGCAGATGGTCACAGAGCCCTGCACGCATGCGCAGGTGCTGCGCTTCCTCGCATTCTGTTGGTTTAACGTATGCCATTGTAAGAGTTCACGAGAAAAAGTCAAACCGAGCCCAACTCCTTTCGGGTTGTTATGACGAGCCTCGCGTCGCTTGGTTGCCGCGGAAACTCGCCGTTGATCTCGTCATAAGCAGACGCGAGCGCCCGTAACGTGACGCAAGGAGACGGGGCTGTGTCAACGGGCCCAAAGGGTACAACTTGTGACATTGTCCCGAAAAGAAGTCCTACTGTTTCGAGGTGCATTGTGTACTGATGGCAAGCAGGAAAAGTCGTCCTCAGTCTACTTACCCTTCATAATTTCCATTTCACCCAGCTCAATTTGCTTGTGGGTCTTGACAACGTCAAATGGAAGCGTGACGACTGCAGAAATCTGGAGGGGAGAGAACAAGGCGAGACGACTGAGCCGCAGCACTCCAAATCTGGTTGTGTACGTGAAAAGACAAAAGAAGTTATTTCTCCACTGTGCAACCCACTCATAGAAAGCTCTACAATTTTGCCGAATGTGTTGATTAGAGCATCTCCAATTTGTTTTATGTAAAAGAGCATTTACAAGTGTTTTGTCTCCCTTAGACTTCAATGATTTGCCTGGACCAGTTTGTTTTAACTATGACATATACTTCTTTACCTTGGTCTGCACTGTGTGTATATACTTTTACCTTTGTAACCTTAAAGGGGCTATAAAGTGAATGTAAAGACTGTCAGATAGCAACTCAGTTCGTGCAAATTCAAATCTTAAACTGAAAAAAAAAAAGCATACGAGGCTTTTTTTTTTTTTAAATTAAAAATGCAATAAAACATTGCAACTGTAGTTTTGTACCTGTTTATAACACACAGATTACTCGGATTCTTCAAGAACCAATCAAACACACGTTTATTGTACGTTGGATGGATGGATGTTAATGGCTATACCCTTAGGCTTAGACATAGGCGGTAGCTTGTGCCACCTAGCCTATGTCTAAAAAGACAAGCCATCTTGAACTTTTCCTTTGGTTGACAGACCTCTTGGGTAGAACTGCTAGAACACTACATTTATCCCCCCTGAGAAAATTAAAGAACAAGCTTAGAGAGCTGTCTATGCTGAAACGTCTGAGAGATAATAAGGTGCTCAATGAATATGTGACGGGTACTGGCGCAGTGTACTTGGTGGTTGAGTTGTTGACAGGACAGCGGGAATACGAGATGGAGGGCACTGGCCGCCAAGGTCCTATTGAGGAGGTTCCATGTCTTCGACATCCAGTTCCTATTTTCTGGGCGTACAGTCAAACCCGTTTATAATGAACAGCAGGAAACGCTACGATCAGTTCGATATAGCAAGTAATTCGATATAGCAAAAACCATTTACAACGAACTTCCACGATGTGTTCGTTGTAAGACGAGAGCCTTCTCTTTCTTTGTCATCTCTTCGCTTCCACCTTGTAACAACAGGCTAAAAGATTTTTTTGTTTTTTTTGCGTGCGTCCAGAGTTTGTTTTTTTAGGTTATCTCTTCTTCTGTATCGCTTCTCTTCGTGGGCAACCATTTTGAGATAAAAAGTTTTTTTTTCTTTGTGTGTTCATGCAGAGTGTATTTTTTAGCTTTCTCCCCCCTTTTGAATCGCTTCTCTTCGCTCAATGGGGGGGGGGAAAGGGACGAGCTAGAAGATGACTGTTTGCGCGTTTTTGGAAGCCTTCCCGGGGGAAAAGTTCGATATAGCCAATATGTTGTTCATTATAAAAAGTACTTTTTACATGCATTTTTATTGAAACTTTCTGTGAGTTCGATATCGACAATAATTCGCTGTACGTGGGTTTGTTCTAAACGGGTTTCACTGTAATGACCACTCACAATGCGTTTTTAAAGAAACTGGCTTTTTGCTTGACGACCTTTCCGTCTCGAGAGGCCTTAATACAGGATTTGTGAACTGAGATGACAGTCAAGGGGCTCCGTCGTAGAATGGGGTAAACTTGTTTTGCTGTTGCTGCTTGCACAGCACTAGTTGACCTGGCCCGAAGTTGTGACTTCTTGTGCGATGTCGCTTGTCAACATATGCCTTGTTGTATCTCTTCCTCGCTGCATTGGTTTGTCATGCCTCGATGTGGGTGTTGTCTTTGTCGCTCGAGTTGGGAAGTGCAGGTAGCAAGTTGCACGCTTTCCAGTTAACAGGAGCTCGAACGGTGATGCGTTTGTGGATCTATGTAAGGTCAAAAGATACGCTAGGAGGAAGGCGTGGAGATCCCTTGTCCGGTCTTTGCTGTTTATTCTGCTTGTGATAATGAGTTTCTTGAGTGTCCTCATGAATCTCTTGACCTCTCCGTTTGCCTCAGGCCGTCTTGGTGTAATGCGGTGGTGCCTAAACCTAAACTGTAGAAGCGTAGAAATCTGGGCGAATTGGTGATGCATCGGAACGAGAATGCAGTGCAAACAAACAACGGACCAGCAGAAGAGTATACACACAGACAAGGCGCTGACCTAAAACTGAAACTTAATTGAAAAAACATGAAGGCCGCGAAAAAACCAGAACAATCCACTACACCCACGTTCCCATTGGCTGAGATATTCTGTTTCGTTTTGATAGGGGGCCACAGAGGGGGCACTGACACACGTGCCCTCCCTACATTGTGATATATAAAATGCCTCCGTTACCTTCCTTGTCCTTTTGTTGTGGTGTCGCATCATTATTGTTATCTCCATCGTTTGTTTGTACTGTATTCTCGTTCCTAAAACCGAGCTCTTCGGCAAACATTGAAAAGTCTCAGCTCTGAAATGGAAGACAGTTGTCGGGTTTTAGGGCAGCAGGGATGATGAATTGGGCAAAGATTGCATGCAGCTTGCGAATGACTTCCGTAGCTGTGAGTGTTCGAAGGATGTTTACCACTGGGTACTTCGAATAGTCGTCCATGACGACCATGACACATTTGCCATCGGGAAACGGTCCGGCGAAGTCCATTGACACTTCGATCCAGGGAGATTCAGGCAGTCCCAGCACAGGCAGGGGATCACGGTGGTGCACAGCTGTTGCGGCCTCGCAGGCTATGCATTTCCTAATCATTTAGTCTACAAGCACATCCACCCCAGGAAACTAGACCTTGCTTCGCAGCAATATTTTAGTTTTGACAATCCCCTGATGTCCTTTGTGTGCAAGGTGGACTGCCGTGCATTGCAGGCTGGCTGGTAGGACAATGCATGTCCCTCGCAGAATTAGTCCTCCCTTAGATGCAGCGAGTTCGCTTGATACATGCGAGAAGGGACGGAGGTGTTCATCCTTCCACACACGTTTGTCGGGCTGGTGTTGTCGTCGAGCTGTCATCAACTTCGTTTGCTGTGGATCTGCTGCAATTTTTTTAGCAACCTGCTCCAAGGTCATAGCACATGGGAGGCTTTGTTGCACCAAGTAGTTTACATACTCTTCGAACACTCTGGTGAGGTTGCGGAGCTTGTCCTTGTTTGTAGGTGAACACTGAGGTGGGTGTCAGGACCAGTAGTCACTGGGATTAGTGGGCCCTTTGGTGTGTTTGATGCTGTAGCTGTAAGGCTGAAGTCGAAGATCCATGCACTCAATTCTGATGGGGACGAACGCGGGCTTGACAGGGTGCTCATGAGCGGTTTGTGGTCAGTGAACACCTGAAAGTTGGTGCCATACAGGTACAGTCGCCGACCGATTATTCGGACTTCGCAGGGACCGAAAAAACGTCCGAATAATAGAGCAGTCCGAAAAATCAGCAGATTGAAAAACTTGCCTTTATTACTTCCAAGTGGGCTTAGAAAAAGCCGTAAATAGTGCCTTGCTTCAGGTTACGCCTCCGTTTGAGTTCGGCAACTTTCTGTTAGCTTAAGAATCGCTGTCTTCTTTTCTAGCGTTATGGTCGAGTACTTTCTGTGCTTCTTAATGACACATCGCGGCGGCAGAAGAACAGGTGGGGCCATGACGTCCAATCCAGCGCTGTCCAACGAGATAAGAAGCGCAAATCCACGAGCGCAAAATGGCGACTGGCGACACGAAGGAACGAAAAAATAAAGCTAAATGATAATAATGATGATGATGACCTGCAGCTAAATGGAAAAAAGGGCTAGCATAGCATCACCTAGCAGTAGGACTCAGGAGTACTCAAGTAGCGCTGCCAAACCAAGCCAATCCGTTTGCAGCCAACATAGAATTCAAAATGGCCGCTTCTCGACGGTGTTTTCCGCTGATCGCTCGAGACGATTTTGTCCGAATAATCTAACTTTCGGACTTCAAGCTGTCCGAAACATTGGTCGTGAATATGCACTATTTCTATGGGGTAAGTCACGATTCCGCCTTTAGGTCCGAAATATCGAACAAGTCCGAATTATCGGAGTCCGAAAAAATGGTCGGCGACTGTAGATGTGGAAGTGTTCGAAGCCCCATACCACAGCCAACATATCTCACTCTATTTGCGAGTATCGAGCTTCCACAGCCGTCAAAGCACGGCTTCCATATGCACACACCTTGACTCGTGTCTTGATGACTGGGCAAGGATAGCACCCAGACCATGTGGTGCAACGTCAACAATGAGCTCTGTGCTTTTCTGAGGGTCGAAGTACGCCAGGGTGTGGGCATCCGAGATTTTGTCCTCGAGTTCTTCGAAAGCTCGCTGCTCGACGCTGGTCCAAGACCACTGGTTTCCTTTGACGGTCAGCTGTTGCAGGGGTTGTGTTATGTTTGCAAGGTTGGGAAGGAAACGTCTGCAATAGTTGAACAAGCCTAGGATACTTCGTACCTCGCTGGCGCTTGTTGGCAAGGCAGCATTCTGGAGTGCTGACACCTTCATCGGGTTTGGTCGTACATCGGCACCAGAGAAGACAAGTCCGGAAAAAGTAAGCTCCCTCTGGAAGAAGCTGCACTTCTTGGGATTGAGCATTACTGTCCAGACCGGTTCTAACAAAGTCGGTTCTAACGAAATAGCGGCTACAGCGAAGCGATCACGATTTCCCATTCCCTTTTGCACTTCGTAATAACCGAACTCGGTTACAACGAAATAGCGGATATAGCGAAGTGATTTCCGATTCCCATTGACTTCGTTATAACTGGTCTCGACAGTAGTCTGCACTTGCTTAGGCAAGCGTTGCTTCCAGTGCCTTGTCATGCACTTCCTTCGTCACGCCGAAAACTAGGATGTTGTCACTTACATTAAGCACGCTAGGAATGCTGCCAATGACCTGTCATATGGTGTGTTGAAACACCTCTGCAGCCGAGTTAATGATAAAGTTCAGGCGCTTGTACCTGAAGAGTCCAGCGTGAGTTGAAAAGGTCGTGATCGAACGGGAGTCTTTGTGCAACTCGAGCTGATGATACACTTCTTTGAGATCGAGTTTGGAAAAGACAGTTGCTTCGTAGAGCGCTGTAAAAATGTCGTCGACTGCTGGGGTAACATGACGTTCGCAGCAAATCGCCTTGTTAGTGTATCGCATCTCCACGCACATTCGTAGAGCTTCAGGGTCGTATGGCTTGGGCACAAGCACAACTGGGGAAACCCAAGGGGTTGGCCCATTTGTTTTTCGATGATGTTGAGCTCTTGCAGTCATGTCAGCTCCGTCTCTAATGGTTTCCGCATAGCAAAGGGGATGCGGCAGTAGGGCTGTGCAACCGGTGGCACACTGTCGTCTACATGCAGGCGCACTTGTAGATCACGAAGGAATCCTACTCCCTGAAAGAGCTGGCGGTACTGCTGCCGGATTTTGCTTTCCGTCAATGCGTCCCTGACGTGGTAGGTGACGTGGGCTAGTCCGAGGTGCGAGGCCGCAGAAAAATTTAGTAGGGCTGCGTGATCACCGATCACCACGAAGAGGTCTTCTTTGCTCTCGTGACTTCTGTACTGCATGGTCACAGACAGTATGCCCAGTAGTGGCAGGGGGGAACTTGCAGCCATATGTGAAAAGCCTTTCATTCATCTCCTCTGGGGCACTATGTAGGACAGAGTTTCTTAATTTCTTCACGTCACATGATCCGACCAGTGAATACTGAAGCTCCAGTGTCGAGAGTGAATGTTATAGGTGAGCCAATTAACTTCCACGGCCACTTTAGGTGATTGTCTGTGCTTGTCTGCCTTCTCTGTTTTGAGGGAATACTCATCGCTGTCAGAGTTTGTGTTTGGGCCTAGTGCATGTACGGCTTTTGAGGCAGAACGACATAACTTTGAAAAAAGTACCCATTATTTTACATGATTTGCATCGTTTGCCTTTGGCTGGGCAGCTGGATCTACCACCGTCGTAGGGCCACGAACCTCCACAGATGTTGCATCGCTGAGGGTGTGAATCATCATAAGCTTGCGATGGGGCTTTCCCGTGGCACTTTGGTGGATGGATTCGCGAAGGCTTGGCATTCACTGCTAAGGCCGCCCTTGTGTTCTCGTTGGACCACAGGAGTCCTTGTTCCATCATGTTGACATTGTGCTCGACCTCTTTGAAGAGTCGGCCTTGCTTGAGTATTTCTTCCAGGTAGAGGTCGTGTCGCATAGCATACCGGCGCAGTCGTGAGGACGTTGTCGACAAGTGTTTGGTTTTGGTATTGGTGTCCAGATCAGCGAATGCACAGTGCCTTGCTAGCTGCTGCAGTTACGTGTGAAACATGTCAAATGACTCGCTTTCCAACTGCTTGGCCTGCCGAAAGCGGTAAATGTCGAAGGTTGTATTTATCCTGGGCGCGAAGTAAGCATAGAGTTTTCGGCGAGCAGCCGTGTACAGAGGAGTCGTGTTGCTAGTAGTGAAGACGGTTGCTGCGGTCGGCGATGCGGACGCCGTCGCCGCAGGGTCTGGTAGGGCACAGTAGGTGTCGAAGAGCTCTACACCGATGTAGTGCAACAGTAGGGCAGTTTTCCTAGCATTGTTTTCGATGCCACATGCAACCAAGTTATCAAAGCAATTTACCCACTTTGACCACTCAGGGCTGATGTTATTGGCATCCGTGGCACAAGCGTCAAAGGAGGAGAAACGGGGAAAGCACGCCTTGGTCCATCTCTCGTGGTGGTGGTCCTTTCTTGAATGCACCGGAGTTCGTGCAAAATCGTTGCAGCGCATCGCTCGTAGTGTTCGTACACATTCTCGGCACTATTTGTGGTGGTGTACCTGTTTATAAGGCACAGATTCCTCGGATTCTTCAAGAACCAACAAAACACATTTATTGTACGTTGAGAGCCATCTTGAATGTTTCCCTTGGTTGCCAGACCTCCTGGGTAGAACCGCTAGAACACTACGGTGACACGCCTCTTTTTCCATGGTATCTCTGAGAGAGGAGCGTGTTGTGAAGCTAAGTCAAGCAGAGGCAGAGGTGAAAAAGAGGGGGAGCGGAGCGAAAACGAGGAGTAACCTAATGTAGTAGCGCATCGAGCTTCGCTGCTTTGCACCGATGTGCTAGGAGCAGCGGCTCACGCGCAAGAGCAGCTCGGTTAGCTCAATGGGTTCTTTGCTTCCAATTATGTTTACACCCCCAACTATAGATAACAGCCCCGATGAAAAAGGTGTCGACCTTTATTTGAATAAATTGTTAGAAAGATTGTCGGAAATCATAACGCGAGTGTGAAAATAAAACGTTTCATGAAAACTTTCGAAGAATATTTACAGACATGGAATCGAGCGACTCCTTTTCGTCCGTGCTTCGCGATCGAATCTCTCTGTTTAAGTCTCTGGGGTTTCCAGCTCGAACTGCCCTCGGAGCTCTTTCCTCATCTCCATTTTCCACGCAGCAGGATAGACTTTGCACACCTGATCCCGCTGTGCGGGCGTGTGATCCAACACGATCGCACCATCGCCTGAGGTGTGTGGGGCTACAGTCTAATTCCTTATTCCCCTGTCTTTGGATGAATGTGACACAGCAATGCATGGCTCTCGGCAGAAAGGGTTTATTCCACTCATAATCTGCTGGGGGTTTTCGGGGTCGGGAAAGGTCGCCGAGGAAGCCTGGGAGGGGTGCGCCGCCACTGTATGTTGCCTGCCGATCGTCCCGGCGGTGCTAGTCCACACCGCATCCTTTAGACGTCGCCGTTAGGGGTTGGATCCGGGGTCTAAGTTTGGACCATGTCACTGGGCCATTGCCCGAGTCAGCGTCGCGGTCGCCACCACTGCGAACATCCGTCGTGGCCTGTTTCCCACGCAAGAGTCCCTCTTCCAATCTCCCGTCGCATAAGCTTCCCTCGCTGTTCCCACGCACCAGACAGGCAGGGGCCTCTTTCCCAACGTGGGCGGTCTGCTGCTGAACCTCACCCTCCAGCTCTGCCGCAGCACGTGCATGTTCTCGGGCGCCGACGCTCTCCGGGAAGGGATGGGTCCTTGGGTCCTGAAGGAGGAGGCGCTCAGGCACCAAAGGCGCTGTCTTTGCCACGGAGGCGACCGACAACGAGTTCCCAGGCGCTGCCATCCGGTTGTCGATTGGATGGGGGCCGACGAGACCCCACGGGTGTTGAGTTGAATTTCTCGAACTTTTCCTGTGTATTTGTTGCTTACACTCCCGGACTCAAATATTTGCGTCCTCGCAATCGTCTACGTGTCCGGTGACGAAGTCGTCCAGTCCTCGCGGAGGGCGGGGTCGGTGTGTAATTTGAAGATGATCGGAGGAGTCGGCTGTTGCGCTAGCAACATCGTTCGCAATTATTTCATCGGGCGGGTCGGCATCGGCTTCGTCAGAGCTGCAAAGTGGTGTATTTGGTGTCGAGAGTCGGTTGTTCGTGAAAAAGCTTGATTTGTCGTGCGGTAGCTTGGCGGCGATCCAGTGTGCCTTGTAAGGTAAACCCGGAAATGGCGTAGCTTTGCTTGTTCACATTGGTGACAACAAACAGTCCATAGAAAAGCGGGCCCCAGTTTCGAGGTACGAAGGCCGTTCGTGTAGCATATCCTGTCACCGACGCTGTATGGAGCTGGTCGATGTTTTGCGTCGTAGGAACGCTTCATGCCATAAAGGTAGTCAGCAAGGTTCGCGTTTGCAGCGTCGCGGTTTGCGTGGACGTTGCTGACCTCAACGGGAAGCGGGGAAAATTCATTATCTACTGGTCGACGTGGAACAGAGTTGAACAAGAGTGTGAATGGTGAAGTCTGGAGCGGCATGCGGCTGTTGATTCACTTGAAAGGTGGTTGCCTGGAGATAGCCGCTCCAATGGTTGATGTCACTGTCGACGTTCCTTTGCAGACATGGAAGGATTTTTCCGTTGTTGCGTTACACCACTAAGCCGTTAGTTTCAGGAGCGTAAGGTACTTAAGGACGTGTGTAATTTGCCTGTCAGCAAAGTACCATGAAGCCGAATGTGAGGTTAGGATCTTGTCGTCGTCGGTGATGACGGCTTGCGGCGTACCGAATGAGAGTATGACTTCTTCAAGAAATTGAACGACGTGCTCGGTTGACTTGTCAGGCATGGGGCGCGTGACAATAAAGTGTGTGGCGAGGTCGACTGCGGTGATAAAGTACCTGTTGTCGTCTTCCGAGTTGATAGGTCCAACGTGGTCCAGTGTGATTCGTTCAAAAGGAGTCCGTGGTGGTGCACGAGGGATGAGGGTGCCTGGTTGGAATCCAGTCGGATGATTGTAGTGTCGACACTTGTCGCATCTTCGGATGTATGTTTGGATATCACGAGTCTTGTGTGTGCAGCAGTAACGGCGCTGAATGTTTGAAGCAGTGCGAGAGCTGTCTTCATGTCCGTCATGGTCATGGTAGCTGCACAAAACAGCTTGTCGCAAAGAAATCGGGACGACCGTGCGGAGTCATTCCGTGTCGCCGGTGTTGGAGCCGTGTATGAGAGTGCCGTTGACTAGTCAGTAAGGGCTGGAGACACGCATTGTGGTGCTGATCAGGATTTCTTGCTCCAACTTCCATATCATCGTGACAAGCACAAGATTGAGTCGTTGGGTGTCGCTGAGCAGCGAGTCTTCAGCCAGGAGCACGTAGAGAGACGCTGGATTCACCCGGGGTTTGGTGGATCGTGAAGTTGTACGAGGCTAGATCGAGAATGATCCATGCAAATCTTTGTGGATTTTTCTTTGAAATGATATGCATGACGGCCCAGTTGTCTGTGTACAAGTTGAAATGTTCGAGGCCTTGGAAGTATGCGTGAAAGCGATCAGTGATTGCCCAGTGTGCAGCGATAGCTTCCAAGTCCGTGGAATGCTTGTGCTGGTCTGTTTCAGGGACTTTCTTGCTGGCGTACTCTACAACTATAATTTTCTTGCCGTGTCGTTGTGAGAGAAAAGCTTTGAATGCAGTGTATGATACGTCAACGTGAACTTCCGTGTTGAGATCGGGGTCGAAGTTTGCAAGGATCGGAGCCTCAGTCAAGCGTTTCTTGAGCGTGTCCATTGCTTCTTGACACGTTGGAGACCAGGTTAAAAGGGCATCTTTCTTGGTCAGATCTGTCAAAGGGTGTGCAATGTGCGCGCAGTCCTTGATGTACCAACGATAGGGTGATGCGAGGCCCAAGAATGATCAAACATCCTTCTTCGTGCGTGGCGGGCCATAGTCTAAAATTGCCGCAGTGCATTTAGGGTCTAGGGCAATTCCATCTCGAGAAATGATGATGCCAAGGAAGGGAATTGTAGTTGCCATGAAGATACACTTCCGGATGTTGATGCATTGTCTCAGATCGCGGAGGACGGTCAGAGTTCGGCGCAGAAGGTCGATGTGTTCTGGCACGTTGTCAGTGAAGATGCAAACGTCGTCAACATAGACGATCATGTGTCCGGTTGCGATGAGTTCACGGAGGCCGTCGTTCATGACAATTTGCATTGTAGCGTAGCGCTGCGCATAGACCGAAAAGCATCCGAAGAGGCTCGAAGTGTCCATCCTCAGTAACAAACGCTGCTTTGTGGACATCTTCGTCATGAATGGCAGCGTTTAGGAAGGCCTTTTTGATGTCGAGTTTCGTGAAGTAACGGGATCCGACTGTCTTCCGGAGAAGTGAGTCAGTACGGCCATCAGGTAAGCTTGTTTGACTGTCTTTGCATTGAGGAACCGACGCAAAGCCTTTTCGGGGTCGACTCGTGGTGTGGTTGCTCAACGACGAGGACGGGTGAGGCTAGGGTGACCTCGAAGGACGTATAATGCCTTTTCGCAGCCATTCATTGGTCTCTGCACGAATGAACTTCTTGTTGGTTTCGCTTGTCAAGTAAGGTTGCATTTGCACAGGCTTGCTGTCGGTAAGCTCGATGCTGTGCTGCACGTGTTCACAGAGACCAAGGTCTCTGTCGGGGGTCGCGAGGAGTTTTACATTTTCCAGAAGTGTGCGTTTTACTTTCGCAAAATCCACGTCACATACGCCTGAGGGCTGGCTGAGAGAGCAGACAGTATTTCTAATCTCGTCAGACATAAGGAGAGGTGGAAAATGCACTTCTTCCCTCACCGTGGAATTGTGACTTTTGATGGATCCGTGAATGGTAAGACAGATCGGGTCTCACTGTGGTGTTTTGGGGTGCATATCGGGGAACGGGAAATCCGGTGTGCAATGAGAGTCGGTCACGGCTGACGTATCTGTTGTGCCTCCGGGTTCACGAAGTTGTGCGCTTTCAAGCTGCAGCGATTTGTCAATGGAACGAGGAATCAGCACGACGAAATGCGAGGTCAGGCTGTTCATGCTCGCTGACATGCACGAGTGGGAATGGATATGTGTTGGTTGCATTTCCGAAATCCATTCAATCAGTGAGTTTTGTTACTGTAGTGCTCGATGTAGTCAAAGGGAATGGCTTCACGCCAGCCGAGTCCAACGATTAGGGTGCACGAGAGATTTTGGATAACTCTCACCTCGACTGTAGCGGCCACATGTCCAATCGTGATGGTCACTTGGGTGGTGCCTAGCAGGTGCTGAGCTTGACCAAACGGTCCTTTCAGCAAAACATTGTCGTCTGGTGTGATGCAGAAACTGTGGGACCGTGCCAAGTCCTCTGAAATGAGCAAGGCGGCAGATCCGGCGTCCCAGAGCGCAGTAGTCTGCAGGCTATTGATGATCGTGGTAAAATGAGATGGTCTTTTTCAGCGAATCAGCGTAGACGAAAACTACACTGTTGAGATGATCTGTTGCCTTGCTGGAAGTCGCGGTGGGGTGTGGTGTGCGACTTTGCTTTCGTTGGGCGGCGGCTGCCTTCTGCTTTTTGGTGCGTGTGTCCGGTTCGGAGCAGTCTTTCGTGCAATGTCCTTTATTGTAACACCTTGCACGCGTGTCCGATGACAATCTGGCGGGAAGTGTCGTGGTCCTCTGCGGTGATCCGTGAGATAGAGTTGCTCCGCCTGTTGTTGGAGGCGGTCTTGCCTTGGTTACCGTGCTGGGCATTATAGTTTCGGATTCATACTTGCTGTCGGTCGAGGTGCGTTACGTAGCTGAGAACGTTGGAGATAGATTCTCGGAGCAAGTCATAAAATTCAAAGACCATCAGTTTGTGCGTGTTTGTTAGAGAGCCTTCGACTGGCTGATGCCAGTCGACAATGTCCGCATCCGTGAGGGGGTACTTTCCATACTTGATATGTTGCAGGCGGGCATACATGTAGTATGCGAGACTTTCTCCCTGCTGCTGGGTCCGGGCGTTCATGTGGGAAACCCATTTGTGAAAGAGAAAAGGCTTATCGAATACCGATTTGACTGCTGCTGTCCACACGGTCCAGTCTTTGAGTCTTGTGCCGTCGGTACGGTGCCATTCGGAGGCTCGTCTGCGGAGGCGTGATATCGCAATGCTCAATGTCGCTGGGTCGTTCCAGGCTGAGCGGTCTCTCATCGACTTGATGGCAGCGAGCCAATCTTCAAAGCTTTCTGTCTTTTTGCCAGAGTAAGTCGGGAGCGTTGAAGTCAGGTCTGGAGTAGCAGTGATGTTCATCGGGCTAACGTTGGGAGGTGACATGACTTGCCGTTCCAGGAGTCGCACAATCATCTCGAGGGCGGACGCCATGACCGTCGTAGTCGTAGAGTTCGTTGCGGTTTCCATGACGTGGTGCAGTAGGTACAGTGTCAACAATGGTGGTTGCGAGGAAATCGGGGCAGTCGTCGTGACTTCGCGAGACCTTGGCTGCTGTCGTTCATCCGGCAATTCGTCGCCAATGCCGTCCGTTGAAGCCTTGCTCATCTTGGGGTCGGTTTCCTTGTTCTTCGTCACCATGATAGAAGTGATTGTCGGGAATCATAACGCGAAGGCAAAAATAAAACGTTTAACGAAAACTTTTGAAGAATATTTACAGATGTGGGATTTAGAGACTCCTTTTCGTCTGTGCTTTGCGATCGAATCTCTCTGTTCAAGTCTCTGGGGTTCCCAGCATGAAGTGCCCTCGGAGCTCTTTCCTCCTCTCCATTGCTCATGCAGCAGGTTCGACTTTGCACATCCGCTCCCGCTGCGCAGGCGTGCAATCTGACACAATGGCGCCGTTGCCTGAGGTGTTGAGTTGTTCTCACACTTTTCCTGCCTATTTGTTGCTTACAAAATGCAGTAGTTCTCCACAGCCGAGTAAGTTTACATGAAAAAAAACTGCTGTGTGAGTTGCTTCCTGCCTTATTTATAGGCTCCTAAAAGTGCTAACGGTTGTTACATTTGTAGGATTCCCCTTTGGGGGCAGCACTTAGAAACAAAGAAGGTTCCTTGGGTGCGGATGATGACGTGTTTATTGACGATAATGCCACACGTTTGCCCGAGGGCCAACAATGTCCGAGATAATGGCGCTGTCTCTTTTGACAGGATTGCCAGTCGGAGTCAGCGCTGCCGCTATTGACAGTATCACGGAAGGGGCAGGATCAGTAAAAGAAAGGAAGGCTCTGTCGTGCAGAGCCTCCCCCAGCAAGAGTTACTCCCAGCGAGAGTCCTCCACCCCAATGGATTTGGGCCGTCTTATATAGCCTGCGAGAATGGACGCGCCCGGGGTGGTCGGATGTAGGTTGGCTCCCCAGAGGGGCGGACGCGTCCAAGTATCAAGATCCCGAGGTGTGTGCCTTCGGCAAATCACCCGAGAAGGGCGAGGGAGAGCCGTCCGCAAGGGAATACGGCCTCACTTCACATGTGGGATGTGCCCAGACATGGCGATGCCCCACGGCTTGCCTGAGCTAGGCCTAGATAGGGAGACGGGGAACACGTGGTTCCCACACATTTTCCCAGATTATATGCATCTTTACCACGCCTCCCTGAAAAATGTATTAATGAGGCTCTACTGTAAGTAGTTCCCATTCATGGTAAAATGCATATTTTCTTCATCAAAGGTGTGACAATACATGTAAACAAAAGAGTAATGGATGAATAAAACACTCTCAATAGCGCCACTAATATGTGAGTGTCTGTCCAATACAAGTGAATTCACTATGGAAAGCCTACACGAATCATGAAGGCAAGACATGATCAAAGGTCCCTTTACGGAAATAATTTCGCTGACATGTTGTAGTATTCAACAACTTATTTTTGTGACATCAAGTCAGGATGCTGGCACTGGCTCTGAAGTGGCACACACGTGGGTGCTTGATTATTTAAAAATAGGTTCCAGCGCATACACAGTCCTCATGGGGAAACCCTCTTGCTGGGGCGGGTGGGAAAAAGGCACAAGATGTGAGAAAATTAAATATTTCCGTGGCAAAAAAAAAGGAGTAATAATAAAAAAAAAGCTTTCCTGCACTATTGTGGCAAAGGTGGCGGTTACACAAGACATGGTGCAGCACAGAGGTAAATGTGATCGCAGCCGCGCTGTTTTCGCCACAGCGGCAACCCTGGTTAAAGGACACATCAAAACAAAGAAGACTAAAGCCCCTTGACAAAATTCACGCTTCGAGCTTCTTACAAGTACAGTGATGTAAATGGCCTAAGCCATTTTGGAGCACCTTTCGGAGCAGCCAAAACAGTGTTTTGGAGCACGCGATGTGGCTTTGGAGCAACCAAAACAGTGTTTTGGAGCAGCGAAAGTGGCTTTTGTAGAAGCCAAGACAGCGTTTCTGTGCAGCAGAACTGGCTTTTAAAGCAGATATTCTTTGAAAAATAAAAATATTTGTTTTAAGTCCTGAATGAGCCAAGGGAACTTTGTGTTGTGTTGTGTTCTGATGTGACGTGTTGTGATGGAACTCGCTATACTTGCGTTTTTACTGCTAAGACATCCCACAAGTGTATACAGTGATGTAGGCATTGCCGAAGAATTCCGAAAATCCGATTGCCACCGTTATACTAGTTCTCAGCGTGCGATATTTTCGTCAGAAGTAAGCAAATGTAAAACAATGGATTGCAAACGTCCCGGCTGGTGCCTCTGTCGTGCAATCATGTTCGCATGCACGTGAGTGCAACTTCGGCAGGCTTGCAGTTGCGCGTGCTTCGTTGCGCGAGCGGAGACAACGGCTGTTCGATCGAAAACAAAACCCTGCCACTCCGCTCTGTTGCCAACTGATTCCCAAAATTGTACGCAAAATATAACTGTTCAGCATACGACAAAATACAGTTCAGCGGCACGTGCTTGCCAGGACAGCAAGCGAGGTATAAGCTAAACACACACACAAAAAAAGAACTTGACCGCATCGATGCAAGACATCGCGAGCAAGCGTCAAAACGTTCTTGGAGCGCTTTGGGCAACGACTGAACTCGAGACAACCAAGCGCGCTGTGCGGGTTCAGCGTGCAGACATTGCGTTCTTTGCTTTAGTTCACTTCTCTTCGCCAACGTTCTTTCGCGGCATACTTTTCACGTACCAGGGTCCACTCGAAAGAAAGCCCACCCAGAGAAACCTAGGTAATCAATATTTTGACACAGCAGTCTTTGAGTTAAAGAAAGATTTTTGTAGTAGAGTATGATTTAAAGAAGAACAGGAATGTTGATAAGAATGTGGCGGTACTTAGTTTCATTTTAGAAAGCGCCATATCTGCTGCGACGTGGGTAAGGCCATCCCCGACGTCACACGGCCACGATGACTGAAAGGCAGGGACCAAATACAGTTTTCCCACGGCTGTTGCTTTCAGGAGTGAGTGCTTCATCTCACAAAGTAACTCCCGCCTCGCAAAAACGTGGTTTCGTTTCACAGCATGACGGCAAGGCTGGTACCTGCCACGCTAGTGTCGAAGCGTCCGCACACACCCGAGTCTATCGTTGAAAAAATTTAGAAAAAAGACGCGAGACGAGACCCACGAGACGACGAGAGGGCGAAACGCGAGACGGCGGGGAAACCATGCAAGATCGGATGGACAATTGATGCAGGGTACTTTGTGTCGGGCGGCCGCTTGCGCCACAAAACACATGCATGCTCAATTACGGTACTCAGTTTACTTTTGGTTTTGAAAGGCGACCGAAATTGGTGTTTTGGAGCAGGCTTGCGCAGACTACCCATATTTTGGCAAAATGCAGCAGGATGTAGCAGTGTTAGCCCCTTGGCGCAGTCTGGAGCAATTGGCGCAGCAATCACATCACTGCAAGTACCAGCAACCATTGTCTTGCGATCGAGAGAGATACTGATAAATGCGAGTGCTTCAGAGAGGATGAAAGAATTGCGCCGTGCTGCGGCTTTCTTGTGAACAACCCAGTCCGAAAATTGTGCTGAAAAAGTTAGGAAAGAAAACAACCAAAAGAATGGGACTGCGCTAGCGCTGAGTGCAGCGAGTGCACCTGGCAAGAAAGCACTAGAATTAACCCTCTGCGGCAAAGTGAACATGCCTGAACTAGCATCTGCTTTCTTTCTCTGCTTTTCTGTCTCTCTCTCTTTCTCTTGGGAAGAATGGAGCTAATTCTTTTAGCCTCAGCTAGAAGAGCATGGCTCTATGTTTAAACGCGTGATCTGACCCGCGGGAGTAGGTAACTCCCATCAACTGAAACAAAACGTTCAGCTAGCAGTGTACAATCAGTGAGGAGACGAGCGCTACGACAGCATTCTGCTAGCAGTCAATATCTCGTTTTACACTTCAGGAGTGTGAAACCGTTTACTAGGTGCCAGCCATATAAATGTTAAAAATTCAACTTGTGCACAGCACTTTACTCCACACATATTGCTGGATGCAATTTCAAGGGTTTGACGGTGTTGACTTGGCGCATAGGTCCGGTTTTTGTAATATCATACCTCTTTAGGCAATGGTAGACATTTCTCTCATTTTGGGCAACTGATGATGATCATGTGCCTTTGTGAGCTACTAATCACCAAAATGACATCAGAGAATGGGAAAACCACTATAATCAACTTAGGGATTATGTACCTACTTGAAATGTATATGACTACCACTAAGGCACACACAACATATACTAGCATGCAAGACTGATAACAACAAAGATGCTGCTCACTGCCACTCATTTCATACTGATGACTTTGAATAAGTTAGCCCTGTGTGGCTTTCTGCCTAATCAGGAATTCTTTCATCTCCAAAGGACATGTTTCCAGTAAAGCTCTGGACATGCATACACCCTCTCCCCTGGCCTTGCTTCTAGCCATCACCATTTTCCAAGGGCACGACCAACAATGTCAGCACCTACCTTTGCACATATTTAGTCTTTCTTGACAATTCTTTTTAAGGCATTGGCATAAAAAGCAATGAAAACCGATACATAGCTGCAAGAAGCCAATGTGTTCTGATGGGCGAAGGCATGTCCGGCTGCTCCACATTTGTAGTTCGCTGACAACCCCGACCTCCCAGATGGCACTCGTTACTCGAAAAAGGTCCCTTTTTATGTAGCCCGCATGCACATTGCAAGCAGCTTTGATACAGCAGTGAAGGAACATGCAGGGGAAAAACAACACACGGCTAAGGATAAAATACATTGCTAGTCAGAGGTACTCACAGTTCCTGCCATGGCCCCAGCAGCAAAGCTGAACATGAATGTTGGTTCGGTCTGCTTGCACTTGTCGCTTTAAAAGTTCGTACATAGTCCAGTAGATGCCTAATACCAACAGAAGAAAAATTTTACGGCAGAGTTAGGTTTCAGTAGTTGGAAAGTCAATCAACGTAATAGGCACTGCAATACTTACATGGACTGCTTAACAGAAAGCATCCGTGAACAACCCCAATTCTGTAGTCATGCCATCACATGAGATATAGATTTGCAAAGCTTGCAAGCCAGTAAAAGTGCTCTCATACACTTTCATATTAATCATTCTAAAGTTTTAGTTCCGATGTAGCAGCTAGCAAACATCATTTTTAATGTCACCAAGTTTCTTTGCTTTCTTCAAGCCCCACCTTTATCTAGTAGATCTAATCTCCTTGAGATTATACATATGAAAACACATGCAAGAGTGTTGCCAAAAGCTTAAAATATTGGACTCCCTTGAATTGCTACCTTTACCATACTTAGCCCACAAGATATCAAGCGATTCTGCTTGATATCTGTATACTCAGAAATGTAAAACCTGTTGCTTTTTACCTAGCCACTTACATTATGATAGCTCAGTGGTTGACAAACACCGCCTAGAATACTAGTCAAAGACCGTACACTAGAATTCCGACGTCATCACAGTGAGATTGAGCAAAGACACGGATTGGACATGAGTGCAGGATCAGGCAGTATTGTGATACAAATATACTGCGATACTATTTCAGAAATACATATTGTATTTATATTTCTGTATCGAGATACAACTTTTCACCTGCATTTTTTATTCCTGTACTGATATACATTTTTGGGTGCATTCCAGGTATTGTCATACTATTAGGGGCCAACGTGTAGGGTGTCCCAAGTCACCACGCTCGATCTCAAATAGGCCGAAAAAATCGACGCCTGCACGTAGCAATCTAAACTTTTCGTTAAAGGTGTATTTCACAGGTCGGTTTTTTCTAGCGGTTTTTAGTGGCTCAATATCCATAGGGTGAAAAACACCGAAACATTGCTGGAAAGGATCTGTTATGAAAAAGCGTTTTAGACTATCAGTGTGGTACAGTAAAACCTCGTTAATTCAACCCCCGCTAATTCGGAAATTCGGATAATTCGGACTGCCGATCCGGTCCCGTCAAACGTCTGTATTAGTCAATGGGAGCAAACGCTCATTAATTCGAAGGGAACGCGGCGTGCTATGGTTAATTCGGACGAATTCGGCAGGTGGCGCTAGCTACCATCCATTCCACATGGTATGACCTCTATCCATCCGAGGTGCACACGTGGTTTTCCGGTTTTCCCATGGTTCTCCGCTCTTCCCGTTCTCCGTGTTTCGCACCAGTTTTGCTCTGGATTGCCGTGCTTCAGCGCGCAACCCACTACTCTCCTGGCATAGAAGCGGCAGAAGCATAGCTGCAACGGAAAAAGGGTAGCACAAGTGACCGACGACCGCAATGGCGAGATCGCGACGCGCGGGGCTATTGTTCCCGAGCGCGCCGATAGCGAGAGTGACAGTCACGTTTCATGCCTCGACGCGGGGATCCTAAAGCCCGCCATTTTAACCGGCCACCCCCGCGTTGTAAAATGCAACGTGACTGGCACTCTCGGTGTCGGGCGCTCGGGAAAAATAGTGCCGGGTTTTGCGATTTTGCCGCTCCGATTATTGGTCAGTTGTGCTACTCGTTTTCCGTTTCAGCTGTACTAGGCTAAGAATTTAGCGACGAAAGTGGAAATACTAAGGGCCTTGAAGGACGGCGTCTCTATACAAGTGATTGAAAGTTACGACGTCAAGAGAAGCAGTTTGGCCACGTATGTGTGAAAATTGAGGCCGATATCCTACGGGCTTTCGAGAGCGAGAAGTTCAACGCGAAAAGAAAGCGGCCGTGGGCGGTGGTGCACCCGAAACTAGAAGAGGCCTTGCTGTGCTAACTCGTCAGCGCGCGGGATGCGTAGCTCCGACTGTGCGAGTGCGATGGAGCACTCGACCGCGCTAAGGAAAGTTCCCGTCTCCGTCCAAGTGTCGTCCAGAAAGCAGGTGGTAATAATACATTTCTTCTCAAAATAAAGGTATGTCACAGGGAAACGCTATCGCGCAGTTTTCTTTGTCCTTTCGATATTTCGACTTTCGGATAATTCGGACATTTTTGCCGGTCCCATGAGATCCGAATTAACGAGGTTTTACTGTACTGTGATGCGCCACACGGGGAAATATCGCACTATACATTGCACGCCCACCAATAAGCCTCGTTCAGTCTGTACCAATGGCGCGTCTACACCTGCGGATCCGCACAGGCTGATAGTAGATTTTGGAGCCGGGTGGCGATATCAACTCGTTATTGGTGAAACATCTGGATGTGGGTCCCGGACTGATTCAAATTTTCCGCCAGCAATGAAACGACTTTGCTACCCGGCTCCAAAATCCACTTTCCGCCTGCAGGGATCCGTCGCGAATCTGGAAGTGGAAACGCGCCATGAGGACTGCGGCATGACGAAATGCAAGCGTGATAACATGGCGACGTGCCACGGCCTGCCGCAGTCCAACGACACATCTGACAAATGGTTCGCCCAGAGACGCATGCCGAGGCACACAACCTAACAGATTGAAAGAAGAAACAAGCTTGACTGGCCCGTGCGCTCAGCATCCAGATGGTCGAAGTACCAGGGTATCATGTGTGCTCAGAAAAATCAATGACTTAAGAGCTGAAGTGGCCCAACCGCTGCACGATCACTTCTCACCCCAGTGCAAAGAAATCGCAGAGTGATACAAGCGTTTCACGCGAAATAATTGACCAGGCGTGTCGGCAAGGGAATTAATTCTCGAGACATGGAAGATTCCTGATAAAGAAAACGACGGAGCCATGCAGGACCGTACGCTGCAGGACTGCATTGTGTGCGGGCTCCGAGATCCGGGAGTATGCCGCAAGCTGCTCGCCGAGCCACCTTAGCGAGGCAGGAAGCAGAAGGCGATGCCCTGGCACCCGAAATGGCTGCAACCAACGTGTAGCAAATGGAGCAGCGACCACAGAACACGCACCATGACTGGGAAGTCCATGCCTCGCGTGGGCGACAACAAGGATTCTGGCGGAAGTAGAAAGAATGGAACGACAAGCACATAAAGAAAGTATGAAAGGCGTTATAAGGCCGGCCATGTCGAAAGGAATTGCCGTTTTTGGAACTCGCCGTGCTCCCAATGCCAACAACAAGCGCTGGGCATCTTGCTAGAAAATGCCCAAAAAATAATTTTGTTCAGAAGGGCAAGGTGGACCCTCTGCGAAGAGGAGGTGCCAGATAGTGACTTCTACGACCTGTGCACTTTTGGATCGATTGCACTAGCCTAGTCGGAGCGTCTTACCGAGTGCTTGACTGTGGGGGAGTGTTCTTGAAGATGCAACTTGACCTTACATAGCCTATCCGTCTCTCAAGTATATCAAAACACCTCGCCAAGGCTACGCGCAACATTGCTGCAGCTCTCCTGTTTCCTGGGCAAGCTAACCGTAGGAGGGCATTTGAACATTCAAGTTTTGTTCCAAGGCCAAGAAAAAGCGGGCACACTGATAGCAGTGGGATGTTTTGGACTGAATCTGTGTGGGCAAGACCTCACCCAGGCGTCCCAGCTGGGGGGAGTGCCAGCATTCAAAATAAACAAAGTTCAGGTGAGCATTCTACACCTATATGTTCCAAAGACCGGGATGACATCCAGGGCTGCTCTCTGAATTTCCGGAGTTATTCGAGCCAGGCCCGATGTTTGTGAAGGAACTAAAAATACGGGCAGATGCCCTGCCACGGTATCGCGAGGCTCGCACAGTGCCATAGGCGCCGCGGACCAAAGTGGCCAACAAACTCGCTCCTGCCTAGCTCCCCCTGCCCCTGCTTAGCTCAAAATGGGACACCACTCGTCCCTGCGACCGAGAGGAATGTGGACACCCGACTGTGTACCGATTTAAAGTCACACTGTGTGCAGACAAGAACAGTATCTGTTGCCCGGAATTCAAGACATTTTTTTATAACTTTAATGTCGGGAAAGTCCTCAGTACTATTAACCAGAAGGATGCATACAACTGGCTTCCATTAGATGCTGTCGCCTGGCAACTAACCGAGGCAAAAGCACAGGAGGGCTCGTTCATTTTTAACCGCTTGCCTCGGTGCCGGCGACTTTCCGGAGGCAAATGGAGGCAGTGCAGCAGGGAGTGCCCGGAGTTCAGGCATACTTGGATGACATCATTGTCGCGGAAAAGGGATCCTATTCCTTAAGTTAATCTCTTCACCATGGATGCACAATTGTTTTGGACTTTACGGTAGTCATTCTGACACCTCAGCGGCAGATGCTCCAACTTCCTACTTCCTAGGGGGGATCGGTGGCCGAGTGGGCTAACGCACATCAGCTCCGAGCACGTGGAGCGAAAGCTCGCGCTGCAGAACCCAGGGATCCTGGGTTCAATCCCCACCCCTGCCCGTTTCGATCTGGATGAGCATCGTACCGGCGTGCGGTCGTGTATTACTACTGCGTGGTGCACGTTAAAGACCCCAGGTTAGCGGTTGTACTGCACTGGCTAAATTGCTCATCTACAGCTGGGAGACTCGTCGCCCGTTGAGGCAGACCAAGTTCTAGGCTGTATAAACATAGACACAACCCAATGTTTTTTTCCTACTTCCTACTCATAATGCCAGGGTTTGATTTGTGTTAGTAGTGGTATTTTTTGTACAAGGTAACTTTGTCAGCTATTCAGGAATTCTCCAGTCCTATTGTAGCGCTTGTAGTGCTTGCCAGCACAGAATGTTCTCAACTGCCGGCATACAACGGAAAGCCAAGGTGGCTGTGGACAGTCAGTCATCCCTTCGTCGGCAATGCAGGATTTTCAGGCGGAAACGTACACCACTAAACATTGATTTTCGGTTTTGACACAGGTCTGCTTTCTTATTTGACCCATTATGTATCTATCCAGATAAGATTACTACGACAGCTGACGTTTCTGTCAGTTTTAAAGGGGCGCGGTGCTGCAGGTTAGGAATGCAAGCCAGTGCACGGGCCACTTACACGAGAAAGGAACGTCCCGTAGAAGCGTGGGTCCAAGTCCAATGTACAAAGAGAGAACGCCCCTTGTGTTGACAAGGCTTCTCACCGCTTGCCCTATCTCTGCATCATCAAAGAATCAAAGGAAGTATTTGTGAGGGTTACATGCACTGCAAACAGCTTGCAACCACAGATTGAGGACTATGTAATGTCGTCAGGAACCACCACACACCACTACCTAAGCCTATTTTCAGCACTCAAAGTAAAGCACGTCGTTCTCGAAGTTCTTGTTTCCCAAATTTTGAGGCATGCTCAGAATAAGAGTGAGACAGGTTGCCGAAGAAGGTGCCTCATGAAGATAAAATCATTGAAAATAGTGAAGTGCCAATCTGCCCTTGGCATGGAAACTGAGTTCGAGAGAGTCTAGAATTCCCTGCAACGGAGTGCATGTGACCTCCACGGATTGGTGTGGATAAAAATGTTCTGACTAACAAAATTTGTTACGAATTATTTATTCAATTCATGAGGACAGTGTTCAGTTAACTAGAATGGGTGAAAAAAGTAAATAGAGTTTAGGGTATACTGGACAAGAACAATAAAGAAAAGAGTACAAATAAACAGTCCACTGTATTTTGATGTCATGCAAGATTACATGCTACAACATCACAACTGCAGCTGTCAAAAAAAAAAAAAAAAAATTTTACAGCAAACAGAGGTAATTTTCCTCGAAAACGGGGCATTTCATTCTGCATACTGATTTGTTAGAGAAAACTCAACGTGCTAGCTGCTCGCACATGCAATTTTTCTGTTAATATTAGCAATATGTATATACCCAAATGTCAAACACAAATCTATTAGAATAGCAGAAAGCAACCAACCCCTCAAAGTTGTCTACTAAAGTTGTCTACCATGTAAAATCTGGGGGTTTTACGTGCCAAATCAACTAAGAGTGCCTGGCATGCCCCAGCGGAGGACTGAGGTTTAACCTAGACCACCTGGGCCTGTTTGCTCGAAGCGCTAACCGCGGCTAAAGTTAGCCGCAGTACCTAGGAGAGGGATTTTGAAATCACGTGACTGGCTCGGTAGGGATGCGGGGAAACATGGCGGTGACCCGGTGAGTGAGCGCCGCTCGCTTTGAAACTAAGAGTTTGTTGTAGCTGCAATATCGGGCGCGTTAGTCAGCAACGAATGGTGCAGGAGGCTTTCGCTTTGCCTTACCTCACTTCAACTGCAAAGCATGAGCAACGATCCTCGCCGCATTTTTTAGATAGTCTTTCGATTCTGGCCATTCCTAAGCCTAAATGACGCGATAATTCTCGGCATGGCAACGTCTTTGGAAAGTGGATTGCTTTGACTCAATCGGCCTGGTATTGATAGCACACAAGGGCCGTGTTCCAAAATTTACTCGATCTTACTCCAGGGTAAGGGTTTTGTACCTTGGCGTTCCAAAACCAACCCGCGTCCAGCACTTTTCAATCTCAGTTGTCACGTGACACGACCCGCCGGAGTAACTCGGATCCATTTGGGTAAGATTTGGAACACAGCCAAAAGCAGACAGCGTCCCAATAGACCTTTTTCCAAATTTCCCAAGCACTGAGGTGCATGCTACGAGTGTAGTTACACGCGTCGCACGTGCTGGCGTCTGCAGTAGTAATTGTTCTAAAGCAAAAAGTCTAAAACGAAACTTTGCCTTCGTCAAAGCCTTATTATGATTATTTACTTCGAATCTTTTATAAGAGGAAGGCCAGCGCGCGCGGACCGTAGAATTACACTTCCAGCGCTCTCCTCGATGCTTGCGTAATTTAGAAAAAGGTCTATTGGGAGGCTGTCTGCTTTTGTGTGCTATCAATACCCGGCCGATTGAGTCAAGGCAATCCGCTTTCCAAAGACGTTGCCATGCCGACAATTATCGCGTTCTTTTAGGCTTAGGAATGGCCAGAATCGAAAAACTATCTAAAAAATGCGGCGAGGTCATTGCTCATGCTTTGCAATTGAAGTGAGGAAAGGCAAAGCGAAAGCCTCCTGCACCATTCATTGCTGACTAACGCGCCCGATATTGCAGCTACAACGACATATTAGTTTCAAAGCGAGCGGCGCTCCCTCACCGGGGCACCACCATGTTTCCCCGCATCCCTACCCAGCCTGTCACGTGATTTCAAAATCCCTCTCCTAGGTACTGCGGCTAACTTTAGCCGCGGTTAGCGCTTCGAGCAAACGGGCCTAGGTGATCTTTTGAAGTGCAACCGAAAGCTTGGTTACATGGCGCCTTCTTCGCAATAAGCCTCCGTCGGATTGCGGGCACCCCGGCCGGTATTCGAACCCACCACCTGGGGACCCATATGCCGGCTCTTTACCTCATAGCCACCAAGGCGGCTTTGCCCACCCTCTTTTTCTTGCTAAATGTCAGTATGATAAACAGAAAGACAGTGTCCACCCAATGAAATTAGTGCAGCCTGAGCGGCTCTCTCCACCTCCTGTAATCCTGATGAAAACCTTTGTGACATGAGCATAAATTAAAGACATTTGCTGACTTATACCTAACACAAACATTGAGTAAAGAGTGCCTTGATATGCTGTAATAAAAGCTTGCCAATAGACAGATGTGAAAAAAAAACAAAAAACAGTTACAAGTAAGTTTTTAAGTAATGTTGAGCCAATATTAGAATTTTCTAAAAGTAGCTTCGAATAATATGTAATTCAATATTCGCTTTAAGATCAACCCTGGTATATTCACATTTTTTTAAGTGTTGACCGCCGCGGGTTAGCCTTGCTGAGCGCGCTTCTTACGGAAAACAGATGCCCTGCGGGGAAGCGACACCTGTGGAGCTCGCATCTGCGGGTGTTGTTTCTCTGCAGTGCACCGGTGCTCGCTAATAAGCACGCTCAGCGGGACTAATGCTATGTTCACACTACGGACGAAAGGTGCGAATCTCTTATAAAACACACAAACCGAAGCTTGACAAGTGGAACGAGCTTGTTCATACCACAATTGCTAGTATCTGAACGAAATTATTCCGCTTCTTGCACTTACGTTTTTGTGTGTTATGAAAGATTGGCGTGTTGCATCCATAGTGTGAACATAGCATAGTCTGCCACGATCAGCACTTTGAAAGGTACAAATATTGCAGTCCCATTATGAAGTGGAAAGCCCACTGCCAGTCCCGCTTGTCCGTCACTGGAACCCATTGCGCGCAAGTGGCTGACAAGCGCCCGTCGTTCAACCATATTCAGGAAGGTTCCGTAGCACCATCTGTCGTTCTGCGCCAACGGGACATGTCGGGAACTTGATCACTTTTCTAATATGCAAATCGACTGCGCATGAATGTAATTTCGGGGTTTTTAGGATGTTTAGAGCTCGTAGATTGAGTTATGACAATAAAACGAGGATCTCAAAAAGAACTTTAGTGCCCCTCTAACGGACTGATGAAATATTTCATAACATCCTCGAGGCAGGAAACAGCATCACAGAATGCTGTTCACAAATCTGTAGAGGGAGCCTGCATATTGGCATTTCGAGCACTTTGTTTGGAGCTCTGTGCTACCCTTGATCAGTATTCCCCTCGCTCCAGAGTTTACAAGGTCAATATCGACATTGCTTTCTTTTAGATATTTTTCTTGAAAAATACAACAGAAGATTGCTCACCTTGCATTTTTCACTGTTGAGAGTTGTCTCAGGACAAAATATTTTATTTATTTGTTTAAAAATACTGTCAATCCCACAGGGGATTTAACAGGACTGAACACACACATACAAAAAAAAAATACATGCATCTTGCATAGAACATCATAAGTAGATCATTCACATACTACTATTAGCATTTTCCCTCTGGATTTAACACATGCCCAAGCCAGACATCTTGAGCCACTCGTCTGAACGATTGTATGCAACTGTAGCCCAGTAGGGTCGTAGTTTGCAAAATAACTGCATAGCAGGCCAACCAGCAAAACTAAATGTTTTTTTGTTTGTTTTGTTTTTCATTCCATTTGTAGAATTATATATGTCTGCAGCACCAAGGCATCAGATCAGATGGACTGAAAAATGTTTCTTACCAAGGTAGCTGAGCCTCTTGGACTGCATCTTTGTTCTAACCATCTCCAGTGGACTGATGAGAGTTGCTGAGAACACTAGACACCGCAGTAGAAAAATCAAAAGAAATAAATGTATAGGAAACATTTACAAGATGCCAAACAGAACAACTTGCTTGTTTTACACACTACAAAATCCAAATAAATGTTAAAAATGCAATGCTATTTATGAAGTAAATTCAGGGTTCAAGTTTGCAGCACCCCATAAACAAAAATAAAGACTTGCAAACTGCAAGTAAGTAAATAAGTAAAAAACAAAAAGGTAGACAATCAGCCTATTTAATGCAGTGTTTCATTGTTTCTATTTGTAAGACAGGTGCAGAAACAAACGTGCAGATCAAGCACGTAACCAAGGGGTGGGGGGGGGCATGGCCTCCCCCCCTTGAAATCTTTCATTTTGCTGGGACCTCCTCTCCCCCCTTCCCCTCATACACCATTTTGTCATGGGTGCCCCCCCCCCCCCCCGAAACAAAATCCTGGCTACGTGCCTGGTGCGGATGCTGGAATGGTCGGCGCCTAAATGAAAGCTTTTGCAGAAAACTTGAAAAAAAATGCTATTTAACAACTGTCACCCCTTTATATTATATATTAAAAACCCTGCCACAATATGTCTCATATGAGACATCCTTCCTCTCTCATGGAGGTGATACCAGTTAAACAATTCTGCTGGAACAACCTCTCATCTCACTTCTCTTCTCTCCTCTCCTCTCCTCTCCTCTCCTTCCCCCCCCCCCCCCCTCCAACCCCTCCTCTTCACACAAGGCTGGGCAGTATAGAAGATACATGTATCAGACAGTATCTTTAGATACAGTTGAGCATCTTGTATTAAGTATTGTTTATTAGCCTACATAAAACAGTCAGGTCTCCTGCTTTCTACAATATTTGGGATATGATTTCAGCAACATATCCAAGCACCTATCTAAGATAGAAGTATTGAGTTTGGTACCGGAAATACATTTTTATGCATGTATCTTGTATTGCTCTCTAAAGTAGAATTTTCGAGGGTATCAGGTATCGGTATAGAAGATACTAGTTTGAATTACCTTGCCCAGTCCTGTCAAACCCCAATCGTACAAGAAAACAAGACTTTTAGAGTTAATTAAGCGTATGAAATTTGCAGGACTTCTGAATTTAGGATAAGAAATCCTCTTTTATTTTGTTAGGGTATGATTGGAAAAATAAGCTTTACCATTGATGTGATGTATGTTGTTCATATATAAGAAGCAAAGATTAAAATTTCAAAATTTAACACAGATTGGTAAATTGGCCTTTAGGCATTTCTCTCCATCACTTTTACTCCAAACTAACATTTTGTGTACATTTATTGGTGCCCAACAGATGCCCAAATGAAGATAAGAACGGGGTCCATGGACACTATGTCCTTGTCATTCAGAAACCAAAATTCTTAGTAATCTGGGAGGTTCTGGAATAAACAAATGTGCTCAGCATACATTTCTTTTTAAAGTACAAACGACTATTATTAATGACAGTTTAACAAAACATTGCGGGTCAGCGACTGACCTCTAGCAGTGGCCCCTGACATAGCAGGAATCCAGATGGGCTGCGATGCCGGTTGCACCTCCATGCGAGCACACAAGATTCCTCTGATCTGGTCATAGGCTGTGAAGTAGAGCATGGTCGCTGGAACAGCCATTACTCTGTAAAGGACACATGCAGAAATAAGAACGGGAAAAAGAATAGAGCACAATTGGCATGTTTCTTACAAAGCATCAAGTTGTGTCACTTCAATGTTTCTCCTTCAATACGAGACATTTGTGACTTGCTATATGTCAAACGAATAGTAATAAAACAATTATTGTACTAAAATCTCAACTAATCGTGCACACAAACAAATTCTCATGAGCAGTTTTAAATATATGGCACCCTTAAAGGATTGTGAGGGTTCAATGAGGGTTCAATAGACAAAGAAAGCCCCAATTCCTGTTCGTAGTAAAAAAAAAATTACTCTACAAGTGTTTTACAGTTGTTTGCAGTACCCCTATCACATTATAGAGCTCTTTGCACAATCAGTATAATGCTATAGTGCAAAGACATGGAACCTGATGAGTGCATGAGTGAACTTATACTTTACCATAACTTAATACACACCCTGTTAATGAATATACTGTAATAATTTGTAAAAGAGGTACAATAGCTACACTTCTTTTCTGATTATGAAAAAAATACATTTTCAGATTCTCAGGTAATATAATAATAAGGCTTCTTTGTCTGAAACTCAGTCACATGAAAGAGGACTCAGTCGCAACCCACACAAGCAGGTGTCTGTACACTGTGCTAGGTCAATCAAATTTGCTGAATGGATGTTTGAAGGGGCTGTGCAACAATTTTCAGACTTTGGCCAATCAACCGCGGAAATTAATCTGCGTCATCTATGGAACGAAAAGCACAAAACCGTATTTTCTTGCGAGCACTAGTTCTTATTTTAAAAAAATGAAACAAATCGAAGGTCAAAGTGCCCCTCCACTCTCCATGTCGACTTTGGAATGACGTAACTCTGGGGGTTCACATAGTTTCCCCTTGGGTTCTCTCTTCAGAGACCAGCCGCTTCCTCCGCGATTGTCAACTTTGAAAGGATTAGCCTCGTCGAAGGTCGCGGCGAGCGATCGACACAAAGGACCGTTCGCCACGGGGCTGACGGCGAGTGTAGCAGCGGAGGGGGACAGGTTTTGTTGACTTCCGCGTACCCCCAGAGACGGTGTCATTTTAGTTCCCGTAACCCCGACAGGCGGCTGCAGATCGGCAAATAATTCGTTTTTTGCTTTACGATTACGCAACAGAATAGCAGTTTTTCGCGGAAAGGTGACGCGTTTTTGGTCACTTGAGCTTGCATAAACAATATACAAAATGCAAACTGCCAATTCTTTCAACATTAAAATCGTTGCACTGCCCCTTTAAAGAGCAGGAAGCTATACTGCCTTAAAATATGAATTGTAGACCTGAGTCTCCACTGCAAAGGGACAATTTGGCCAGAGAAGTACTACTGCTATCCAGGGGCCCCTATGCTACACGGCAGGACCAAGCAGGACCAAAGGACTGGGACAATGCCGTCTGCTGCGATTGGTCAGCGGTGTGGAGGTGACCAATCGCAGCAGACAATGTTGTCCCGGTCCCTTGGTTCCACTTGGTCACTCCGTGTACCATAGGGACGCTGGGATCTCAAATGTGCACCATGCAGTAGTGATTATACAAATGCACACCTGTTAACACTCTTCAATATTTAGACCGAAATGAGTGGGAATTTAACCCTTGCAGTCTCAGTCTGCAGCTTGGAATTGGGCTCCCTGTGGGGCTGGGAGCAGCAAAAGCTTATGCTGGAAACCTTAGCAGCACAAGTTTGCGTCTGTCTGTATTGAACAAAATTAAATTCACACACCCTCAAATTTCCGAGAGAAAATGCTTGGCCATAGGCAACCGTGACAGTTGTGCACACAAAGAACCCAGCAAAGCAAACACTATAGACATTCATATTGATCAGGTCTTACCAAGAAGCCAAGATAATGGGGAATAAATTTTGTTAGCATACTGGACATATTTAAGAATTTACTGAATGCGCACGAGTATACACTATATGTCCACAAACTGTTTTCAGGACTTATAGTGGCATGGGAGTTTCCAGAAAGGTGTTCTACTTTCAATCCATACTACATAGTGAACCTTTAGCAAACTTGGAAGCAAGCAAGTCAGGCAGCTTCGTAGGTGACAACATTGCTCTCAAACACTACTGCCAGCTTTAGGCAATGCTTCTGTACCAAGCTCTCAAAAAAGTCCTGCTTAGTCACATCAAGCTTCAAGCAAATCATAGCTCTACATCATCTACAAACTCACAAGGTTGGAGGTAAGCCACTCCAGAGAGATGTGATGCCTTCATTTCTTGCTATCTTTATAAAAGCATCCTGCAAGTTGAGGACACACAAGGAAATACAGTCGGTAAGCCATGTGTCAGCTACCCAACAAGTGTGCAGCAGTTGTTTCTAGGGTCCTCTTTACAGCCTTTACAACAATAAGAACTTCAGTTTTATTGGCACAAAGGCTTTTTTTCGGCAGACCATGTGTAAGATGAAAAAAAAAAAAAAGTAAGATTTAGAAAGGGAATGCTTGTGAAGCTTAATGTGATAACTTCATGAGTTGGAGAGAAAGCATGCATCAACAAAGATGCAAATTGTTGTCTCTTAGTAATCTATAAAGTCCTCTGATAAGAGATTTTTCATTCTGAACCCATTATGTGACAACTTGATGCAAAGTTCTCACTATACTCTGTTTCAGATAACTTGGCAAACTGTAAAAGGTAGGCCACCATGATCCAATGAGAGCATCAGACATTTTAAGCCTTTGGCAGTACTCTTATATGTGTTTTTAACATTTCATAGAAGCACATGTAATGCTGCACCAAATAAGTGGGACGGTAAGAAACCGTTCACAGATTTGCCAATGCCATTTTTTGGCTTGCTAATTTGCTTTATTAATCCATGCCAGGATGTTTGCTTGAACTCAACATTCCGATTACCCTAGTTAAATTACTCGGAAGTAATTTAGATCATGAAAGGGCTGAACAAAACCTAAACACGCATAAAAGGAAACATGCATCCTTTGGTGATGAGAGATGCATCTGAGAAAATATGTGATAAACGGACAAAGCGACAAAGCAAGGGCAAGTTAACATACAATGCAAGCCTCACAGCTTCAAAAGCAGCAAGGGCAACAAATGCAAATGTCTACTATTTGCATTTGTTGAGTGTTGAATACTATTTGAATTTAGGGCATACTGGGTGCCGTAACTAACAAACACTATAAACTGAAAAAAAAAATTAGTGTCTTGGGAAACACTTGATTGAGGTGTTTGCAAATTGTGTGCTCCTTTTCCCCGACCAAAAGAGAAAGCCCACAAAATATAAAAAAATAGGACATGACAACATGCCCATATGCAACGATCACGTTGTGACGTCGCAGGCTTTTTTTAGGCCAGAAAAAAGCACACAAATAAAACCATATTTTAAACACCTCTATTGGGTGTTTCTCAAGGCACTCTACAATTTTCTTGTTGACCTTTGGGCCCGTAAATCAATGTATAAAGAGTGAACTAATTAGTCCTAATTAATTCTAATGAACCAAATAATCTCAATAAAAAAATACTGGCCTTTTAAAAAAGCTTTTGATAAAAACTAACAGTTGCTTAATTTTTTAAATGCGATAGCATTTTTTTTCAGCAGCCCCCAGTGGAAAAGTTTGCTCTGTAATGCGAAAATAATCTGCGTGCATGGGAGAATGAAAAGAGGATAAATAGAGGAAGTACAAAATTCTGTATGTTCCCCAAGAGGAATCAAACCCCGGAGCCCAAGACTGTGAGCCCGATGCTCCGTCACTGCGCCCAGGGAGAGACAGTGTAGCAAGGGTTGTTAAATGCGGCAACATTTCGTCTGCTAAATGACACCATGGAACGTACAAATAGCACAAGCGGGTAGCTTCGTCTTTTGCTCCCGCTGCAAAGGGCCTCATGCAGTTAAAGCACAGTTGTACACAAGGAACTCGCGCTTGTGTCTGCCATTGTGCAGGGATTCCACAGCTTCCAACAGAGGGCACAGTTTCGAAAGGTTTCTATGATAGAAGTCATACGCTTGCTAGAAGTGCTCTGGTTGTCTTCACAATGACTGAGGAAATTGCTGAACAGGACAACGGCCCACTAAAGCTCAGCATGTTCGTCGTGTCAACGAAGTGCCGAAAAGAGAGAACAGCATTTGGCTAGGGAGAGGGAAGCAAGGTGCACTCATTCTGGCCTTCATAAAAGAAACTTTGAAATGATACTGCATTTTGACAGTCTGCAGCAAAGCACTGCAGGAACTCAGTCCCGTTTTTTTTTTTTTTAAATCTTGATGCATGTTATAGTCAGGACACCCTATATGTAGACAGATTATGTAAAGCTTTACTAATTATTTCTGATGAAAGTTACAAAAAGGATGATCATGCATGTCTAATCACCTTTTAAAGAGATACTGAACCGAAATTTGGATTTCACAAAATAAGGTCGCAGAAGCGTTGAACGGGAAGCTATGAATTCCAGAACATCACTCATACATCGATATATCAAACACATGGCCATACTTTTGGAAAAGAAGGGCGCAATCAAGCGACGTCTTTGACATCCCTGTGCTCATGGAGAATTTAAAAATGAGGAGAAGTGGCCTCGCTTCTCTCCTCCTCGCTTCGGTTCACCAGCTTGACGGGACGTAGCGAGGGGGAGAGGGAATGGAAATCGTGACGTGCCTTGTCTCGTCAACCTCGTCAGCCGTGTTCAATTGCGAACTTCTTTTCCAAAAATATGGCGATCCGTTAAAGATATCGCTGTCTGCGTGATGTTTTTGGGTTCTGCAGCGTCCCGCCTATTTGCCCAGCCTTGTTTTGTGAGCTCGAAATTTCGGTTCATATCCCTTTAAAGCAGAAAGAAAATGTAAGGACTACATTCTGGGATGTGGCATTGCTCTGGTGGTGATGATTTGCCATCCACCAAGTTATGCCAACATGGAGTACAGTAGGAGACACAGAGGTGTGTAAACAAACAAAAAAAAAAAAAAGCCTGGTTTGGTAAAATTCTATTACATCATTGCTTACAAGCTATACAATGATTCTAGCGTCACTTGTTGCAAAAGTGAGCATATATTTTCCAGTTCATTACAAGTCAGATAAGTGTAAACTCTAAATAAAGTACCTAATTTCCTGAGTAATAATGCACAATGTAATGCAGAATTGCTCTCGGCACCGTAAAGATTGTATGGTCAGTGAAAAGTCAACAATTCAGGAAAGGCTCCGCCCAGAAGCATCATGCACCCGCTTCAGGCCCCTCCGCTGCTGAGAAAATAGTTATCTGCTGCGCATTGCCTGCTTTGTGACATTGGCTTCAGGCAGAAAGCATGGGGACGATGCTCGCTGCTGATCGAACGAGCAGAAGCGACACTCTAGCGGAGCGATGTGAACACCCTTGAGGGTCATTTTCTGCCGAATCCTTACCCTGTCACAAAGGATAGTCGTGCTCTCGCACTCATCTTCAGTCGTTACTGCAAAACGGTGCCAACACGCCTATGGGATGCTGCACACTAGACCCTTTCCTTTTGTTCACGAACGGACCGGATATGTGAGAGAAGAAAATTGAGCCAAGTTTTTCTTACAACAAAAATTAACTATGCATCATTGAATGCCGAGTCTCCGTCCAAATGTAGCTCTAGCGGCCAAAAACCTGCTGCGAAAGTTTCAGAAGTTGTCATTACCTAATTAAAAAGCTATAAACTTTTTAAATTTTTTATTAAAAAAAGATTGGGCTTGTTTCTGGTAGCAGACGCAATTCATCTTCATGTATCCTGCGAGCTTTGTTCGCAGCTCATTGAAAAATTTCAGAAAATTGTTTATTACTTTTTAATTGGATGACAGTAAAGGCTGTGTTATACTCAGGCGTTGAGTGCAGCGAACATTGCGTAGCACAGAACGTAGACCTTTCATTTGCCGGCGAGCAGGAACTCAATATCTACAACCAATCAGTATCGATGTCCACTGCACTCACCGCGTTTCATATGCTCGACATCAAAGTATAACAAAGCTTTAAGTGCTGAAACCTTGGCCTCTGGTCCGAACTGCTAGCGCTACATTTGTACGGAGACTGAGCGCTTGGTGACATGTAGTTTATTTCTGCAGTGTGAAAAACGTGGTTGTCTTTTCTCCCAAGCACCCGGTACTTTCGAGCAACTGTGGCCTGTTTGACACTTCCTAGAACTATAAAATTAACTAGCTGTACAGGAGTTTTCTTCCTCAATTCACTACAAAGGTACTTTCTTATGTTAACTTTATTGCTGTTAAAATTTTAAGTGCATGTGCATTAAAATCTGGTTGCTTCTGAATTGGCTTTAGGTATTCTTGGGTCCTACGAAAAAAAGTATAGTGAGAAAAAAACAGTCCAATGATATAGTCGGATGTAATATCACTACTCAATCATGTTAATTTTTGTTTGTGAAATTCATGCCGCCATCTGTTCCTTTCACATGACATCCAGCTGGTTGTTGGGCATCAACCCACCAGGCAAGTTAGAAGAGATATTGTTGTCTATTATTATAATACAGTAGTCAAGCAAAGAATGTAAACACTCACAAATGTTCCATTGAAGTGTCCTGGTCGCTTGTACCATTGCCCTCCAGAGGACATTGAGTGCATGCTGTGTCCATTGCCATTTCCGTTGCCATTCAGGCAGTAGCACATGTGCTCCATCAGGCCATTGCAATAGAGGAAGCACTTGTTTTTAACGAACTGCTTCTGTTGCGCCTGAAGTCGTATTTTTACGACATCCAACGGTGTCACTTTGAAAAAGACAAACACGGTGTCACGTTGGAAAACACAGACAAATTGCCCTTTACTTAATGAACGTTACGCACTAGATATTTTTTACGTGTATAAACAGCTAGAGCCACTGTTTTCATTAAACAAACTTTGCAAGCGGCGGTTCAGACAGATCACAAGCGAGTAGCAACAGCAACAAAAATTGCGCAAGAAAAGGTTCACAGAGGTTTATCTCGTTTCTGTCAAGCCAGAGCGATGTTTAGTGACTAGGGGAAGGCACTCTGGAGCGTACCGCGATTAGTGTGCAGCCTTCGAACTCTCATAATCAGGGAGAAAACGGTTTCGAACTTTCTATCAGTGAAATATATGATTACATGGACGCAGAAAAATCTCGGGACAGCCATTTTTGCGACAAAACGGGGCGACTGCACTCTGGTTGCCGCAGAAGTTACGCTTTTCGACATAAGCCGAAGTGTCCTTTTGCGATTCTCGTGTACACACAGGATAAATCAAACTGAAGGACGAAATACCAACCCAAGAGCGATGTTGCCAAGGCTCCGGTGCAGGAACAGATCATGTGTTGCACAGGCGTAATACTGTCGTGCGCTGCCATTGTAGGTCTCCGCTGGGCGCCGATAACAAAATTAAGCTAAGTCGCAGCCTATGGAAGCTCAGATGTTTCATAACAAACTCATCTCTTAAGTTAAATAACGGTGGTAGTCATGGAAAGTGCGGTACATAGCAGAGCGGAAGGGTTCCCCACATGGCTCAGAGAAAACGCTTGGAGGAGAAGAAGAGGGCGCTCCGCAATTTAAACCAGTGTTGTTGGACGGAATGTTAAATTCGCTAAGCTAGTCCACTTTTTGTTGGCTCCCGTGGTTCTAGCTTGTTACGATTTTTATTTGGTCTTTGAGTCAATTAGACAGAACTGACGTTGTTAAATTAACATAACAAGAAAAGAAAAATAACTACATTTATAAATCAACGAGCTTTGAATTGTGCGGTGACCACTGCTGCAGCGGCGGCGCCAAGTATACGGCCTAATACGGCCACCGGGCGACCATTTTGCATGTTGAAAAATCATTTGTTTGGAGCGTTGCGGAGGCTGGCGGCAGCGCACTCTGTAGCCGTATTCTATTCGATCGTCGTCATTCGCCAAAGAAGTTATTTAAAACCTTTTGCAAACCGTGAGACTTGCCTTTGGGAATACGTGGAAGGTTTTGCGGAATAGCAGTGCCGCAAGGAAAAGGCACAATTCGTCGAAAGCAAGTTTCGCCGGTCTCGCGGCGTAAAGCTTCCTTGACACGCCGAAGCGCTGCATCTCTGTGCTTTACGCTTGGATACCGATCAAGAATCGACACCGTGTGGATGTGTTTTGCGAGTGAAATGTGCGTGAAGCTTTATGTGCCTCTGTAGCAGCGTTTTACTTTGCTCTGACGACTCTATTTGTTACTTGCGGCACTCGCGGCCCAGAAACAAGCTTGATCCAGCGTCCAGCGCCGACGGGAGAGGGGGGAATGGGTACGTCTTTTTTTCGTCGTTAGACGGTTTACAAAAGACCGCGCACAACAGCTCCTCATCACCGATCAGTGCTGGCTCATTATCAACCTACTTAATTTCACTTGACGTTTGAGCGCGGCTCGCCTAATTGTGATCGGTCAACAGATTGGTGGCACACGACCATATGGGCCACGCTTCATAGACTTTCACTCTCGCCGTCTTGCACTTTTGTCTTTGAAAATCCTCCTTGCTCCACAGCGTTGCTCCATTTGTGCTTCCATAGGATCCATTAGAGTAGATTTGGAACTTAGCCATGGTTAATAGTACGGATGTCGCAAACCTACCCCGGTTCCTGTTCGACCAAGTTCGGCTTTTTCGAACTTCCAATGTGATGTTCGACTAAAATTCGAATTTTGTGCGGATGCTCGAAAATTAAAAAAAAAATCCAGTTGACAACACTTAGCGGAGGAAAAGTGCAATATTTGTTGGGTGTATTCGCATAACGCGCTCACATTGTGGTGGCTTTTAAAGGGGCCCACCAACAATTTTTTGACTGGTTTGAAGTTCGCGCTGAAACGGAGCTCCATGAAAGCAGGAACACCGAGGTAAAAAAAATATTACAGAAATTCGCAATATTTTGTGAGTTATTAGCAAATTAAATATTGCAGAAAACAACTTTAAATAAGCAAAACATTGCGCTTCATGACGTAAAATGAAACAGTTTAGCGATTGGAGCAAAGCGGTTGGCCAATTGGACGCGAGTTTGGTTGATAGCCCGTCTGGCCCGTCGGCCCGGTCGGCCATTAGGCCTCGCTGCAACCATCGTAGCTTTGGAATCGGGTTGCCATCATCGATGAATTTACCGGGCTTATCGGATTTTGAGCGCCGAATTCTTGAAAAGAAGCGCGGAGCTGGGCGTCGCGCCGTACGAGGACACACCACGCAAGCGCCACAGTCCGCTTCGACAGCCGCAGAAGGCTCGTCTCCCGCAACTCCGCCACCGAAGCCACCTCGGCGAGTAGGAGGTACTCCGCCGCTGGGAGGCGCGCATGAGCGACGAGCGACGAGGCGTTGTTTTCGCCCTTTTTGAACTTTAATTTGCAACTTTATTAGCTCTATAAAAACGACTTTTTAGAGAAATAATGACGGTTAACTTGTGATATACTTTATTCCGCTTCAAAATTTCTGGGACGGCTCTCGCCAATCACGAAACCCAGTGAATGTGACGTATCGTGAAAGGGAGCGCCGTTGTGCGCGCGCATTCGGCACCTCGCGGCGCCACCGTCGGAGGAGGTGTTTCCGAGTTGTCAAACTAAAATATGATGCGCTAATATTTTTAAACTCTTTCGTTGTCCACTGGGTTTCCGGGACCACTAGCGTGGAGAAACCGCAAAAAAAAGTAGACGCTCAAATACTGTTGGAGGGCCCCTTTAAAGGTGCACTAAAAATGTTTCTTGGATCGTCTGTTCTTGGTGGTAACTTATCTTACAGACTCCAAGCATCCTAGAAATATAAAAGTTATGCTTGTGCGACATCTATTTTCCTACTTAAAGTGTGATAGAACTTCGTGCCACACCCCTTTCTGAGTGGAAAAATCTGAAGCACAGAATCCAGCGGAGGCGCCGGCGGCTTCTCCGGTGCCGGCGGCTCTGCTGAATTCTGTACTTCAGACTTTTCCGCTCAGAAAGGGGCGTGGCACGAACTTCGCACATTTTTAGTAGGGAAATAGACATCGCACGAGCATACTTTTTTGATTTCTGGGATGCTAAGATCTCGTAGAATTAGTTATCACAAGAACAGACGATCACCAGAAACGTTTCACCTTTAAGCTGTGGTGGCTTCATGCCCACGACTTGGGGTGTGGTGGAGGCAGGGGGGGGAGGGGGTTCAAAGTGCATCTTAGGTTCGGTTGGATTCGGGGGGGGGGGGGGGGGGGGGGCTGACATAAGCTTACGCGAGCAAACGACGCATCGCTCCATCTGTAGGGGGGAAGAGGCGGGCTTTTCAGCAGCATTTTGAACTTTCGCTACTTCTCGCTCGACCTGCGCAACCGCGGAAATTAAAAATATTAAGAGAGGACACTCCTCCACGAGATGTTTGCTTGCGGAAGCTACGGGACTGACGTGCAAGCAGCGCGTCAGTCCCCAAATTCAGAAGTCGCGCACGGACTTCTGAATTTGGCGCTATTTGTGAATATAACTAATCTGATGTACTTGAATTTATCCAGTAGATGTGGGGTTCTGCCGGGCACAGTTAGTGTATTAGTAGGGATACGAAGGGAAAGAGAAGTGCCGAAGGAAAAGAGAGGAACGACGTTTCGATCGAGCGGTGCACCTGAAGAAGACCTTTTGGTCGAAACGTCGTTCCCCTCCTTTCCTTTGGCACTTCTCTTTCCCTTCATATCCCTGCTTTTCCAATATTCGCTGCCATTTCCATAAAAAAAAAAACCTGATGCATTCCCGATTACCCCCGAAGCAGTGCATACCGGTAATATATATATATATGACATCTTGGGGCTAAGTAGGCTGTAGGCGTATTTTTATAGAAGTAGAAGCCACCGAGGGTCAAACAAACTTGGAAGGTTTAATTCAACATGTATAAGTTATACAGAAACCGCGACGTTTCGAAGGGGGACCCTTCTTCCTCAAGCGGGACTATATGATCCACAATATCCGTAAATGATAATCGCACGTTTGTATTTTGAGCCTAAAGGCTGTATTTTTCGTTATAAACGGCCCACTCTGGCAAGCGCTCGGAGAACAGCCAGCGGAGACCACGTGACATCCAACGCAATCGTGACGTAGTTCGTCTCGGGACGAGGAAAGCTACGGCGAGGCTGACGTCGAGAGGATGGCCTAGTCGTTCCAGCCACCGAAGCGGCTGCTTTTGTACCAATTTGGAGTGACGCGTTAATCTTCTATAATCTTGTAGAGGGACGATAGCGACTTCTGGGTCACACAAAAGGGATTCTCGGGAAGAGGGGAGTTACTCCTTCCCCCTTCTCTCGTCGTGGCCGGAGGCGAGACAGTTACCGTCACCACCTGTCAAGGTTCCTAGACGGGAATTACAAACGAGGCTGTAGCGACATCCACCAGGTGCTCTTAGCTAATCGTTCAATTTGTTTTAAAATTGCTTTTCGTGACTTTTGTTTTAACAAGATATTGGCGTGTCCGATCTGATACTGCTCCTCTGAACACATATCGACCAAATAATAAGCGTCAAAAGTTCGTTGTAGTATCCCTTTAAAGGGATACTACAACGAAACCCCACTCTTTCCGAGAATCCCTTTTGCGTGACCGAGAAGTCGCTATTGTCCCTCTACAAGAATATAGAAGATTAACCCGTCACTCAAAATTCGTACAAAAGCAGCCGCTTCGGTGGCTCAAACGACTAGGCCCATCCTCTTGAGGTCAGCCTCGCCGTAGCTTTGCTCGTCCCGAGACGAACTACGTCACGATTGCGTTAATGTCACGTGTTCTCCACGGGCTATTCTCCGAGCGCTTTCCAGAGTGGGCCGTTTATAACGAAAAATACAGCCATCTGGCTCAAAATACAAACGTGCGATTGTTATTTATGGATATTGGGGATCATATTCAACCTATTTTTGAACACGACGGATATATTTCAAACTTTGTTGAAGTATCCCTTGCATTGTTTTAGACGTAGTACAGGGTGTCACAAAAAATATTTACAGTTTTTTTTTTCTTTTTACTGCAAAACTAAACTAGGCATCGCTGAACGCTCATTCTTCGCCCAAAGGTAGCACTAAAGGTCACAACCAGATGCCAAAGTTTCAGCCCGATCCGATAAATTAATTAATTTATTTATTTATTTATTTATTTTACCCTCAGGGCCAAAGGCGTTACAGAGGGGAGTGGGTATATAAAAAAAAAGCACATAGAAAAAATACAGAACAGCAAAACGGCAGGAGGACTATGGTTGTGTGGAGCAATACATGTTAGTCAAGGCATTTCTGAAACTCTTACTGTCTACGATTTCGGCAACATCCATGGGAAGGTGATTCCAATACAAAGAGGTGCTGGGAATGAAGGAATGATGATGCGTTAGTCCTGCAGGATGGAATGAAACTTTGAATCTATGATCGTTCCGTGCTGAGAGATAATGGGGTTGCGTTAGTAGCCTTTGCTTGAGAGATGAATTATGATGATATATTTTGTGGAACAAACACAAGCGAGACACTTTTCTGCGCAATGAAAGATTAGGCAAGGATAAACTGGTTTTCATTACGGTTACGCTGGCGGTACGATGGTAATTAGAAAGAATAAAGCGGGAAGTACGATTTTGGACGGATTCTAATTCAGAAATGAGCGATTCGAGACCGGGGTCCCAGATAGACGCAGCATATTCAAGCTTACTCCGAACAAGGGTTTTGTAAAGAATCAGTTTTAATGACATAGGCGCGAGGAAAAAGTTTCTTTTAAGGTAACCAAGCATGCGATTAGCATTGTTAACGATATGTTCAATATGAGCTTTCCTGGATAAATCACAAGTTATGTGCACTCCCAGATACTTGTAGGATGGCACATACTCAAGAGGAACGTCGTTATCAACGGAGTAAACAGGACGTGTTGTGTTAAGACGAGACACACGCATGTATTTACATTTAGCAGTATTTAATTTCATGCACCACAAGCTACACCATTCAGAAATAGAGTTAGCATCAGACTGAAGGAGAGATATGTCAGAGTCATTAGTAATTTCACGATAAATAACACAGTCATCTGCAAACAGACTGGCAGATGAGCATACATTGTTAGGTAGGTCGTTAATATAGATAAGAAATAAGAGGGGTCCTAGAACAGAGCCCTGGGGAACACCTGAAGTGACTTGTGAAGGTTGGGAATCTACATCATTGACAGTTACAAACTGCGATCGATTAGTAAGAAACGAGCGCAGCCATGCAACGACATTAGGGTCTAAATTAAGTTTGATAAGCTTTTGAATAAGGAGGGAGTGAGGGACCTTGTCGAAGGCTTTAGAAAAATCTAGGAAAATACAGTCTACCTGAGAGCCGCGGTCAAGAATAGAATGAAGGTCATGGGTAAAACACGAGAGCTGAGTCTCACAAGAGAATGATTTCCGGAAGCCATGTTGAGCATTACAGAAGTAAGAGTTAGACTCTAAAAAATTAGCAAGGTGAGAGTATATGATATGTTCAAGATTTTTACAGGGTATGCTAGTGATTGAGATGGGACGATAGTTAGTTGGGGAATGTTTGTCACCTGATTTATGCAAAGGAATCACTCTCCCAATCTTCCAATCGTCGGGGATAAAACCAAGCTCCAAAGACTGCTCAAAAAGTTTGGATAAAATAATTGCACTTTACATTTTCGTATTTTTCAGAAATTTAGAATTGATGTTGTCAATACCAGCAGACGACGACATTTTGAGAGTATCAATCACATTGGCTATGCCTATAGTGTCAATACAGATTGGATCCATTGGAAAATATGCGTTGGTAGAAAATTCAGGAATACAAGAAATCTGAGACGAAGAGAACGCCAACACAAACATTTCGTTGAAGACCCTTGCACTATCACTGCTAGGAATATCATCACCATCGGCATTTCTAAGAGACACGGCACACCTATCATGCTTATTTACAGAGTTCCAGAATTGCTTGGGATTATTAATCAGCATGCTGGGCAAGGTAACATTGAAAAACACATCTTTGGCCATGATTGTAAACCTGAGACTGGGGCAGAAAGAGAACACATCAGAAGGTAGAAAAAGAGGATTTCCGAAAGAACGGAACGTTATTTAGCCAAGGGACCTAAATTTTGTCTAAATGTGAGGCCTTCCAGACTCGATGTGTTTTCCGCCGTTCAAAACGTTGCGCGCTTAGTAGGTCATGATGAAAAGACGGCTTTTGTGGATCAGACGGTGGGGAGATTAGATAAAGTCATGGGAGACTTGTACCCGAAAGAAAAAAGGAATTTTAAGGATGTAAACATGGTCAAGAATGAGATAGATTCACGGTCGTTAAAATTACTCCAAACAGATAAAACGGGGAGGTTTGGTATCCTCCCAATGAAAGAATTTCAAAATTTTCTTTATTGAGACGTTGCCTCCTCTTTTTCTACCTTCTGATGTGTTCTCTTTCTGCCCCAGTCTCAGGTTTACAATCATGTTCAACTTACACCAGCTCGCCTGCACTCTGACCATTTTTTCGTCATCTTTGGCGTTCGTAATGGCTGTCTTATAAGCGCTAGCTGCGGATGCATAGGCGTCCCAACGCTGCTGAGAGTTAGAGCTTTTCGCAGATCGAAAAAGACGTTTCTTCTTGTTAGACAATCGTTTGAGGGATTGATTAAACCATGGAGACTGGCAATTATAAGTAACGGATCTTAGCGGTATGAAAGTGCTCATGAGAGAATCAACTTTGCATTTAAATAGATTCCAATTTTCGTCCAGGGAGCGATACGAAAATTGTGGTAAGTAGTCATCTAAGAAAAGACACAACTCACGATTAATTGATTCGAAGTCTGCTCTCTTATAATCTCTGACGCGTTTCGTATTATCAACAGTACCAGATACTGAACCCTTAAGCTCAAAATAAATCAATGAGTGGTCACTCAAGCCAGGCAGGCAGGATACAGAAGAAACAATATCGGGCACAGTAGAAAAATAAGGTCTAGAATGTTTGATGTAGATGAAGTGATTCACGTAGGTTGTGTAACGAGTTGCGAAAAATTGAAATCAAGACATATTTGTAAAAAGTCGTAACATTCCCTTGAAAAAGGCTTCGAAAATGGTCATTCGCTCAACCACACTACGTTGGGATAATTAAAGTCGCCCAGTAAAATTAGTGGGAGACTAGGAAAACGAACAGAAACTTTATTGATAGCATCATGAAAATCTTGAACGAAGTTAGAGCTACTGGACGGGAAACGATAACAGGCTCCCAAAATCAACCCCGAGTGGTGCAAGCGAAGATGAACAAACACAATTTCCAAGTTGTTACTTATATCAACGAGGGATGATTCAAAGCGGTCAGACACAGCAATCAAGACGCCCCCACCGCACTTTTAGCCTCTATCATGTCGGTACACACTGAAACGCTTGTTACAATTGAAAAGTTCACCGTTATCAACCTTAGCCGAAAGCCAGGTTTCAGTCAAAAGGATTATGTCAGCATCAGTGGAATCGATAACAGAACATAAATCGTCCCTTTTTGGAAGAATGCTACGAATATTAGTAAACAGAACAGAAACTTGTTTTGGCAACGATGACAAGCCAGTGCCCCTCACGACTCGTCATTGCCGGGTGTCGGAAGCCGAATCAGTTACGTCGTTATCAGCTGGTTTTTGATAAACCTGAGTACTACGCGTGTCTGCAAGCTCACAGACACTGTTGATAAGGGGATTATAACTAAAACACTTGTTGTTCATAAAGAGCTTGTTATAGCGCAATTTAAATGTACCGTTGTGTGATTTGCCAAATTCCACAAGCTTCTTCCTAGCATGTCTCGTAGCGGGTGAAAAATCTTCGCTGACAGTTATGCCGCTAGGCTTCAGTTTAGCACTTGAGAATAAAATTTGTTGCTTCATTTTAAATGACAAGAATTTGACTATGATCGGTCTGCATTTATTGCCTGAGAATGCGTCAAGCCTGTGCGCTCGTTCAATGGTGTCACTAGGGATGACCAGGTTGAGAGGAGTCGCTATCATTCAGCAATTTACCTTCTGTTTGAGCCAAAGTTTCCGACTGAGCGTCATCCAAGCCATAAAAAAGCAAATTATCCCGTCGAGACCTATCTTCTTGTTCTGCTTGACTAACCTTCAACGTGGAATTATCATTTAATAGGGATGCAACTTGTTGGCGCAACGTTACCAACTCTTGATGGACGACCTCACAAGCGGTGCTTTTAGTCTCGACGGCAGATAGTCTTTTATCGAGTTCCGTGACTTTACCCTGAATTGACTTCTGATTAATTTTAATCTCATTTACGGATTTGATTAGGTTCGACTGTTCATTATCCATTTTTATCGTACGGGCATTGACACCTTGTAAGAGAGTGAACATATCATTAAATTGCTTTAGTTGTGCTTCTGTCATGGAACCTAGTTCCTGAGACATCTGAGACCGCGTGGGGCCGGGATTAAGCTCGACGTCCCCGGACAGTAGAATAAGTTGGCCGACCGCGTCAACACACTGCTCAAGCAAAGACAGCAAAATCCCCGGGCAAAAGTTAGTCAAAGTAATCAAAAGTTATAAAAGTTATAAATGATTTTCTGAAAATTTCTATGGGAAAATGGCGGCCGACTGAGTTTTCAAATACATGGGTCTCTATGGCACCAGAAACCGAAAACGGGCAAAAATGGGCTCTATTTTCCCATTGAAATTTGCAGAAAATCACTTATAACTTTTGAATAAGGTATCGGATCGGGCTGAAACTTTGGCATCTGGTTGTAACTTTTAGCGCTACCTTTGGGCGGAGAATGAGCGTTCGGCGATGCCTAGTTTACTTTTGCGGTAAAAAAAAAAAAAAAAAACTGCAATTTTTTTTATTTTTTTGTGACACCCTATATTTTATCCAACACTGGCGTTTTATGGCACTCAGGTTACTGCGTTGCGCTGCCCGTAGACACGCGTCTGTGAAGTTAGGATCGAGTGAGCTCCTCTCACTTTCGTACAAAAGAAGCTACGCCCGTGGAACGTTGCGGGAACCGGTCGTCGCTCCCGTCAAAATGCCTCCGATCGGGTGGTTATCATTTGAGCCCGTTCTCGTTTCGCCCTTCTCACTTGGCCCTTCTCAAAACAACCATTCTCAAAAGAATATTCTCTCTTAGACCTGTCGCATTTGGTCCTTTCCCGTTTTGTCCTTCGCATTTCAACCCTCCTCATTTGAGTCCGTTCTCGTTTCGCCCTTCTCACTTGGCCCTTCTCAAAACAACCATTCTCAAAAATATCTCGCTTTGACCCGTCGCACTTGACTCTTTCCATACCAAGTCGTTTTCTTTTCGGGTAATATTAATAAATACATTGATATATTTTGTGCGTGTGTGTGTGTGTGTGTGTGTGTGTGTGTGTGCCACGCTACCGGCATACTCTCTCTGCTAAGGATTTTAGCAGTGCGTCGAGGTCGTCATTAAAAGCTACTATACCTGTTTTCACCTTAAGAACCGAAGTAAAACAAGTCCGGCTCCTCGCGGAACGTTACTAATTTCCCCCTTTATGTGGATAATGAAGACATATGTAGGTGAATTTTAGATTAGATATATGTTATCTTATCAAGATGTACACGTTCCAAACGTCAAAGGCATCGCTTTTCCCTCTGACAACCGAATCTCGTGAGAACTATTTCGCGCCGCGTAGGAACAATGCGCAAAACGTACTTTTTTCTTGAGGTGAAAACAGGTATAGCTGACAATAAAACAGACCAACTATTTATCGCAGCCAGATCATATTCCGAAATGTCACGCTGTTTGAGGTCTCTCGACTTAGGGCAATGCCACCACTTCTATAATATATGCTATTTCTGTTCAAACAAAGTTTCTAAATTAATTTCGTTTGCGTAGAGGAAGGGAGGCAGGCGTCATTGTACGATTCTCAGTGCGTACCTCTACACATAACGTATATCTGATGATATATTGGGGGCCCAAGCAAGGTAAGGCTCATCAACAAAACCGCGAAGGCATAACGACGTTAGAAGCATGCCGAACTAGTGACATTCGGTCGTAGCGCGAACGGGCGAAATGAGAATGGGTCCAGTTGCGAAACTTATGAGAAGGTTAAAACAAGGCGGACCAAGTGAGAATGGGACGAAATGCACACGGCCCAATTGCGAATGGAACGTTTTCAGATAACGGGCAAAATGAGAATGGGCCCAGTTGCGAATAAGACGATTCGGATCTTATGAGAAGGTTCAAAAGAGAAGAACAATATGAGAATGGGACGAAATGTGCAAGGTTCAAATGCGAATGGGACGTTTTGAGATACACCCCCTCCGATCTGCTATCCTCCAAGTATGGAGCACGTGCGCATAAACGTTTGCAAGCACGGCGTCCCAACAGGTACCCCCATGCGTGCAAGCACGTGCAGCATGCGCGTGCAAGTAGCTTTGGCAGGTTGCGATTGCGCGTGCTTGCTCACACGAGCAGTAAGACTTTTCCAAAAGTGCTTTTGGCCGGTTCCATTTTCAGTGCTCGTGCGTATGGCGCATGATTTGCTCGCTTTCCGAAGCGACGAAGGTGCGCGTGGGCTGTGGAGATCGCACGCTGGACTGAGGAGTTGTAAATACTGGAATGGTGCCCATACTCGGCGTTAACTCTTTCTTCGCTAGGTGGTCAAGGTTAGCGTATCCGTTGGGGTCCATATCACATAAGCGAATGACATTTTAGCGAACAGCGACATTTGAGCGATTCGACGTTTTAGCGAATAACGGGGGCGCGCGTTAAGCCATCCGCCGCGCTGCGTTTACGCCGCTTCGCGGCGACAGTCTGCGGCGGCTCATTACAAAAATGTGAGCCCATTTGGCCCACCCGAAAACGCCGCTTCGCGGCGTCCGACTATTCGCTAAAGTGTCATTCGGTGAAACGTGGGCGTTCGCTAAAATGTCATTCGATCAAGTGAGTGCCTCCCCTCGCGCAGCAGTGCGCACGGCACTGGAAATTAAGGGCTGGTGCCTGATGCGCGCAAGCATATGCAGCATGCGTCAAATGGCCCACTTGCAACCCTTAATAGCCATTTGACAACGCAGAACAAAAGCCTTGACGCCTACTCCATAGACTCGGCAAGTGCTCGGGGGTCGGAAGTTTGTCGGGTTTCACTTACCTCGTTAGCCCTTGAAGTAACCTCTTTATTTACAGGTGAGAGAGAACATATATTTTTTAATCACCACTCCCTGATCAAAACAATGAACAAAGACAACTCAAGAGATTTTCAGTTCTATTCAAGAAGACGACATCAGTTTAGCAGCGCTTCCCGTTTCATGGACTGTGAGTCGTTTACGATAAGCAAGTAGAACACACAACATGAAAACAGGTTCAATCGCACTGTTGATGCCAGAACTGACGAAAGTCTGAGGAAAACATGTGTTGGACTTTTTGTAACACTTCCTTTGTTGAAGAGTGAAGCAAATATTAACATATATACAAATACATCAATCACGCACGCTTTACATTTAGTATATACTATACTACTATGCCAACCTTGACGTGGGCTCAGCTACATGACGTAAGCTTAGCTTTGTCTCTCTTAATTGTATCCACACTGTACAGCGTATGTCAGGCAACCGTGTAATATTATTACAGTTAGTGCTAAATGAAATCTTCTAGCACAACAGGAATTTGTCGCACTCACAGCTATCAAGTTATAAACTAGCGAATGTTAATTGACATTGTAAATTTATTTAATCATCAGGTTACCTTTTTCTCACTGTACAAGTTACATGTTTGGTACGCCGGCATTCCCAGGCCTATGAAGCATGCAAGCATGTGCGATGATTTGTCAGCTTAGTCATACAAAACTCAGTGTTGTGTAGGTTGCTTTGTTATACATAATTTAGGGCAAAAAACTGGAGTATCCAATTTTGTTATATATGTATATCAAAACTGGTTCTTTTCGTCACGAATGCTGTTTCTCGTTTCTTTCATTCATGTTTGACTTAATATTCTGACATAAATATACCGACATCATCGCCAAACTTGGACAAAATGTTTACAACATACATGAAGGATGAGTTCATTTAGGGATTGAATTTTAATCGATTCCAAAAGTAGTCTTCGCTGCAACTGGTTACGGAAATTTTCTTTTTAAACACAAGTTTTAGGAATTCCCGAGACTGTAAGACACATATGATGTTATGCATAACATCGAGACAGAGAGCCTGACCTGGTTTGGTCTAGCTACAAACCATTACATGGCAGTGATGGAAAAAAAAAATATCGACATGAATATTACGGCACAGAGACAACAGGTTGATTGCCGTACTTTCAACTATATACTAAAAAAAAACATTAAAAAACACTGTAGCATGGAGGTAGAGTTTGTGGCCACACTGACAGTTGATGAGTAACAATATCCGTAGAACGCTCCATAGCATTTGGTACCCTAACAAGATCCTCCACTGACACATCGAACACAAATACTTTCAAGCAAACGGTGTTCAGTGGCAGCGAAGTGCATGAAATATGTCTAACGACTTGTGCGAATCGCCAGTTCTGGTCTGTACACAGTTCACTCTGTCATTTGTTCGCAATATTGAACACCATTTACATAAAGTCATTTGTGGCGTACACGCACATATATGGTCTTTTGAGCTTCTACGTCATTCACGGTTCCTTTGACACGTATCACCGATGATCCACGTCGCTCTCGTAGGCACCAAAGTATGCGGTCGACCTGGACATGGTGTTGTACATGGAAGGAGGACCCATCATTTTCGGGCCTGGATGGTAGGAGAGTGGCACTGCGTATGGCGGAAAACAGGTGCACGTGCTCGGCGGGGGCTTGAGGCACGTGCACTTGACGTGGCCATTCACGACGGGCACAGGCCCCGACGTGTAGCGAGGCCGCGATCTCCGAAGTCTCACAATGCAGATGATCATGATGAGTATACAAACGAATGCCACGACGCCAGCGACAATCCCGATAATCATCGTGTCCACTTTCGTGAGGACGCTCTGTCCGCCGGCCGGACGTGGACGCGTTGTCGTGGGCGCTTCGAAAATGATGTCGGGCTCGTTGCGGTACGCCGTTGTCTTGCGTAGGATGTTCGTAGTTGTCGGATTCCGCGACGGAGAGGTTCCCGTGGTCGTCTTCTGACGGCGGGAAGTTGCCGGTGACTCCTCGTTTTCTTCGTCGTTGTTGTCGTCATCGCAGAAGAGGTCGTCCATTTGGAGGTTTGAAACGAGGATTTTGTTCAAGTGATGTGGGTGAACGCATGCTACATTGACGAGCGACTGCTTGCCGTCTTTTCTACGTAGTCCCTGGTGATCTTGGATCCAGCGCCAAAATGGCAGCAAGTTGCAATCGCAAGTTATGGGATTTTGTTGGATGCCTCCTACTCTAAGGACAGCCTGTTTGCTGTCGATTGCCGCTAAAAGCTGAGTACTCACTCTTTTGATTTGATTGGAATCGGCGGTGAGAATACGTTTGGTGGAGAGTGGCAAAGGAAGAAAAATGGTCGTTGGAAGGTCGCTGATACCTGTACCAGAAATAGAGACTCGGAATTCTGGACTTCGGATGCCAGCGAAGGCACTCGACGACAGGCCGGTGATGCTACTTCCTGTAACGAAAAGCTTGTTGAGCCGTGGGCTGTAGGCTTTCTGCAACTGGTCCTTGAACATGCGGTCTTTAATTTCTATCCCCAAACTTTCAAGACCTTCAAACGGTTCGAGACACTTCCGTGTTTCTAGAGACTGAAGACTGGGATATCCGTACAAATCAATCGTCGACACCTTCGACAACGGAATCAGGGCTTCGCACTCAAGTTGGCTTAGCTTGGGAAGCCCGGAAAACCGGAATTCTTCTAAACTTCCGAGGGCCTCTAGGTCGCCCTTAATTAAGTATGCAATGGGGTTTCCAGAAATGTCAAGCTTTCGCAACTTCTCGAGATTGTTCCAGGCGCCGACGGTGCTGACGCTAAGGTTAGGTATTTCGTTGTTGGAAAGATCTAGAACTTCCAAGAGTGTCGTCTTTTGAAAGTTGTCGGAACTAATCGTCGTTATAGCGTTACCCGACAGATTCAACAGCCGCAAGAAGGGACTTTCGATTAGTGGCAAGCTTCTAATCCCGGTGTTGGCCAAGTGCAGAAATCGAACGCTTTTTGGCTCTGCCAAGAGTACGTGATGGGCGTTGGGAGAAAGGGGATTGTTGGAGACATCTAACTCTTTTATGTTCACAAGGACGTCGGCATTCGATGGGAAGTCTTCAATGTTATTATTAGAAAAATTAGCTCTTTCAAGGAAAGAGTATTGCTTCCTGAGAGCTAGGGTAGGAAACACACTGAACTGATTGTGAGCAAGATTGATGCTCTCCAGCTTGAAGTCCCTGAGGCGGCTGAATATGTCCGAAGGGAGTGCACTCAGGTGGTTGTAGCTCAAATCTAGGTTAACTTGACTAATTCCTTGGAAAAGTTTGTCCCCTAACTGCGAAATTTGGTTATGCTGAAGTTGGATTTGGCGCAACTGTGTCGAATTTTGAAAAGCTCTGTCACCGACGCCGCTGATCTGGTTATGCTGTAGCTCGAGGTGCCGTAAGTTCGGCAAATCCGCGAAGTCAGAGTCTTCCAAAGTGTGCAATTTATTATAACCGAGACTGAGGTGTTCTAAAGACCAAATCGAGCGAATTATTTCACTCGGGAAAAACGATAGTTTGTTATAACTAGCATCTAATTTTCGAAGTCGTTGGTGCATCGTAAATGAATCCGGATACAAGTATGCTATCTGGTTATGACTCAGGTCAAGCTCTTCGATACCCGTTTCCCTCGTAAAAAGTTCGGCTTTGAAAGAATTGAGTTCGTTCTCCTGCAGCTGCAGTTTCCGAAGCGCGGGCAGGTTGTCGAACGTTCCGGTCCGAATATTACTGAACCGATTCTTGCTTAAGTCGAGTGTCGCTAAGTTTGTGAGGTTTGCGAAAGCCTTAGAGTTCATGTCTCTAATAAAATTGTTCGTGAGAGAGAGCTCGCGAAGATCGACGAGATTTGAAAGCGCGCCGAACCTGATTTCCGCAATGTTGTTATAACCCAGATCAAGGAACTGCAGTTCACGGAGCGCCGCAAGGGAGCCAACTGGAAGATCACGAATCTGATTTGATCTCAGATCAAGACGTTTGAGCTTCCTGAGAGCAGACAAGGCGCTGGAGGGAAGGGCGGTCAACTTGTTCATTCCCAGGCTTAGAAGCTGCAGGTTGGGGAAGTCCAGCTGAAGCGAATCTGACACGATGCCGTTGTCTCCCAAGTCCAGAGCCATGAGTGACTTCTGTAAGCCACCCAAGTTCCCGGAAGACAGTGTGCTGATCTTATTTCCGCGAAGGTTGAGCGTCTCGAGGGACGGAAAACTCTTGAACGTTCCGTTAGGAATTTCCGCGATGAGGTTGTAGGCCAGGGACAGTTCTCGTATATTCATACCAGGGCTGACAACTGCCGGGGAAAGCACCGCAATCCTGTTGTAGTCCAGGTGCACTTTTTGAAGCTTCTGAAGCGAACTCAAAAGTGCGGAGGGAAAAACGAGAAGTTGGTTGTCGTTTAAATGAATGGATTCCAGGTTTTCGAGGCCTCGGAAAGTAGATGCGTCCACTTTGCGAATCTGATTGACGTCTAGTTTCAGAACCTTCAGTCTCTTCATGCCTTCGAAGCTTCCCGGTTCGATTTGAGATATTTCGTTCCTGCCGAGGTCTAGGTACTCCAGAGACCTCAAGTCTGACGGCAGGGCTCCGTTGAACGTCCTTATCTTGTTGGCGCTCATCGCGAGCATTTTGAGCGACTGGAAGGCGACGCAACGTGGTTGTGGGAATGTGCACCATGAAGTTGTTCGAAAGATCAAGTGTCGTAAGTCGGTTGAGGCCATCGAACGCACTCCCTGGCAGTGTCTTGAGGCGGTTGCCCGCAAGAAGAAGGATGTGGACGGATGGCAGAGTGGCGAACGCACCGTCTTCGATGACGGAGATCTTGTTGCTCGTCAAGTTGAGGGTTTGCAGTGAGGAAAGGTGAGGGAAAGCGCCCTTGGGAACGTGCTCGATCCGGTTTTCGTCTAGGCTGAGCCAGGTTAAGGCCGGGAGGTCCGCAAGGCTGGACGACGGAACTTCCTCAAAGTTGTTGCCGTTGATATGGAGTACCTGAAATGTACATCGGCCTAGTTAGTACCGAAAGGACGCAAATACAATATAGTGAAATGTTTAATCGTTAGTGTTCGGAATGTGTGAAATAGTGAATATAAAAATAAACAACATACAAAAAAGAAAACATAACCCAAATATTTTGGAGCATCTATATAACGTAAAACGCTGTAACGTTGTTGTTGTTGTTTCTCGCTAAGAATTAGTAAATTTCTCTAATTCGAAGTGCAGGTATACAGTACTGCGATGAGCCTCAAAGTTGTCAAGGCCACCATTAACGTTGCGTGATTGCCATGTGCTTTTACAGGTTTCTACAAATATGTCAGGTACCAAACGCTTCCGGAACTGTTATTTCATTTGACACAATGCCAAAAATATAAATTTAACCGCAAATATTGAATTATTTTTTGTGATATCTTTGCTTAAATGACAAACCTTGACCCTTCAAACAATATCTGCGTCCACACTTCCTATGCAACACTTAAGCCAAAATGACATGCATTTAAATACCCAAGTGGGCACATAGCAGAAATACACACACACACACACACGCGCGCACGCGCACGCGCTCGCGCAGGCGCGCGCACGCACGCACGCACGCACACACGTGAAAGTAGTACATTGTAGAATACTTGAAAAACACCGTCAGTAATTTAAGTGGCACTTAGAAAAGTCATCATATCCCACCGACTCCTCGCTCGCGTAGAAACAAACATGTACATATTCTCGGAGTCGTGAGATTTCACTATCATTCTCGTTATTTGCGCCAAAAAAGCCTCGTCTGAACGACATTTTGTATGCGGAACATATCTGGATTTCGTTCCAGTGAGGACGGGCAGTCACGTGTACGTGCGGACGACCTATAGCAACGGTGGATCTCCGTATATTTTATTATAGCGCGTCGCGTCCCACTACGGCCTCCAAGAGGACGCAGCTTGTCGCAAAAGGAGGGTAGCGAGGCGCGTATGTCCTTCGCGCGTGTGTCCTTCTGGATAGAGGACGTCGGGCGATCGCAGGCAAAATACCGCGCCGTCGTTCGTTTACTCGATCTGAATACATATTTTAGAAGAGTTACAGATAACGCGGTTTTTGTTTTTCTTGGCAAAGGGGAGTATTAAATTCGCTATAGTTTGCAATACAATTCTACGTAGGATGCTCGTTTTAAAGTTCCCACTAGCATAAATTAGGGTAATGTAGTGAGATGAAACTCCTTGAACAAATACAAGCATATAGGGATAATTACTCGCAGTTTACGAAAATCAAAAGAATACGAGCTTCATCATGGGCGCTCTGCTATTTCGGCTGCCAATCGCGAAGCAGCTCTTGTCTGGACTGATAGGGCCTTTAATTCTTACGCCTCATCGAGACACTATGTAGTCTGCCTCTGGGCATTGGGAGACAAGCTCAAAGTCTAGGTATGTGTGCACGCATGATTGTCCGAACCTATACTTGTATGACATGCTATAAGTACTGCTGTATGTATATCACAGTCACGAAATGCAATTTCTTTTTGCGCAGCCTGTTTTTGGGCATTGGGAGCGTAGATTAAACTCTAGTGGTGTGTTAAAACAAGACTGTCCAAACGTATACCTGTATGATGTATCACGGCCGCTTGATGAAATGAGCCTTTCATCAAAGGCCGTGGATGCATGTACTATACATACTTCTGTATACGTATAACAGAAACGAAATGTTAATGTTCTTTGTGCGCATAACAGACCGGAAACAAACAAAATGAACACACTAGGTATACATGCATGCTAACAAATTTTACAAATATGACGTCAATCACAGGTAGGATGTCTCTTTATGTACGGCCGAGTGTCTCTGTGAACGTCACATTGAGGTTGTCTAGGTTTCTCTAGTTTCCATATCAGCAAAATAAGAGTTGCCACAGAAACGTGACTTCTTTTTTTTTTTCGATGACGTGAAAGTATTCTGCAGAGTGTAAAATATATCTATATATCTATATATATAAAAAAAACAAAAAAAATAAAAAAACAGATGAAAGTGTTTGCATAAAAGGCCCTACTATCGTTCAGAGACCCACGTCTACGTGTGTAGCAGCGTGTGAAACAATTAACATTCTGATTTCTACTAAAGTAACGAAACACATTTCTGGTGTTTGCTCAGCTTGTCCTTGAGCTCGCACGGCCTGGACGTCTAGGGCGCCTAGCGCACCTTCGGGAGCTCACGACACGTAGCGCAGGATGCTTAGCAGCGGATAACGAGCCCTATAATTACGATAACCCACAATGCGGACGTCGGCAGAAAGGTTCACTCGAACGTTCTCATCTAAAGTGCCGGTGCATTGAGCGACTCGAGCGCTAATCGCACGCCCTCAGGTACAGAGTCTGCATTAAGCTTGCTCGTATTCAGCCCACAGTTTACAAGCTCAATACACCGATAAAAATATATAATTAAATATAGCCCACCTTTAGAATCGAACGAGTTTATATCCTCTTGTTTTAAAGTTGCAGAGTCACGGTGGCTCGATTCACCGGCCGTGGCACACTTACTGTTCGCCTTACGAGTTTCTAAACAGACATCTTATTGGTCGCCGAATCAAGATGAACTCCACGCCTCGAACACATATAGTTCTACTTAATATGGGCATCTGACTCGTGCGACTCGTTTGTTCGCACGAACGAATGTCTGGGCTTATTACGAAGTCGTGTGTACAAGAATATTCCACACGACCGGCCTTAAACAGGTGAAGTGGCCTTTCAGAAGCTTATACGAACGGGACCCGTCGACGATGATTGTTCATGGATTATGCGCTTGCATCACGTGCTGTTGTTAATGTCCTCGTTGAGCTGCCCTTTATCGCTAGCTGGTCACGAGCCTACCTTGACATACCGTTGACAATGCGGCCATGTGAGGCTGGTCCCTCAATAAGCGGCCGCTCTGCAACAAAAGCCAGCGCTTGCCGCAACAATACGTTCGACTAGAATGACTTCCTCTTTGGCAGTTGCAGCTCCAGCGAAACCGCCTCGTTCATTCGCGCGGGGGATGGTGTGGCACGGGTTCCATTATGCGGTGTCGTGCACTGCGCGGCGGGCGAAGGCGCGACCGTCGACATGGCGTAACGAATGTTTGGTTTTTCGTCGTAGCGGCACGCGAGCGACGGGCGACCGCAGTCGCCGAAAACTTCGCGACGGACCACGTCTGTTTCCGTATTTTGATGGCCGGTGGAACCGAATGCCACAATTTTCATGACGCGGTACTGCTTAGAAGCAGTGTTTCCTGTCCGTGCTATTCTTCGTGACATTCATTTCGTGTCAGAAATGCCCAAGGAGTCGAGTTTACACGGCGTTTAATTTCCTTGCGCATATAGCTCGCGTCCTTTGTCTTACAGACATACACTTAGCACCGTATTGTCTTCCTGTCTTCCAGAAAAGTTTTTTTTTTTTTGTGGTGACTGACAACTTAAGAAAAGGAGGACGTGACTAGCTTCAATGATCATGCTGCTGCCTATGTTTCTATCAGTTAAAACAAACAACTGTAATCTGCAGTGGTTCGAAGTAAATCGATACAGTGAGCTATGGGCCTTATGTTCTTTAAGAAAAAGCACAAGGCCTATAGCTAACTCTGTTAATTTACTTTATTCAGGATGTAAACACAGGCTGCAGTATAATTATCTAACCACGCCTTTTTTTTTAAGAAAAGAAAGCAAAGGAGGCGAAATTCAATATGTTCATAATGGAGAGCCGTGACTGTAGAGTAAGAAAAAAAAAAATAAGAACGTTCAAGATAGACTATGTTGACCGCCAGTCCGCCTATTTTTTGTCCTCGCATGTCTCGGGTTTTTATCACGAGCCTGCAAATTTCATAATTACTGGTCTAATAGAAACCACAACAACAGTAAAAAATTTGCAGTCACGTGTGAAACTATGGTAAAGTCACAACAAGAGCTGCAGCTCCTTATCGAACCCTAACGTCACGTGGCACTGTTACGTCATGTTACATTATGACGTCACGTGACATCAGGATGTCACGCGACATCGTGACGTCACATGACTCTGCGACGTCACGGCGTCGAGCGCCATACATAACAGCTATCGCAATGAAACAATATGAACCGTGCCTCGAGTTTCTCGATGCCCTTGAAGACTCCGGAGTCTATGCCCTGGAGCAGGTTGTAGGAGAGGTCGAGGAGCCTGAGCTCCCTGAGCCTCCGGAGCTCGTTGCTGGCGAACACGGGACTCAGCTGGTCGCCGAGCAGGTTGAAGCCCAGGTGCAGCTCCTCGAGGGTGTTGTGCACGCCCTCGAGCATGCGGTCCGTGAGCCGCCGGACGCGGTTGTGAGAAAGATCGAGAACGCGCAACGGGATGCCGCTGGCCGTGAACAGCTGCGCCTCGAGGTCCTGGACGCCCGCGTGGCGCTGCGAGAACCGGTGGATGCGCTGGCGGTACGGCAGCAGCGGGAAGTTTCCCTGCGGAGGACAAAATGGGATAGATGGTGAGTTATCAGGTGTAGAGATAAGGGAGGCAGCAGTGTATAGCTTGACGTCCTTGTGGTGCGAGGGCTGATTTTTTTTTTTTTTTTTTAACCTCCAAGGTTGGAGTTTTTACGTGCTATTTCAACGAAGGGCATCTGGCACGCCCCAGCGGAGGACTGGGAAATAATTTGGACTACCCGAGGATCTTTTGACGTGCAACCGAAATTTTGGTTGCACGGCGCCTTCTCCGCATTGAGCCTCATCCGGACTGCGGGCACCTCGGCCGGGATTGTTGCAAACGCCCTTTGCTATATGAATATTTTTTTATAAACAGTGGGCATGGGAGCAGCGCCCCCTAAATCGCACGATTAACCGAGACAAAGACAAAGGGCCTGTGCCGCCATGCCGGTGAACCATAAAGCCAGGGTCACACTGCCTATATTCATCATACAAAAGACAGTCTGCAAACACGAGTCACCGCAATATCCGAGGTTCGAATGCCGCTTACAAAGTTTCCTCCGTGCGGCATTTGAAGCACGGATTTCGCGGTGACTCGCGTTCGAATCTGTATGCCGGCTGTCTTTTGTACGATGCATAAGCAGTGTGACCCCGGCTTAAGCCTTAAGGGTACATACAGGCATTTCACATGCGTACCAAAACTTGAGGTCTTATTTTCGTTCACAAAACAATACCAAGAAAACAGCTGATTTTAGCATTTATGCACGATGTTGATAACGTGCAAAAAGTTTAAAACATTCCAGACTTACACATAACATTTAGATTTAACCAACGAGATAGTTCACAAGGTTTACGTGAGAATTTGAGCTTTGGTTTAATATTCAAACCAAGTCGCGAGCTGATCGGTTTAAATATATATATATAAAAAAAGAACAGATTCCTTCCCCTCTCTTTGTCACGAATAAGAAGCGCGACGAGCGATCTGCTAGTGACGTGATCATTGATTGTGCAGCCCGAAGATTGGTGCCTATTGGTGACGCCGACGATAGATGGATTCGCAGATGTTGTGGGCAAGAATGAGGTTGACACGTGCTGTGAGGCCCGACGAATTGATGTGCTCATTTCTGCCCGATGCTGGGGCCACCAAAGTATGGCATTACGTCACAATCTCGCGAAGGCCTGACTGACCCCCTGTTCCCAATTGATCTGACTTCTCGTCCTTGCGGGGCTAAAGGGCGCGATAGAGAGTGACAGATGACGGCCGAATTCACGCATCTCTGGAATGTCGAATCACTGTCATACTTTGATGTGTAGTACATTGTCTATTTTTGCGGAGAACATACCACATTAATGAGAATGAGCTCGAAAGTCCAGCTCTCGACGTCGTTCAATGCAAGTAAGAAAAGGGGAACTGAAGACAGGATGAGATTGGTGTAACCGTCCCGGATCTAAAGTATGTAAAAAAAAACAACGAAAAAAAAACAAAAAAACCAACAGATTATGGATATAGAAAAACATCGTAAGGGTGCAGGCGAGCTGGTGAATATTAACCATGTTGAATTAACCTGAGACTGGGGTAGAGAGGAAACATCAAAACGTAGAAGACACACTTGATCAAAATCCTATAACAACATTTGTGGCAACAAAACAAAGTTATAAAAAAGGGCCACAGAAAAGTTCGAGATACATAAATTTGTAAAAGACAAGCACGCACTTTTGTATTGTATCTTCGGACGCACCTCGAAGCGTGATTTTCAAACGACATCGAGGACAATTGTTACCGATACTGTAACTAGTAAAATGTCTATAATCTAAGAGCTCATGACGGTATTCTCGCTTATGCTTGCTACAATTCAAAGCACGCGTGAGGTTAGAAACACTATAAAGCGCTTTGTAACCCAAAGCGCTTTGGTACAAAACGGTTTAATAAGCTCTTCAATCATAGCTAAACGCGGGGGGGGGGGGGGGGGGGGGGGGGGAGTGGAGCCTTTTTAGCTTCAACTTTTGGTAGAAACTTCAAAATTACTGCAGGGGTTAGAGGCCGACGTAGTTCATGACTTCGCTCCATGTACGGGGATGGTGTTTTTCGAGGTATTATGCGTACGGGAGAGTGCCCGCCGAATAATACAGATATAACAGTGGGAGTGTAAGGACCTGATATGACGTTTCAGCATGTTTCTAACCGCTCTCGAACGTTCTGTTGGAACCGTGAAGCGGCTAACATTTTACGGAGTTCGTATACCTGCCCCTCAACGCTGCAAAGAGGTTATGTTTGATTGAAACTAAGCTACTCTCGGTTTTCACTCACATTTACGAGTAAAATATGTCTTTTAATACACTGACTTGCCATATCCATCGTACATTCTTGCTCAGCTTAGTCAGGGGCGTGGACAGGACACCAGGGGGGCTATGTTCGACAAATGTTTCGTTTCTCCTAAAAAGAAACGGAAGTGACTGAAGCGACGATATCGATTCTGATTGGTTAGAGGCTCAAATGACGAAAGTTCCCTCTATTGTCATTTGAGCCTCTAGCCAATCAGACGCGATATCGTCAGTTCCGTCACTTCCGTTTCTTTTTAGGAGAAACGAAACATTTGTCGAACATAGCCCCCCAGGAATCCGAGCTGCGCTTAGACACTGTATTTTGTCAAGGAGACGAACCTATTTTCTAGGCACGGCACGCGCCGTCGGCTAACGTCATCAGTAACCCGATACGATCAACTGTCCGGCTACGCTACAAAGCGGTCAATCTTTTCTTAGAGCGCATACCTGGAAGGCAACTCGGTCGCAGTTGATCCCCGTGCCGTTATCCGGGGGCCCGACCAGGTAGCAGGAGCAGGGCCTCAGCATGGGAACCATGGAAGGAAACAGCTTGGCGCAGGGGACGCTCAGGAAGCGGCTCTCCTGAGCGGTTCCCAGGGCGGCCAGGCCGACCAGCAATGCCGCCGCCAGCGGAACCAGGCTGGCCGATGGTCCGTGTCCCATGGACTGCATCCCGACCAGCTGCCGTCGTCCTGTGGGAACGACCGGGACGAGTCGTAAATATATCAGGGGCCCTTTTATCGAAATCGGTGAGAAAGACATTGTCAATACCCGGTCAACTGCAGCCCTCGGCCTGGACAAGTCGAGGGTCTTTTTGTTTGCAGAGGAGAGAAGGAAATGTAAATAAAGACATTGGCTGCCGCCTCGTCGAGGTCGGCTATTCTCGCGTCTCGGATAAAATCGTTGCTTTGTTTTACAGGATATACATGTCGCGCAGTGTACAACAAAAAATAATCGTGCTAAAGTAATGCAAACAAACAACACCAGCGGAGAAAATCCCGCAGAAACGGTTTTACGTATTCCGGGAAAACAATTTTTCACTTCCCAGGTTTCACTGTTGAACCAATTCGTTCTTCAGTTGTTTTCTTTCGCGCCCGAAATTCGTAGTTTCTGGACGTCTGCGTGAACGTAGTGGAATCAGTTCGGGCTTGCGACAGGCGAGTTAAGAATCGCACGTGAATCTCAGAAGTCTTCAGAAGTCCTCACATGGATGATATTCTCATTTGTTTATATTTTGGTGTTTTTCAAACTTGCAGGTCAGCGAACATCGAGCTTCCTCTTTCTGTCATCCAACTGTGCGTTTTGATTGTGTTTCATCTGTCGCACCGACAGAATGCATCACAAGACTGGCGATTATAGATTGGTCATAAACCTCCATTACTACAGATTCCATTTGTAATTGGGAAAACAAGAAATTCAGATCGCACAACCCCCGCCACTCCCCCCCCCCCGCCCCCCCTTTTTCCTTACTCGTATTTTGCTCACGGGGCAAAAAGCTTGGAAGTCAAATGAACTGCTGATATTGTTTCCTTTCAATTCTCCATTGTTTGCTTGACATTTTCCTTCAAAGGGAGACAGAAAGGCAGAGTCGTCTTTTTTATATTTTTTCAGTTAGGCAGACATCATGCACCGTGCTCAATGTCGACTCCATTTCATTTACTAAAAAAAAAAAAAATGCTTCTATACTGATAACAAGAAACAAACAAAAAACCCCACTGTTTTCCCAACGCTTTCTCTCTTGCGCCCTTCGTTTTTGTGAATGCACAAATAAATACAAACAAACACCGATGCATACAATTTTCTGAGTTCTCAAGTACACCTCGACTACAGCACCCGTTATTATTAGCCAGGAGGCGTATAACAAATAACGCTCGCCGCCTACACCCACGCCGTACAGCCATCACTTACCTCGCCCAGAACTTGGCCAGGCAGGCAGCTATCTCCTCGCGCAATGCGCAGTTGTGTGTACAACTACAAACCCTTATACTCGTATCCTGCACTGGTTCACCCCAAAGCTGACAGTGGGGCGGGAGCTACGCTCTTGCCGCTCCAATCACCCGCCTCCCTTTCGACACGCGACCCCGCTTTCCGCGCGCGGGGGTAACGGAAGGAGTGTGATCACGTGACAAGGGAATGACTTTATGACTGATTCAACGAGAATGTAGTTTCCACCTCGCTGTCAGCGTAGGGGGGCGAACGGAGCATGGCTGCCGCACCGAGATTTACGGCAACTTCGTGCGTAATGCGCCCGTTCGTATCATGTAGGCGGGTACGGTGTAGGACGGCTGGCTGACCGGCGGCCTGCCTACAGCGCTGGACCGGATACCCTGGACACTCTCGTAGGCCGCACACGCGACCTAGAAAACCGAGCCGCGAGGCGCCCGTGATCTGCGTGAGAAAGGCAACAAGGCCATCGGCGCGATGGTTGCTCCGTGCGAGCCTTCCACGACGTTAGTCAGCCGTTGAGGGAGGCAAAGGCCTCCGTCGAGAGTTTCGTTTTTATAAGGCGACCGTCGGGAGAGATGCGAGATGCGACCGAGCGCGCGGGCGAATATCAGCGCTCGCTAAATTGTGCCTCAAAGCGACGCGAAGGCCGAGCGCTTCGCATCGTTGCCGATGTGCCTGGAGGGCGTCTCCGTGTTTACCCTCCTTCTATGCATTGAGAAAGTGGTTCCGAAGTGGAAACAAACTGCGTCACAGGAGCCGGTCTGTCGTGCTGTCTGATGTCGCGATCCTGGCGGTTGGTTGCAGAAATGCTGGCGAAAGAAGGTGAGCAACGGACGCGATGATCGCTGTCGTCGCGGCTTCCCAGTATTTATTTATTTATTTGGTACTTTTGCGGCGCCCCTCAACAGCCTGTGGGCCTACAGGAGGGTGCACCAGTGCATACATGCAAGAGTTCAAGCAACACAACATACAGGATGCAAAACAAAAAACATTCCCTGAAAAAAAAAATATATATATATATAAACATTTACATATGTATTATCAACAAATTGTTACCTCCGACAGTGCAACACATACATCGCAGAAACCAAGGTTGTCCCCAGACCTGTATTGTTTGATAGACGTAAATAAAGGAAAAATACGATCAATATACCTTGAGTAGTGCTCGCATGCTAAAACTTCCAGGCAAAAAAATATGTACTTCGGCGTTTTCACTTTATTTGAGTGTTAAAAGCGTACTGAATACATTCTAAGGGCCGTAGGCTTCTCGGCTCAAAGCAGCCAAAAAAACGCGATGAGAGCGAAGCGCCCTTTTTGGCAAATAAAACCGTAGAGACATCTGTGTTAAAAAAAAAAAAAAAAAAAAAAACCTCGTGTCAGCCTTTCTTCGGAGAGGTAATGAAGGTTTAAAATATTTTAAAAACGCTCATGGTTGAAATAAATCCCCCTGTTAAAGTAGCGATCACAGAGCAGTGTCAAACAAACTTTTTCTGTATATTTTCGAGTTCCGTTGTATCTGTCTTGTTTAAAGGGGCACTCAAGCAGTTTTTGGAGAAGCTACTTTTTGGTGCGATGGCGTTAAGGAAGTGTCAGTGAATGAGTATCTTCAGTTTTAGAAGGCAGAACCGCCTATTAATCACGCAGGAATAAAATACGTGCGGACTCTTTTCTGTACTTGCGAGGACCAATGAAATTATCGTATGTTTGAAAATTTTGGCGGCCTTTGTTAAGTTTCGCTAAAGAAACAATTTTCAGTTCATTTAAATATGTTGTGCATAATAATTTCAAAAGACGTAAAATATTTCTAGTTTAGAATACGCGATACTGCAATTATCGTTTCACAAACAAGGGACTACGTTTTCTCCTTGCCTTCCTCCGCGGGGGGTGAATTTCCCGCTCCCCCGCGATGCGCGGAAGCGCACGTATCTGCGCGCGTTGCGGGGCAGTCGGGCCGGTCGTGTCGGTAGCGGGCCGGCCAGGCCTCGGTGGTGGTCGTCAACGTGGACGGCGTGGTGAAAGCTCATCGTTCCGCGTAAAAGCGCTATCCTTGACTGTGAATTTTCGTCGTGTGTCGCTATGATAACCCAGCACGTACTAAAAGGGAAGATCCACCTACTCGTGCGGCGATGTCGTGGCGGCACTCTCAAGACAGCAGAAACGCCCGTGCCGTCGTGTTTGTTTACTTCGACTACAGTGCTGCTTTCTAAGCATTTGTGTCCTCGAACATCGCCCGGATTTCTTATTTGGCGCATTTCATGCGTGTGCTCAAGTTCAAGGTATTACTGGCGCGTACCGTATAAAGGATGCGAATTTTCACGCGTTTTCATCACCGGAGAGAAGTGATTAGTGTTAGCAATCCTGAACGTTTGCAACGTCTATCTGATCACGAAATCATATTTCTACGTTGCTATATCGCTGCTAAGATTACATTGTCTTTTATAATCGTAGAAAAGGCGTGTGGCGATATTTGTACTACTGCAATGTCGTGTATTAGAGTCGTGATCGTCCAAGATGGCGTACTGCATCTTTTTTTCATCCACTGTACCCTGCAAGCCTATCAAGAAAAAATAATAATAAAGCTTTAGGCTATAGACAACTGTCTGTCTATATTCGGTTACGGCATTGAGTAGCAGTGCGTCCCCTTTTTAGAGGGGCCGCTGAAACAGCTGACGGCCGTGTATAGAAGCGGTCGCCGTGCTGACGACCCGCTGCGCTTGTTGTAGTGGTTGCAGGTGTGTGTACGCGCGGCGCAGAGCGGTCGTTCCGGTCGCAACAAACGTAGTCGTAGGTACGCGCTCGTTGCACATGTCTGAACCAGCCTTTCCCCCGTCCTCCCGAGGCGAAAGGCAACGTGGCGACATCGTTTGACATCACGTACCAGAGGTAACGCTGCGATGTCAAACGTTGGTTCGGTTACGACTTGCCCCAACCGCAAATTGAAGAATGCCCGAAAAGGTCTGCGTTTCGCCGTCCTCGGAACCCGAACATGACTCCGAAGCGCTGCTATCGTCCACATCGCACGTCGAAGTGGCGTCATAGGAAATCATCCCCAGGTCGGCTGTCCGCCGAAGAATTTCAACCTCTACGGCGTCAGGTCCTCGAGCGTAGAGAACTCCGCCATGATCGAAGCTCGAATGACAAAGAGGTTCGGCCGATGCGGCCAATGCGGCTACCTGGCTACCTCGGGATCACTGCGCGACGGAACGTCGTCCAACGCCATTGGCCCGAGATCCTTTTGATAAGCGTGCGAGGACCAATGAGAGTGGTTTCGTTTTCGGGTGGATCCGAGGTTTGGCGGCCTTCAATTACATTTTTGTTAAAGAAATAATCCCTGTATGACTATATGTTTTGGTTTTTAGGGATACTTAGGGGGTCTAAATTCAGCTGTCATCATCAAAACACGAACTCAAAAACCACTTGAGTGCCCCTTTAAGCTATGCCTTATAGCGCTCGCGAAGTCTAACTTCGACAAGATAAGCGACTGATAAAGATGTAAAAAGCAAGAGTAGGTCTTAAAGTGGCGCGTCATTTTCGTGATAGCTCCCAGTGTGCGGTAGCATGCATTGATGATTGGTTACCCAGGTCGCGCACCACTGAAACTCGCACAACCAGGCAGTTATCCAAGATATATTGAAAAGTGATACGGGAATGGTTTCTTGAAAAATATATTAGTTCCGTTTTAGTCTTTTTGAGAGCCAGATTAGTGTCTTTTCACCAGCTTGTCAGTGCTATAATCACACCACTCACGAATATGTTAAAAAGCAAAGGTGATAAGTTTCAACCCCGCGGAACGCCCGATTTCGATCTGTACGCAGATGGATGACTTTGTACCACCGTAAGTTCCATCGTTCCATGGGTCAGATAGGTAACCTTTAAGCCAGTCGTAAAGTGATGAGAAGAGACAATAGAGTGAGTGGCTTACCAGGTCAAAAGCTCTTTTAAAATCAAAATAAATCGCATCAACCTGTTGTTTTGACCATACTTTGGAACCGAGGAATTCACTAAATGTGGCCCAATTCGTTTCAAAAGAGCGGTTTGGCATAAAGTCATGTTGATTTACGCTTATGTGACGGGAAAAAGGCATAAAGACATCCGGGTGTCCCGTACTCGTGCCAGCTTTGGTTTCCATCGACTGTCTGGACACAGCGACCTGCAGCAGGACAGGCGTCCACCATATCCAGCTTCGCTGCTGTGCCACCGCCAGGGTCGCGACAGGCAACAGCGTGCCACTTTTTTCACGTCGGCAGGCGGAAATCAAGGGACCATTTTTGAAGACGTGATAAACACACCACTCAGAGAAAGGTCACCATACCGATGCTACGTGCCAAAAATCGCCCCAAATCACTTTTTGTTGTTTTTTGTAGGACTCAGTTGATCGAAGATATGGGTTTAGAGGAGCATGCCTTCTAGGGTGGATCCCGGATATCGTTCGAGGGCCAGTCGGCCGCGTGCGGAAGCGTGGCTTCATCGCCGATGTGGGTCCTCGGAAACCGTGTCTTTGAGTTACCTCCTGACACGCATTGTCCGAGCGGTACCAGGTTATCTCCCTGCGCGGGGTCGTGACGTCGTTACAGATCGGTACCTGCTTCTCGAAGCTCGGAGGACCTACGGGTGCTAACACCATTACATCTTAGGTCGAAATGCTTAGCCAGGCTTAAATCGTGAGTGTATATACTCTCTGCTCAAGCAGGCATTTAAATGAATGAGTGTCTTTACAATCTTATGAGTCATTGAGAGTCTTTACAAGGTATGAAGGACAAGAAATAACAAAAGAGGGGGGGGGGGAGGCTACCTTTGGTCTTTTTTTATTTCACAAGCTGTTTTGCAGAGCTGACCTACGGGAAAAATATAGCATACTCTGTACTATATTGTTTGTTCATGAGCACTCGCACATGGCAGACAAGCTAAGCGTTTCTGATCACCCATCTACCGGCACTGAGCACAATATGTGGAGAGACGTGCAGCTGTATTACGCCAAATCCCGGCAATGTTGAGCGGCGTGATGTGGTTGCAGTTAATTTTCGCATTTCGTTTTCGTATGGTTCATAGGCTGCCCTCACAACTGCCGGTATGACTGAAAGTGTTCATGCGCGGTACTAATATGGGTGGCAGAGTTGAATGTTCGACGCTATATATATGTTTTGTAAGCAAAGAAGACGATGGGAAAACACCGATATCGTGCAGTTAAGATGTGGACTCGCATTTTCATTCCTTACTTTCTGAAAAATTCCCTATCCAAAGTCATCAATTCCGGTGGTTGTGACCTCGCACGGAAACATCTATCTGCCCGTATTATTTTGTTCTATCCTAACTTGATGCTTTTGTTCTGAGATATGGACGTCTCGTGTAAGGTGATAGGAACGTGCCCATATCAACCTTTTAAAACGAGCGAATAAAGGTTTTATTATACTGTATACCCATCAATTCTGTGTGTATATACTGTCGAAACTGTCGAATTTGTTATCTTTCTTTCCTTCAATCCTCGCCCCCGTCAGGCTATCATACATCTCTCTCTTAGTTCTCGAGCCTGCAACGTCTTTAAGTCTGCCAAACGCTATACAAACATCATTTATTTTCTCTTGATAATGACGTCAAGGGCTGAAGAAAAATGAAGCATGTGTCATGGTGAAGCTGTAACGCCCTCCATAGAGACTATAATTGGTCACTCTCTCTACCGCTCGGTCCGCCAATGCTAACGCTTAGGCTTGTTCTGTTTGTTTTGCGTTAAGGGCGTTTCACACACATGCGTTGAGTCCGACCGAGCGGCCAGGGTTGCTGTGGCAACAGCTGTGTCGGCTCCAACAAAACGGGGTAAAAACCGGTTCTGTTGGAGCCGACGCAGCTGTTGCCATAGCAACCCTGGGACCCGGTCGGACTCAACGGAAGTGTGTGAAACGCCCTTTAAGCGCCGTTCACACATTTGCGACCGAGTAAGACTGAGAGAGACCAGACCGGTTTTTAAGCCTCTTGCGACGTCTTAGGACCAGCTCCGCTGCAGCGCATCCAGTCCTAAGAGGTCGCAAGAGGCTTAAAAACCGGTCTGGTCTCTCTCGGTCTTACTCGGTCGCAAGAGTGTGAACGGGCCTTTAGGTGTCGTAATTTGCTGTTTGCTTAGCTTTGAGGGTCCAGACCGGCGACTACTTTGTGTTCTAACTTATGCTTTGTGGAAAGTACAGGTGCGTTTTGAAAACTTGCATAATAATCTAAACCCTTGAGACGAGAAAAAAACATAACATGAAACACGACGTCCACTATTTCCTTTCTTCTTGACCCGGGGCTTTGATAAGATGTTTTATAACAAGCTAGTCAGTATATGTTTCCTTGAAAACTTACTCTGCTAAGTTTTAAAATAAGCAGTGAACCATTTTAACCGTGAAATGAACCAGTTGATAATTCTGGTTCACACGGCTGTTTTCACAACGATTGAAAATACGTCTAAATTCGGCAGGCGAATGGGTATGTTTTTATAGTAAAAAAAATTGCATATCCATGTTGTCCCATCACGTATGTTTAAAACCATGAGGCTCTCTACTTTGAGAGCTGCCGGCTTATCTCTTGCCTATTCACAAATGGTCACTGATAAAACAGCCTATAACTACTAGATTACTTGCTTACTTGCTTTTTTTTTTCGTTGACGGTGATGAATTAATGAAGATAAAAATGACGGACGCAGCGGATCTTTGAACTTTAAATTATACAAGTTCAATACAGGGATGACTCTTTCTGACTTCTTTCCCTTTGCATCGCCTGCGCTCTCTCCCCAGGAAACGCCCAGTAATGTATGAAAGCATTCTGCCCCATGACACACCCCAATGGCCAATCGTTGATCATTCCTCAATTAGCTTATCCAATGAGGAGGGGAATCGTGGAGCTTACTTACAGATGGTTTTGAGAATAACTGACCAGAGATGCTGCCTTTGAGTACGTCTCGTTCAGGAATCGTCTAGAATTGAACTGTCTATTCTGTAAGTTGTTGTCTCTGCTTCTTAATTTTCTTGGAAACGCTAACGGAACCGGAGGGATATTTGCCGAATATGTTAAGGTGCGCTTGGGCGCGTCATTATCCGATTACGACGCCTTGCTAATAAGTCGAAATCGGATTATGGCCGCGCCCGAGCGCACCCCAATGAGTAAGATGGCGGCGCCCTGAGGCCGTATTTGCAAACGTGTACAGAGAAACTGGACGTAGTCCTCGAGCTTGTTGGTTTAAATGTGGAATGGGGTTATACCGCGCAGCGGTTGTGTAATCACTACTACGTGATATGTTATGAGAACCGCAGGTCTACAGTCTTACTTCACTGTTCAAATTCCCCAATACATTGCGGACAACAGACGCCAACAGACTAGCCTTATGCTATCTAAAGATCCACATAAAAAGTTGGACTCTTGGCTGGAGAAACCGCGTACGAGTTTACCCAAATCGCTCCGCCTTTTCAACCTGCACACGCAAAGCACGTCCAAATTTTGAATAGGCCTTGCATTATAATGAAGCCTTCACCACGCATGTCCAGAACGAGCCTCATCCAAGCGACAAAGCGCGAGAGGGGTCCAAATCTACATTCGGCGGCGTCAATCATATTGCGCTACGTTGTCAAGGCTACCGTAGCTTCCACAGTGTCCCAACTCCGTCACTAGTTGCGCGAGCACATGCGAATGAAACGCAATACGAAGTCTCACGTGCTCTCGCAGCAATGCGGGGTTGCAGCACTGTGGAATCTACGCTGGCCTTGACAATGTAGCACGAAATAGTTGACGCCGAGTATATAAGCCAAGTCGACTTTGTTTTATGTTTCACCGCTTAGCGGCGGAAGTCGCTGGTATACCGACAGGTTGGCAGTCATCCTCAAGCCTTGATTCAGAGTGTACACAATTGGCTTAGCTCCCGTGGGCGAGCGAGGCTTAAACAGCGCCACGAGCGAGTGCAGGTAAGCGAAAGGCCTCCTCCTAATTTCGTCTCTAATGAGGAGAGCGCGCACCGGATACGAAAACATCAAGAAATGAGATGCGTTCACCGCTGCTCTGCTTGCTGGACACGACAGCCGTGCGCACCAGGGTCGTTATCACGCGGCGAAATGCGGAAGGCTGGCCCGGCCATGGCGGAATGGGCTCCCGCTCCATGGGAACCGCCACTCCCATCAGCGGGACTGGACTCCGCTCACCGCTAAGCTGACAGTGCGCCGGGACCTACGTGCTCGCTGGGCCAGTCGCAGGTCTGTTTTCTGTCAGGTGATCACGCTCCCGCCCCATATCCCGAGCGCAGAGAACGGGGCCAGGTGACGGAGGGAAGGCGGTTGATGGGTCCGGCGAGCGTGTAACTCCCACCGCACTGTCAGCTTAGCAGTGAACGGAGCATACTGCGTATACTTACCTGGAGAACGGAACAGTTGCGAAGGCAGTCGTGCACGACTAGTCTCCGTTGGAGCCGCGTGTGCGCTCACCGATCCCCTTCGCCTCGACGCTCTTTCTCTTTCTCTCTCTCTCTCTTTGTCAACAATTTTATAAGATGCCGCTCAGAGATAACGAGGAATCCACCCGGATCAGGAAGAAGAGACCAGCCCTACTATTTCCCAATATACTGTGGATGATTAAAAAAAAAAAAAAAAAGTGGATTCCTTTCCGCAAGATATCGACCGGCGAATTTTCACTGCTTTTGATATAATATACATAATAATTCTTTAGCACGTTCGTTTATTTAAGAAACCGAGAAGACGCATGGTGGATGTATTTTTGCGACGCAAAACACTTTTATTTTTAGTTCCTGAAAAAGGAAGCACTATATACAGTTCCACTATATATATATATATATATAATGCGAACCGGTTAGTGTGTTGCTAAAATGGCGCACGAGCGGAAAAACCTCTAAACTCTTATGCCAGAGTCCCACTAGAGCGACAAACGGAAACAACCGACACCGCGACAAGCTTCAAACACGTGCAACACGCACGTGAAGGTGTCCTTAGCAGGCTCGCAATCACTCGTGCTTACTTCACGAACCCGGGAGATCGCAGGCCTACCAAAGGTACCGCGTGCATGTAGCACGTATTTGGGGCTTATCTGTGTCGGCTGTTTTTGTTTGTCGCTCTAGTGCGACTCGAGCATTACAGATTATACTCTGTCCACCCTTAGGCTGAGACTGGAGCCAAAGCTACAAGCGCGAGCTAGAAACGCGCTCCTGACTTTGAGACGGGCATTTCTAGCGCGAGTGCTTGTTCTGCGGAGGAACGCTTCAAAGCAGCGACCTCGAGCTCTCGTGCTCGTGAACGGAATATAGTAATTGCGAATATTTTTTTTTTTTTAACGGCCATTTTAAGATTTTTAATAAAAATATGCTCTAAACTTTGGACTAACGTTACGATATATTGCTCTCATTCGCGTTTTTTTTTTATTTCATCCTCTCATGCGTGTCCCATTTTAGCGTGCCCTCGTATCTCGTTCCTTCGTGATCGCTGTGCGGACGGGCGTTGCACCGCTGCGCGCAATTGCGTGAAGCACGTAAGGCACCAAATTAGCAAACCTGCTGCGCCGGTCAATTTTTTATTTTTTTTTTCACTTAGCGAGGAAATAAAACGCCATATAACAATTCAGAGTGGCCTTGCGTGACGTAAACATTCTTACAACACATTTCACCTTGACTCTCACAACGCACCGTAAGTTTGTACGGCCCGGGAATAGACGGTTCAACCAAAACCAACGAATCAATGAACTCCAAGAAAAGGGCTTAGCAGAAAACCGACTGGCGCACATTGAGGGCCCGTTGTGTTTGATTTTTGTCATGCGAAGACGTCCAGCGGCCGGGTTAGGACTCGAGTACATCGTTTAGACCGATATATCTATAGCCCTTGAGATTGAAAGTGTGGCAATTTACGGACATTACGAGAGTTGAGTTTTTCTCGTGCAAGAATACTGCGATTGCAGCTTTATAGCTGGTCGGACATGGCGATCACGATCAGGCCTTAAAGTGAAGGACTTCCATTGCATAGTCCCGCCTGCTTATAGCGAGCACTTTTCATAATACTTTAGTGCTCAACAGCGATATCTAACTTTTTCGTTTTACCCTATATGTGGTTAATAACAATTTAAGTTTAATCATCGTAAATACATCTCGCGTTTTGACAAGAAGCCAAGCTTGCGTTGTTATTTACTCTTCAATGAGCGTCAAATTGAATAGTTTTCCCACTGTAGCGAAATCCCGTTGCAATGAAGCGCTTGTACAGCGGCAAAGCAAAACAAATTTGATTTTGGAAGTTCAGACAGCCTAAGGTAGGTCTTTCAGAATTACGACACTGGTTCACACTGCAGATAAGAAATTTAGCCACTGCAGTACGAATGCTACCTGGAGTCTTTAATGCTCATCACGCAGTGGCGATTACACGAACGTGTGCAGGTAAAATGGTGGCAGTGGTGAATACACGAAAACACGCAGGTAAAATGAAAGAAAGTGATCCCACGGTGTGCACGTTCTCATCCAAGGAAGAACAAATCACTTAACAAGTCAAACGTGTTAGCGCTTTCTTGTTTTACCGCTAGAAGTAGTAAAGAACACTAAATATATCGAGCATACTGTATAGAATCACGATCGACTTGCCACCGATAGAATCCCAGGACGGTTAAATGCCGGGGTAACCTCACTGCGGCACCCACTTAAATGCAAAGCTTGTTGTTCTTAAATTACGTCGTAGCAGGACATTCTGGTGTTACCACGTTTTCGTGCAGCCGATGCTCTATACAGGCCATTAATATATACCCGAAGAACCACCTGGAGCCTCTTTCTCTGCAGCGTACCGCACCGGAGATGATCTTCAGCAGGATGGCCGATGAAGGGCCAGGTATAGAATGAGGAAGTGGTGACTCCCATTTTGTCCGCTCTAATCATTTCCGCTTATCAATATCACAAGAGGACGCTTCTATTCCTTTCTTGTTTTACTTTTATCTCTTGAGGATAGCCGAATTTAGTGGTTACTATTTTTGTCGCAGGATGTTTGTCTGCCAGCGGCCTAGAGTTAGTTGCTCTTGAAGCTCTCGAAGCAGCTCAATGCTCGTGAGAGATTCCTAAAAACTACATATTTCGTTTTTATATATATATTTGCAAAGGTAAATGCACGAACTTTATAACAATGGCGAGGGCGTATTTTTATAGTGCAGTGTTTCTATGGCCGTATTACATTTGGCGTTTTCAGATACTCTAATGGTATAGTCGATGTTGTTAGAGTAAATACCGAAAAAGCAGTGATGACTTTTTGTGAACTCTTTCTTTAACAACCTGTATAAAGTGATTCCTGTTCCATTGTTGTGCACACGCATAAGCACTCCGAGCAAGAAAGTGTGCAACTACGCCTAGCGACGATGACGTTCATCTTAGTGCCAATGTTCAGTGTAAACGCAACAGCTTGATGGTTTCTCTGGTTATGTTTTCTCCTAACAAAACGTTTACATGTGTGCGAGCAGTTGAAAACGCATATAGAGAAACATGCAAGACACGGATTGTCGTCAGTGCAAGCGGAACCTCCAGAAAGCTTGTCGATGCTGACAAACTAGAGCACGTATTATAACAAAGTCGTAGAAAGATGCGTTCAACCAGCTCATCCAGCCAATCCAAACGTTGTTCGTTGCACATGTATGCACACGCATATATGTGCAACGATGGATGCACATGCGTGCGTGCGCACATATATGCACACGCACGCATGTGCATATTTTGTATTCCATATAGAGGCAGTATAGCAATACACGACAATCTGAAGAATCAACTAATCAACCAGCCTCTCTAATTGCGGGTCATCGCTCTTCGTATACATATAATGACGTCTGTCTCTGTCACACATCGCGTAGGCCCGAGATGGATCTGTCGTCCCGAACAGCCTCCCAGGAGACTCAACCGTTTCCAGCGCCGCAACCCGAAGCAATCAACCGAGAGCAAAAAGGCGGCTCTGCGTCAAGCATGGATTTTGATAAGTGGGACACGGTGTCAGAAGAAATACAGCAAGCAAACGGTATACGACGAGGCATTCCACCTTTGCATCAACGTCAAATGGCTTAGAACGGTGTCATTGACATTTATCAACCCAGCTCGAGGACGATTCTAGAGGGGCTAAACGCGGGCTAGAAGTCTGGTTTCGAACCTTGAACGGAAGCATCTTTTATTTTTGTATTTCGGAGCTCAGCGTCTAGATGGCGTTCCACCGTGCTCTATGGAACACACAGTTCGTAAACAAAAATTCAGACGGCGCTTCGAACGACGGGAGGCGGACAGAAGTGAGTGAGGGGGGTACCCTCTTCCGCGGAAGTTCCACAACTGAGGTAATCTAGTAACGTTGGTAGGAACGTTCAGTGATGTCATATTAGTGACTTTCCTTCACGTTCTGCTCGACATTTTGATTTTAGTAACAATGTTTATTTCTGGTTTCGAATAAAAAAAAAAGCATATTCCCCCTCACGAATTGAGGTGATAGTCTAGTAATTTAGTAGCTGCCGATGTGAACAGAAAAGAAACGCACTGGCATGCGAATGTGCTGTAACTACGAAAATATAAACATCAGTATTAAAAAAAGAAACGAAGATGGGTGGGGGGACAAGCAGAACAGTGAAGATCTGGGAAGATATATCGAAAAAAAGAATACATTAACCCAAATCTACGTAAAAATGTTGAAAAAAAAAAATAATTGCAGATCGGAGTGATTTCTACATTCTCACGGTAGTTCAGCACCCTGGACCCACGTCCCCGGCCTTCACCATGAATCCCGTCACTTTCGTAAAGAGACGCGAAGGCGTGGACATCGGGGCGAGCGGAATAATGTCAGAATGTAGGAGTGAACACAACATTCGAAAGTATGCGACCTCATACAGGACATCTCGTTTAGGAGCAGATGCGAGCTATGAAAAAAAAAAAAAAAAAATTGCGGTGGCTTAGCTCGGCTATGCCAGGGTATACGTAGCGTGAGCTTAAGCACACAAAATGAGAGGCGCTATCAAGCGGCTCCGGGGCAGCGTCAGACTTGGCTACTGCGCAACGGAGGCGCACAGCTGGGCACGCGGCGGCGCCAGTGCGTCTGCCGCGGCTATGACGTCACTCCTCTGGAATGCGCAAACCGGCGAAGCGGGCGCGGCGGCGGCGGCTCCGGCGCGCCAGCTGTGCGCCGTGCGACGTCACTGCTCCTCGCGCATGCACAGCACGGAGCACGGCTCATTATGCGAGCCACGCGAAACTGCTAAACCTCGGCCAGTGTAGCTCACGGTACAAAAGAACAGGAGGGTAAACAAAGATGTGTTACCCTAGGCGGACACCTTCTACACTTTGTTTCACTTTACGTTCGGACGCAGCTGGCACTGCGAGTTCGTGGGACCGATCAAACAGCCTCAAAGCGCGAGTCACTGGGCCTTCTTTGGAAACAGTTGGTTCAGCGACGATAGAACGCGTACATACAGACACATGACAAGCACCATGTTAGTGCGGTTTTGGGGCTATTCAGCGAGTCGGAACACGAGCCCCAGTCGAGTGCTGACGCGGCAATCGTCGTCCAATCCGTGACCCGGCCGCACTGACCCTCGGTAAATGACGTAGGAAATTAAGCACTACGGCTTTCTCTCTATAATTCGTTCCGCGCGCTTTAAGCCCGACCGCAGCCAACGCTACGACTGGGTCCAGCCAATCAATAAGCAGCGCCAAAAAAAGTGCATCGTCGTGGCACTTGTCGTCTTTGCGCGTTTGCTATCACCGCGGCTAAAGCAATCACGCATAGTGAATGCAGTGTGATCCTGCGTTTTTATTTTTAGGCGTGATTGGTTTAGCCATGACGATGCACTTTTGGTGTTGCTTATTGATTGGCTCCATCGGATCGTAGCCTTGGCTGCGGATGGAATTAATGTGAAACGGAAAATAGGCGGTGTTGGCCTCTCGGTTGTCCACTCTAAGCTGGGGAAGGGGATGGGGAGACAGAGAAGAAGAGGAGAGAGAGAACAACAGAGGAGACAGGTAAGCGAAAACACTGTGCGAAGAAGAAGGCTCCCCATAACAAACGCAAAGATAACTGCTTGACCCCCCCAGCTTCGCGTAACGCTACACGTCCGGTCCTAAGTACGCACGACTCGAGATCGTTCCGTGGTGTATGTATATGCAACCGCACGCATCCGCCCGGGTCGAACTTCACAGTCCAGCGCGCCGCGCGCGACGGTCACAGCTGACTTGGAGGGGGAGCCCCGCGAGTTCGACCGTTCGGGTCGCTTGCATTTCCGGGGACGGATACTGACTGTTGCGCCGGCTTCCGAGGCCACTCGTCCGGGCGGTGGCGGCCCGAGTGCTTTCTGTATGCGCATGCCCGGGGGTTCGGCTTCACCGTATGCGAAACGACTGGATTCTGAATGTCAAATACGGCGATGCTATCTTTGGTCCCAGGCCTCTCGGCAATGAGGAAGTGTGCCCCTAGCCGAAAACAATGGCTGGCGCCCATGCAAATAAGGGCGACGTAAGGAGTGAAGGGAGCGGAAACGCCTTTTTGCTGACTTTGAGGGTGTTACCTAATACGAAGTTGAAGTCAGACTTGTTCCGGGTTACGCATGTAGCGGAAATCCAGTCCGCTTGGAATTCGTTGTCAATTTGGCACTGAGTGCAGTATGCGACTACTAACCCGAGGTATTTAAATAAAGTGTATCCCACGATAGCGATTTTTCGAATGTACGTTTTTTAGTTCTCGTTCTGGCGTGTTAAATATGCGTAGTTCTGTTAGCTAATGTGTTCGTGTCTCTAAAGTTTGAACACTTTTTGCGGTGATCAAATCGACATTTGCGCATAAACATAAATGTTCCAGTTAATTTTATTTTAGAATACGTGAGGTGAACAAAACATATTCTTCAGTGCAAACAGGAAAATGATGTAAGTATAGACATCAAAGCCAGTTTAATCTGGGCGGAGAAAAGTGTGCAAAAATATAGTTTATACGACGTCCTTGTCATTGCTAAAGATTTGTCACGTGTGTATCAAAATACTGCTTTTAATTTAGTTCCATGACTGACGGGCTACCTTTTGCTGGGGATATCGAGACAAAGGAGGGCGAAAGTTGTTTCGAACCCATCTCGGGGTTTGACGACAAATATGGCGCATAAATAGACGGCAGATTTACATTCTTATTACAAATCGAACTAGTATAACCGTACCAGTTACTTTATGGTCGAACCAGAGATAAGCACTGTGCATGTAACTCGGCTCACTCGCTGCAAAAGGCCCGTTCACACTCACTCGCTGTATTGAACGCCTTGTAACGCGAGCTATATTGAACACCTTGCGCTCCCGCGTGAATGGAACGTTAAGGCTCATTCACGCGGGAGCGTTTCCTTGCGTTTACGGTACTCGAATGTAGCGTGGTTGTCTACTCCTTGAAGTGGTTGCTACGTTTTATTCGAAGCACAAATGCTTCGGTGACTCTCGACGTAAACCGACGTAAGCTTTCATACCTTAACGCAACGCATGGAAACGGTGCTCAGGCTTTACAGTTATATTTAGCACGAGAAGTTTGCTCTTTGCGTGCTGCACGGCCACTGTAACAAAAGGACAAATTTTCTACTTTTTTTGCGAAGTTCCAGATGGTACACTATTAAACAGTGGCCAAGTTGGCTCACAAATGAATCACCTTGCGGGCATGACACAACGGCATCGGCATTTTGCGTATAGCCGGTACCCGTCAAGGATGCGGCTATGGGAGGAGCTAGCCTTGGCCGTCGCGCAGAAGGAAATCTTGCTCACGTCTGCATTCCGTCCGTACTCATACATAATCGATTTGAAATGTTTGAGCGCCCGTGTATTGGGAATGGGTCTCGTGTCGACCCGTATCTCCGATGTCGTAGCATAAGCGGTGACACGGATCCGCAATAGTTCAGTTCGTTCAAGAAAATATTCTAAAACTACCCTCATTTAATCTTCTATAAAATATAATAAAACAATACATAAGAGAACTTGGTAAGGTTGGGGACGCGTCCACCGCAGGGTAGTACCGGACATTAGAGAGTGCCGTCGCAATAAGAAATGTAACTTGCAGACATTCACTCGATTACAAAACGCATCCCTTTATGAAGGCGACGGATGACAAAGGTACACCAGGGGAAGCGGGATTGACTTCATACAAAAATATAAGCTAAATTTTATTCAGAAATCCTTTGTGCATTGTAGGGCCGACCTGCCACGGCGCTGCTAGTTGTAAGCTGAGTCGCCTGAACCGTCAAAAAGAGCGTCACTATATCGTCCTCAAGTTTAGTGTTCTGTAGTCGGCACATGCAATACACCAAACCTCTCACCCACCTTTAGAAGTACTTGAAGTATTTCTATAAGAGCGCCCTGAGAGCTTCGCTTAGCTGCGTCGAATAAGCACTATAGGCCAGTCGTTCAACACCGACGAAAGCCATAATGTACTCACGTCTCAGCAGCACTCGCAGGGCTTCGTAATCCAGACCCGGAGACGCGCAGGAAAATCAGCACACGCCGAGCGAGAACTCCAAACAGGACAACTCGAGGAGCGAAGTCAACGGACGAGATGAATGAACGAATCCATGCATGCGGCGTCGCCGGACGCAATGATGACACCGCGCAACTTTCCCTTCTTGAGCACCGAATCAGCTCACCGCGCTACTGACCGCTTTCACTTCGCTTCCCCCATTATAAAACGAAGTAAAACAAGAAAAGAGAAGAAGAACAACGGGAAGGCACGGTAGCACCGACACAGACGTTAGACCGAGTCGGTCTAGCTGCGACTGCTTCCGTCGCGTGTAACATACGACCGCCAGCGCGCGCGTCAATGTGCATGCCCAAGGAAGCAGAATGCGGCTTCGCCACGCTCGGGCTGCGTCAGATTTTCCGCGGAGTAGCTAAAGAAGCAAGCATGCGAAGATTGGAGGAGGGGTGACAACACGTTCTTCTCCCTTCTGGCCCACTGGTATCCTCTAAAGATGCACGATTTCATAATCGTCGCGTGTCATTTAACCGAGGAGGAGGAGGAGGAGGAGGAGGAGGTCGGTCGCGGAGGGGATGGAGGACGTCTTTTGCTTCCCGTTTCTCAAGCCCCGTTCTTTCTCCTCGTTTCGAGACCGAGGTCGAGCGATTGCCGGCGCCCGCCGGTATACACAAAGACAAGAAGGCGGGTCAATGGAGCGTCCCTCCGTACTCATAAACGCCGTTTGCATTTTCATTATAATATAAGTGTCCAGCGCGCATCCTCATCGTCCTCTTTCTCCGCGACCGAATCTTAGATTTTGTCTCGTCCTTTTTTTTTTTTTGTTGTTGCTGCGGACGGACAAAACGTCCTGAATTAATAACGACTCCATCATAATTTTGTATCCTTCGTAGCCTCGTCCGGTGTCATGCCAGTCCGCATCAGCGCGGCGGCGTTCTCGAGAGTTGTTCCAGATGGTTCGGAGGACGCACGTCATCGACGAGAGGAAAATGCGGCGACGACGGAATAAAACGGTACGGAAAGAAAGGTGACGCCTAAATTCCGAGCATCTCTTCTCCGTCCGTTTCTTCTGTTCGCTGCGCTGCGAGTCGGAGAAAGGATCCAGCCCAACGTTTTGTTTTGTTCTTGTTGGTGTTACTGCTGTTGTCGGTGGTGCGTGCACACGTTTCCGTGGCGGAGGGACCATAGCGAGTGAATGAGCGAGCCTGTCAGGGATTCAAGAGGTCTTGCTGTTCGCTTGTACACTGGAAGAAAGATCGGGCGGAAGTTTCGGTTAGCTGATTTTTTGTAAATACCTTTTTGTTGAGCGCGCGTTTTTCGTCTTCAATGCATAATACAAAAAAGAAAACTAAAGAGAGAGGCGTTTATCTTTATTGTTCTGCTGCGGAACAATGACAGCGACGACAGAACGGTTCCCCGAAGTTGAAATTGCTGTTCCCGTCGCGCGCTTGGCATTTGGGGACGATGAGAGAATACGTGGTGCCGCACGCGACGATGTCGTTTGCTAGATAGCTTTGTCTGCTCGAAGAAAGAATGGTATATTAACGGTTCCGGATAACGTATATGTGGGAAGAAGGCCCGATTGCTCCGGGACGCTTTTTTCGAAGGACAACGAAAAGAGACTGTGATAAGGCGAGATCCGGAGGTCTATGGTATTAGATAAAGCCCATTGTTGAGACGAAAGGCACTGTGGGAACGTACGATTCTCCATATATATAGTATCTGGCGATATCGTTTTTGCTCCTTAATTAGGGTGGCAATGCGGGCTAGTTGGTTCATAGTTAGTAAAATCGACACAGCGCACAAAAAAGCGAAGACGAAGTACAGGGTGTACACAAGACAGGCGCACTCTCAAGTGAGGTTTTAATGGAGAAATGAACGCTGAAATAAACAACAGCAAACAACACTTCGTGAGCAACCAGTACGTGTCCAGATAACTAACCTCCCTGCTATGCAGATGGACCGAAGTTCGGCTTACACAATGCTGTTTGTCTTTTCATGAAACTTCAGTTGAGCGTCAGCGCTTGTGATGCGTCTTCGTATTGATTTTTTGTGCGCTATATCGATTTTGCTGCTTCATCTGCTTAAGGTAAAATGTTGCGTGGCATTTATTAGTTTAAATGAAAGTTTCAAGGCCTAGGGCGGCGCCGCATCAACAAAAGGAATCTGCATACGCCAACGAAATACGCACAAATGGTTAGATAAGACCACACGAGATTCTTTAAGATGAATCCGAAATATCAGTTACTTACACACCGCCTTCTAAGCAAACAGATTCCGTCAGATTGTGGGCATTTTGGAAATTATTCAAGCTCGCCAACGGTGTAAGACCAGTACTTTACATCGAAGGGGAAGAAGTCGGCTCAACTGCACTAAACGTAACCGTTTCGGCCGAGCATAAAGCAAAGTCAGAATGAACACCTTACGCCCCGCAAGAAGATAAAGCCGACTGGCAAAACTAGGAAGGTTAAAGGAAGCGCGCGAATAAAATGCCAGAATAAAATGAAAGTTGAATCATCATCAACATTACCTCGCCAGCATTTAGAAAAAAAAAAGAGAAAAAAGTAAAGAGATGTCTTAGCTACCGGTTTTAGCATATTCCGTCAGAGAAGTGCCCCTCAATCCTATGGTTTTGCCTGGGTGCGTTCCGTCGAAATAAGGTTCTTTTTTTTCTTGTTTAATGATATTAGAGGTAGAGTGATTATTGGATGAGAAAAAGAAAAGATGCCAGAGGAAAAAAAAAAAAACATACATCATATCCACTCAATTACGTACTCAATGTGGCTGCGGTTGGTGAAGCGTGAGGAATGCTGTCGAATTCGGATAATCTAATTTAGCCATGTTGCTTTGGTACGATGACTACAGAGAAAGACAAGAATGAAAGTAAAGAAAGCTCAGAAGACAGGAAAGTTTCGTCAGCTCCCCATAGTTGCCAATAAAATTGTACCTCGTCGCAGGTTTATGTTCCTAGATCAAGCAATAACCTCCAGACTATGGGAGACAAAATTTAGATCACGTGATGTCATTTGATGTCACGAGACGGCCTATACTCCAACTCAATTTCTCAGCAAAATTGATCGGAAAGATTGATGTCACGTGACATGACGTCATGTGACCTATTAACGAATTCAGTCTCCCTCCTAAATTTGGCGAAAAAAATGATGTCACGTGACGTCACGTCACGTGACTTATACACCAATTCAGTTTCCCCTCTACATTTTGCCGGGAAAATCGATGACAGGTGACCTATGCACCAGTTCACTGTCCCCGCTACATTTAGCGGGAAATTTGATGTCACGCGAAATGACGTCATGAGACCTATACACTAATTTAGCTTCCCTGCTGAATGTATCGGAGAATTTGACAAAAATAAAGGTTCTTCACTTCCCGAAACGACGGTTTCATATATTCTGCCTAATTTTGAACGATCTCACCTTAAAGGGGTAGTCCGGCGTTTTTTTCATAGTCTCCGATTCGTCTTAAAATTTGCTAAACATACCAACAAATATCGCCGAAATAGTAACCCGAAATATTTGGCCAAAAAAAAATTGTTTCCGCGAAGTTATTGAATTTACAATTTTGGTCCTCACCGTGTTTTTCAAAGTAGAAGTTTCTACTGGCAACAATAAGAAGGGACGCCAAGGGAAGGCAGGGGACTACTATTTGGACCGTAGACTTTGTTCCCATATATGATTACAAGCAGTTTCATGGTGTCAAGTGAATGCTTTCGAAGCTCGCTCCAGCACCCGTGCACCAGCACGAAATGAGCGCTGGGCATAGTCAATTTTTAGACTGCCCAATCGGCTCTGCAAGCCTACCTTTCTCTGAAGTCACGGCATTAAACACCGCGGGTATATTCGAACTCTGGTTTTGGCACCATCTCACTTGCCGATTTCACAATAACTACACTCAAAAAACTGCCTGCACGTCTACTTACTCGCAAAACACTTAAAGAGTCAATCTCTGAGATCTACAAAATCAGCTCAGCGAATGACGAGGCGGAACATCCATTTAGACCTCAAAATGAAGTCTGCGCAGTGGCATTACGCAATGCAAAGCGTCATGCTTTCATTGCGTAATGCCACAGCGCAGACTTAATTCTGAGGTCTAAACAGATGCTCCGCTTCATCATTCGCTGAGCTGATTTCGTAGATCAAGATACGTCACAGGAATTTTGTTTGAACCGTTTTGATGAAATCTCCCTTTCGTGGCATAATTATTATCATCGCGCTTTTCGCTCGGCGATAGGTTCTTCGGCGTAATTATGTCAACGGTCACACCGCAGCCACCATCCTGATTATGCAGTAATTCATTTTCTAGATTTCTCAAGTGTAAGATATACCAAGGAATCTGTCTCTCGGTGAACGCGTTATGAGTGCATCTTGGGACTAAATCTCGCCGTCATGAGATGTGAGGAGGAAAACTGACGTTGTGCTTCGTGGTATCTGTTAATAATAGTCTGCTGATGTCTCCCGCTCTTTAAGCAAACGAAATGTCGTAAAGGAGCAGTGCTGCTTAAAGCCCCTTTCTTACGCGTTTATAAACCTTAATGTATGTAAAACATACAAAAACAACATTGCAATTAGAATTTTTTTTATTACAAGCAAATTTACGAGGCAGCTAACATTTTCTTTTTTTATGTTTTATAACAATTACTTAAATACCGTGAGTTCAATTTCTTTTGAGTGTGCCCATGAACATTTATGTGTCGATCTATCTGGTGTCACACGCCGCATGAGAAGAACAAGAGGAGGGAGGAGCCCTCCTCTCGAGTGGAGTGCGAAGCTACTTAGATTAACACCCCTTTTTAATATATTTACCTAAGAAGCAGGTTGGTTAAACCTTGTACCTTTGCTTAAAGAAACAAAACAAAACCACGACTTCCAGCATAATAGAATGACCACTGCAATTTCACCTGAAATTTATACTCGTAAAAAAGTAAATTCGCACGCAGGCAGAAGTAACTACGCCTTCGAAGAAAAGAACCTCATGTAGGCGGAAAACAATTGCACAGGAGCTAGAACAATGCGGGTCAGAGCTTCCGAGAAGACAGATCGTGCTCGTTCCGAGCCCATTTTGCACGCTATCTGCCTGCCGTGAGCGCACAATAAGACAGGGTTCCTTAATTTGAGTCAACTAGCGCTTTTTTTTTTACATTTGCCGGTGCTCTTTGTCTTGCGGGAAGCCTATGAAGATGACTTTCCGGTAAAATGTGCCGAGAATCTAGCAGGTTGTTTGATAATTGCTGGTTAGGGGGAAAAAGAAATAGCACTTGAACACACGACCGCTTGCTTACGTTAATGTCCTCTGTCCCCCGCGACTTTGCGGATATTAAGTAGACAAAAAAGATAAATGTTCCAGCCTGAGACAACAAGAATAAAAGTAAGGCAGAAAAAACCAAGTGTTAATTCCCCCCAAAACTGAAGATGATGCTAGAAAAACATTTTGGGTGAAATTATATTTGTCAAAATATATTTTTACCCTCCATTATCTGGACACTTGACAACGACCTATAGCTATGTGTTTGTGGTTTTTTTTAGCAATCGGTTCGGTTCGGGTTCGGGTTCATGGCTTTCGGTTCAGTTCCGATTCAGCTCCGGAGAGCAAAAATAGCGGTTTCAACAGCTAAATTGAGAACATATTTTCGGCTGGCAATAGACACTATTTCAACCCTGAAACAGAATACTTTATAGCTTTTTATCATTCGTACAATCCACTTTTATTTTCAGGTACCAAAAATAAGAAGGTGTGTAATTTAATTTCAACGAAACAGTAAAGTAAAAGTGAGATTAACATACAAAATGTCGCGTTTACACGACTCAACATCTACTTGTTTACCTCAGTCACATAGTTTACCTGAGTAGAAAGGTTATCAGGCTGATAGGTCTGCTTAGAAAGTAATTACGTGTGCATAAAATCATGAAAGGGGCATCGTAAAATCTAGTTTACGAAATACGTTTCACAATATATATGGTGACGACGCAACTGAGCTAAAAGCAATCATATTCCCAAGGTATCACGAACGTCTTAGGACAAGCACATGCAGTCTACCTTTTATAGAAAGACTGAGCGGCAATCACAACGCTTGTTTTCTTGACTAAGATTGGTTTCATTCAGCACCGTGATGCAGGCGAATAATCATGTAGAGAAGAGTGATCAAAATGGCTTACTCTTATCTATATGCACCTTCGCCCTCAGATCGAATCTGGTCAAAAATAGCATGTACCTAAGTGAACATTTTCGGCATACCAGAATGAGTAGCTGGGCGAGTTGTTTAGGCATGTTAATTTAAACAGCGCTGTTTAAGTCAACATTTTCGGCATAACTTGGCGTTTGAGGTTTGTTCTTGACAAAATGTCGGTCAATTCGATTTGGAAATAAGCATCACCCTTGCTGATCGGTGATTTGTTGTTAAAAAGAACAAAGTAGTATTTCATATTTTATATTGGCCACTTTCTGACTATCTGCGTGCGCAATCGTCATAGTTCCGCCACGCACTCCCTGTGTACTTTGTTTTTGGCCTGCCCATATAAAAATGAAATTGTTGTTCATCAGTTAAAGGATGCAATAACAAAGTTATATATGTGTCAGGAACGCATAGGATATTTAATGTAGCTTCAAATCAGAAATTTGTTTAAAGCTCTTCCAAATCTCTTATAGACGTGCCTATTGAGGATAAAAATGCTGGAAAAGATTTGCAGAGCATATTTCAGATGATTTGGGGGTGTCTTTACTTATGATGTACACCTCTAAGGTGATCAACCTTTTATATATGTTGTCAAATCTTTACTCAGTAATCAAATATATATTTTATTGTTATCAATAAATTTGACGGTATGAAGTTCACATAACAGCTTGAGACAGACACGGGAGGACGACACCCCAAAACGCCAGCTGTTGAGTCTGCGGAAACATTCTTTTTTGTTCGCTGATTGGCATTGTGAAACACCGGGTCGTAAGATATCCCAAAAAGGACTGTGTGCTCACATATATGAACGCAAATACAAAAAAAAATGTGCAGCAAGAGAAATAACAAATGTAATTCTTCTAAATAATCCCGCACACGACGCTTTACTGCAAAAAGAAATACATAGAAATGCATA